>OX422224.1:28252432-29452432 GCA_949130495.1 Sambucus nigra | reverse complement strand
AAGAGCCCATATCAGCAAGAGGAACCTAAGATTCCAAGATGATCAGCACCTCAGGCGTGTACATGTTATTTAGTTCAATGAGAGTGGGTTTAAAGAGGGGTTTTCTTGCTCCCCTAACGTTCCATACCAGCATCTTCATGGAGTGAATGTTCGATGGTATCGGGAGTCTCTCCTTCTCAGGCCATGGAAGTTGGTTTTTCACCATTCGTATTGTTTCTGTTGTTGATATCATTGATGTGAACTTCGCCATTAACTTCCGGTCTTCGTGTGGGAGATACTGCAATAGTTGCATTTGCAGCCTCATTTGTGAAAATTCCCATATTGTTTGTACCACCACGGCTTCGTCCACTATGGTACCCACCGGAAATTTCTTTTCTTCCATTCTCACCTCTACATGTTTCATTTGGGTATCTCCTATCATGGCCAGAGGGAATCCTTCTATTATCTTGGTTTTTTCCATTCGGCTTATTAGAGGTACCAACCGAGAGTGTTTTGGGGTTAACCGGAGGGGTGATGTTTAAAGAAGACGTCTCATTGTTGGTCGTATTTATAGGGGATATGGTTTGTTAGACGCATTCGATTGGCTGGGAGTTATGGAGAGGAGGTGTAAATGAGTGGTCAGTAACTAAGTTAGAGTTATTAATTCTTAAGATTGACTTCTCCTTGGCTGCGACCTGCGCAGTCAGCCCATCTTCAGAGTTGAAAGCAGTGTTAGTAACGTGTCGAGTATTTGGGTCGTTTACGATAACTGTTGTAGGTGTCCCCACCAATTCATTTGTGTTGACCTGCTAGATATTACCCACATCACGGTATCTTTTGTTGCGATTGGCCATCGCGCTGTCCACTAGGTCGCCCCAGTCCTTTCCATTTTCTGTAGCGACTGCAGTCTTTTTGTTCCTTTCATTAAACCTCGTACGGCTCATCAGACCACTCACTCCATTTGCTGTCGATATGTTACGAGCATTTCTTTTCTCATTCAGTACATTAAAATGATTGGACGATCTCTGATTCGGAAAAGACCCCATGGGTTGCATGCTCCCAAAGTTGCTGGGTTTGGCAGGAGGTTTACTGTTTCTGCGTTGTACCATCATCCAAAGACCGAAGTTGGAGGCGTTGTCAGAGTGATTGTCCCTGCTAGGATCCGTAAGTCTGTCCGAGGTACTAGTCGTTGGGATGTTACCATTTGAGACGTTCTTCTTTCCCACTTGATCGTTTTCCGGTGGGTTGGACGGGATGTTCACCGGAGAAGTAACTGAAGTACATAAATCTTGCCTATGTCCTATCATGCCACATTTAAAACAGAGGGGCGGGAGAAACTCATACTCTATATCATATTCCACCCCATTGATGAGGTACTTTGGTATGAGGGGCTTTGAAATGTCAACCACGTATCTTATAAATCGCTTACCATCTACACCTTTAAAAAATATCACCCCATTTTTTAAACTTCACAATATCCATCCAAACTACTCAACTCTTCGAGTCTTTTGTTGTCGATGTTTTCCTTACCTTCGTACCAAAACTCAAAACAAATTTCAACCAAAATCCTACCCATGCATTTTTATTGGTTATAGCTCTCTTCATAAAGGATATAGATGTTATCAACTCTCCACAAAAAGAATTTTCATTTCTAGACATGTCATTTTTTATGAACATCTACTCCCTTATGTGTCTAATTCTACCCCCCATAACCCTATTCCCAGTTTGATGAGTACCTACCAAGAATTTTTTAAAAGACCCGCTTCTTTCTCCCCATCTACCTCCATTCCCCACACTACCCCAACTTCGGCTTGTGTCACATCTCAACCTTTTCCTATTTTGTCTCCTTTAGCTCCTCTATCAAATGACACTGTCTCTTCCCACCCGCCTACCTCCTTTTCTCTCGACCCATCTTTCGCACCTATACATATATCCTCTCCTTCTACCACAACGGATACAAATGACAACCAATCTTCTCTCATACCTAGCTCTGCCAAGATATCACACAGCAACCTTACTCCTCCTTCATCACCACGCTCTCCCCAGCCTGTCTCACCAGGTATTACCCTTACAGTTGATCTTCCCTGCGCACAAAACCCTTTACCTGCGGTCTCTCTCTCCTCTAGTTCTCACAATACTCATCCCATGCTTACCTGGTCCAAAACATCCCGGGTTCAGCCCTCTCCCACTGCTATGCTTTCATCCACTTTATTAGATGAACCCAAGTCTCTCAAGACTGCTCTCATGCAACCCTATTGGTTCTCGGCCATGCAGGACGAAATAACAGCTTTACATCGAAACAACACTTGGTCTTTAGTTCCTCCTAATCCTTCCATGCATATTATTGGTTCCTAATGGGTATATCGTACTAAACTTCATGCTGATGGCACATTGGATAGATACAAATCCAGACTAGTGGCAAAAGGGTTCAACCAAATTGAAGGTGTGGATTTTGGTGAAACATTTATTCCAGTTATTAAACCAACAACTATTTGCATTGTTCTCTCTCTTGCGGTTACTCATCGTTGGCCTTTAAAACAACTTGATGTTAAAAATTGCCTTCCTCCATGGGCAACTTACTAAACATGTCTACATGCGGCAACCTCCGGGGTTTGAGGATTCATTTTTTCCCAATTACGTATACAAGCTGAATAAGGCTATCTATGGGATAAAACAAGCGCCACGGGCATGGTTTGACAGATTTAGCACCTTTCTTCTACATTTGGGTTTTTAATGTAGTAAAGCAGATTCATCACTCTTTGTACTGCATTGTGATCGTGGCACAATTCTCCTCCTTCTCTATGTGGATGATATTATCCTTACTGGCAGCACTGCATCTCTTTTGTCATCTTTTACCTCTAAATTAGCCTCTGAATTTGCTCTTAAAGACTTGGGTGATCTCCACTACTTCTTGGGTGTTAAGGTTCTTCCCTTCTCAGGTGGTTTATTTCTTTCTCAGCAGAAGTATGCTCTTTCATTGCTACAGAGAGCTAATATGTTGCATTTTCAGACATTTCAAACACCCCTCTCCACAAAATCTCCTCCTGCCTCTCACACACCTGTTGCTGATCCTACTAATTTCTGCTCTCTAGTGGGTGCTCTTCAGTACTTAACTCTTACTCACCCAGATATTACACATGCTGTTAACTCCATTTGCCAATCCATGCACTCACTAACCGAGGCTGATTTTCTTACTGTAAAAAGATTACTACGATATCTTCATGGTATTGTATATTCTTCGTGGATTATGTATATTCTTCGTAGATTATGTATATTCTTTGTGATATTGGCATTGCACTTCCATGTCCTCCCACACATTATTGTGATAACATTAGTGCTCTTTATTTGACTGTTAGCCCTGTTCTTCATTCCCGTACCAAGCACGTGGAACTTGACTATCATTTTGTCTGGGAAAAAGTGGCTCAAGGTCTTCTTATCACTCATTTTGTTCCCTCTAAGGATCAGCTTTTTGATATCTTCACCAAGCCCTTGTCCACTCCAATATTCCAGCATTTACGTTTCAAGCTTGGTGTATGCTCTCTCACCCACCTTCGCTTGAGGGGGAGTATTGAGAATATCTCTTCGCCTAGTCAAACTATGCAGTCACATGCTCTAATTATTGAGGAACTGCCTATGACTCATTCAAACACAACCATAGTCGACTATTCAAACTCAAACTTAGCTGCACCATCTTAACAATCTTTCCTATTCTCATGGAATCCCTAGCTATGTAATCCTATAAATGTACAAACAGTTCGGCTGTAACAAATAAGATGAGAATAATTATTCTTCAAAAATAGTTTTGTAATCTTTCATCGTTAAATAAAAATAACAGGAACTAAATATATAAAAAAACAGGAGACACTCAACAACTAATCATAATGATTTAACTTTAACACTTTAAACTAATCAAACATTCTTTTTCCAAAAATTATAGTGAACATATTTAATCGTTCAATGATTTAAACGTTGAAAATTAAACTAAATTATCATTTAACATTTAAATACTGAACTAAAAAATTAAACTAATTTAACATTTTGCTGTTGAGTGAAAGAGGTGCTACCCCACCAAGGAGAGAGAAGGAGGGTCATGGCCGGTCGCCGAGGGGAAAGAATGGAAGGTGGATTATCGGCTACTTGTATTGGGTAAGGGAAGGGCAACGACGACTTGAGATCAGACGGAAGAGAGAGGAGAGGGGAGAAAATGAAGAAATAGAAAATGAAGTTAGTTTTTTTTAGCGTGACACATATATGATTGGAAGATATATTATTTACAGTTTCGTCCCTAAGCTTTTAAAATGACATAAAACTCATTTCCTTTCACTATCAAAACTTACACATATCCAATTGTTTTTAGTATATATCTCAGAAAAATTCTTCCAAAAATTAGGTGGACAGTCGCCCACCTTCGAGACTACCTATGTCCGACCAAGTTTGCACAAAATTTAAAATTTGTTGAAGTGTATTACTCCAATTATTAATCAAAATTAGCATGCAACCTCCGCGATGCGCGAATAAATTATAATTAACTACAAATAAAGGTAACATTACATATAAAAAGAATAGTATATAATATACACATGTAAAAAGAACAATGTATAATTAACACGACCTATTAAGACTTTTGCAAGAATGATGCCAAATTCTTGAAACCACAAACTCATGCTTTCAAATTTGAATATTGTTACTTGTAAATGGTTAAAATTGAAAATAATCAATGAATTAGTAGGATTAATATTGTTTAATAATTAGGACTGTAAAATGAACCAAGCTACTCGAGTTCGGATCATGTTCGTTCGGGAAAAATCTCGTTCGAGACTAGCTCGTAAAATAAATGAGCCAAGCTTGAACAAAAGTTTAATCTCGCTATCTTATTGAGCTCGGCTCGAATTTGGCTCGATTACCGATATCCATACTAAACTAGTGTAAAATGACCAAGCTACTCTAGCTCGGCTCGTATTTTATTTACTTAGAAGCTCGTTCGAGCTTGGATCGTAAAATAAATGAACTGGGTTGAATATACTTTTAGGCTAGCTTACATTTACAAACCAAGCTTGAGCAACCTTAATCTCGGCTCGCTTCACTTTCACCCTTATTAATAATGGGTTAAACGTCTAACTTAATAATGGGTTAATGTTTCAACTTATATAAGATTCAAAATAATTCATAGGGTAATAACGGGTCCACACGACACGTTAAAGATAATGGATCAAATTTGAATATTATTATTTTACGTAACAAAAATATCATCCATTTAAACACGAATTTGATATGAGTCAAATATGATAGACCACGTACCGGTTTACTTTTAGCTAAGTGGCGTATCAATAATAATGTTTCACCGTACAACCCATATATTCTAAGTAATTAAAAAAATAAAAGTCTGACCTTATTTTCTTCTCTTTGAGTGATCCAAGCGAAGAGAGAGAGAGGCGAGACATTTGGTGATTTCTTTAGTCGAACAAAAAGACAGAATATGAAGGAGTTTTTTTCAAAATATTGAAAAAAAAAACAATTTGTTTCTCCATTGGCAAAATTTCCCAGATAACAGTCCTTATCTAAACAGGGGCATAATTATTTGCTATGTCATTGTGGTATTCACAACCCACTATATTAGAGCATCCACAATGGGGATGCTAACTGCCAACAAAATTTATAGTGGTTCTCCAAATACACAAATTGGTTGCAGAATTTGCAAAAGGTTCCTACGAACTTCTAAAGTTCATAGGAATTCTTACGAACTTATTTTCTTCGTAGGAAGTATTATTACCACAATAAAAATTACCAACAAAGTTTATTTGGGTTCCTACGAACTATATTAATTCGTAAGAATTTCCTACGAACTAATATAGTTCGTAGGAACTTTTGGCCCAAACCCTTTCATCATTCTTTATCATTCACCACTCTATGTGCACAGCCTTCACGAAAGGCATCTCACATTTTTGATTTGCAAATATACTTGGTCTATCCATCCTCCACTGCAGATGCTCTTAATAGTTTTGTTGTTTGCCTATTGCTTTTCCAAACACATCTCTATTAGGACAATCAACAATTTGAAACCTGATAATCATCAAGAGTGATAAGGCAAATTTCATTATTTGTTGCATGAATGTGAGATATAACTGTCAAATGATTGGAATTAAATGAAAGATGTCTCTCCTACATGGACACCTTGTAAAGAATACTGCTTTTGGTATTGGGTGAATGCAACTGGTTAAGCCAACCGACTGAGGTGGCTGCTGATGTGTCTAGTTTGTAGGTATGAGGACGATTTTCTTTTGAGTTGTTATGTATCAATTGTTTTACGTTATTTTCCCAGAAAAACTATTTTTAAAACTATATTCTAAAAATGTATTTTTTTTTGTTATAAACTCTTTTTTTTTGGTTAAAACTGTTTTTTAAGAAGAATTTATTAGTGTAAAAATTATTTTTTTTAACTATTTTTCAATAACTATTTTGTGGTCAGATTTGTTTTAGTTAAAAAATAATTGTTATATATCAATTTGTTAACAATTTAGACATTTTTTTAATATATAAGTTTGGAAAAAAAATTTGGTGTCTCTTTAACATCAAAACGTTGATATCTTAAGCCAACGATCGGTTATTGTCGTCGGCGCGAATCCGCATCATTTAATGGACGTGGGTCCGCGCCAGCGACACTAAAAAATTGATTTTAAAAAATATTTTTTTTGCTAAAATCTATACGTTAAATACACGCTATATATAATACGTTAAATACGGGCTATATAAATATATGTTAAAAAATATATGTTAAAATACACATCAACAATCAGTTATTGTCCCTGGCGCGGATCCGCATCATTTAATGGATGCGGGTCCGCGCCAGCAGCACTAACAAATCGATTTTAAAAAAGATTATTTTTTTTTGCTAAAATCTATACGTTAAATACACGTTATATATAAATATATGTAAAAAATATACGTTAAAATTATATTTTGGTATGCGTCAGCGATATGCATTGGTGGTCAGACTCCCTATGCATACCGCTAACGCGGACCAACATATTAGAAAAACTGTTTCGTGCCAATGGTATTTATAGGTTGTTGGAGTGCCTCTACATACCACTGGTGCGGACTATTTTTTTAAATATAGTAAACAATTTTTTTTTAAATAGTAAAAAATGGTCCTTTCCAATGGTAGAAAAAAATACGACTCAATGTCGCGTCACACTTTTATTTGAATCGAGAACGTGTTTGTTAAAAAATAAAAGATTTATTATCGCCTTGTGCAATTTTTTTAATTTGTTTGTGTTAAGTAAAAAAAATGATTTCGTGTCTTGTCTTGTTGTATTTTAATACATATAATTTTAATATATATATATATATTTACATATATTTATATATAGCTTGTATTTATGTTTTTAATAAAACTGATTTTTTTTAATTTGAAAGTTATATTTTCTAAAAAAAAAAATATTTATAGGGTGGATTAATTGTGAATATATATAATGGTTATTTTTTTGGCTTATTAAATAGGGTGGGACTGCCAACTCACATGGTCACGCTAGCCGGTTGATTTATGCGGTACCAATAGCACCCCTCCCTTGTAAATTGAGAAGACTTTAAGTGTGATATTTTGTTTTATAATATAATATGTATTTCAACCGAACTCCTCATTCTCAACATGTCTAAATTTAAAGATTTTTATGTGACTATATGTTTATATATATCGCCATTTTCAAGTAGGATCAAACCATAAATATCCAACATAGACCAATTTTTTTAAAAGTAAAAACATAATTTGCTAACCAAAATTGGTGAAGGATCAACCCAAGATCTTCTACAATTAATTTGGTTAAAAATTCAATTTAAAAGTGGGTGAAATGCAAACATAAAAATCATTTTGCTTTTTAAGACAATAAAATCTTGATGATCATCTCACTAAATTTTGAATTCAATTTTTCACCAAAATAACTATAGATGATTTAAACCGTATTTTGATGATCCTCACGGAATTTGGTTACAAATATGTTTACTATATAAAAGGTTGGATCTAATCAGTGATCCTCATAATTTGGTCCTTATTTGATCTTGCCCACACACACAAACAAACAACACACACACACACACACACACACACAGTCATAGGAGGATCGAGCATACAGATCAATTTTTCAATATAAGAAAAAATAAATAAAATTGAATTTTTTTGAGTGTTATTTAGACATTTGATCGAACTCCACAAAAAAAATTAGATCAAAATAATTTTTTTGCTATTTTAAAAAATAATCGATCAAAATTTGTGAGTTTTTAAGCTCCTGATAAGTTGGTATATTTTGCACTTTAAAAAAAATAGATAAACAAATTAATCTTAGGCTGATTTTTTTTTTTTTTTTTGGGGGGGGGGGGGGGGGGGTCCTGAAATGTTTAAATAGCCACAAAAAATTAAATCATCTTTTTGAATGCTTTTATAAAAGTTGGTCCACATCCTTCATCCTCACTAGAGTTTGATTGTGTGTCTATGTGTGTGTGTGTGTGTGTGTGTATATATATATATATATATATATATATAAACTATACAAAAATTATTTTGAGGCTGAGACTTTTGGCTTTTAGCACTATTTTGTTATTTTCCTCAGAAATCTTATACGATTGATAGCTTAACCCTTCCCTACGAGGGGTTAATATTATTTAATTACCTCTTTTCCATTTTTTGATTTTTTGGGGAGTTCTGAGGTCGTCGACCTCTCCCGTATCAACTCGCCATTTGAGGTGTGTATTTCCAAGATAGCTTTCCATGTCTTAATTTTCTTGGGCATATTTAGATTGAGCATCTTCCTCCATTTATTTGAGTGATGAAACATATTTCTTATCTTCGGATATAAACTCTTCAAATTGAGTTGGTAAGATTATCATAGCTTGAGCTTTTTGAAGAAATATGATGATTTGAAATTAAAAATTTATCTTTTAGAGCTTTAAGTGTCCCTTTTAGTAATTTTACGAATAAGGAGTGCTGATTTGAGCTCTTCTTACTTTTTGAGATTTTGGTAGTCTTTCAAAGACTGGATAATAACTTTTAGTGTTTTGTCAAATTATCATTTAGTCCACCATTTGTAGTAAAAGTTTCTTATTAAAATTGTGATTCTAATTTTAACTTTTGAAATTCCAAAGGTCATCCAACCCCAAATCTATGGAATAGATAAATGGGTTATGAATCAGAGTAATTTTGATCATGGAATCATTTGAGCTCGCTTTATTTTAGGGTGAGATTTTTCATATGCAACGAAAAGATGTTCCGTTTGAGGATTTCGATAATAAAAGGCCTAAATCCATGGTTGGATATAATCCCAATAATTATATTATTGACGATGATATTTTAATACTTCCTTTTTATTTGAATTTAATCCCCATTCACGGAGGGTCAATCCTTTATGAATAAAAGTTTTGTTGAAAGCCAAGGGATAGTGTATTGGACGACTCCCCATAGAGACTGAAAAATCATTGAAAATAGCTTCAGCTAAAATTGATTCATAGTACATTATCTTTTTCTTTTTTTTTTTCCTCTCAATTAAGGAAAAATATTTATCAATTTCAAAGTATCTTTGAGAAGGAGAAAATGAATCATTAGTATTATCCATATCTTTCTTATACAAGAAAACAATAAAGTTTTTTTTTCTTTTTAAGGAGTATTACGGGGACTTCTTTTTCAGCTGCTTCTTTAAAAGATGAAGAGGATGCAATATTTGATCCTGCAATGAAATTTTGAAATCCGGATAAATTTAATATGGCATTGCTTCTGCTATTTCCCGCGCATCCAAGACTATTAGTCCTTCATCCTTCTCGTGAGTGCATCACAAGAAAACTCCAAGGTAGAATTCTCGTGTTAAAAATATGGGAAGCAATTTGAGTCCCCTTTAAATCTATTATACCTCAAAATGAAAAATTGATAGAACTTCTTTCCATCTAGAAAATATTTGTGTAGATGCAAGGTTTTCAACATCTTTTTTCTAATAATTCGTTAATGGCTTTATAATCAATTCTTAATAACTTTTTTAATTTAATAAATCATCCTGGAGTTTTGTAATGTATGATACTAATGAGATGCTTTCGTTTCTTAATCGTTGAATACTTTTGTTGGGTCATATTCTATTTTCTAGACGTAAGTCTAGAAAGAATTTATTTCTTAGGCTCTTTAATTTTGTTATATGCCGCCATAACCTATATCTGCAATATTAGAGTTAAACAAGGGAGTTGTGTCTTTATTAATTTAACAATTTATGTGTATTTATCCATCCAGGAAGGAGGTTTTTTTTTAACCTTTCATAAATAGGAGTGTTTTCTATAGACAAGTTTTAGTAGTAATATGTTATATAGTTTAAACTTTTCAAAACTCTTGGTCATTGTTTTTAATCCTTAATTTCATCGAAAAAATTATTGACAAAATCTATAGCTCTATTAATGGGTATTATTTTTTCATGATTTACTTCATGACCAAAAAATCTATTTCTTTTTTTTACAGAGACTCATCTTTTTGTGTGATAATACGAAGCCATTTGTTTTAATAATATTTATAAAAATATTTAAGATATTGATCTAAATTTTTTGGGAAAAAAAAGGATATCATCAATGTATACAATTAAGAATGTTGAAAAAGTGATAAAAATATCATTAAAGTTAATATATGCCGAATAAGTAATAATTTGAAATCCCAAAAGATTAATAAATAGTTTTTTCACTGAAAAAACTTCCAACATTTATGGATTTTTTATTTAGTATATCTAACGGAGCCGTTTTAGAATAATAAATCCGTGTACTGACAGACTCTCTCCCGTATGTGCCAGAATCAATTTTATTTATGCTTTTTCTCATTTGATGAAGTTCACATTCAAAAATTATTATATTTTAAGCCTAAGATGATCAATCTGAAATATCTTCATATTGGTTTTTCACTTTTTTGTGATAGGGCGGATATTTTATTGATAATTATAAGGTTAAAAAAGAAGACGATTACCAAAATAGTAATGTTAAATAACATGTGATTAAAGGTTATTGGAATCAACCTATTAATAATATTGTCAAACTAAATACGGATGGGTCTAGTAACTGGAATGCCAAAAATAATAGTATATGAGGAATTTTATGGAACAATTTAGGACAACACATATGGAGTTCTAGTAAGAATGTAAGAGATATATCCACTAATACTGTTGAAAGGTTGACAATTAGAGAAGGATTAAAAATTGATAATATTAAAGCTATATCTAATATTCACTAAAAGAAAAACTCGTTCCTTACTTGTCAATTGTTATGCAAAGGGCTACATACAAAATTGCATTTAGTGGAGCTGATGTAGGATTATGAAAAAATTTGGATTTCTCTTTGTTACCTCGAGGCTAATATGGTGATGTAGGATTGTATTTTTGAAGTTGTTCGTAAATTTATCTACAAACTCTTTTAGAAGACTAGTGGTAGTCGCAATGATAGGTTTGTACATAAACTATTGTTTTGTAATCAGGGTGTAACTTTATAAAGCCCTTGTTTGGTTCGGTGAAAAAAAAACTGTTACTTTTATAATGACATATTTTGATGGTTAAAATACCATATATGGAAATCACATCATTTCATTAGATAAATGTAGATAACAGCCCAATTATTTATGCATAGGAGTATACTATGAGATTACATGGGCTGTTTTTCAAGTGTTAACACCACTCTCTTAAATTAGTTGTTCTTCTTGAACCGTGCTTGAAGATATTCAATCACCTTCTTGTCCACTTGGAAGGCCTTGGTAAGAACATCAACTGAAATGGGTGGATTAGATCCAAATACAGCATCTGCAATAGTAATGGTCCCTGGGTTTTGGCTACTTAGTCCCGCAATAACGACTGCGTTGGTCTTTCCCACGTTAAATTGAAAATGAATGAGCCCAATAGGAAATACAAATACATCTCCTCGGTATAAAAGCTTGCTAATTAGACGATTTTCGGGATTAGAGGTGACAAAGCCTACGTAGAGAGTACCCTCCAAGACAGTGAGGATCTCAGTTCCGCGAGGATGCGTGTGGGGTGGGTTAAGGCCATATGGGGCATAGTCAATGCGGACTAAAGAGATACCTAAAGTGTTGAGTCCTCCTACTTGGGCAACATTTACCTGTGTAACCACGGAGCCAACTGGATTTGATGTGTTTCCAGCATTTTGGAGACCATAAAAGAAGAAATCTTCTGCCTTGACCATCATTGGGTTCTTGCAAAACTTCCCATTCACAAAAACTGCATTGAGAATTAATGTTTCATAAAGTTCAAAGAACATGAACGAATACAAAATTGGGAATTGAAAAAGTTTGTAATATGTTCTGTCAATATGTATAGCATTAAATAAACTCTAAATGAATTTTGATTTGTTTTTCTCTTGAGCAATCTTGAACTTCTCGATAAAGTGATTTTCTTTCGTCTCCTTCGAATAATTGGTTAATAAATTCGAAGAAGAGCCGAGCTCAGAGAACGAATTAGGAACCAATCTTGAAAACAACGAATTTAGGATTCGAGCTTAAGTAGTTTTGTCTTCGTTTACTACCCTAGTGCCAAAATTGAGATCGATAGATAGAGAGACTTACGCACTCCCTTGGGGTCGTCAATGGCAACACAAAAGTCTTGTAAAGAACCAGGATCAGAGGCTTGGGCTAGTGAGGAAACCAAAGCCAATAAGGCAATGGTTATGCTCAAGTACTTATTGCCCATATCTAAAATAGATTGTACTAGGTATATGGTGCTTGCTTGGGTGAGGGATGAATTCTTTTGCATGGGAATGGTGTCTATTTATAGATTAATTTTAGGCTTCCTCAAATCGCGCACTAATTATTTATTTAATAAGAACCTTATCAGACTTTAATAATAACCTTATCAGACTTTAATAACCAAGTCGTAATTTATGGATAGTTATTTTATATATTTAAAGAACCTATCTTCAACAACTCCTCAACCACTTCCTATATGTTTCAAGGATCCGTACATGGATACCTCATGGATATGGTCATTTTCTCATTTTCTTTATCTCCTATATCTAATGATTATAATCTGCTGTATCTTTGAAACCTAACAGGATTTGGTCTCTCTTATTTTATATTTGATGGTCTTCTATATCTTGAACCTTAGTAATACTCTACCAACTGTATTAAGAGTAGGGGTGGTAGTTTTTGAAATGAAAACAAAACAGACACACAAAAAAAAAAAATATGAAACAACATAAAATTGGTTCAAAATTACACGTTAAGTCATGTTAGTGTAGGGTTTCTTGACACCAACTCGTGTCGTGTTTGCATCAAAGTCGTGAGTCCTGTTATCGTGTTTGTCTGGGTTTATTTAGTTATCATGTCTATTTATGTTCAATTCATAGATAAAAAAAAATATGAAATTTTATCGTATTGTGTTCGTGTCCAAAGAACTATTATCACGTCGTATTGTGTCTTCCCGTAACTTGACTCAAAAACACGAATTACCCTCCCTAATTAAGAGAAACTGTTTAACGCTCACAAAAATTAAGCAATTTATTGTTTGAGGTTTGCGCTTAGTAAGTCTCAACGGATTTTTTATTGAGTTTTTTGATAAAAAATTTGGATATTATCTTTTCACCGTGGAGATCATATCTATGAAGTTCCATAAAAAAAAAATTATTTCTTTACTATTTAAAAAAAATGGTATGTACCGGAATCTGCAACATAAGGAGTCCTTACAAGAGAGGGTCTCTCTCTCTATACATATTTATATGCCTACCCTCCTTGTAGATCATTTTTTTTAAATAGTAAAAAAAAAATTGACCGATTTTTCAGAGTACTTAAATATTTCGAAGGACTGGTTTTTTATGGTATTAAATATTTTAGGAGACCCATAAAAAATCAGTTCAAATGAATTTTTTTATTTAAAAAATATCGGTCAAACTATGTTAGTAAAAAATAACTTAAAAATTGATATAATTTGACCGATTTTTTTTAAATAGCAAAACAATTCTTTTTGAGCGGATTTTTTATGGGTCTCCTAAAATATTAAATACCATAAAAAAATCAGTCCAAAAATTAAGCAATTTATTGTTTGAGGTTTGCGCTTAGTAACAAATGAGTTCAACATCACCAGGATCACCTAATGTTAATATTTTCATATTAAGTAGAACTACGTTTGAAACGAAGACCCTTAATTCAAAGGGCTACAGTATGGATATGCTTTTAACTGAAATAGAATAAGATTTTAGGTGCCATGATGTAATGCGGGGGTGAACACCCTAATGCATGGTATGAGAAACAAGTTGCCACACCAGTCTGAATGTTTGAAGCATATAATCCAGTCTGGCGAATCAACATGTGTCACCTAGTAGTGAGCCTAAAAATTATCAGTTAAATTATAGGCACATTTTCCATCTTAATAGGTCACCGTGAGAAGAAACATGTCTCGTCTGCACTCTTAAAATATATATATATATATACAGAAAGTCTCATGTAAGGACTTCTTATGGTACATACCATTTTTTAAAATAGTAAAAAAATGAATTTTTTGATGAAAATTTATGGATATGATGTGAAGATCATCTACAATTTTTTCATCTAAACATTCAATAAAAAAATCGTTGAGAAGAGGTGATATGTAAAAAAATAGTATAAATATGCATTTCAACCGTTGAAATGTTGACGCTTTATTGATTGGATTTTTTGATGAAACTTCATGGATATAACCTTCTCACTATCGAGATCATATCCATGAAGTTTCATAAAAAAATTCAATCAATAATGGGTGAGACAACGGTCGAAAATGCATATTTATACCAATTTTTTTACATATCACCTCATCTCAACGGGTTTTTTTATTGAGTTTTTTGATAAAAAATTTGGATATTATCTTTTCACCGTGGAGATCATATCTATGAAGTTCCATAAAAAAAAATTATTTCTTTACTATTTAAAAAAAATGGTATGTACCGGAATCTGCAACATAAGGAGTCCTTACAAGAGAGGGTCTCTCTCTCTATACATATTTATATGCCTACCCTCCTTGTAGATCATTTTTTTTAAATAGTAAAAAAAAAAAATGACCGATTTTTCGGAGTACTTAAATATTTCAAAGGAATGGTTTTTTATGGTATTAAATATTTTAGGAGACCCATAAAAAATCAGTTCAAATGAATTTTTTTATTTAAAAAATATCGGTCAAACTATGTTAGTAAAAATTAACTTAAAAATTGATATAATTTGACCGATTTTTTTTAAATAGCAAAACAATTCTTTTTGAGCCGATTTTTTATGGGTCTCCTAAAATATTAAATACCATAAAAAAATCAGTCCAAAAATTAAGCAATTTATTGTTTGAGGTTTGCGCTTAGTAACAAATGAGTTCAACATCACCAGGATCACCTAATGTTAATATTTTCATATTAAGTAGAACTACGTTTGAAACGAAGACCCTTAATTCAAAGGGCTACAGTATGGATATGCTTTTAACTGAAATAGAATAAGATTTTAGGTGCCATGATGTAATGCGGGGGTGAACACCCTAATGCATGGTATGAGAAACAAGTTGCCACACCAGTCTGAATGTTTGAAGCATATAATCCAGTCTGGCGAATCAACATGTGTCACCTAGTAGTGAGCCTAAAAATTATCAGTTAAATTATAGGCACATTTTCCATCTTAATAGGTCACCGTGAGAAGAAACATGTCTCGTCTGCACTCTTAAAATATATATATATATATATATATATATATATATACAGAAAGTCTCATGTAAGGACTTCTTATGGTACATACCATTTTTTAAAATAGTAAAAAAATGAATTTTTTGATGAAAATTTATGGATATGATGTGAAGATCATCTACAATTTTTTCATCTAAACATTCAATAAAAAAATCGTTGAGAAGAGGTGATATGTAAAAAAATAGTATAAATATGCATTTCAACCGTTGAAATGTTGACGCTTTATTGATTGGATATTTTGATGAAACTTCATGGATATAACCTTCTCACTATCGAGATCATATCCATGAAGTTTCATAAAAAAATTCAATCAATAATGGGTGAGACAACGGTCGAAAATGCATATTTATACCAATTTTTTTACATATCACCTCATCTCAACGGGTTTTTATATTGAGTTTTTTGATAAAAAATTTGGATATTATCTTTTCACCGTGGAGATCATATCTATGAATTTCCATAAAAAAAAATTATTTCTTTACTATTTAAAAAAAATGGTATGTACCGGAATCTGCAACATAAGGAGTCCTTACAAGAGAGGGTCTCTCTCTCTATACATATTTATATGCCTACCCTCCTTGTAGATCATTTTTTTTAAATAGTAAAAAAAAAAAATGACCGATTTTTCAGAGTACTTAAATATTTCAAAGGACTGGTTTTTTATGGTATTAAATATTTTAGGAGACCCATAAAAAATCAGTTCAAATGAATTTTTTTATTTAAAAAATATCGGTCAAACTATGTTAGTAAAAAATAACTTAAAAATTGATATAATTTGACCGATTTTTTTTAAATAGCAAAACAATTCTTTTTGAGCCGATTTTTTATGGGTCTCCTAAAATATTAAATACCATAAAAAAATCAGTCCAAAAATTAAGCAATTTATTGTTTGAGGTTTGCGCTTAGTAACAAATGAGTTCAACATCACCAGGATCACCTAATGTTAATATTTTCATATTAAGTAGAACTACGTTTGAAACGAAGACTCTTAATTCAAAGGGCTACAGTATGGATATGCTTTTAACTGAAATAGAATAAGATTTTAGGTGCCATGATGTAATGCGGGGGTGAACACCCTAATGCATGGTATGAGAAACAAGTTGCCACAGAACCTGCCAGTCTGAATGTTTGAAGCATATAATCCAGTCTGGCGAATCAACATGTGTCACCTAGTAGTGAGCCTAAAAATTATCAGTTAAATTATAGGCACATTTTCCATCTTAATAGGTCACCGTGAGAAGAAACATGTCTCGTCTGCACTCTTAAAATATATATATATATATATATATATATATATATATATATATATATATATATACAGAAAGTCTCATGTAAGGACTTCTTATGGTACATACCATTTTTTAAAATAGTAAAAAAATGAATTTTTTGATGAAAATTTATGGATATGATGTGAAGATCATCTACAATTTTTTCATCTAAACATTCAATAAAAAAATCGTTGAGAAGAGGTGATATGTAAAAAAAATAGTATAAATATGCATTTCAACCGTTGAAATGTTGACGCTTTATTGATTGGATTTTTTGATGAAACTTCATGGATATAACCTTCTCACTATCGAGATCATATCCATGAAGTTTCATAAAAAAATTCAATCAATAATGGGTGAGACAACGGTCGAAAATGCATATTTATACCAATTTTTTTACATATCACCTCATCTCAACGGGTTTTTTTATTGAGTTTTTTGATAAAAAATTTGGATATTATCTTTTCACCGTGGAGATCATATCTATGAAGTTCCATAAAAAAAAATTATTTCTTTACTATTTAAAAAAAAATGGTATGTACCGGAATCTGCAACATAAGGAGTCCTTACAAGAGAGGGTCTCTCTCTCTATACATATTTATATGCCTACCCTCCTTGTAGATCATTTTTTTTAAATAGTAAAAAAAAAGTTGACCGATTTTTCAGAGTACTTAAATATTTCGAAGGACTGGTTTTTTATGGTATTAAATATTTTAGGAGACCCATAAAAAATCAGTTCAAATGAATTTTTTTATTTAAAAAATATCGGTCAAACTATGTCAGTAAAAAATAACTTAAAAATTGATATAATTTGACCGATTTTTTTTAAATAGCAAAACAATTCTTTTTGAGCGGATTTTTTATGGGTCTCCTAAAATATTAAATACCATAAAAAAATCAGTCCAAAAATTAAGCAATTTATTGTTTGAGGTTTGCGCTTAGTAGCAAATGAGTTCAACATCACCAGGATCACCTAATGTTCATATTTTCATATTAAGTAGAACTACGTTTGAAACGAAGACTCTTAATTCAAAGGGCTACAGTATGGATATGCTTTTAACTGAAATAGAATAAGATTTTAGGTGCCATGATGTAATGCGGGGGTCAACACCCTAATGCATGGTATGAGAAACAAGTTGCCACAGAACCTGCCCGTCTGAATGTTTGAAGCATATAATCCAGTCTGGCGAATCAACATCTGTCACCTAGTAGTGAGCCTAAAAATTATCAGTTAAATTATAGGCACATTTTCCATCTTAAAAGGTCACCGTGAGAAGAAACATGTCTCCTCTGCATTCTTAAAATATATATATATATATATATATATACAGAAAGTCTCATGTAAGGACTTCTTATCGTACATACCATTTTTTAAAATAGTAAAAAAATGAATTTTTTGATGAAAATTTAGGGATATGATGTGAAGATCATCTACAATTTTTTCATCTAAACATTCAATAAAAAAATCGTTGAGATGAGGTCATATGTAAAAAAATAGTATAAATATGCATTTTCAACCGTTGAAATGTTGACGCTTTATTGATTGAATTTTTTGATGAAATTTCATGGATATAACCTTCTCACTATCGAGATCATATCCATGAAGTTTCATCAAAAAAATTCAATCAATAATGGGTGAGATGATCGCCAACATTTCAACGGTCGAAAATGCATATTTATACCAATTTTTTTACATATCACCTCATCTCAACGGGTTTTTTATTGAGTTTTTTGATAAAAAATTTGGATATTATCTTTTCACCGTGGAGATCATATCTATGAAGTTCAATAAAAAAAATTATTTTTTTACTTTTTAAAAAAAATGGTATGTACCGGAATCTGCAACTTAAGGAGTCCTTAAAAGAGAGGGTCTCTCTCTCTATACATATTTATATGCCTACCCTCCTTGTAGATCATTTTTTTTAAATAGTAAAAAAAAAATTGACCGATTTTTCAGAGTACTTAAATATTTCGAAGGACTGGTTTTTTATGGTATTTAATATTTTAGGAGACCCATAAAAAATTAGCTCAAAATGAATTTTTTTATTTAAAAAATATCGGTCAAACTATGTTAGTAAAAAATAACTTAAAAATTGATATAATTTGATCGATTTTTTTTAAATAGAAAAACAATTCTTTTTGCGCTAAATTTTTATGGGTCTCCTAAAATAATAAATACCATAAAAAATAAGTCAAAGAATATTTTTTATTATTTGAAAAAATTAATGCGCTCATACTTTGTATGTATATGACCCGCTCTATACAACAAATTTTTCATGCAAACCTTAAAGTTGGTCCGCACGATACAGATGTTATTTTCAAATATACAAAAAAAACATATAAATTTTTAATATTTGGCGCATATACCAAATAGTCCCTCGAACTTTTTTTAATACACGTTTAGTCCAACCCTTTTTATTTTGCACAAAAAAGTCTTTCACCATGCCAAAAAATTTTACCATGCTGCTGGCGCGGACCTTTAAAGATAAGAGAATAAGGGACTTTTTGGTATAAAATAATATGTTTGAACTAAGTGTGCATTAAAAAATATTTGAAGGACTTTTTGATATTTGATCGTAAATATTTCAAGATAATATGCTTACATTTTAACAACACCAAGGCGGCTTGGATTCATTAAAAAATTCTATTGTAAAACAAGCTGATATTAACAATTTCCACTGTATATACAATTTGCCAAAATGATTTTTTATGGGCTCCTAAAATATTAAATATCATAAAAAATTAGTCCAAGAATACTTTTTATCATTTCAAAAAATTAATGCACATATTGGGACCTCATACTAAGTATGTATATGACCCGCTCTATACAACTAATTTTTCATGCGAACCTTAAATAGGTCGGCACCGTGCCGATGTTTTTTTCAAATATACAGAAAAACATATTAATTTTAAATATTTCAAGATAATATGCTTACATTTTAACAACTCCAAGCACGATACGGCTGGTACTTGCTCTCTCTCTCTCTCTCTCCCTCTCCCTCTCCCTCTCGTACAATTCCCATCTCTCATACAATTTCCACTGTATATACAATTTCTATTGTATTTCCCACGTGGATTCATTAAAAAATTCTATTGTAAAACAAGCTGATATTAACACCTAAAATCCAACAGTTCTTACCAAGTCCTTCCGAGAGGAGAATGACTAGCTTCAAGCACAATTGTTGAGATAAAAACAAAGTTGATATTATCATCTCCAGAAAGACACCATGTCATTTCATATTATATTCTACTCAACATTTTTTTAAAGGCATAATTTAATACAAGGATCTAAGAAAATCACTAAATTTGTCATATACTTATTTCTTGTTGTATTTAGAGATGTAATAACAGTGGGTAGTCCTTATATATATATATACGAGTCACCGTAAAAAATTTAAGACCAAACGGTAAGAATATGACATGGACCTATTTTTTTTAAATAGTCATAAACAATAATTTGCAAACTAAATTGGGTGGAGGATGTACACAAAATTATCTATAAATTATTTATTTAAAAAATTCAACTAAAAAGTAGGTGAAATGCAAAGTTGAAGATCAAATGATTTTTGAGACAATAAAAATCACTATGATCAATTTGCTAAATTTGAAATAATTTTTTAACTGAAATATTTATAGATAATCTTCACAGTAGGTAGACCATTCCCATTGAGTTGAATTACAATTGTTTTTTACTATATTTAAAAAAATTTGTCCTAATGAGAGATCCTTATAATTTGGTCCTTACTTCATCTTGTCGTCCGTGTTCCCAAAGGGATCCAATTCTTTTAAAAGGATTCGAGGCATGTCAAGCCTTGGTAAGATTATTTTCTTTGCATCATATTAAATCATATGATGAGCTCCCGTTAATTTCTTTGAGCTTCATTATTGCGGATGTACTCCCCAGGTGGGATACTTAACGGGTTAGCTACAACACTGCACGAGTTGATATGCACAACGCCTAGCATATATCGTTTACGGCTAGGACTAATGTGGTATCTAATCTCATTCGTTCCCCTACCTTTCATCTCTCAGTGTGAATGTCGGCCCAACAAATTGCTTTCGTCATTGGTGTTCATCTAGATGTGTAAAAAATCCTAGCCGCAGTCAAAAGCTGAGTACTCTATCGTTGAGTTAGCAACCAGAATAGAATAAAAGAAAAGAATGTGTAGATACAATCAGAATCAAACTAAATGATTATACGAGACAATCAAACCATTGAATAAAGAATCTTAAAAAAATTAAAAATTCTCATTATATATATATATATATGTATTTAAAATTTAATTAATTAGGTTACTCTTAAATTACATGTGCGATGTAATTTAATGAAATTAAATATTACGTGTGGATTAAAATGTTAATCAGAGAGAAAATGATTAATGTTTATCGAATAAAATTACCAACTGAATAGTGATTTAGTACTTTACATCATAGTAAGTGATAGTGACGTGAAAGTGGAACATCTCAACTGGGGGTCGTGTGTAGAATATATGAGGTCGAGATAGAAAATTATTTTCAAGTGACGCGGATGGTTATTTTGAGGTCACTATTGATTCCGAACGAGTCAAAATAGTCGGAATAGTGTACCCGGGGATATTATTTGGATCCCGGGATGATTTTAGACCAAACCGGCACAACGACGGGGCGTTTCGATCATTCGGGAGTTTGTGGTAAAGAGAAATCCAAAAATAAAGTATTATATCAGCCCATGAGAGTGTAGGGCTAGGATTATATCAGTCTTGCGAGAAAGGAGGCCATAAAGGAGGAAGAAAAAAGAGTTATTGGAGCACTACACCAAAATGGGCGATTGGCCACGAAATTTATCCCTAACCATTGACTGGGGGTCGCGGATTTGGTCCGTGGTCAAAACTGGCGTGATCATTTTTGGTGATTATGTCCAAAATCCTTGAGCCATTGCCTTGGTCACGGGTTGATGATAGTCACGGACTTGGTCACGGCCAATATCCCTGACTCCATTTACAAGCATGGTCACGACTTCAATTTAAAAACCAAATAGTCACGTGACCAGGTTTGAGAGCACATGACCATTTTTTCTATAGAATTGAACCCTATCACGGCTTTGGGTCATGACCAGGTTTAATAATTAAAAAAAAACTCCTCGAATTGGGAGACTAATCGTTCAGTTACTACAAGTGCTCACTGGGTGACCACGCGGGGGTCCCGTGCTCTCAAACAAGCGGTCACGGGACCTGTGTAAGCATTCTGAAATCTGGGTCGTGCTCTTAAATCGGGGGTCCCGTGACCATGAGGTCGGTTCGTACGATATACGTTGGTCCCGAGCGAGGTGTTGGCGCCACCCACGGGGCCGTTTGGGAGGTGTTACGGGGTTTCTCCCTCTAAAAACTTATTTGGAAAGAAAATCTATTTTTTTTGGCCTGGCCAAATGCGGCATGTTGTAGGAGTCATTGAAATTGTTCTGGAAAGGTGTCTTGGATAATATGATGCGTTTTCCCATTAGGATTTTGATAGAGTATTCTAAATACAACTCCTCTAATGGTATGTTTAGTGGATCATGATTAAGGACACAATCCCCATAATGGTAGATATTCTCATTACGGGAAGTGTGGCCTTCATCAAGATCCCCCAATCCAGGACACTCCAATAGAGGATTCGTATTTGGAATACTCTATCAAACTTCAAATGAAAAAATGCATCATATTATCCGGGACGCCTTTCCAAAATAATTTCAATGAGCTCTACAACACGCAGGAACCGATTGTGTGGTCATGGGGCCGTTAAGCGGACGCTATGTGGTTTCACCCCCCAAAGGCAGATTTTCAACCCTAAGTGTGATTTTTCTCTGTTTTGGCATGCGCCCTCAAACGGGGGGGTCCCGTGACCATGCGCTAGACTTTTACGAGTTACATTGGTCCCGTGTGAGGTATTGGCGCCGCTCACGTGGCCGTTTGGGGGGGCGCTAAGGGGTTTCGCCCCTCCAACGGCACGTTTTCAAGCCTAAGTGTGGATATTTAGAAATTTGTACCGTGATCTCTAATCGAGGGTCCCATGACCATGCGATCGGTTCCTATGAGTTATGTTGGACCCGTGGGAGGTGATGGCGCCGCTTAGGGGGCGGTAAGGGGTTTCACTCCCAACGACATGTTTTCAAAGCCTAAGTGTAAATTTTCTCTATTTTGGGTCGTGATCTCACACCGGGGGTTCCATGACCACGCGATCAGCTCCTACTAGCTACATTGGACCCGTGCGCGGTGATCGCTCCCCTAAAGAGGCCATTTGGAGGGAGCTAACGGGTTTCTCCCTCTAAAGACACGTTTTCAATCCTCAGTGTTGATTTTCTCAAATTATCGTCACATTCTCAAACCCAGGGTCCCATGACCACGCAATTGGTTCCTGCGAGTAACATTGGTCCTGTACGTGGTGATCGCTCCACTAAAGGGGCCGCTTGGGGGGCACTAAGGGGTTTCTCCCTCTAATGGCACGTTTTTAAGCCTAAGTGTGGATTTTCTCAAATTATCGTCATATTCTCAAACTGAGGGGTCCCGTGACCACGCGATCGGTTCCATTTAGTTACATTGGTCCCGTGCGAGGTGTTTGCGCCTCTCACGGTACCGATTGGGAGGTGCTTTGGGTTTTGGCCCTCAAAAGGAATGTTTGGCAAGAAAATCTGCCTTTTCTGGCCTTGCTAAATGTAGCGTGTAGTAGAGCTCGTTGAAATTTTTCTCGAAAGGAGTCCCGGATAATCTGATGTGTTTTCCCATTTAGATTTTGATATAGTATTCCAAATATAACTCCTCTCATTACGGGGAGTGTGGCCTTCATCAAGAACCACCAATATAGGACACTCAAGGGAACTCAAGGTGGCCTAATCGGGAACTCAACTTATGCTCAGGAGACAAAGGATGGGGAAGCAGTTTCTGTTGAGCTGCCTCAATAATAGGCCCAACATTTTGAATAATTTGTAGTAGCATCCCGGACCCACCGTTATGAAAAAAAAAAGGTGGCCTCACATGAAGATTAAGATCTTAACAACCCTCATTGAGGGTTTTCAAGCTGTTAATCTTCCTATGAGGCCACCTTGTAATGTTGAGTTCCCTGCACCTTAAAATCAACCCCTTACAAACATTACCCCTCACTCTCCGCAACAAAAATGAACTCCACCATCTAAAATCAATAATAGGAACACTTGCTATAGTTATAAAAAGCCAGGGAATCACTTGTGGGGGACTACGTGGTTCCGATGGTTTCTTTGGAGTTTTCTCTAGTTTCAATGAAACTGATCAACAAATGTATATGTACAGGAACACATGGAAATTGAGCCGGGTCAATTTGATTTGATCACAAACTAAAATGACTCTATTCTCAACCCGAGCGTCTTAGGAAGGTAACAAAATATCGACTGAGCATAATATATTATCCAATGTTAACTTACATAAATCATATTAAACATTCGTAAAAGTAACTAAACATTAATACATCAAAGTAAAGCGCTACTACAAAGTCAATATCAAAATAGGATACAAATAAGATTGACAAGCTTAACATAATTTTTTGATACTCAATCTTCCTCTAAATCAACTAAAAGATCCTTAAAATTAGGTTTGTCATCAAGAGTTGACTGAAACTCTTTTGGATCCATTAATGCATCCACTCCAGTAGTCAAACCCTTTGGTGCATGCACAACAACAGACCAATTGCCATCGTTTATGCACTTTGAGTAGAATACCTTCTTTACGTTTTGAAAGGCCCAAATAAAAGGCTCGTTGAGTATGCGATATTTACTTTTGAGCTTTGATAAATATGTTGTAGGAGGGTAGTGAGACTGGGGTCTATGAATAACTTGAGAGGGTGAGGCGTGACCCATTCCAATGGACGCTGCCTACAAGGTCTTTAAGGTCTCCTGGTGCAACTTCTGAAGAAAACTTATCCTTATGGTAATAATGGAACTCAAGCTTCAACTCACTCCCTGCAAGAAGATGAACTTTCACAGCAAAACTAGTAATTTTCAAAGGGAAACACCTGAGAGTGATGACTGTTAGTGGGGAGTGAAGGAACAAGGCACTCAGCACTAAGAGAATGAGCAGGGAGAGAATACTTAGGCAGGTCTGGTGATATTTTGGCAGAGTAACAGTGAAATTTCAATTGTCTCTTTTTTTTTTACCTTCCCCAGAGGTCTATTTATACTAGGGCATTAGGAATGAGTTGGCATTTTTGGGCGCCAAAATTGAGAGGGTTGGTAGGGAGCAATGTCTGAAGTGTACCATTTGTCCCTACCTGCAGGCAGCCCTGCCTGTCCCCTCCTGCAGGCTCCACCTGGTGTCGACCAAAGTCAAAAAGCACATATGTCTCCTAATGAAGACAAGATATCAGATTTGGTAATTATCTTTTGAAACGGTAACTTGTGGTGCAATTTAGCAAATCTTAAGAGAGGAGGCCTTAACGAACCCTCTTTTCTAAAATCATTATTTTTCTTGAGAGGGACCTCGAGGACCCCCTCTTTTGGAAAAGTCATTTTTTTATAAAGAGTTTATTTCTTATGATTAGCCAGCTCTTTGGCTGCTCACTTCACTTGTTACCAAGTGTGAAGTGTGTGTAGTCTTGAGTGACTTCTGGGTCTTCCTACTAGTATTCTCTCAATCCTATAGTGCTAAGTGGTTGAGCTTGCTCAACATACCTTGTCCCACAGTCGCCAAGCCAAGACTTCCAAGAGGTCCCAACTAGCCTGCTTGAGCCCTGCTTGCTCAACTAGGCAACCTGTACAAGAAGTCAAAGTGTTAGTACTGTTGTTCTATTAAAGAATGACATTTCATAATGAGGAGTTGCTCCTGGTATCTACACCGTTATCCTGGCCTCCCTGGGTGGGTTCCTTCTCGATATGAGCTTCTGCCAGAACCCTTGCAGTGGCACTTCTCAGATAACATTTCTGCGGTGACCCTTGCAGTGGCACTTCTCAATCTTGGACTTCTGCGGTGACCCTTGCGAGGCACCTCTCGAATGTCACTGTTGCAGTGACCCTTGCAGTGGCGCTAACCCTTGCAGTGGCACTTCTCAATCTTGGACTTCTGCGGTGACCCTTGCGAGGCACCTCTCGAATGTCATTACTGCAGTGACCCTTGCAGTGGCGCTGACCCTTGCAATGGCACTTCTCAATCTTGGACTTCTGCGGTGACCCTTGCGAGGCACCTCTCGAATGTCATTGTTGCAGTGACCCTTGTAGTGGCGCTGATCCTTGCAGTGGCACTTCTCAATCTTGGATTTCTGCGGTGACCTTTGCGAGCCACCTCTCGAATGTCATTACTGCAGTGACCCTTGCAGTGGCACTTCTAAATCTTGGACTTCTGCGGTGACCCTTGCGAGGCACCTCTCGAATGTCATTGTTGCGCCGACCCTTGTAGTGGCACTTCTCAATCTTGGATTTCTGTGGTGACCCTTGCGAGGTACCTCTCGAATGTCAATGTTGTAGTGACCCTTGCAGTGGTAGTGACCCTTGCAGTGGCACTTCTCAATCTTGGACTTCTGCGGTGACCCTTGCGAGGCACCTCTCAAATGTCATTGCTGCAGTGACCCTTGCAGTGGTGGTGACCCTTGCAGTGGCACTTCTCAATCTTGGATTTCTGCGGTGACCCTTGCGAGGGACCTCTCGAATGTCATTGTTGCAGTGACCCTTGCAGTGGGGTTGACCCTTGTAGTGGCACTTCTCAATCTTGGACTTCTGCGGTGACCCTTGCGAGGCACCTCTCAAATGTCATTGCTGTAGTGACCCTTGCAGTGGTGGTGACACTTGCAGTGGCACTTCTCAGTATTGGATTTCTGCGGTGACCCTTGCGAGGGACCTCTCGAATGTCATTGTTGCAGTGACCCTTGCAGTGGAGCTGACCCTTGTAGTGGCACTTCTCAATCTTGGACTTCTACGGTGACCCTTGCGAGGCACTTCTCGAATGTCATTACTGCAGTGACCCTTGCAGTAGCGCTGACCCTTACAGTAGCACTTCTCAATCTTGGACTTTTGCGGTGACCCTTGCGAGGCACCTCTCGAATGTCATTGCTGTAGTGACCCTTGCAATGGCGCTGACCCTTGCAGTGGCACTTCTCAATCTTGGACTTCTGCGGTGACCCTTGCGAGGCACCTCTCGAATGTCATTGTTGCAGTGACCCTTGCAGTGGCGCTGACCCTTGCAGTGGTACTTCTCAATCTTGGACTTCTGCGGTGACCCTTGCGAGGCACCTCTCGAATATCATTGCTGCAATGACCCTTGCAGTGGCGCTGACCCTTGCAGTGGCACTTCTCAATCTTTGACTTCTGCGGTGACCCTTGCGAGGCACCTCTCGAATGTCATTGATGCAGTGACCCTTGCAGTGGAGCTGACCCTTGCAGTGGCACTTCTCAATCTTGGACTTCTACGGTGACCCTTGCGAGGCACCTCTCAAATGTCATTGCTGCAGTGACCCTTGCAGTGGCACTCTCAATCTTGGATTTCTGCGGTGACCCTTGCGAGGCACCTCTCAAATGTCATTGGTGCAGTGACCCTTGCAGTGGCGCTGACCCTTGCAGTGACACTTCTCAGTCTTGGACTTATACGGTGACCCTTGCGAGGCACCTCTCGAATGCCATTGCTGCAGTGATCCTTGTAGTGGTGTTGACCCTTGCAGTGACACTTCTCAATCTTAGACTTCTGCAGTGGCCCTTGCGGGGCACCTCTCGAATGTCATTGCTGCAGTGACCCTTGCAGTGGCACTTCTCAATGTTGGACTTCTGCGGTGGCCCTCGCGGGGCACCTCTCGAATGCCATTAATAAAAGAATACTTTTATTTTATTTACTCTTCTTTTTTTATAGGTAGGCACTCTTCTACATTAGCCCCTCGTGCAAAGTCTTTTGTGTTTGGTAGACCAAAAGGCTTTGTACGCCATAAATTCAGTTTTTTTTAGGAACCCTAGGGTGTCTTCATCATTCCCCTTACGGTCATTAAATGTTGTGTCACTTCATCCCAAGTTTTGTAAATGAGGCCACTTATAGTGGACCTCCTTATGTGGGTATAAACTTGGGCGGAGGGGTTACTCGCGGTGAGCTCCTCATTTTTAGCCTTCTTCCATGGCCTTCTACTTTGTTTAAAGGGGTTGCTTATGGTGAGCACCTCGCCCTTGTCCTTTTTTTCTGTGGCCTTCTATCTTGGGTAGAGGGGTTGCTCAAAGTGAGCCCCTCTCCCTTGGCCTTCTTCTATGGCCTTCTATCTTAGGTGGGGGGTTACTCGCGGTGAGTCCCTCACCCTTGGCCTTCTTCTATGGGCTTTCATCTTGGGCGGAAGGGTTACTCGCGGTGATCCCCTCGCCCTTGGCCTTCTTCTGTTGGCCTTTCCTCTTAGGCGGAGGGGTTACTCGCGATGGGCCCCTCTCCCTTGGCCTTCCTCTGTGGCCTTCTGTCTTGGGCCGAGGGGTTACTCACGGTGAGCCCATCGCCCTTAGCCTTCTTCTATGGCCCTTCATCTTGGGCAAAGGGGTTACTCGCGATGGGCCCCTTGCCCTTGGCCTTCTTCTATGGCCTTTCATCTTGGGCGGATGGGTTACTCGCGGTGAGCCCCTCACCCTTGGCCTTCTTATGTTGGCCTTTCCTCTTAGGCGGAGGGGTTACTCGTGATGGGCCCCTCTCCCTTGGCCTTCTATCTTGGGCGGAGGGGTTACTCGCGGTGTGCCCCTCGCCCTTGCCATTATTCTATGGCCCTTCATCTTGGGCGGAGTGGTTACTCGCGATGCGCCCCTCGCCCTTGGCCTTCTTCTGTGACCTTTCATCTTGGCTCGCGGTGAGCCCCTCACCCTTGGCCTTCTTCTGTTGGCCTTTCATCTTAGGCGGAGGGGTTACTCGGGATTGGCCCCTCGCCCTTGGCCTTCCTCTGTGGCCTTCTGTCTTGGGCGGAGGGGTTACACGCGGTGAGACCCTCGCCCTTGGCCTTCTTCTGTGGCCCTTCATCTTGGGTGGAGGGGTTACTTGCGATGGGCCCCTCTCCCTTAGCTTTCTTCTGGGGCTTTTTATCTTGGTCGGAGGGGTTACTCGTGGTGAGCCCCTCACCCTTGGCTTTTTTCTGTGGCCTTTCATCTTGGTAAAGGGGCTTCTCGCGGCGAGACCCTCTCCCTTGGCCTTCTTCTGCGACCTTCTATCTTGGGTAGAGGGGTTACTCGCGGTGAGTCCCTCGTACAGGTATTACAACTCGTTATAGGGTCACTCAAGGTGGACCCCCTTGCTCTAGATATTTTCTTGTTAACTTAGGAAGGAAAATCCCTTCTAGGTGGGCTTACTCGCCTTCAGACTATTACTTGCGTTGGTGTCAGCGGAGGGGCCACTCGAAGTGGACCCCTCGCCCTGAGTTATTTTCTGTAGCATCAAGTTTTGGAATAGGGGCCACTCAAAGTTGATCCCCTCACCCTAGACTATTTTCTGTCAAACTTGCAATCTTGGGCAAGTGGAGCACTCTAAGTGGATCCCCATGCTCTGGGCTATTTCACTCTTTGTTCACTTGCTTGGGGACTTCTCAATATTAGCTCCCTCATGCATAAGTGTCTTGTAGTGTCAAAAGACTTCTGCACGAAATTTCATAATAAATATTTCACTCTTTGTTTACTGTCTTGAGGACTTTTAACCATTAGACCCGCTTTGAACAGGATATAGGTTAATAGTATGAGCGCTCCGGCGCCCTTAGAGACTGCGGTACTAATCTATCGTACCTTTTATTTACACTTGGTATTTGCTCGATACTATGAGCGCTCCTATGCCCTTGGAGCCTGAGGTACTAAATGGTCGTACCTTTTATTTATACTTGGCATTTTCTCAATACTGTGAGCGCTCTGGTGCCCTTGGAGCCTTAAATACTAAATTGTCATACCTTATGTTCATACTTGGCAGTTGCTCAAGGCTGTGAGCGCTCCGATTCCCTTGGAGCCTTAGGTGCTAAAATGTTGCACCTTATATTTATACTTGTCAGTTGCTCTAGACTGTGAGCTCTCCGGTGCCCTTAGAGCCGTAGGTGCTAAGCTGTCGGGCCTTATATTTATACTTGACAGTTTCTCAAGACTGTGAGCGTTCCGGTGCCCTTGGAGCCTTAGGTGCTAAACTATCGCGCCTTATATTTATACTTGGCAGTTGCTCAATACTGTGAGCGCTTCGGTGCCCTTGGAGCCTTAGGTACTAAACTGTGGTACCTTATATTTATACGTGACACTTGCTCAAGACTATGAGCGCTCCGGTGCCCTTGGAGCCTTAGGTGCTAAACTGTTGCACCTTATATTTATATTTGACACTTGATCAAGACTCTGAGCGTTGCGGTGCCCTTGGAGCCTGAGGCACAAAAACTGTCGTACCTTTTATATAATGGAAATGAAGTCTTATCTTATTTGCGACTTCATTTTCTGTGTTATGTTAAGATATGCTTTTATTGTTTTGTGAAACCTCTTTATTCTGCGAAGTACCCACTTATGGACTAGTGATGCTCCCTTTTTCCTGTGGGAGTACTTGCTTATAATTGTGCATGTTAATTGAAGCATAACTGCATGTATTTCTGTGGGACTTCCTGTTCTATGCCTATTATTTTTCCTCAACAATTTTTTTAATATTTGAATCAAAACAAAACTTAGAAGGAGGTTGAGTCCACTCAACATTTTAAAACAAAAATTGATTCATAGCTTAGAGGGGGGTCAGTCCCCTCAACATTTCTTTGAAATTTGATTCATAACTTTGAGGGTTGAGTCCCCTCCACATTTTTTCAAAGTTTTGGGCGAGAGCCTCTCCATTTTTTCTTTGGCTCGAAATTTTTTACAACTTCTAGTGCTCAACTAGATTTTTATGTTACTTTTTTTTGTACTGTTTGGACATAGTTATTTCTCATTTTGGGTTCCTCGCCCACTTACTTTTTTAAACCCTTGCTACTTCTTTTTACTTGCAAAAAGTATTTTCTATGATGCAACATTTGCTACAGAGTAATCCATACGGTTCTCATTTTTCTTCTATTTTGAGAGCTCTAACTCGCAAAATGGGTCTTGATCGGCATATGGCTATCCCTTTTAGGTTCGAACTCATTGCATCTCCTCTGCAACATCTTTTTCATTTCTGGAAAAAAAGTGGAAATTTTATATTTCTCCATGTCAAGCTTCTCTTATACTCTGCTCACGCGAGTTTCTGATAAAGCTATTAAGACAACTTAGTTTTTTACACCAAATGATAATGGTTGGATTGAGAGATCAATATCCTCGCAGGCTTTTTATGAAAGCTTTGGGTACGTTACTTTTTTTTTTCACTGCCTACGACGTCAACACCCGGAGCCACCGCCACAACCATTACCATCGGTGACCCCGCTGTTCCTTTCTCCTGTGCCTCATTTTTTATGGATGACTGTGTGAAGGAAAACGACGCCTTATTCCGCCGATGAGTTACTTATTGGGGATCTATTGGAAGTTGAGAATCTTAAAAGTGGGTCCATTTTTGGGGTCGAGGACCTCTAGGGACTCCTTGACGTCGGCCATGGCACCAAGGGTTACTCGCCCACGTTGTCAAGTTTGGGGAGCATCCCACCATCAGTTATGATTGCTGAGCTAGAGGGGAGTTCCTCGCACGCCTCTTTTCAAATCAAGGTTTCTTTAGTCGATAATTTAGGACTTATGGGTTCCTCGCGATCTGTGTTGGTTGAAAAAGGGTTCCTCGCTACCATTGTTAATTGAGGATGGTTTGAGATCTGTGGATTCCTCATCGAAAATAAATTTTCATGAGGGTCCCTCGTGCACCGCTCTTGGTTTTCAATTTGAGGGTTCCTCAACTGATTCTAATGAGTCTTTGATTCTTGTATGTGTTCCCTCAATGCTTAAGGGTTTCCTCGCCTATTGGGACTTCAACTATGGGACCCATTGCCAAGGGTCCCTCGCTAATAACTACTACTGCATGGGTTCTTCGTGTGAAATTTTAAACACGAGTAATTTTCCATTGCCCTTTTATTTTATTTTATTTTATTCATCATAATATAAATAAAATAATAAGTAACACAATTCGTCCCCTCTAAGATTTTTAATATTTTATAAGAGGATGTGTTGTGGCTTTGAAAATTGCCAACATTCATATGGATAAAATCCATAAAATTAATTATAGATATTATGATTATTATTTTTTTTTAATGAGTTGTGCCAATAAAGAACTATTATGAATGTTCTTCAATTTTATCATTAGGCATCTCAAGAAATTATAACATGTGTCTCATTTTTTGTACCAACTAAATCATGTGGCATATAAATAAAATGCCTAGTAAAACATAAATCAAGACCTGTGAAATGAGCATATTCAACAAGTAATAAAGCAAGGCAGTACTTAGCTGATCAAGAATGAGATATGTCTGCACATGGTCCTTGAATACTCTTTTTTTTCCAGCACCTACATCCTTAGAGTGGGTAGAGTCTCCTCTAAGTTGCCTTTGAGGGTAAATCCTCCACCTCCACTTTCTTGGCTAGAAGGTTACTCCACCATCACTTTTTTTTTCAGCGCCACCTCCGGTGCCATTGCTCCCTTACGAGAATCGTCGCTCGTGCAACTATTTGTTTCGGCTCTGTCTTCTACGGCGGAGCCACCTCCACTATTGTTCGTGCTGCAGCGGCTGCCCCTCCAAAGGGGGTTGTCGTTGTCAATGGAGCAAATATGTTACACTAGTATGTCCTCCTTGAGGAACAGGTGCTCTAGTTCCTATCATTACCACCTCCTCTTGGGTGGTCTGGTCACTCTGAACTCCATTTCTAGCAGGAGTGTTTTACAAAAATGGGTGATATATATATATATATATATATATATAGGGTGTCTCGCTGACCATTGGTGCTATAGGGGGTGCGCTGCCAGTCATGGGTTCCTCGCGACCCTATTTGTTGTTGGTCATACCTCGTTTGAGGGTTCCTCGCCAGGGGCTTTTTCACTATGGGTTTCCTCGCCAATCACAACTTCTGCCAATGTTGGGGGTATTGAACATGGGAGGTTCCTAATCTGGGCCTTCTGCCACTGTGGGTTCCTCACTTGAACCAGTTTCGCTGGGGTCCCTCGTTGGCAGATTTGGATTATTTTGTTGGAGAGGGTTCCTCGCCACTTCCAATAGTGGGTGTTCCAACCTGTTTACGACAGTGGGTTCCTCGACCGGGTTTGCTGCCAATATAGGCAGTGGTTCCTCTTCAAGCTCAACTTTGAGCCTTTACAGTGAAAGGGGTTCCTCGTGCATTGGTTCTCTTCCCATAGGTTCCTCGCGCGTCGACTTCCCATCCGGGGGTGTCTCGACCTGATGCTTCGTCGAGACTACTGCCACGACTTCTTTTGTTGGCGGCAAGGGACACCTAGGGTTCCTCGCCCATGACTTCCTCGCAGCTCGACTTCCCATCCGGGGGTGTCTCGATCTCATGCTTCGTCGATACTGCTACCACAACTCCTTTGTTGGTGACAAGGGACACCCAAGGTTTCTCATCCATGGGTTCCTCGCAAGTTGGTGTTTTTATAGGGGATGCTGCAGCTGCGAGTTCCTCACTTGGAATTTCTACCACGATGGGTTCTTTTCTTGAGGGTTCCTCATCGCTATCATTGAGCGAGAGGAGTTCCTCCACCATACCTAATTCCTCGCCAAACACTTAGGGTTCCTGCCAGCGAACTTGGCGATTGTCATAACTTACTCCAGCGCCATCCTCCGCGACTGAGCTACTTCTACCAGAATCGCCGCCGGAACGGCCGCTCCTCCACAGGGGGTTACTGCTGGTGTTACACAATCTTGACCCAAACTTGCCATCACTTAAAAAACATACTCATAAGCCCTTGCCACAAAAGATGCTGCCAGTGAGCTAGTCTGCCCTCCCGGAAGAGCAGGTATCTTTGCTCCGATCACCACCACATCCACCTGAGTGGCCTGGTCTCTTTGAGCTCCATTCCCAGATGGAATGTCTTCAAACACTAGCTGCTTAGAAACATTAAAACCTTTTTTGTCCATTGAAGTGAGGATACCTCCCCAGCGGAGTCGCCAAATGTAGGAGGGTAGTGAGACTAGGGTCTATGAATAACAGGAAAGGGTGAGGCGTGACCCACTCCAATGGATGCTGCCTGCAAGGTCTTTAAGGTCTCCTGGTGCAACTTCTGAAGAAAACATCTCCTTCTGGTAACAATGGAACTCAATCTTCAACACACCCCCTGCAAGAAGATGAACTTTCACAGCAAAAATTGTAATTTTCTCAAGGGAAACACCTGAGAGTGATGGCTCTCAGTGGGGAGTGAAGGAACAAGGCACTCAGCACTAAGAGAATGAGTAGGGAGAGAATACTTAGGCAGGTCTGGTGATATTTTGGCAGAGTAACAGTGCAATTTCAATTGTCTCTTTTTTTTTACCTTGCCCAGAGGTCTATTTATACTTGGGCATTAGGAATGAGTTGGCATTTTTGGGCGCCAAAATTGAGAGGGTTGGTAGGGAACAATGTCTGAAGTGTACCATTTGTCCCTACCTGTAGGCATCCCTGCCTGTCCCCTCCTGCAGGCGCCATCTGGCATCGACCAAAGTGAAAAAGCACATATGTCTCCTAATGAAGACAAGATATCAGATTTGGTAATTATCTTTTGAAACGGTAACTTGTGGTGCAATTTAGAAAATCTTGAGAGAGGAGGCCTTAATGAACCCTCTTTTCCAAAATCATTATTTTTCTTGAGAGGGACCTCGAGGACCCCCTCTTCTGGAAAAGTCATTTTTTTACAAAGAGTTTACTTCTTGTGAGTATCCAGCTTTTTGGCTGCTCACTTCATTTGTTACCAAGTCTGAAGTGTGTGTAGTCTTGAGTGACTTTTGGGTCTTCCTACTAGTATTCTCTCAATCCTATAGTGAAAAGGGGTTGAGCTTGATCAACATACCTTGTCCCTCAACCGCCAAGCCAAGACTCCCAGGAGGTCCGAACTAGCCTGCTTGAGCCCTACTTGCTCAACCAGGCAACCTGTATAAGAAGTCAAAGTGTTAGTACTATTGTTCTTTTAAAGAATGACATTTCATGATGAGAAGTTGCTCGTGGTATCTACACCGTTATCCTGGCCTCCCTGGGTGGGTTCCTTCTCGATATGAGCTTCTGCCAGAACCCTTGCAGTGGCACTTCTCAGATAACATTTCTGCGGTGACCCTTGCAGTGGCACTTCTCAATCTTGCTGAAGTGACCCTTGTAGTGGCGCTGACCCTTGCAATGGCACTTCTCAATCTTGGATTTCTGCGGTGACCCATGCGAGGGACCTCTCGAATGTCATTGTTGCAGTGACCCTTACAGTGGCGATGACCCTTGCAGTGGCACTTCACAATCTTGGACTTCTGCGGTGACCCTTGCGAGGCACCTCTCGAATGTCATTTTTGCAGTGACGCTTGTAGTGGCGCTGACCCTTGCAGTGGCACTTCTCAATCTTGGATTTCTATGGTGACCCTTGCGAGGCACCTCTTGAATGTCATTGTTTCAGTGACCCTTGCAGTCGCCCTGACCCTTGCAGTGGCACTTCTCAATCTTGGACTTCTGCGGTGACCCTTGCGAGGCACTTCTCGAATGTCATTGCTGCAGTGACCCTTGCGGTGGCGGTGACCCTTGCAGTGGCACTTCTCAATCTTGGACTTCTGCGGTGACCCTTGCGAGGAACCTCTCGAATGTCATTGCTGGAGTGACCCTTGCAGTGGTGCTAACCCTTGCAGTGGCACTTCTCAATCTTGGACTTCTGCAGTGACCCTTGAGGCGTACCTCTCGAATGTCATTGTTGCAGTGACCCTTGCAGTGGCAGTGAACCTTGCAGTGGCACTTCTCAATCGTAGACTTCTACGGTGGCCCTCGTGGGGCACCTCTCGAATGTCATTAATAAAAGAATATTTTTATTTTATTTACTTTTCTTTTTTTATAGGTAGACACCCTTCTACATATACCATAATAAGTTTGGACTCAAGATTAACTTTGCAAGCATTCGTAGTATCCACCACCTTTACCCAATCACCATAGAATACGATTTATGTGAAATCTAAGTGATCAAGTTCTAGGATTTGTTGGATTATCCCATAATAGGTCAGCACCGTATTCTTTGTATTTTTATCACTTTTGCTAGCGATACAGGTGGTTAAGGCTGAAATTGATATTCTGCTATTTTAGGTCAAAATCTCTTCCTCATATGGATATGAAATGAAATCAAAACCATTGGTGCTGAATTTCTTCAACTCTTTCGCACGAAAACTAGGGCCCACTACACCAAAATGGGCAAATTGTCACCTTTCAGCCGACCAGCCTTGTCAAGGTCATTGACCGTGACAAAAAAAACACGCGTTTTATTTCACGGTCATTGACCTTGACACCACCGTGACCACGAATTGTCACGGTCAATGACCTTGACACGACCGTGACAACTTTTCCAGCAAAAACCCTTTCCCCCTTCTTTTTTCCCTCCCACCGTTCCCTCCCTCTCTCTCTCTCTCTCTCTCTCTCTCTCTCTCTCTCTCTCGACGCTGCTCTCTCTCTCTCTCTCTCTCTCTCTCTCTCTCTCTACTTTCAGGTCCAATTTCTCTCTCTCTCTCTTCCATTTATATATATATTTGTGTGTATATTTATGTGTGTATGTGTATATATATATGTGTGTATGTGTGTGCGTGTGTGGGGGATGGGGCGGGGTGGGGGAGGGGGTGGTGGAGGGGGGCTGGGGGTGGGGTGGGGTGCGGTGTGTGTGTGTGTGTGTGTGTGTGGTGTGTTTTGGGGGAGAGGGTGGTGGAGGGGGGGCAGAGGGTGGGGTGGGGTGTGTGTGTGTGTGTGGTGGTGTGTGGTGGGGGAGGGGGTGGGGGAGGGGGCAGGGGATGGGTGGGGTGCGGTGTGTGTGTGTGTGTGTGTGGTGGTGTGTTTTGGGGCAGGGGTGGTGGAGGGGGGGGGGGAGGGGGTGGTGGAGGGGGGCAGGGGGTGGGGTGGGGTGTGTGTGTGTGTGTGGTGGTGTGTGGTGGGGGAGGGGGTGGTGGAGGCGGGTAGGGGGTGGGGTGGGGTGGTGTGTGTGTGTGTGTGTGGTGGTGTGTGGTGGGGGAGGGGGTGGTGGAGTCCACTTTTGGTGTGTGTGTGTGTGTGTGTGTGTGGTGGTGTCAACAATTTTTTTACAATAATCAAATACTGTAGAGCCCACTTTTGTTATTGTTTGTCAATTTATAAAATGTTGCACATCCACGGACTATTATATAATAGTGAGTGTAAATACGAGTCTAACCCATGAAAATTTATTAATTTTTCATTCAAAATAGTTGTGATTGTCCAACTAAACGAAATGAGTTTAAAGAAGAGATGAAATATTCCTAAGCTAAAACAAATAAAAATGCAAATACGAAAGACATAATCAAGTGTGCGAGTAAAAAACTGACGTTCGATTCATTATCCACATTTTACTAATAGTGTACAATAATTTAAATTTTTCGTTCCTGATTTAATAACTCAAATAAAATGACCCTCATGTTTAATTCGAAAAATAATACAATTAAGTTCACAATAACATTTAACGTCCCTAAATTTAGACACCTAAAATTTCTAGTACCTTAGAAAGTTCATTTTGAAATTTCAAAGTACACTCTTTAAGTATGGACTATCAATTAATTCAATAAAAGTATAACCCATCGAAAAGTACTCACGCAAAAAATAAGAAAAATAAGTTTTCAAACACAGTCGAAGGTTTAAAACACCCTCATGCCATTTTAAATGAATGTCGAATTTCTAAAGCTCTTAGGAAATATTGAAAAATAAAAACGAATTTAAACTACACAAAATATTAATCAAAAACAATAAACTTCACATGGTCCTACTAAATAAATTAAGCTAGTATAATTAAAGAGAAAATAAAAAAATGCAAGAATGAATAATAACTTTTATTAAACAAACTTACAATTAAATATGTATTTATGTAAAAAAACTAGACTTGATCTAATTTTATAATCACAGATAAAATATATAATTGTAATGGTAAATACAAGAGAAAGTGATTTTTTTAAGTGCTTCGGCTATGTAAGAAAGCCTGCGTCCACTGTTGTTGTATTGATTTCAGAGGTTACAAAATGCTAGGTACTCTTACAAATAAGAATATCCCAAAATCCATTCTACCTTGCCCTTGATGAAAAGGATAAAACATAGTTATAGTGATCCGGAGGTCAAGGGTTGGAATTCCAAGAGATGTAATGCTTTTATACATTTATAATCACGATTCATTCCACTAAATAATCATGATTGCACTCAAATTTAATTATTTATAAATCACTCGAAAGAATGTGTTCTTATTATTAAAGTTGATTACGGTATATTATGATTCCCCACGTTATGTTTTCGATACCCTCTTGGTTAAATAAATTTTCTACTAACCGATTTTAATGAATATCTGATCAATTCCTTGATTCTAAAACTTAATTCTATAGGATTATAAAATAGTTCATCGGTCGGGTAAACAAAACATATAAGTCTATCAAGGGGTATCACAATCCAAATTATTTCTTGGACGTGAATTCCTCCAAATTATGATCTCATACCTATTCACATAATGATTGACCAACTTGTGAGGATCTATTGTTCTAACATATAATTGAACTTCACCCATCGCAATCGAAGAAATAATTGTGAAAGAAATTTAATATCCATAACCCTAGGGATTAAGAATCTATGAACTTTTTGCATAGGTGCGTAGGGGTGGTGGAGGGGGTGTGGTGGGTAGGGGTGGGGGTGGTGTGTGTGTGTGTGTGTGTGTGTGTGTGTGCGTAGGTGCGTAGGTGTGCGTGTGTGTGTGGCGGTGGGTGGGGGTGGGGGTGGGGCACCCATTTAATAACTCTTTAAATATTTGGAAAAAACATAATATTACAAAATTGAAACGAAATGGTATTGACGGAACTTACACATACGTTATAATATAGATGGAACATTTTTTTATTTGTACTATTAATTCAATTAATTCAATTAGGTAAAACGAAATGTGTACTATTAACATTTTTTTTATCTGTACTAATAACATTTTTTTACAGCAAAAATGCCTCCTTCAGATGTTGAGGCGAAGATGATGATGCTGTTTATGATGATGTCGTCTGGGTTCGGTGGTAGCGGAGGCGACGAGGGATCCTCCGCCGCTAGGCTCCCCAAATATGGTAAATTTGGGATTACCGTCGAAAACAAGTCGGAGCTTTTAGCGAGATCCCTCGAGCTGCTAAAGACGGTCATCGGCCCGGGGTTTATGAGTTGGAAGGAGGTGTCGTATGAGCTCAAGTTAGCTGTTTGGGCGGCACTACAGGTAATATTTATATGAATATTTCAATTTATATTTATATTTATATTTATTCGCAACTAACATTGTATTTGTTGGACAGGAACAATTCAACTTGGATCCAAAGCTACGCGATTCCGTCTTGGAGCAGTTGAGGGAGCAACACAAGACGTGGAAGAAAAATATGCGGTCAAGGTACTTTGGAAAAACACGAGAGTCCATTTTACAATGGCGCGGATCCGTCCCGCCCAAGGAGCCGATCTCATTGGCACAATGGCAAAAGTTCATTGACAATGAGATCGAGGATCGACAATTGGCATCTCGCCAATCGGGGAGGGAAAATCGGGCTAAAAAGACGGACGTGCACTACTCCGGCCGGACCTCTTACGCTGAGGTGGAGCATAGGATGCAGGTAAGATTTAATTTATCTGTAACTACAGAAATATATTATTGGATATTAATTTTACTAATTTTACTAATTTTACTTTACTCTATTTTATTTCAGGGGGTAGGGAGTGGGCCAGGGGGTAAGCCACATAGGCTCGATAGTTATGTGGCTCTTCGGACGAAGAAGGGGAAGGACAAGGAGGTGTCGCCGAGCGTCGCGGCCACGATTGTAAGTAATCCGATAGTTTAATTATTGTTAATTATGTTATAATTTTTTAGTTTACTTATTTTACTGATCATGTGTTTTTTGTTATTTCAGGCATAGCTTAAGGAAGTGCATGAGTCGCAGTCTGATGCCGACAAGGCATCTTTGTCCACAGACGCACTCAGCCAAGTGCTTGGCTCTTATCGCAAAGGGAGGACAAGGGGAGTGAGCTCGCGGGTGGCCAAATCGAGGATCATCGGATTGGAGACGAGCGACACCGGGTTGGCTCGAACGGTGGATTCACACGACGCGAAGCTGTCCCGTTTGGAGGCGACGGTCCAAGATATGTACGCATTCATGAAGCGTACATTGGGTGGAGACCATAAAGGGAAAGGGAAAGGGAAAGGGAAGGAGAAGGCTGTGGAGGAGGAGGTGCGGGAGGACAAGGCGCAGGATGGCGAGGATGTGGACCTCGCTGCTTCATCACCGACACGTTCGTACTTCGACGATCCACTTCCCTATTTGACACCCTCCAACAGACCATTGTCGATAATTGGTTGGCCGAGCGTGTTCATATTGGACGTATTTGATGGCCAACTGATAGGGCGGGGGTTGAGGGACCCGAATATCGTCGAGAGTGGAATAGTCCATGGACGTGTGCTTCAAGAGATGGAGTCCAGGGTGCTCGTCATGCATGTCATACCCGGGAAGGAGAACTCCCTATTGTGGTTGCGCGAACAATGCGGCACGAAGTATATTAGTGGGTACATCAATTCGTATGTCGTGTGGCCTACTCACCTCCTCAGTTTTATCCAAGACATGTAGTAACATTATTTTTAAGTTTGTCCATTTTAATTAAATTCGGATTATATCGTCATGTATATTGTTTTTACTTTGAATATTTTGATTATATCGTCATGAATATATATTTTCATTATCTTTAGTTTGTGTTGGATATATGATGTTTGGAACAGGTACAACGTTGCTATAACAGGTACAAATATACTGCTGGGCAGTGGCGGTGGCCATACTGCCCAGCAGATTTTTTTTAAAATTCAGCCCAGAATTGTCACGGTTATTGACCGTGACAAGTCCGCGACAAAAGTTGTCACGGATGTGTCACGGTCAATGACCGTGACAATTCTGGGCAAGAGGGGTCACGGTTATGTCACGGTCATCGACCTTGACACGACCGTGACACAAAACGCGAGTTTTTTGTCAAGGTCAATGACCGTGACACGACCGTGACAAAAAAAGTTGTCTCGCCTCGAAATGTCACGGTCATTGACCTTGACAAGGTGAATTTGTCAAGGTCAATGACCTTGACAAATGGGCAGATTTGGTGTAGTGGCCTTTTGCTAGGAATGAGAGCTTAGAAAAGGCATCACCTCTTTTTTGAAGATGCATTTATTAATAAATTTGTGTTAGAGCACATTTTTATCACACGGGAATAAATAACCACACACACAAGATGTGAAATTTAACTCTTTTAATACCCATGCCCTAAAATCAGTTGTCGTGTAATTTCTCCTTTGATTTGGGCAATTTCCTTCTCGTACGTCCTATAGATAAATTGTAGAGTTTAGATCATAAAATATAAAATACATATAATCAAAGAAGAATTCAGTAGATACTCACTCTCTCCAGTCTTCGACTTCACCTTGCGATTCGAAAACATAACGACTTCGTTACTCGTATTGTATATTTCTGAGTTTCACCTCACTATACCAAAAATAACAATTTGGCACACCTTGATATTAATAATCTGGCATAGCTTAAAATCGTGCCAAATTCTGGCACGATTTAATGACAATCTGGCACACTTTAAAACCGGGACAAAATTTGGCAATGTTTAAAAGTGTGCCAAAATTAAGCACACTTAATTAAAATATAAATACCCCCAAAAAATAATGCTTTCTCCCAAAATTTTCTCTCTCCCGCTCACTTTCATCTCTCGCTCGGGTCTCCCGTTTTCCCCTCTCTCTTGCCCGTGCTCTGTACAACCTAAGCTCATCCAGGGGTTGGGTCCCTGCTACCCTAGATCCGAAGCCGTTACTCCTCTTTCCTCAATTCGGACCCTAGATCTAAAGCCTCTACTCCTCTTCCTCAATTCGAACCCTAGATCTAAAGCCGCTACTCCTCTTTCCTTAATTCGCATCTCCTCTTTCCTCAATTCTGATCCTAATCCTCTACTGACTCACATTGGCTTCCTATCTGAAAAGAAATGGGAGCTCGAGAGAATCATGAAGACGGGAGATTCTTCCATAGCAAAAGCCAAAGCAATCTATGGTTATCTAAACCATAAAGAAGGGCAAAGTACCGGCCCAATAGCAAACACTCCATTGTCTGATCAATAGTTTTATTTTTTCATTTTATTGATTTTGGATTTGTGTGAAATCTCGACACAGTCACTTGTTATTAAAGATGCGCTATTTTGTCCAAAAAAATTTATTTTATTTATGAACACAAACCCAAAATGAGATGAGCGATTTTGCTGAGTTTGATGATCCAACAATTTCTTATTATTGACTTTTACTTAGAATTGCTTCACTTAAACTATTATTTTGCATTACATTCAGATCCATACTTGAATACAGATGCAGGAACCATATCCCCTTTTGAGCATGGAGAAGTGTTTGTCTTGGACGATGGTGGAGAAGTAGAAGAATTATCTTGTGTATTATTAACTATGAAGACTATTTTTAGTGATTTTTATTGTATCTATTTTTTCGTGAACATTTCTTTTTAGACCCTCAAAATTTAATGGACCAGTTAAGTCATATTTATTTCTAGTATTAAGAAAATATTTTAGTATGTTTATCCAGGAATTAAATCAAAAATAAAAAACGATATCAAGAATTTTCAAGAGTCATTGTCCTAAGAGATGGAAATTTTGGTTAAAGAGGAGGGAAGGAGTCAGATATCAAAATATGTCAGGATTAAATAGTGCATTTCTGTTTCCTACTTTCTATCTACTTTGACTTCCATTTGTTAGTAGGCTGATAATTGTAAATTTTCTAGTATTACAATGACATGATTTTATGTCTGAAGGTGGACTTGGACCTTGGGAACTATGAGTGGTTCCTAGATATCAAGTTGACACGTGATAATAATATCACAACAAGAAAGATTTACCAGGCAAGCGAGTTAAATCTTTTTTTTTCTAATAATAAAGCAAGTGGGTTAAGTTGAAAGTCTTCTTACTCTTACCCAATAATCTATAATCTATTCGGATAGAAATTCTTAAGATCAATAGGCTTGATATTGTATTGACTACTTTTCTTCTCTGTTAGTTTATCATTGATAAAAAGAGAAAGGGGGATTATCTTAAAAAAACTGTTCCGATTCTTTCACTTTTGTTGAAATGTATCTATTATATTGTTCAATCGCTTATATTCTTGTCCTCACATGTTACTTCCCTTGTTCAAGTTGATATCACAGATGCCATTCAAAATTGGATTGAACGTGTAACAGCTACACTAGTGGACTGGGAAGAACGTCCACCTGATGTTTGTGTCACAGAATTGGTACTATAGGTAAATTAATAACTATATGCAACATGTGGCACAATGAGGGGCTTCATACTTTGGTTGGGTTAAAATGGACTTTTGCTTGAAGCATGAGACATTGAGTCAATGCCATTTATTGATGCTCTTGGACAATTCTCGTATTGCGTTGGTAAGTTATATACACGTGTAATAACATAAATAAACATAGGGTGTGATTCTTCTATTTAAAATGAGAATTACAATGTCAGTGAAATAATTCAATTTTCTTTGTTCAGAAAACAAAGCCGACATAGCACACTGTGAGGGACTAAGAAGCTTGGGATTGACACCAAATATTTTATCTTGTCGAAGCACAATTTGTTATATAGTTATCAAATTGATTTTAGCCTTGCTAAATTTGATTTCAATTTATGTGTCACAATAATATTCTTGACATTGTGCATATTAGACATGTTTTACCCGCATCATCAACTAGTATGGTTATATTCTTCCATTCATTGATTTTTGAATTCAGGAGCATGAAGCTGATGTGAAACCTAGCATTGGGGCATTCTTCAAGACATATCATTGGAGTAAGAGAAAGGGTGCTTTGATGAATGATAAGTGCAAGGATACACATGTATGTTTCAGTTCTTTCCCCCTTTTATCCTTTTTGTATTTTGTAAGATAAACCTTCTAATATAAGTCTTCTGACACTTCAACAGTCATAGCACAGTCTCGGTCTCATAATGAAGAGCTGAGAAACTTGAAAGATAAGAAATCATCTCATGAACAACTAAATGCCGCTCAGAATAGAAGATTTGAGAATTTGCAAACATTGTTGGACCAAAATGGGATACTTTCAAGAAGTCATGGCATGAAGAGTTCATTGGGTGGCTATCAAAATGCAAATGAAATCTGGTTAGTCTCAAAGTCTCAAATTATCATAAAAGTTATAGTAGCATTAAATAGAAAAATGGTCTGAAATATCGACAAGTAGCCAAACATAAAATGCCTTACTTTATGAGCTTATTTAGTTAAATTGGTGGAAGGGATTTGTTGGTGGTTTGGTTTTGAAATTTGCTGCTGCTGTTGAGTTTATCTCAAATGTTAAAACAAGTTGAATTTAATAAATAAACAAACGAAACTATGTCAAAATTTTGTAAAATCAATAAACGTTCTAAATTGACTAAAAACATGCCGCGAGAGGATGAAAACCCAAACCAACCCCCAAACGGCCCCGTAAGAGGCACGAACACCTCGCACGGGACCAATATAACTTGTACGAAGTGAACGCATAGCCGCGGGTCTCTCGGTTTGAGAATATGACGATAATTTGAAAATATATCGATAAAGCTTAAAAAAGTTCCTAAAGGGTGAAAACCCAAACCAGGCCCCAAACGGCCACGTAAAAGGCACGAACACCTCGCACGGGACTGATGTAACTTGTACGACCTGACTTCGTAGTCGCGGGTCTCCCGGTTTGAGAATATGATGATAATTTCCAAATATGTAAATTAGGCTTGAAAACAAGCCGTTAGAGGATGAAAACCCAAACCAGCCACCAAACGGCGCCGTAAGAGGCACGAACACCTCGCACAGGACTAATGTAACTTGTACGAACTGACCGCGTAGTCACGGATCTCCCTGTTTGAGAATATGGTAATAATTTGAAAAAATAACACTTAGACTTAAAAACATGTCGTTAAAGGGTAAAAACCTAAACCATCCACCAAACATCCCCGTAAAAGGCGCGAACACCTCGCACGGGACCAATATAACTTGTAGGAACTGACTGCATAGTCTCGGGTCTCCTGATTTGAAAATATGACAATAATTTGCAAAAATCAACATTTATATTTAAAAACAGGTCGTTAAAGGGTGAAAACCTAAACCAGCTCCCAAACATCTCCGTAAGAGGCGCAAATACCTCGTACGGGACCAATGTAACTTGTAGGAACTGACCGCGTAGTCACGGATCTCCCGGTTTGAGAATATGATGATAATTTGAAAAAATAACACTTAGACTTAAAAAAAGACCGTTAAAGGGTGAAAACCTAAACCAGTCACCAAACATCCTCGTAAGAGGCACGAACACCTCGCACAGGACCAATATAACTTGTAGGAACTGACAGCGTAGTCTCGGATCTCCTGGTTTGAGAATATGACGATAATTTGCAAAAATCAAAATTTAAATTTAAAAACAGATCGTAAAAGGGTGAAAACCTAAACCAGCTCCCAAACTTCCCTGTAAGAGGAGCAAATACCTCGTACGGGACCAATGTAACTTGTAGGAACTGACCGCGTAGTCACGGGTCTCCCGATTTGAGAATATGATGATAATTTCAAAAAATTACACTTGGACTTAAAAACAGGCCGTTAAAGGGTGAAAACGTAAACTAGCCACCAAACGTCCTCGTAAGAGGCACGAACACCTCTCACAGGACCAATGTAACTTGTAGAAACTGACCGCGTAGTCCCGGATCTCCTGGTTTGAGAATATGATGATAATTTGTAAAAATCAACACTTAAATTTAAAAATAGGCCGTTAAAGGGTAAAAATCTAAACCAGCCCCCAAACGTCCCCGTAAGAGGCAGAAACACCTCGCACCGGACCGATGTAAGACTTAGGAACAGGCCGTGTAGTCGTGGGTCTTCCCGTTTGAGAATATGATGATAATTTCAAAATACATAGATTAGACTTAAAAATAAGCCGTTTGAGGGTTAAAACCCAAAAATGCCCACAATTGGCCCCGTAAGAGGAACGAACACCTCCCACGGGACCAATATAAATTGTACGAACTGACCGCGTAGTCGCGAGTCTCCCTGTTTGAGAATATGACAATAATTTGTAAAAATCAACACTTAAACTTAAAAACAGGTCGTTAAAAGGGTGAAAACCTAAATCATCCCCCAAACGCCCCCATAAGAGGTACAAATATCTCGCACGTGACCAATGTCACTTGTACGAACTGACCGCGTAGTCGCGGGTCTCCCCGTTTGAGAATATGATGATAATTTCAAAATACGTAGATTAGGCTTATAAATAAGTCGTTTGAGGGTGAAAACTCAAACCAGCCCCTAAACAGCACCGTAAGAGGCACGAACACCTCGAATGGACCAATGTAACTTGTAAGAACTTACCGCGTAGTCGCGGGTTTCCCCGTTTGAGAATATGATGATAATTTCAAAATACGTGGATTAGGCTTAAAAATAAGTCGTTTGAAGGTGAAAACTTAAACGAGCCCCCAAACGGTACCATAAGAGGCACGAACGCCTCGCACGGGACCAATGTAACTTGTACGAACTGATAGAACAGTCGCGGGTCTCCCCGTTTGAGAATATGATGATAATTGCAAAATAAGTAGATTAGGATTAAAAATAAGCTGTTTGAGGGTGAAAACTCATACCAGCCCCCAAACGGTTCTGTAAGTGGCACGAACACCTCACACGGGACCAAAGTAACTTGTACGGACTCACCGTGTAGTCGTCGGTCTTCTCGTTTGAGAATATGACGATAATTTGCAAAAATAACACTTAGACTTAAAAATAGGCCGTTAAAGGGTGAAAACCTAAACCAGCCACCAAACGTCCCCGTAAGAGGCACGAACACCTTACACGGGACTAATGTAACTTGTAGGAACTGACCGTGTAGTCTCAGGTCTCCTGGTATGAGAATATATCGATAATTTGCAAAAAACAACACTTAAATTTAAAAACAGGCAATTAAAGGGTGAAAACCTAAACCAACCCCCAAACGTCCCCGTAAGAGGCACAAACACCTCGCACAGGACCAATGTAACTTGTCGGAACTGATTGCGTAGTCACGGGTCTCCTGGTTTTAGAATATAATGATAATTTGCAAAAATCAACACTTAGGCTTAAAAACATGCCCGTTTGCGGGTGAAAACTCAAACTAGCCCCCAAACGGTACCGTAAGAGGCACGAACACCTCGCACGGGACCAATGCAACTTGTACGAACTGACCGCGTAGTCACGGGTCTCCCCATTTGAGAATATGATGATAATTTGCAAAAATAACACTTAGACATAAAAAGAGGCCGTTAAAAGGTGAAAACCTAAACCATCCACCAAACGTCCCTGTAAGAGGCACGAACACCTCGCACAGAACCAATGTGACTTGTAGGAACTGACCGCGTAGTCTCGGGTCTCCGGGTTTGAGAATATAATGATAATTTGCAAAAATTAAGACTTAGGCTTAAAAACATGCCGTTTGAGGGTGAAAACTCAAACCAGCCCCCAAACGGCCCCGTAAGAGGCACAAACACCTCGCACGGGACTAATGTAACTTGTACGAACTGACCGCGTAGTCACGGATCTTCCCGTTTGAGAATATGGTAATAATTTGAAAAAATAACACTTAGACTTAAAAACAGGTCGTTAAAGGGTAAAAACCTAAACCATCCACCAAACGTCCCCGTAGGAGGCACGAACACCTCGCACGGGACCAATGTAACTTGTAGGAACTGACCGCGCAGTCTCAGGTCTCTCGGTTTTAGAATATGTCAAAAATTTGCAAAAATCAACACTTAAATTTAAAAACATGCCGTTGAAGGGTGAAAATCCAAACCAGCCCCAAACGATCCCGTAAGAGGCATGAACACCTCGCACGGGACCAATGTAACTTGTAGGAACTGGTCGCATAGTCTCGGGTCTCCCGATTTGAGAATACGAAGATAATTCACAAAAATAACACTTAGACTTAAAAGCAGGCCGTTAAAGGGTGAAAACCCAAACCATCCCCCAATAGACCCCGTAAGAGGTACGAACACCTCGCACGGGACAAATGTAACTTGTACGAACTGACCGTGTAGTCCCGGGTCTCCCGTTTTGAGAATACGACGATAATTGGAAAAAGTAAACACTTAGACTTAAAAACAGGTCGTTAAAGGGTGAAAACCCAAACCATCCACCAAACGGACTTGTAAAAGGTACAAACACCTTTACGGGACCAATGTAACTTATAAGAACTGACCGCGTAGTCCCGGGTCTCCCGGTTTGAGAATACGATGATAATTGGCAAAAATCAACACTTACACTTAAAAATAGGCCGTTAAAGGGTGAAAACCCAAACCATCCCCCAAACGACCCTGTAAGAGTCACGAACACCTCGCATGGGACCAATGTAACTTGTACGAACTGACAGTGTAGTCCCGGGTCCCCCGATTCGAAAATACGACGATAATTGGTAAAAATAAACAATTAGACTTAAAAATAGGCCGTTAAAGGATGAAAACCCAAACCAGCCCCCAAACGACCCGTATGAGGCACAAACACCTCGTACGGGACCAATGTAACTTGTAGGAACTGACCGCGTACTTTCGGGTCTTCCAATTTGAGAATATGACGATAATTTACAAAAATAACACTTAGACTTAAAAAACAGGCCGTTAAAGGGTGAAAACCCAAACCAGTCCCCCAAACGACCCCGTAAGAGGCACGGACATCTCGCACGTGGCCAATGTAACTTATAGGAACTGACCGCATAGTCCCGGGTCTCCCGGTTTGAGAATATGACGATAATTTGCAAAAATAACACTTGGAATTAAAAATAGGCCGTTATAGGGTAAAAACCTAAACCAGCCACCAAACGTCCTCGTAAGAGGCACGAATACCTTGCACGGGACTAATGTAACTTGTAGAAACTAACCGTGTAGTCCCGGGTCTCCTGATTTGAAAATATGTCGATAATTTGCAAAAAAAACACTTAAATTTAAAAACAGGCCATGAAAGGGTGAAAACCTAAACCAAGCCCCAAACGTCCCCGTAAGAGGGACAAACACCTCGCACCGGACCAATGTAACTTGTAGGAACTGACTGCGTAGTCACGGGTCTCCCGGTTTGAGAATATAATGATAATTTGCAAAAATCAACACTTAGGCTTAAAACATGCCCATTTGCGGGTGAAAACTCAAACTAGCCCCCAAACGATACTGTAAGAGGCACGAACACCTCGCACGGGACCAATGTAACTTGTACGAACTGACCGCGTAGTCACGGGTCTACCCATTTGAGAATATGATGATAATTTGCAAAAATAACACTTAGACATAAAAAGAGGCCGTTAAAAGGTGAAAACCTAAACCATCCACCAAACGTCCCTGTAAGAGGCACGAACACCTCGCACGGAACCAATGTGACTTGTAGGAACTGACCGCGTAGTCTCAGGTCTCCCGGTTTGAGAATATAATGATAATTTGCAAAAATCAAGACTTAGGCTTAAAAACAAGTCGTTTGAGGGTGAAAACTCAAACCAGCCCCCAAACGGCCCCGTAAGAAGCACACACACCTCGCACGGGACCAATGTAACTTGTACGAACTGACCGCGTAGTCGCGGGTCTCCCCATTTGAGAATATGATCATAATTTTCAAAAATAACACTTAGACTTAAAAACAAGTCGTTAAATGGTGAAAACATAAACCAGCCACCAAACGTCCCCGTAGGAGGCACGAACACCTCGCGCGGGACCAATGTAACTTGTAGGAACTGACCGCGTAGTCTCTGGTCTCTCGATTTTATAATATGTCGATAATTTGCAAAAATCAACACTTAAATTTAAAAACAGGCCATTAAAGGGTGAAAATCCAAATCATCCCCAAACGATCCCGTAAGAGGCACGAATACCTCACACGGGACCAATGTAACTTGTAGGAACTGGTCGCATAGTCTCGGGTCTCCCGGTTTGAGAATACAAAGATAATTAACAAAAATAACACTTAGACTTAAAAACAGTCCGTTAAAGGGTGAAAACCCAAACCATCCCCCAAACGACCCCATAAGAGGTACGAACACCTAGCACGGGACAAATATAACTTGTACGAATTGACCGCGTAGTCCCGGGTCTCCCGTTTTGAGAATACGACGATAATTGGAAAAAGTCAACACTTAGACTTAAAAATAGGTCGTTAAAGGGTGAAAACCCAAACCATCCACCAAACGGACTTATAAAAGGTACGAACACCTTTACGGGACCAATCTAACTTATATGAACTGACCGCGTAGTCCCGGGTCTCCCGGTTTGAGAATACGATGATAATTGGCAAAAATCAACACTTACACTTAAAAATAGGCCGTTAAAGGGTGAAAACTCAAACCAGCCCCCAAACGACCCTGTAAGAGTCACGAACACCTCGCACGGGACCAATGTTACTTATATGACTTGGCGGTGTAGTCCCGGGTCTCCCGATTCGAAAATACGATGATAATTGGTAAAAATATACACTTAGACTTAAAAACAGGTCGTTAAAGGGTGAAAATCCAAACAAGCCTCCAAACGGACCCGTAGGAGGCACAAACACCTTGTACGGGACCAATGTAACTTGTAGGAACTGACAGCGTACTTCTGGGTCTCCCAATTTGAGAATATGACGATAATTTTTAAAAATAACACTTAGACTTAAAAACAGGCCGTTAAAGGGTGAAAACCCAAACCAGTCCCCAAACGACCCCGTAAGAGGCACGAATACCTCACACGTGACCAATGTAACTTGTAGGAACTGACCGCATAGTCTCGGGTCTCTCGGTTTGAGAATATGACGATAATTTGCAGAAATAACACTTAGAATTAAAAATAGGCCGTTATAGGGTGAAAACCCAAACCAACCCCCAAACGACCCTATAAGATGCACGAACACCTCGCACAGGATCAATGTAACTTGTACGAACTGATCGTAGAGTCACGGGTCTCCCGGTTTGAGAATACGACGATAATTTGTAAAAATCATCACTTAGACTTAAAAACAGGTCGTTAAATGGTGAAAACCTAAACCAGCAACCAAACGTCCCCGTAAGAGGCACGAACACCTCGCGAAGGACCAATGTAACTTGTACGAACTGAACGTGTTGTCCCGAATCTCTCGGTTCGAGAATATGACGATAATTTCCACTCCTATATTTAATTTTTTAGTTTGAGTAAGTTTTTTTTGTAAATTACTGGGTTGCTAATATCGTATCTTTTTTGTATCTTATTTTTTTAGAGGATAACATTTTATCGTTGGGATTTATTCACGTGGAACACACAAAGAACTCAATGGTTCACAACAAGGGGTTTATTCATGATTCTATGTTTTTGTGTTATGATCGTGCGGGCTTTTGTAGTTTTATTGGTAACTTTTATGGTCGTTCGGGCTGTTGTAAGTTAATTGTTATATTTTGTGGTCGTGCGGGCTTTATGTTAGGCAGGTTTTGTATTAGGAGGTTTTGGAATGTCCAAAAAATAGGGGAAACTCTGCCCAATTTTTTTTGGCCTGTGAAGTATTAAAGACTTATAATATTTTGAAGTTTGTATGTACATTAGTTTATCAACAACGTGCAATATTTTCAATTTGTGAATTTTCATGCTTTCTAATGATGTTTTTTTTTTCTTTTTATAAAAAATTTGGCACAGTTCAAAATCATGGCAAAAGTGTATCATATTTTTGCACGGTTTTGAAATGTGCCAAATTTTTATGAAAATGTGCTAAATCTGGCACAGTTAAAAACTGTGCCAAAAGTGTGACAGAAATATAAAATTCTGGCACGGTTTAAAAGTGTGCCAGAAGTGTTACTGTTTGGCCAAATCTGACACACTTTTGAATCAAGCCAGAACAAAATGGCCATTTTGGAATACATGATTCTAGCACAGTTCAAAACCGTGCCAGATTTGATCTGGCACAGTTTTAAACCGTGCCAGATTCCTATTTTTGGTGTAGTGCTTCTTTAGGGTTCCCAAGCGATAATTCATCCCCAAACTCGTCAGGTTCCTTAATCACACCTCCTCTACGAGGATTGAAGCTCCACACCTCCTCATATCTTGTTCTGACATATATTCCCTAGCGTGTAACGATGATTCCACAATTACGTACTCTTCAGCAATTGACCCTCCAATATACCTTGTATTCTTTACGTAATCTTTGATGTTTTTCATCAAGCGCTCAAAAGGATACATCAAACGATACCTAACTGGACCACATTATAAAGCTTCATCGCGTAAATGCACAAGCAATTGGATGCTGATATAAAAAAATGACGTAGGAAAATCCTTCTCTAATACACAAACTGCCTCTGCTAAAGTTGATTTTACAATTTCATGTGCTTTTTATTTACCACTTTTGTAAAAACTAGGGTAAAATACAAATCAATTTGCATAATTGCCCGACGGAGTCTTTGTGTTCAGAGAAGCAATGCCGAAATAACAAAGGTATTAATTGGATGATTACATGCCAGTCGTGAGGCTTGCATTATTTTCAGTCATTTGCTTGGTAACTTACTACCCTACGTAAATCACATGAATAACCTGTAAAGTCTTCAAGTTGAATAACGTGTCTAAAAGGATCTTCTTCTCACTAGTAGTCAAAGTGAAAGCAGATGGATGGGTAGAAATTCTTCCAATTGAAGGATTATTTTTAACTAGAGTTTTTTCTTTATCTTCGTATTCTATAGATCTCGGCGGGCCCTCTCTCTATCTTTGGAATGAGATCCACCTAGACATGTTCCTATCAGATGTTCTATAATATTCTTATTTGTGCGCGTCACATCAATTACATGCCTTATACGATGATCTTTCAAATTACGACATATCAAAAAATATTGATCACCTGGACAATGGTTTGCTTTACTAGGGTCATTAGGATCCCCCCTTTCTTTACGCTTCAGGTTCACAAACTTGGGGTGTTTACCTACGTACTTATTCCCTCAGTCCCAGTCGCCACCTTTTCCTCGATCTGCTGATGAGAAAGTCGAGAAGTTGGCATTCGGTTCTCATAACTAATAGGATAAATGTTAGACTTATCATTCCTAAATGGGTGACTGATGGACAGAAATTTACGATCACCCGTGTAACTCATCTTACTACTATGTTGTAGACAACTGTCTTTAGTTTCCTCCCTACATACGGGACATCCATAATAACCATGAACATTACAACCGGACAAGGTCCCATATGCTGGAAGGTCGTGGATCGCCCACATCACCATTGCTTTAAGTGTTAACTATTCACCCTTGTGGGATTCGAAAGCCGTCACACCTTAATCCCACAGCTCTTTAAGTTATTCGATTAATGGGGATAAGTATATATCAATATCATTTCTTGTATCCTTCGGCCCGAATATCAATAAAAATAATAATGTGAACTACTTTCTTATGCACAGTGTTTGAGGGAGAATTAAAGGCTCCATGAGTACTGGTCAATAACTCTGACTAGTACTTAAATTACCGAAGGGTTAAACCCATCGATTCAGATTGCAAGACAAATGTTATTTTGTTCCTTTGCAGATTCTTGGTGTCGGACATTTGAAATTTTTAAGATGATTGAATTAACTGGATGACGCATCGAATTCCCACCCACCTCGCATCGAGCGTGCCATGTCATGACCTCCTCTATCCATAGTACAATAAAAAACCATTTTAAATATGGCCCAAGTGGGAAATACTTCAAAACCTTTTGTGGACTTGTGAGAACTTTTGATATTTTGCAGGTTTGTCCTTTCCCTTCTCATAAACGACATATCTAGGCTCACCGCATACTGGACATTCATCCTTCTCTTCGTGCTCGTTACTGTACAATATGCAATCATACTTGAATGTATGATTGGATTTATATTTCAATCCCAAACCCTTCAAGCTCTTCTTCATGGTAGGATAATTTCCCGGTAAAGTGTTCTCCTTTGGGAGAATTTCTTTAACCCACTTCAGAATTTCAATTACGATGTTCCCAGATAAACCAAAATGTCTCTTCAAATTATGCAAACTAATCATTGCATATAATACCGAGTGATCTTCATCGCAATCTTTATACAACAGTTTAGCCGCATCGACTTTTGACCATATATATTCTCGGTCTTTTGGTAGTTCAGTATCACATTATTCATTGTGCGCATCATATGTCTCCATAGGTTGGTATTTTGGTCATGGTGGATTCCGTAAGCATCGTCAATTAGGTCGGTTAATGGACTATGTGTTGGTGAATCATTTACCACTTCCACTCCTTGGTGTTTTGTTACGCAGTCGGTCACTGGTAATTCTTCAGGAACATAAGGTACATATTTTTCACCATGGTATGCCCATTTGTTATAATTTTCACAAATTCCCCATTGTATTAAATATAACTCCACATCTTGTAAAGATTTATATTTTGCGTTGACACGGACACGGAATCTTCTCACATTTAATCATCTTAAAAGTACAGAGAATAAATTTTTGAACGCCTTTAATATAACTATTAGTTATTCGGTCAGTCTCCCCCATCCACTCTTTGTATTGTGGAAAATCCATTTAATAATCTTCTAATTGCAGTCATGTGTTAACATGATTAAATAAATAGATGCAACTCAATGGGCAACAATTTCTTGAATCCCTAAACCACCATTAGAGTTAATTATTTTCACCTCATGATTTATATTAATAACTATCTTTGACTCATTAAAAGAGTTATCATCAACAACATCCTTTTTTCTAGCCCTAGGCCCCACTTGATCATTTATAACAACACCAACATTATTAATTTTCTTCTCCTTCCATCTCTCGGGAGGCGGTTTAGAGTTTTCTTTTAAACCAACATCAAGAACAACTTTCTTCATTCATCATCACCACAAGTCCGATTTTCATGGAACTTCTACAAAATAAAGGAACATTCTCATAAAAAATCTTCTACCGAAATTCTTTAGATCGGGTCGGTCCCGAGATTGATAAAAATTGATAAGGTATTGTGAAAAACTTATAAAATAGGCCCCTTTGATGTGTATACATATAAAAAAAAAGGCCTCAACATATGAGGAATAAAAAATAGAGCAGCGGGGCTCTGTAAGATCACCTACTCGACACGTGCTCAGGTCCTCCCCTGCCTTTAGACCCATAAACTATCCACATCCTCGAAGCTAGGAGTTTTGAAGCATCAATCTGCACACAGTCTTGCTTGACTGGGGCGGGTAACATTTGTAGTAGACTCGTCTATTTTAAGAGGGGAAACCAATACGTTGGGTAATAGAAAAAAGGGAGGGCTTAGAAAGAGGTTAACAATAAGATGGAGGTAATGATATCTATATAGGAATAACGGGGGTTGGGGGTCGAAGATCCTGAAGATATTATTTTAGGGTATTTATAGTTATTTTTTATAATTTTTTTAGCTCTGAAAAATATATTAATTGAATGATAAATACTTATTCAAGTTATAACAACTACTCATTTAAGTTATATTTTGGCGATAAATTATCGTCAAATAAAAATAACAGGAACTAAATATAAAAAAAGACATAAACTCAACAACTAATCAAAACAATTTAACTTCAACACTTTAAACTAATCAAACATTTTTTTTTTCAAAAATTACAGTAACGTTCAATGATTTAAACACTGAAAATAAAACTAAATTATCTTTTAACATTTAAACACTTAATTAAAAAATTCAACTAATTTAACATTTTGTTGCTGAGTGAAATAGGTGCTACCCCACCAAAGAGAGATAAGGAGGGTCCCGGCCGGTCACCGAGGGGAAAAAATGGAAGGTGGGTCATCGCCTACTTGTATTGGGTAAGGAAAGGGTAAAGGTGACTTGAGATCGGACGGAAGAGAGAGAGGAGAAAATGAAGTTAGTTTTTTTAGTGTGACGCATATCTGATTAGAGGATATATTATTTACAATTATGTCCCTAAGCTTATAAAATGACATAAAACTCATTTCCTTTCACTAACAAAACTTACACATATCTAATTGTTTTTAGTTTAAATCTCAGAAAAATTCTCCAAAAAATAAGGTGGGCGGTCGCCCACCTTCGAGACTGCTTAAGTCCACCCATGTTTGCACAAAATTTAAAATTTGCTGAAGTGTGTTACTCCAATTATTAATCTAAACTAGCATGCAACTTGCGCGATGCACGGATAAATTATAGTTAACTTCAAATAATGGCAACATTACATATAAAAAGAATAGTATATAATATACACAAGTAAAAAGAACAGTGTATAATTAACACCACCTACTAAGAATTTCTCAAGGATGATGCCAACTTCTTGATACCCCAAATTCATGCATTCAAATTATAATATTGTTACTTTTAAGTGGTTTAAATTGGAAATAATCAATGAATTAATAGGCTTAATATTGTTTAATAATGGGTTGAAGTTCTAACTTAATAATGGGTTAAAGTTTCAACTTATATATGATTCAAAATAATTTATAGGGTAATAACGGGTCAACACGCCATGTTAAAGATAACGAATCAAATTTGAATATTCTTCTTTTACATAAAAAAAAAATCATCCATTTAAATACGAATGATAAGATTCAAATACGATAGACCGCGTATAGGGTTTATTTTAGTTGTAGCTAAGTGGCGTATCAATAGTAATGTTTCATCGCACAACCCATATATTCTAAGTAATTAAAAAATAAAAGTACGACCTTATTTTCTTCTCTTTGACCGATCGAAGCGAAGCTAGAGAGAGGCGAGACATTTGGTGATGTCTTTTGTCGAACAAAAAGACAAAGAATATGAAGGAGTTTTTTTCAAAATATGGAAAAAAAAATCAAAATGTCATTGTGGTATTCACAGTTCACTATATTAGTAGTCTTGTTGTTCGCCTATTGCTTTTCTAAACACATCTCTATTTGGACAATCAACAATTTGAAACCTGACAAAGACATCAAATTTCTATTCATCATCATGACTAATAAGGCAAGTTTCATTCTTTGTTGAATGAATGTGAGATATAACTGTCAAATGGGGAAAGATAAAAGAATTAGAGAGGTGTCTTAAATCATTAAAAGCCTTCATATGATTGGAATTTTAATTTTTTTAAATTAAAATAATTTTATTCAAAAGGAGAAAAAAATCCTTTCTCCAGCGGCCGAACAAGCTTAAAGACATCGAATTTTGAACTCCCTAACAAGCTCAAGATCCATGCCAGATTTACACTTTTTGAAACGAAAAGATAAAACAGAATCTTTAATGCCATTGAGGATATTAGAGATTAAAACTTTAGTCTTCAGAGCATGGTCGTCATAAACATCTCTATTACGACCTTTCCAGATCTCCCAAGTAATAAGAATTGGAATAATGATTAGAAGAGTAGAAAGAACACAATTTCCCTTGACTTTATTACACTAAGACATAATCTCGCCTATGATTGAGATAGAAGAAGTTTCGATACTAATGATACCTTTGAAATGAGTCGAAATTGATGAAGATATATCTCCTTGAAGAAAAGGTTATCAATTGATTCTTGGATGGCGCTAGCGCAGCAGTGGCATTTTGAAACAATAGGAATCTTGAGTTTGGAAATTATATCATCAGTAGGAACAATTTTATGGAGTAATTTCCATATAAAAATTGAAACTTTACTATGTAGTCTCTTGTTCCATATTGTTTTGAAAGAGAATTGGGTATAACTTTTATATCTAACAATATCCCAAGCTGATTTGAGAGAGAATATACCATTGCTATTGGCCATCTATTTGAGATCCTCATCATCAATGGTGAAATCTTTAAAAACTGGAAGAACCTTGTGCATCCTTTCCCATACATGTGAAGAATTAATTTTGTAAGAAGATTTGAGTGGGACACATCTTTTACAATATTTATTTTTTAGAAATCTTCTCCAGGGTGAGTCTACTGAGAGAAATCTCCACCAAAGTTTGCAAGAAGAAGCTGCAATGTAATCAGTAATGAGCTTTAGGCATAAGCCCCCTTCTTCATAAGGAAGACAAAGAGAATTCCAATTTTTCAATTGTCTTTTCATAGAACCTTCAGATGAACCCCAAAAGAAGTTTGAAAAGAGAGTTTTCAGAGTCTTGATAATTAAAATTGGAGGATCCAAAATTGCAAATAAATGGTAAAATATTTATTGAGTGACATGTTTTAAAAGAATAATTTTCCCTCCTTGACTCATCAATTTACATGACCAGCCTTCAAGTCTCTTCTTGATGTTATCTATGAGCCCATTGAAATAGGAACTCTTCTTTCTTCCCGCATAAAGAGGCACCCCCAAATAAAGAAGAGGGGGAGATTTGAAAGTGAAATTTGTAGTGCTTTTAATAATTCTTCTTCGAGATAAAGAGAAAGATTTAGGTATCATGAAAGTGCACTTGGACTTATTCAGCACTTGACCAGAGATAGCTTCATAATCCTTGAGAACATTCATAAGTTGCTTCAAGGACTTTTGACTACCTGAGGAGAAGATGAAAGACATCTCTCCTACGTGGACACCTTGTAAATTGAGAAGACTTTAAGTGTAATCTTGCATTTTATAATATAGTATGTACTAGCATGAAGGCCATGCGATGCGTGGCCGAATTTATCTGAAACGTAATATTTTATCATTATTAGTTTGTTTCACTATGAATTATAAAACTAACTATTCAAATAATATGGAAGCTATACAAAACTAACTAGTCAAATATATGTTCAAGATGGAGAATGTGAATTGTAACATGATACCTAAAAATGGTTTACCAATAATATCTTTGTGTGTTTTTCCAATAAAATAATTACAATTCTCTACAAACCAGGGACCACTAATCCTATCCATGTTTCAAAATTCACTAACCCTCAAAAATTCAAATATTTTTTCAAAATGGAATATTTCATGGGAAAAAGGATATGAAGTTCTCATATAAAAACCGTTGAGCTTGATGGTTTTCTCTTTAATGTACAAGAATAGTTTCAAATGGTAGTAAATTCACAATATTTAATGTTTGAGGCATACAAAATATAGCTTATATAATAGCATGATCTACAATATACTGGATAGCATCTGGACTTGCAGAATGAATAACAAATGGCTGCGAAATAAGACACCCAAATTAGGTATATTTTGAACAAAAAAAATACTGAAATTATAATAACAAACCAAAAGTATCATATAAAGTAACAAATACGAATGAATATACAGAGCAGGCATGATCAACTATTAGTCACTCAGGCCCTTTGATAAAATATAGTCCGACACATGATCCTTGTTGCAAAATCAGCCAAACGAAACAATTAGAAGTTTGGCAAGAGGCATAAAGTTTTTATAGAATAAACAAATGTCTAGAGGACAACATACTAAATCTTATAAACGATGATGGGGAGGGGAGAGAGAATTAAATACCACAACTAAAAAAGTGTCAAGAAATTATTAAACCAATGTTTTGGATCGAATTATAAAAATTATATTTATTCATTTTCATAGCGTTTTAAAAAAAAATATGTTGATTAAGTTAATGCCGATTATTGTAATGTTATTTTAAATAAATAAAACTTGATATTAAATCAATATATAAAATGATATGGATGGTATTGTTCTTTGTAAAATTACATTCTTATATGTTAAATATACGACCAAAATAATAATCCTTAGACATTAAAAATGTAATTATAAATTCTTCAGGTTTTCAAAAAACAAATGTTTCTCTAATTACCCTAATAAATATGGGTGTGAGCCCGAGTGTGCCTCAAGATATGTGAAAAGAGTACCAAGCATTCAACTTTATGCACCAGCTTTTTGAAAATTTTCTTTTATTGTAAATTATGAAATATGAAATATAAATATTAGACAAAATTAAAGTAACTACATATATTTGTATAAAATAAGGGTTGATCCAACCTTAAAAACCCCATAGTATTTCTATAAAACTATTCTTTATGAAAATTTTGAAATTGTATGTGGTTGCAAAAATGATTCTATAACTTCTTTTTGACTTAAATCAAATACATAGAATGTTGAAAAAATTTGTAACACAATACTAAATAGAAAACTCAATAATAATGCAAAAATAAAACCGTAAAACTAAAGGCAAATATGTTCTGAAATCATTATAATCTATTTTGTTATTTAGATGGCACAAATAACCCACACATAGCTACTATATTAAAACACACAAATACAATTGAGCAAATATGAAATATCTATAAAAGAAGACAACAACACTAACAAATCAAATAGGTCTAAACCATACACAATGTCCATAAGTCGCTAGGGAACATAATTAGCATTAACTGGTCACAATAAACTAATAATGAACACATATTTTTAGTCGGATTATTGATAATTATAAAATATTCTAAATTAGAAAAAGGCCATTTTTTGTTGATTTATTGGGGGTGGATATTTGTTCCTAGGGCCTAAACTGGAGCGGTGTTCATAGGATTAGATGATGGCGGAGAAGCCATTATAGATGAGGGAAAAATCATAGACCTGATGTTGTTCCTTCAAAAGAAGCCTGAAAATTTTTGTTCTCATATTTTTTAGTGATGAATTCAAGATATTATGGCTTATAGAAAATATATATACATATAACTTTATATACGTAATGATTTATTCGTTTTCTAGTGCTTTATTTCCTTATTTCTTTCTGATACAATGAATAATCAGGTCCTAGTGGCAAGAACTCATGGTTTGGAATTTTGGAGGGATAATTGGGGAGAGGGGGCTCTTTAGAGAATCTCTTCCTGGGGATGTTTCGGATTGGTGGAGACAAAGAGGGGTCAGTTGAGTTTCATAGGAGAAGGGAAGGGGGTAGTGTAGTCTGGGATCCAAAGTTTAGGAGGGGTCTCTGAGATTGGGAATTAGAGGAGGCAGAGGAGCTTTTCGATTGGTTGAGTTTGGCGCCTATTCCATCCTTCGGGTTGATGGCTTGAAGTGGTCGGGCACTCATGATGGTCTGTTTTCAGTTAAGAATTACTATAATATGCTGAGGGGCACTGGGGGTGGAAATTCCCATGGAAGACCATTTGAAAGAGTAAGGAAGCTCCCAAGGTGTGCTTCTTTGTGTGGAACGCTGCTAGGCAGGCTATATTGACTATTGAGGGGATTCGAAGCAGAGGCAGGAGGTAAGAAGAAGGAAGAGACGACTAATCACCTTCGTCTACACTATCAGGTGACTGGGAGCCTTTGGGACATGATCTTTGCCCTTTGCCAGATTTGATGGGTTATGCCGAGTACGGTGGTTGAGTTGTTTGTGGCTTGGAGGAGGCCCAGGGGTTGGACTGGTCCTCGTGTGGCCTGGAGGATGGTCCCCCATTTGAGTTTTTGGACTATCTGGCAGGAACGGAATATGAGGTGCTTTGAGGGGGTAGATCTTGACCCAACTCGAATTCGGTATAGTTTCCTTAGTCTTATTCTTACTTGGTATAGAAAAGGGAATCTTTCATCGTTATCCCACCTCCTAGATTTCTTGGAGGAGTTCTAGGTGTTTGGTTAGTTTGTTATGGACTTCGGTTCTTTGATTTTTATTTTGTATACTCCCTATATATGGGTTTCCGCCCCCTTAGGCGGGTTTGTGTTATAAATCCATTTACTTAACAAAACAAATATAACATAAACAGAGAGTGAGGAAAGTTGCAAAGAGACATGCATATTATTAAATTACCTTAATAGAAAATGCAGATGAGGAAGCAATCTTTCATGAGTGAAGAGTGAACTTTGAGAAAGTGAAATGTTTTGGGAGCTTTTCTTTGTGGTCTTTTGCAAATCCGATTGAACTGTTCAAGCATTCCACAGTAACTTAGATAAACCCCCTTCTAAAAAACCACTACACATATGCATACACAGTGTCGAAGAAAATGAATAACATCAACATGAAATCTGAACAAATTGAAAAGAAATACAAATCGAAAGAGAGAACTAAAAATCCTTTAATAAGTTGGGTTTGGATGGTTTTAAACCATAGAAAACAACAAAAACATCTGAAGAATTTTGTAACTCATACCTTAGCCCTCAAGAGGTTTCCACTCGAACAATTATAGTACAAAAAATAAAGCCACTTGAGCCGTCTGTTTATTCGAGATCGTCATATTCTTGAGGCTGGAAAGAAGTGAGACTCACGAGACATGAACGATTGAGAAAAGGGGATATGAAAAGGCTGAAAGATGAAATGTATGTAAAGATTTATTATATTGATGGAGCATATGCATGCATACACGTGGCAAAGAACTCGAGTCATAAGCTTCACTTTTATAATACTTTTAATGATATTTAATGCAGCGGCCACGTGTTAGCGTCACATGATTTTGGACAACAATTTTTATATTGATATATAGATTTCAACCGAACTCCTCATTCTCAACATGTATAAATTTAAAGATTTTTATGTGAGTATATGTTTATATATATCGCCCTTTTCAAGTTTTATCAAACCGTAAGTATCCATCATGGACCAATTTTTTAAATAGTAAAAACATAATTTGCTAACCTTGCTTTGTGGAGGATCAACCCAAGATCATCTACAATTAATTTGGTTAAAAATTCAATTTAAAAGTGGGTGAAATACAAACATAAAAATCATTTTTCTTTTTGAGACAATAAAATCTTGATGATCATCTCACTAAATTTTGAATTCAATTTTTGACCATAATATTTATAGATGATCTACACCGTATTTAGATCATCCTCGGGGATTTCGCTTATAATAATTTTTTACTATTTAAAAAAGGTAGTTCTAATGAGTGATCCTCATAATTTCTTCCTTATTTGATCTTGACCACACACACAAACAAACAACACACACACACACACACACACACACAGTCATAGGAGGATTGAGTGTAAGGATCAATTTTTTAAAATAGTATAAAAAAATAATTTGTTTGAATTTTTTTAAGTGGTATTTAGACATTTGATCGAACTCCACAAATAAAAATTGGATCAAAATATTTTTTTGCTATTTTAAAAAATAATCGATCAAAATATGTGAGTTTTTAAGCTGCTAATAAGTTGATATATTTTTCCATTTAAAAAAAATAGTTAAACAAATTCATCTTGGGCTGATTTTTTAGGGAGGTTTCTTGAAACTTTTTAATACCAACAAAAAATTAACTCAACTTTTTTTAATGATTTTATAAAAGTTGGTCCGCATCCTTGGTCCTCACTAGAGTCTAACTGTGTCTATGTGTGTGTGTGTGTGTGTGTATATATATATATATATATAATAAATCAGGAGGGCCTTTTGCCACATCATATAAAGGAGGTTGTAGTTTTGCCACATCATATAACTTTGAAGATAAAACCTATATAAACAGGTTTGTGTATCTAATGCACCCATGCATGGGTCCCACCCATGCTGTCTTGATCTGTGACCCGCCGTTTAACAATCTGACATTGCACACTTTAATTTGAATAACAAAGCAACATCTTGAGAAAACAACATCTTGAAAAAATCCAAATCCACATTCAGTTTACTCCTCTACCACAAACAACATCTCTCTCTCTCTATCTCTCTCTAAAATCCAAAACTTCCCAGGGAGTATTTGCTCTATACATATCACGTCATGCACACAGTTATAATTCTTAGTATCAATCTTTGATTTATATCTTTGTTTTTAAATCGAATTTGTAGATCAGGGTTTCAACCTCGATCATTCTATCACCTTTATCTCGGCTCACTCTAATTTTCAGGTATGATCTATGGTTTTAGTTCCACCATCATTCTAATTTTAAGGTATGCTATATTTTAAGGCAAAACAGAGTTCAAACAAAACCCATTTAAAACTCGGTGGCCTCCTCTTTGTACACAGCTTCAACAAATGACTGGAAACATAGATGAATGGTGGGGTCCTCGCGGTCACGTTAGATCATTGATGGAGAAGGAGTGAACGGAAGGGAGGGGAGGAGCGGGAGAAGAGTGGCGAGAGAGCAGATGACTGACTGGTAACTTAGATGACTGGAAACTTACAAGTCCTACCTGTGTTGATCTCGGCGAGGAGAGGAGTTTGATCTCGGCGATGACTGGAAACTTACAAGTCCAGAGATTAGTCCGACGATCTCAGAGGTCGACTGATGTTGATGATCGCAACTGGTATTATCTGACATCTCTTGCTAATTTTTATTATTGTTATTTATGTGATAACAAGTATATTACCGAGTTATATTTAGATTTAGTGATATTCTCGATATGAACATAACGAACTCCTAGCCTATCATAACAATAATCTGACAAATTTTCTGACATAATTATATTCCCGACGACTCCCTGCTCATGGAAGAGCAAGAGCTAAGGGGTGATTGGTTTCAACCAAAAAATTGAATGATTTCTCGCTAAAGATATCTGATTTGTGTTCAGTTGACTTTGGGTATTTGGCTTTGGGGTTTGCTGATTCTTTTACAGATTTGTTAATGGGTTTGAGATTTGGTTATGGGTGCCTATCTTTTCTGATTTGTTGGGTGGCTTGAGAATGTGGGTGGCAATTTGTTCTTGGCTTGATATTTGTTTGCCAATTTTTTTAGATTTGGTTGGCTTTATATTTATTAAATATACATATTTTTTGTGATTTTCAAAAATATTTTTTCTTATTTTTTCATTTAAAAAAATATTAATTCAGTTTACAAGATTTAAAAAAATACTTATTAAGTTTTTCTGATTTGTTCTTTTATGTCCCAAAACTGGTTATTATATTAATTAAGTTTTTCCTTTTTTTGTCCCAAAAATTTAAAAATGTTTATTCAACTTTTTACATATTTTTATAATGTCTTTATTAATTTTTAATTTTCATGTTTAAGCGATTTTTTGGTATTTGATACTTTTTTTATTTACTTTTATTAGAATAAGCGCATACACAGGCTTCAGCATTTCTCGATTTTCTCTTTCATTTCGTTTATTTTGTTTGGTTATATGTCATCTACTCAAAGATATGTTCACGGGCATCTACTCACGCAGTTGATACTTTTTTTTTGTTTTTTTTATTATTTGCAGAAGGCAGGTCTCTACTGTGTTCAAAATTTGTGCACATGGCTCAAGGCTGGAAGATGCAGACGTGACTAATGTGCAATAGTCAGTGATGGGCATCTTCTAAATATCAGAATTCAAAACCAAATTATTATTAAGCAGTGGATGTCTTTTTTTTTGGGGAGGGGGATAAAGTCTTTTTGTTTTTATCCATAAAAGTCCAATGTTTATGACAAGTTTGAGTTCATGATATGTTCTCTGTTATTGATGCAGAACAATTGTTATTTATTTTTTAATTTTACTAAATTTCATTTAACTCTTTATTGTTTCTATGTCACTATCACTGTTAATGCATATTTGCACCAAAATAATATAATGTTGAGATTATGTTGCACCAAAATAATTTCATGCTTTATTCAATTTTGTTTTCAGGCTTTTAAATTTTAATAGTTTCATGCTTTTATTTTCATCCACCGTTTTTTTTTTATTGTGTTATCGGCACGAGCAATTTTAATGTGTCATGTTAATCCGTTATTATCGATTAAGGTAATAAATTATTTTGAATCTTATATCGGTCGACATATAAGCTCATTTATACTTGTGATTAGGTTGTAAAAAGATTAAGCGCTCCAACAATTTTTCTTATTTTACTAAAATTAATGGGTTCTAATGGTTATTAACGATTGAAGCGGGTTAACGCAATCCGAATCCGTTAACGATCTGAAGTGTCGTGCTTTTTTTTCAATCTAATCATTATAACGAAATCTCAAAACTCTTTTTTCAACCGTGCTTGGATGTAATCAATGTAGTAAACATTTGGATCGTTTTTACAACCGTGCCATCGGCATGGGTACCCCCTAGTATATATATATATGAACTATACAAAAATTATTTCGAGACTGAGACTTTTGACTTTTATCACTATTTTGTTTTTTAATTACCTCTTTCCCCTTTTCTGATTTTTTTGTGGTCCTGAGGTCTTCTATCTCTCTTATATCAACAAGCTACTATATGAGGTGTGTATTTCCAATATAGATTTCCATGTCATAATTTTCTTGGTCATATTCAGTTTGAGCATCTTCCTCCATTTATTTGAGTGATGAAACAAATTTCTGATCTTCTGATATAAACTCTTCAAATTGAGTTGTTAAGATTATCATAGCTTGAGATTTTTGAATAAATATGATGATTTGAAATTAAAATTTTATCTTTTAGAGCTTTAAGAGTCCCTTTTCGTAATTTTACGAATATGGAGTGCTCATTTGAGATTTTCTTATTTTTTTAGTTTTTGGGAATCTTTCAAAGACTGGATAATAACTTTTAGTGTTTTGTCAAATTAACATTTAGTCCACCATTTGTAGTAGAAGTTAACACCAAATCTATGGAAAAGATAAATGGGTTATATATCGGAGTAATTTTGATCATGGAATTGTTTGAACTCGCTTTATTTTAGGGTGAGATCTTTCATATGCGACAAAAAGAGTTTTAAGCTCTCGGGGGAGAAAATAGTCATTTGGTCATATTCTTGAGAACCATTTATAAAATCAGTTTGGTTTTCTTTATTTCAGACATCGTTTTCTATATGAAAAACATTAAATGTTTCGTTTGAGCATTTTGATAATAAAAAGCCTAAATCCATGTTGGATATAATCCCAATAATTATATTATTGACGATGATATTTTAATACTTTATTTTTATTTGAATTTAATCCCCATTTACGGGGGGTTAATACTTTATGAATAAAAGTTTTGTTGAAAGCCAAGCGAGAGTGTATTGGATTATTCCCCCATAGAGAGTGAAAAATCATTGAAAATAGCTTCAGTTAAAATTGATCCATAGACATTCAATTTTTTTTTTATCTCAATTAAGGAAAAATATTTATCAATTTCAAAGTATCTTTGAGAAGGGGAAAATGAATCATTAGTATAATTCATATCTTTCTTATACACGAAAACAATAAAGTTTTTTTCGTTTTAATAATATTTATAAAAATATTTAAATACTTAAGATATTGATCTATATTTTTTTGGAAAAAAAGGATATCATCAATGTATACAATTAAGAATGTTTAAAAAGTTATAAAAATATCATTAAAGTTAATATATGCGGAATAAGTAATAATTTGAAATCCCAAGAGATTCATAAATACTTCTTTCCCTCAAAAAACTTCCAACATTTATGGATTTTTTATTTAGTATATCTAACGGAGTCATTTTAGAATAATAAATTCGTGTACTGTCAGACTCTCTCCGGTATGTGTTGACATTCAAAAATTATTATATTTTAAACCTAAGATGATAAATCTGAACTTCATTTTGGTTTTCACTTTTATAATGACATATTTTAATGGTTAAAATACCATGTATGGAAATCACATCATTTCATTAGAGAAATGTAGATAACAGCCCAATTATTTATGCATAGGAGTATACTATGAGATTACATGGGTTGTTTTTCAAGTGTTAACACCACTCTCTTTAATTAGTTGTTCTTCTTGAACCGTGCTTGAAGATATTCAATCACCTTCTTGTCCACTTGGAAGGCCTTGGAAAGAACATCAACTGAAATGGGTGGATTAGATCCAAATACAGCATCTGCAATAGTAATGGTCCCTGGGTTTTGGCTACTTAGTCCAGCAATACCGACTGCGTTGGTCTTTCCCACGTTAAATTGAAAATGAATGAGCCCAATAGGAAGTACAAATATATCTCCTCGGTATAAAACCTTGCTAATTAGACGATTTTCGGGATTAGAGGTGACAAAGCCTACGTAGAGAGTACCCTCCAAGACAGTGAGGATCTCAGTTCCGCGAGGATGCGTGTGGGGTGGGTTAAGGCCATATGGGGCAAAGTCAATGCTGGCTAAAGAGATACCTAAAGTGTTGAGTCCTCCTATTTGGTCAACGTTTACGGGTGTAACCGCAGAGCCAACTAGAACTGATGTGTTTCCAGCATTTTGGAGTCCATAAAAGAAGAAATCTTCCTCCTTGACCATCATTGGGTTCTTGCAAAACTTCCCATTCACAAAAACTGCATTGAGAATTAATAGACGTCACATAAAGTTCAAAGAACGTAAATGAATACAAATTTGGGAATTGAAAAAGTTTGTAATATGTTCGGTCAATATGTATAACATTAAATAAACTCTAAATGAATTTTAATTTGTTTTTCTCGTGAGCAATCTTGAACTTCTCCATAAACTGATTTTCTTTCGTCTCCTTCGAATAATTGGTTAATAAATTCGAAGAAGAGCCGAGCTCAGAGAACGAATTAGGAACCAATCTTGAAAACAACGAATTTAGGATTCGAGCTTAAGTAGTTTTGTCTTCGTTTACTACCCTAGTGCCAAAATTGAGATCGATAGATAGAGAGACTTACGCACTCCCTTGGGGTCGTCAATGGCAACACAAAAGTCTTGTAAAGAACCAGGATCAGAGGCGTGAGCTAGTGAGAAAACCAAAGCCAATAAGGCAATGGTTATGCTTAAGTACTTAAAGCCCATATCTAAAAATAAATTGTACTAGGTATTGTGATTGCTTGGGTAAGGGATGAATTTTTTTGCATGGGAATTGTGTCTATTTATAGATTAATTTCTGGCTTCCTCAAATCATGCACTAATTTTTTATTTAATAATAACCTTATCAGACTTTAAAAACCAAGTCGTTGTACTGATTGTTATTTTTTATATATATTTAAAGAATCCATCTTCAACAACTCCTCAACCACTTCATATATGTTTCAAGGATCCGTACATGGTACCTCATGGATATGGTCATTTTCTCATTTTCTTTATCTCCTATATCTAGAATGATTATAATTTGTTGTATCCTTGAAACCACACAGGATTTCGTCTCTCTTTATTTTATATTTGAAGTCTTCTATATCTTGAACATTAGTAATACTCTACCAACTGTATTAAGAGTGGGGATGGTAGTTTTTGAAATGAAAAGAAAATACGAAAAAAATATGAAATGACATAAAATTGGTTCAAAATGACACGTTAAGTCATGTTTGTGTAGGGTTTCTTGACACGAACTCGTGTCATATTTGCACAACATTTATGTTCAGTTTATTGTAAAATTTATGAAGTCGTATTGTTCGTGTCGTATCGTATTCTATACAAAATGTGTTCGTGTCAGATAAAAACAAATATGAAATCATATCGGATTGTGTTCATGTCCAAAGAACTATTATCATGTCGTATTGTGTCTTCCCGTAACTTGACTCAAAAGCATGAATTGTCTTCCCTAATTAAGACAAACTGTTCAACACTCACAAAAATGAAGCAATTTATCTGTTGAGGTTTGCGCTTATTAACAAATGAGATCAACATCACCGCGAACACCTAATGTTAAGATTTTCTTGTTAAGTAGAACTAATTTGGAAATGAAGACTCTTAATTGAAAGGGCTACAGTAGGGATATGCTTTCATCTGAAATACAATAAGATTTTCGGTTCCACGATGTAATGCGGTGGTCAACACCCTGAGAATGCATGGTATGAGAAATAAGTTGCCACAGAGTTGTTCAACCTGTCGGTTTGAATGTTTGAAGTATACAAGGGAAGAGTACATCAGGGGAGGGTGGATATATTGAAAATTATAGGTAATCTCTCTCTTTTCTGCGCTCACCGCCAGGTGACACATATCTCGTCCGCACTTTTAAAATGCGTATTGGCAATGCGGAAGAGCAGTACTATATATACGGCTAGTCCGCATTGTATTTATTGTATTAGTCCCTATAAATAAAATAGGTCCCAAATATACAAAGCCTCTTTTTAAAAGTACCGCTGACGCGGACCATTTTTTAGATTGTCGGACAACTTATACATACTGCTGACGCGAACCATTTTTTTAAGATAATAGAAAAGTTATTTTTTAAATAGTAAAAATTGGCCCCCGCAGGCGGTATGAAAAAAATACGACTTCATCTGACGTCATTTTTTATTTGGACCGTGATCGTGTTAGTTAAAAAGTAAAGATTCATAATCGCATTGGATAATTTTTTAATTGGTTTAAAAAATTATGATTCCGTGTCTTGTCTTGTTGTAATTTTTTAATTAGTTAAAATGGATGTTTAAGGGATTTTTTAGAATAAAATAAAATTTTGAACTAAATGTGTATTAAAAAAAATTTGAGAATTTTTTTTAATAGTTGATATTTTTTTTATTATACATTATAAAAAAGTATATTTTTAAGATAGTAGTTTTAAGCTGTAAAAAAATATAAAGCAAATTGTTGAGACATAAGTAACAAAGAAGACAAATTAGATAAAAATAATAAAATAGTAAGGTTGGTTGTTAACAAAATTTGGTGAGATCAACTTTCTCTCTTTTGATTTTTGATTTGTTTCCAAGAAATGAGCCACGTTGCATGGAGAGAGAAATGCTAAATATGAAAGGAAAAAGTTAAGTCTGATCAGACCCTTTGATTCATTTCTTTCTGCACCCGTTAATGAGTCCGTCTTTGACACCCGCCAGAGATCGGCTATATATATATACTAGGGTATGCCCGTGCCTGAAGGCACGACAAAAATTTCCAAAGTGATCGGGAAAAGACGAAAATTTCAAAAGTAAGTAATCGCAATACGACAAAAATATTGTTCCCTAACAAAACATCTATATATGGTGTCGCTTTTTTGGGAGTCGTATTCGAGATATGTAAAAAAATATTACTTCATATCGTGTGGTTTGGTGTTAGTTTTATTTAGACTATTTTCACAATTTTTTTAAAAAAAATTATGTTGTGTGAGAATGTGTTGCATTTAATTGAGTTATTATCATGTGTCGTAACTCGTCAAAAATAAAATTATGTGTCATGTTTCGTAAAAATTATTACCACGGGGAGGTAAATCAAAAGAGTGGAATCGTAGTAAAATTATACTAAGGACAAAAAAAATTCTCATTATTATAATTAGATTTAAATTGTGTTCAAGATTTAAATTCGCTACACAAACATCGTATTTACATACATACAAACATCGTGTTTATGTACATATATACATACACCGTGTGTATGTACATATATACATGCACCATGGTACGAACCTTTTAAGTTAAAATAATAACAAAATAACAATCGACCTGCTTTAATTTCAATACAAATAAGACAAAAAAAATTTAAAAAATTGGGCAGAGTCTCCTTTATTTATAGGACTATCCACCTACTTGAGGTATAAAAAAAACACTTCAACCACCAAAATAGTGACTCATACATCACTGTGCCAACAAAACAATGTCATTTAAAAAAAACAAAAGTCATAATATCTGTTGTTCCTTGACAGTTTTCTTCCTTTTTTGCGATAAAACAGATCTTCTATATCTCGAATGCAGGAGATCTTCGATGTGTTGCAAGTCACCTTACATTCCAAACCATTGATCATGCGAACATCTTCCATAGTCACACACATCGCATCACATTCATCGACTACAAAACAGAGTTCAAAAAATGATAAGTAATATCAAATTTTGATTATAAATCAAGTAACACCAAATATTCAAACTTTAAATGCAAGTCGCAAAGCAACAATATACGGGGTCATTTGATAATAATTAAATAGTTGAACAACGGAACATTAAGAATATGACCAATGTTTTATAAAATTATCAAAACAGTCACATACATGTCCAATATCTTGCAATTGCTTTCTCTTTAAAATGTCTAACACTCAGTTTTGGAACTGAGCAATTGTTCGAGCCCATACCTGTCCAAAATGTCCAATACACACTTTTAAATAAGTATAGTTTTATTAGTGATTCAAAATGGACAATGTCTTCTCTATTCATAATTGTCAAATACTATAAAATTTTAATTGTAGGAGTACCAAACTTACCACATTTCTTTCGCACAAAGACGCATCGACATTGCTAATACATACTTTCCTGATACACATGTTGCTGATAGTGTTCGAGAGTTGTTTAAGACTTTGTTCTTTAAGTCTGCTTCGGTTTTTAAGTCATTACTGCTGTAGAGTTTAAGTCTGCTTCAATTTTTAAGTCACTACTGTTGTACACAAAAGTATGTTTGCTTCGGTGTTGCACCCAAAATTAAGCCTTGTATATCGGCAACGTGTATACTAAGATAGTGTCTAATGTGTGTATATAAAAAAATCTCTAAAATTACATGAGCCGTGATATTAAAATTACCACCTGACTATGTATATCAGCAATGTATATCAGCTCCTTTTCACCACCTGATCACCTGATCAAAATTACATGAGCCCGCCATGTATATAAGCTCCTTTTCACCACCTGACCCAAAAAAAAATTCAGGTAATGTATGAACATGTTGATAGACAATCAAGCATAGGATTTACCATTACGATAATTCAACGTCAACTTAAGTATATAATAAATGAAAATTCAAAACTGGAGCAGCTTATGATATAAAAGTAACATAAAGATAACTTAAATTCAAAATAAATTGATATTGTGACTGGAGCAGCTAAAGATCATACCGACGTAGAGTAACACAATCAATTCAAGATTTTTTCCTAGAATGAATTATTAAACAAATTAAGACATATTTTTCGGACCTGGAGTTTCAAATTCAAAGAAAATTAATCACTATTGCAGAAACAAAATTTAACACAATTCAAACCAAACTAATCACAATTTCAAACCTGGAGTTTCACATTCAGAATTTATCATAATTGTAAAAACAAAATGAAACAGAACTGCATAAATGGACTGTCCTAGAACTGCATAAATGCAGTATTCTTTCTCGTGGTTCTGTATGTCTTCATGTCTGGCAGAGTGTATGTTTGTATGCTATCACATAGACGTTTATGCTTGTGTGTGTGTGTGTGTGTTTGTGTAAACATACATTAATGGGACAGAAACCTGTATGGATCACACAGTTTAACTCTGCTTCAAGCTTTTTGTCTAATGGTTGCAAATCCTCCAGATTTAGTCCTTATAAAGCCTCACCCATCATATGCCTGCTTGAAATGCAAACTATCTAGATATTACAATTATGTCAAGAAAAAATAAAAAGTGAAAAGAAAAATAATAAATTTTCTCTCTGTTTCCAATTATACCTTAACTGATGACTCTTGTCCACAATTTCCTTATTCAATCTTATGTGTACACCAAATCTCAATTGTTTACCTCATCTGATTTACCTATATAAGTTCGTACATCAATAATTTGATTATAAGAGAACTTCTGGATATACAATGTTAGTATTTGAACTCCCTTCATCGGGGGGAAGAAGTATAGATATACGGTTAGCACTCGTGCAAGGTGATAATGCAACATACAATTGACCAAGACTGAAGACCGGAGTGCGAACAATGGCTCTAGTCATTGAACGGATGGTAGCATCACTTACATAGTGGCATAGTCTCAAAATAGGGGGAAATGGAATCTAAATACAAATGTTGAGATACGCAATTCAACATTTATTATTGAGATACTCAATTCAACATAACATACCAATATAGTAAGAAAATATATGGTGTTGTGGAACAAAAAAGGAATGTAAATGTCAATGAATCTTGCACAGGTCATGTATGATTTCAAAACATTCAAACAACTAACCCCCACAACTACAATTCATAACAAAATAAATCTTGGAAAAAGCTATAAGAAAAATGAAAATTAAGCTCGTTTGTCCACTTACGTTTGTTCGAATCTTTAATTGGTTTTTGATATGCACTTTCATGGTTCGAGTGTGTGTATATTGTGTTCAATAATTTGGTTCGTGATATTTTTGTCTTCTACATAAACTATGCAAGGTTCACATTGCATCACTTTAAAATTTAGGATATTTGAAAATTTTAGAAGCTCAAACCATGCTTCATTTGTATTAGAATTCTGACATGAATAATCATGTGTTAAGGTTCATAATTCTGCTGTTTGGCTCCATTAGAGCTATGGTTCACTTACATTCTATAAAGCATCAAGGTTTCAAGCAATGCCAAATTGGCTATGGGTTAGTTCATATTGACAATCAATTTCAACTAATTGAAGCACCTTTCATCTCACTCGAGTTGATTATACTACTCTTAGAAAAGAAAGTGTGATCCCTCTTATTTGTTGAAAAAATGGAAAGAAAGTAAAAATTTAAATTGATTATCTACAGAATACTCTGATGGTTTTACAATAACAAAGAGTAGATTTTCTACAAAATATTCTAATTTTGAAGGTTAAACCAAAATTCTTCATTTTTTTCCATATCACTCACTTTTTCCGAAGAAAAAAAAAGTCTAGACGAATATATATTTACATGTGTCCGCGATGTTAAAATTACAATGGATAGGAATATCAATGAAGATACCTAGAATCCACACGCAATTCATAAACAGTGCAAGACGCCATGTGTGTGCCACCTACAAAAGGGAGCACATGCTTAGTAAGAGAAGCATTTCTCACAATTGAAATAATTAGTATTTTGAATGTTAGTTAACAAATAGAAACATTTTAAACAAACATAGAATTATTCATTTGTAATTACAATGAATGTTACTCATCAAACAATGAATGTAATTACAATGAATGTTACTCATCCGCAGAGCAACCATCTTGAAACCTAAAATCCAATAAAATACCCAACATAATCAGATTTTAACAATGTCCACAGTTGATAAATCCAAAACGCTAAATATCCAAAACCTTAAAAAATAAAAATAACATAGGATAAGGAGATCGTACCTGCGTTGCTAAGACCTAAAATCCAATAAAATCATATTGTGCGCGTGTGAGATCGTAACTGCGTTGTAAAACCTTAAAAAATAAAACCTTAAAATCTTAAAAAACCTTAAAACCTAAAAATCAGACCTAAAATCAGATTCAAACAATGTCCACAGTTGATAAAACCTTAAACAATAAAAATGTGGCTTGAGATCGTACCTGCGTTGCTAAGTGGAGGCCGAGAGAGAGAGTGTGTGTGTGTGTGCTTGAGAAATGAGTTCGAAAGAGAAAGTGTGCATGTGTGGCTTCGATCCAGATTGTGTGCGTGTGAGAGGTGAAGGGGGAGGCAGAGATAGAAGTGGCAGAGTAGAGGACAGCGGTATGGGAGAGCCAGAGGTCATGCGAGAGGCCAAGGGGAGGGTTTGTGTTGGGAGGAGTAGAGAGAGGGAGATACCCTTGTTTTCAGATTTAGGATCATCGGATTTAGGTGGGAGGTTCACGGGTAGTCGCGACTGCCGGGTGATAGAGGAAAGGAGAGACTAAAGTGAGGAAGAAAAAATAAAAAGAAGGATAGGAAGAAAGGGGGCTAAAGTGAGAGAATGATTGGAAATTCTAATTTACCCTTGAATTTGAATTTTAAAGAGAAGGGGGAAACAAATTAGTGGGTGTAAAAAGGGGGGGAATTTAAAATTTTAAGGGATAAAAGAGGTAATGCAGAATTTAAGACCCTAAAGTTGCCATGTCACAATTGGTAAATTACGAAGTGGCACAATCTGGAACCCTTAGATCGACCAAAAAATTCGATCCCAATCGTTAATTTGTTGACACTATTCAAACACCCCTCTCCCATATATATATATATATATATATATATATATATATATATATATGGGACAATGGTGTTATGAATAGTAACTTATGCATGATAAACATGCATGATAAACGATGTTTTTTTCAAATATACAGAAAAACATATGAATTTTTAATATTTCATGATAATATGCTTACATTTTAACAACTCCAAGGCGGCTGGTACTTGCTCTCTCTCTCTCTCTCTCTCTCTCTTTCTCGTACAATTTCCATCTCTCATACAATTTCCACTATATATACAATTTCTATTGTATTGCCCACGTGGATGCACTAGAAAAATTTATTGTAAAACAAGCTGATATTAACAGCAAAAATCCAACTGTTCTTACCAAGTCATTCCAAGAGGAGAAAGACTAGCTTCAAGCACAATTCCGGGGATAAAAAGAAAGTTGATATTAACATCTACAGAAAGACCACGTGATATCATATTATATTCTACTCTCAGAGAAAAATAATTGGGTTGGCAACTTTTTTTTTAATGGAATAATTTAATATAAAGATCTAAGAAAATCACTCAATTTGTCATATACTTGTTTCTTGTTGTATTTAGAGCTGTAACAACAGTGGACAGTCCATATATATGTATACATATACAAAATTTGAAATTCGTTGAAGTGTCTTAGTCCAATAATTTGTCTAAATTTCAACCGACCTGCTCATTCTCAACATCATGATGTATATATTTAAAGAATTATCTGTTAACATATATTTACATATAGAGTCACGGTCAATAATGGACCAAACGGTAAGAATCCAACATGGGCCTATTTTTTTTTTAAATAGTCAAAAACAATAATTTGCAAACCAAATTGGGTGGAGGATGTACACAAAATCATCTATAAATTATTTAGTTAAAAAATTCAATTAAAAAGTGGGGGAAATGCAAAGTTCAAGATCAAATGATTTTTGAGACAATAAAAATCATTATGATCATTTTGCTAAATTTGAATTGATTTTTGGGGAAAGTACTCTTAGGCCCCTCATAAATAAATTTCAAACACTAAAGGAATTTAGGCAAATTTTAAACTCTTAGCTCCACTTATTCTCTTCTTGTAGAAGTCCACGCTAGTCTTAGGTCCCTCATAAACGAATTTTAAACACTAAAGGAATTTAGACAAATTTTAAACACTTAGCTCCACTAATTATCTTCTTGTAGAAGTCCACACTGGTGACATAATAAGTGGACCTAATAATAAAATTGTCCTTAAATGTTTAAAAATTATTACCAAGGGATATAATTTTAAATTGCCCTTGATTTTTAAACTATTTATAGATAATCTTCATAGTATGTAGACCATTCCCATTGAGTTCAATTACAATTGCTTTTTACTATAATTAAAAAAATTGGTCCTAATGAGCGATCCTTATAATTTGGTCCTTACTTCATCTTGCCATCCGCGTTCTCGAAGGCATCCAACTCTTTCAAGAGGATTCGGGTCATGTCAAGCCCTGATAAGATTATTTTCTTTGCTTCGAATTAAATCACATGCTATACTGCTTATGCGAGCTCCCGTCAATTTCTTTGAGCTTCATTCTTGCAGACGTACTCCCTAGGTGGGATACTTAACGCGTTAGATACAACACTGCACGGGTCGATATGAACAACGCCTAGCATATATCGTTTACGGTTAGGACTATTGTGATATCTAATCCCATTCGCTCCCCTACCTTTCGTCTCTCAGTGTCAATATCGACCCAGCAGATTGCTTTCGTCGTTGGTCTTCATCAAGATGTGTAAAAGATCCCACCCGCACTTAAAAGCCGAGTACTCTACCATTGAGTTAGCAAGCCGAATAGATTAAAAGAAAAGAATGTGTAGATACAATCAGAATCAAAATAAATGATTATACGAGACAATCAAACCATTCAACTAAGAAAAAAAAGAATCTAAAAAATTACATGTGCGATGTAATTTAATGGAATTAAATATTATGTGTGGATTAAAACGTTAATCAGAGAGAAAATTATTAATAATGTTTATCGAATAAAATTACCAACTAAATAGTGATTTAGTATTTTACATCATGGTCAGTTATAGTGATGTGATAGTGGAACATCTCAACCGTGGGTCGTGTGTAGACTATATGAGGTCGAGATAGAAAATTATTTTAGAGTGACTCGGATGGTGATTTTGAGGTCTCGATTGATTCTGACAGAGTCAAAATATTGTACCCGAGGATAGTATTTGTTCGAGGGAAATTTTAGACCAAACTGGCACAACGAGAGGGTTTTTCGATTATTCGAGAGTTTGTGGTAAAGAGAACTCCAAAACTTAAAGGATTATATCAGCCCCTGAGAGTGTAGGACTAGGGTTATATCAATCTTGAGAGAAAGAAGGCCACAAAGGAGGAAGAAAACAGAGTTATTTGAGCATTACACCAAACTGGGCGATTGGTAATGGACTTTATCCCTGGCCATCAACTAGGGGTCGCGGATTTGGTCCGTGATCAAAACTGGCGTGATCATTTTCAGTAGTCATGGACAAAATCCCTGACCCACTGCCTTGGTCACGGCCAATATCTCTGACCCCATTTACAAGCATGGTCACGGCATCAATTTAAAAACCAAATAATCACGGCACAAAGACGTTACCATTTTTTCTATAGAATTAAACCCTGTCATGGCTTTGGGTAGTGACTAGGTTTAATAATTAAAAAAATCCTCAAATGGAGAGACTAATCGGTCAGCTGCTGCAAGTGCTCCTTGTGTGACCAAGTGGGGGTCCCGTGCTCTCAAATCGGGGGCCCCATGACCACGTGATCGGTTCATACGATCTATATTTGTCCGGAGCAAGGTGTTAGCGCCCCACATAGGGCCGTTTGGGGGGCATTGCTGGATTTCGCCCTCTTAAGGCTTGTTTGGCAAGAAAATTTATCTTTTCTGGCCTGGACAAATGCGGCATGTTGTAGAGCTCATTGAAATTGTTCAGGAAACGTATCTCAGATAATATGATGCATTTTTTCATTTGGCGTTTGATAGAGTATTCCAAATACGACTCCCCTAAAAGCATGTTTAGTGGATCTTGATGAAGGCCACAATCCCTGTAATGGTAGATATTCTCATTACGGGGAATGTGGCCTTCATTAAGACCCACTAATCCAGGACACTCCAATTGAGAATTCGTATTTGGATCACTCTATCAAACTTCAAACGGTAAAACGCATCAAATTATCCGGGACTCCTTTTCAGAACAATTATAATGAGCTCTACAACACGCAGGAACCAACCGCGTGGTCACGAGGCTGTTAAGCTGGCGCTATGTGGTTTCACCCCCCAAAGGCACGTTTTCAAGCGTAAGTGTAGATTTTCTCTGTTTTGGGACGTGACCTCAAATCAGGGGTCCCGTGACCACGCGGTTGACTCTTACGAGTTACATTATTATCGTGCGAGGTGTTGGCACCACTCACGGGGCCTTTTGGGGGGTGCTAAGGGGTTTCGCCCCCCAACGACACATTTTGAAGCCTAAGTGTGGATATTAAGAAATTTTTTTCGTGCTCTCAAACCGCGGGTCCCGTGACCATGTGGTCAGTTCTTACGAGTTACATTGGACCTGTACGAGGTGTTGGCACTGCTCACAGGGCCATTTGGGGGCGCTAAGGGGTTTCACCCACCTAACGGCACGTTTTCGAAGCCTAAATGTGGATTTTCTCTGTTTTGGGTTGTGCCCTCAAATCGGGGGGTCCCGTGACAACGCGATCGGGTCCTACTAGATACATTGGACCCATGCATAGTGATCGCTCCCCTAAAGGGGTCGTTTGGGGGGGGTGGGGGGGGGGGGCTAAGGGTTTTCTCCCTCTAACGGCACGTTTTCAAGCCTTAGTGTGAATTTTCTCAAACTATCATCATATTATCAAACCGAGGCTCCCATGACCATGTGATCGATTCTTGCGAGTTATATTAGTCCCATACGCAGTGATCACTCCACTAAAGGGGCCACTTGGGGGGCGCTAAGGGGTTTCGCCCTCTAACGGAACGCTTTTAAGCTTAAGGGTGGATTTTCTTAAATTATCGTCATATTCTCATACCGAGGATCCCGTTACCAGGCGATCGATTCCATCTAGTTACATTGGTCCCGTGCGAGGTGTTTGTGCCTCTCACGGGACCATTTGGGAGGTGCATTGGGTTTTCGCCCTCAAAAGGCATGTTTGGCAAGAAAATCTATCTTTTTTGGCCTAGCCAAATGCAACGTATTGTAGACCATATTAAAATTGTTCTGGAAAGGAGTCTTGGATAATATGATGCATTTTCCCATTTGTATTTTGATAGAGTATTCCAAATACGACGCCTTTCATTCCAGGGAACTCAAGGTGGCCTTATAGGGAACTCAACTTATGCTCAGGAGACGAAGGATGGGGAAGCAATTTCTGTTGAGCTGGCTTGACAATAGCCCTAACGCTTTGAATAATTTGTACTAGCAGCTAGGCACCACCATTATGAACAAAATAGGTGGCCTCACAGAAAGATTAAGAGCTTAACAACCCTCATTGAGGGTTGTCAAGCTGTTAATCTTCCTGCGAGTCCACCTAGTAATGTTGAGCTCCCTGAACCTTGAAATTAATCCCTTACAAACATTACCCCTCACTCTCCTTAACAAAATTGAACTTCACCATCTATAATCAATAATGGGAACACTTGCTATAGTTGTAAAAAGCCAGGGAATCACTTATGGGAGACTACGTGGCTCAATTAGTTTATTTGGAGTTTTGTCTGGTTTCAATGAAACTGATCAATAAATGTATATATATAGGAACACGTGGAAATTGAGTTGGGTCAATTAGATCTAATCACAAACTCAAATGACTCTATTCTCAACTCGAGCGTCTTGTGAAACTAAATATTCGATTGAGCATAATATATATCGAAAGTTAACTTACATAAATCATATTAAACATTCATAAAAGTAACTATACATTCATACATCAAAGTAAAGCGCTAATACAATGTCACTATCAAAATATGATACAAATAAGATTGACAAGGTTAACATAATTTTTTGATACTCAATTTTCCTCTAAATCAACTAAAAGATCCTTCAAATTAGGGTTGTCATTAAGAGCTGACGGGAACTCTTTTAGAGATTTTAATGAATCCACTTCAGTAGTCACACCCTTTGGTGCATGCACAATAATAGACCAATTGCCATTGTTTATGCACTTCGTGTAGAATACCTTCTTTACGTTCTGAAAGGCAGAAATAAAATGCTCATCGACTATGTGAGTTTTACTCTTGAGCTTTGATAAATATACCATAAGAAGTTTGGAGTCAGGATCAACTTTTCAAGTATATGTAGTATTCTCCACCTTTACCCAATCACAATAGAATACAGTTTCTGTGAAATCTAAGTAATCAAGTTCTAGGATTTGTTGGATTATCCCATAATAGGTTAGCACCGTATTCTTTAGATTTTTATTTCTTTTGCTAGCGATACATGTGGTCAAGGTTAAAATTGATATTACGCTATTTTGCATCAAAAGCTTTTCCTCATATGGATATGAAATGAAATCAAAACCGTTGGTGCGGAATTTCTTAAACTCTTTTTCACGAAAACTAGGGCCTTTTGCTAGGCATGAAAGCCTAGAAGAGACATCACCTATTTTTAGAAGTTGTATTTATTAATGAATTTATATTAGAGCACATTTTTATCACACACTAATAAATAACCGCACACGTAAGACACTACACCAAATCTGTCGAATTGTCAACGTCATTGACCTTGATAAATCCAACTTTTCAAGGTCAATGATCGTGACATTTCGAGGCGAGATAACTTTTTTTGTTACGGTCGTGTCACGGTCGTGTCGCGGTCAATGACCGTGACACGTTTGTCACGATTTATAACCGTGACAAAGACGTGACCCTTTTAAAAAAAACTGTCACAGTCATTGACCATGACACGTCCGTGACAACTTTTTGTCACGGACGTGTCACGGTCAATGACCGTGACAATTCTGGGCAGAATTTTAAAAAAATCTACTGGGCAGTATGGCCACTGCCACTGCCCAGCAGTATATTTGTACCTGTTATAGCAACGTTGTACCTGTTCCAAACATCATATATCCAAACAAACTAAAGATAATGCAAATATATATTCATGACGATATAATCCAAATGTTCAAAATAGAAATAATATACATGACGATATAATCCAAATATAATTAAAATGGACAAACTTAAAAATAATGTTACTACATGTCTTGGATAAAACTGAAGAGGTGAGTAGGCCACACGACATAAGAATTGACGCACCCACTAATATACGCCGTGCCGCATTGTTCGCGCAACCACAATAGGGACTTCTCCTTCCCGGGTATGACATGCGTGACGAGCACCCTGGACTCCATATCTTGAAGCACACATCCATGGACTATTCCACCCTCGACGATATTCGGGTCCCTCAACTCCCGCCCTATCCGCTAGCCATCAAATATGTCCAATATGAACACGCTCGGCCAACCAAGTGTCGACAATGGTGTGTTGAAGGGCGCCAAATAGGGAAGTGGATCATCGAAGTACGAACGTGTCGGTGATGAAGCAGCGAGGTCCACATCCTCGCCATCCTGCGCCTCGTCCTCCCGCACCTCCTCCTCCACCGCCTTCTCCTTCCCTTTCCCTTTCCCTTTCCCTTTACGGTCTCCACCCAATGTACGCTTCATGAATGCGTACATATCTTGGACCGTCGCCTCCAAACGGGACAGCTTCGCGTCGTGTGAATCCACCGTTCGAGCTAACCCGGTGTCGCTCGTCTCCAATCCGATGATCCTAGATTTGGCCACCCGCGAGCTCACTCCTCTTGCGATCAGAGCCAAGCACTTGGCTGAGTGCGTCTGTGGACAAAGATGCCTTGTCGGCATCAGACTGCGACTCATGCACTTCCTTAAGCTTTGCCTGAAACGACAAAAAGCACATGATTAGTAAAATAAGTAAACTAAAAAATTATAACGTAATTAACAAAAATTAAACTGACGGATTACTTACAATCGTGGCCGCGACGCTCGGGGACACCTCCTTGTCCTTCCCCTTCTTCGTCCGAAGAGCCACATAAGTATCGAGCCTATGTGGCTTACCCCCTGGCCCACTCCCTACCCCCTGAAATAAAATAAAGTAAAGTAAAATTAGTATCGGCCCCGCAAAGTAAAATAATGAAGAATAATATATTTCTGTAGTTAAAGAAATATTAAATCTTACCTGCATCCTATGCTCCACCTCGGCGTAAGAGGTCCGGCCGGAGTAGTGCACGTCCGTCTTTTTTGCCCGATTTTCCCTCCATGATTGGCGAGATGCCAATTGTCGATCCTCGATCTCATTGTCAATGAACTTCTTACATTGTGCCAATGAGATCGGCTCCTTGGGGGGGACGGATCCACGCCATTGGATAATCGACTCTCTTGTTTTCCCAAAGTACCATGCCCGCATATTTTTTTTCCACCACTTGAGTTGCTCCCTAATCTGCTCCAAGACGGGATCGCGTAGCTTTGGATCCAAGTTGAATTGTTCCTGTCCAACAAATACAATGTTAGTTGCGAATAAATATAAATATAAATATAAATATAAATATGAAATTGAAATTGAAATTGAAATTGAAATTGAAATTGAAATTGAAATTGAAATTGAAATTGAAATATTCATATAAATATAAATATAAATATATTACCTGTAGTGCCGCCCAAACAGCTAACTTGAGCTCATATGGCACCCCCTTCCAACTCATAAACCCCGGGCCGATGACCGTCTTTAGTAGCTCGAGGGATCTCGCTAATAGCTCCGACTTGTTCTCGACGGTAATCCCAAATTTTCCATATTTGGGGAGCCTAGGGGCGGAGGAGCCCTCGCCGCCTCCGCTACCACCGAGCCCAAACGACATCATCATAAACAGCATCATCATCTTCGCCTTAGTATCTGAAGGAGACATTTTTGCTGTAAAAAATGTTATTAGTACATATAAAAAAAATGTTAATAGTACACATACACACACCCCTACCCCACCCCCACCCCCACCACACACACGCACACGTCATGCCACTTTTAAAACTAACCAACCCAATATTTCATCAATTAAACTAACAATTAAAGTATACAATTATTAATTTACTAATTTACAATGAGGGACAATCCTACTTTCATATGAAATTGGCACTAATTATTAATTTACTTTCATCTAAAACTATACAATTAAAATTACAATTAAAGCTATACAATTTCTTAATTAAAGATATACAATTGTTAAAATTGCCCCTCCACACCCCCCACCCCCACCCCCACCACACCCCTTGCCCCCTCCCCCCGCCACGAACACATGCACACACCTACGCACACACACACACACCACACCCCCACCACCCCACCGCCACCCCCTCCCCCCACCACGACCGTGCCAATTGGGGTATTTTAAATATTTATATAATTAATTTTAACATATGAATTCTAGAGCTTTTCTAACATTTACACAATTCTAACTATCACTAACCTTGCATTCATACTAAGGTTTACATAGTTTTAACAAATTATAACAAAATATTATCATATTTTTAGTTAGAAAATTCCACCCCCACCCCCTCCCCACTACCCCCGTCCCCCACCACACCCACCCCCACTACCCCCCTCCCCCACCACACACCACCATACACACACATATACACATACCCCACCCCCTCCCCCTCCCCCTCCCCCTCCACGCACACACGCACACACCTACACACACACACACACACCCCACCCCCACCACCCCACCCCCATCCCCTCCCCCCACCACGACCGTGACAACTACATTTATTGTTTATCAATAAAATTATGACATGAGATAATTATAATTGGAGCATAAATTTCATTATCATAAAGGGATAAATCCAACCAAGTACAGAGATTCTACAAATTAAAGTGAGAATTAAATTTAAGACTTTCTAACAACATGCATGTGTATGGATTCTACATAGTTGGGCACGAAAGTAACTAATGATATTCCTAAAAACATACAATTGGCAACATTTTGTGAATTTACTAAACTTTATATAATATTATCAAATTCTGTAAAAAAATTATCTAGGGTTTTACCTAATTGAATTAATTTCATGAATAAAATTATTATCAATTTAAATATTTATATAATTAAAACCCTCATATGAATTATAGAACTTTTCTAACATTTACACAATTCTAACTATCACTAACATATATATACACACATATATATACACACACATACACATATACATATACACACATATATATATACACACACATATATACACACACATACACATATACATATACACACATATATATACACACATACACATACATATAGAAATGAAAGAGAAAGAGAGGAAAAAAATTATACCTTAGAGAGAGAGAGAGCAGAAATCGCGAATGAGAAAGAGAGAGGGGGAAAACCAAAAAAGGTGGGAAAAAAGAATCCTAGGGTTTTTTTTGCTGCAAAAGTTGTCACGGTCGTGTCAAGGTCATTGACCGTGACACAAATCTCGCGTTTTGTGTCACGGTCATTGACCTTGACACGACCGTGACACGACCGTGACAAGGCCGTGACAGGTAAATTTATCACGGTCAAGGACCGTGACAATTAGTTGTCACGGTCGTGTCAAGGTCAATGACCGTGACACAAAACCCGAGATTTGTGTCACGGTCAATGACCTTGACAAGGGTGTCCGGCTGAAAGGTGACAATTTGGCCATTTTGGTGTAGTGAGATGTGAAATTTACCTCTTTTGATACTCATGCCCTAAAATCAGTTGTCGTGCAATTTATCCATTGATTTTGGGCAATTTTGTTCTCGTTCTTCATACGCATAAGTTATAGGGTTTAGATCATAAAATATAAAATACGTATAATCAAAGAAGACGAAATCAGTAGGTACTCACTCTCTCTAGTCTTTGACTTCATCTTGCGATTCAAAGGCATAACGACTTGCTTACTCGTATTGTATATTTGTGAGTTTCACCTCTTTAGGGTTCCCAAACGGTAATTCGTCCTTAAACTCATCAGATTACTCGATCACACCTCATCTAGTAGGATTGAACCTCCTCACCTCTTGTTCTGGCATATATTCCCTAGCGTATAACAATGATTCCACAGTTACTTATTCTTCAGCAATTGACCCTCCAATATATCGTGTATTCTTTATGTAATCTTTGAAGGTTTTCATCAAGTGCTCAAAAGGATACATCCAACGATACCTAATTGGACCACATAATAAAGCTTCATCTCATAAATGCATAAGAAAGTGGATGCTGATATCGAAGAATAACGGAGGAAAATATTTCTCTAATACACAAACTGCCTGGGCTAATGTTGATTTTGCAGGTTTAATGTACTTTATGTTTACCACTTTTGCACAAAGTCGGGTAAAACATAAATCGATTTGCATAATTGCCCGACAGAGATCTTTGTGTTTACAGAAGCAATGCCGAAATAACATAGGGATTAATTGGATGATTACATGCCAGTCGTGAGACTTGCAATGTTTTAAGTCATTTGCTTTGTAGTTTACTACCATACTTAAATTACCAGAACAACCTGTTAAAGTCTTCAAGTTGAACAACGTATCTACAAGGACATTCTTCTCACTAGTAGTTAAAGTGAAAGCAGACGGAGGGGTAGAAATTCTTCCTATTGAAGGATAGTTTTTAACCAGAGTTTCTTCTTTATCATCATAACCAGTAGATATAGGTGGGCCCTCTCTCCATATTTGGAATGAGATCCACCCAAACATGTTCTTATCACATTCTTTGTAACGTTCGTCTCTATGTGCATCATATCAATTACATGCCTTATACAATGATCTTTCCAATACGACAAATAAAAGAATATTGATTGTCTAGACCATGGTTTGATTTACTAGGGTCGTTAGGATCCCCCCCCCCCCCTTTCTTTACGCTTCAGGTTTACAACCTTGGGGTGTTTGTAACGTATATATTCCCTGCAGTCGCAGCCATCGCTTTCTCCTCGATCTACTGACCAGAAAGACGAGAAGGTGGCATCCGACGCTCGTAACCAATAAGGTAAAATTTAGACTTATCATTACTAAAAGGGTGACTGATCGGACGAAATCTATGATGACCTGTGTAACTCATCTTACTACTATGTTGTAGCCAGCTGGCTTCAGTTTCCTCCCCACATATGGGACATCCATAATAACCATAAACATTACAACCGAACAAGGTCCCATACACTGGAAGGTCGTGGATCACCCACATTACCATTTCTTTAAATGTAAACTCTTCACCCTTGTGATATTCTAACTTCATCACCCCTTTATCCCACAACTCTTTAAGTTCTTTGATTAATGGGGCTAAATATATATCAATATCATCGCTTGGAGCCTTCTGCCCAGATATCAATAAAAATAATAATGTGAACTCCTTTCTCGTGCATAGTATCGGAGGGAGACTTAAAGGCGCCATGAGTACTAGTCAATAACTCTGACTAGTACTTAAAATACTGAAAGCGCTAAAACCCATCGGTTGAGATTGCAAGATGAACGTTGTTATGTTCCTTTGTAAATTAATGGTGGCACACATTTGAAATTTTCCAGATGATTGAATCAACCGGATGATGCATCAGATTCCAACCCACCTCGCATCGAGCATGCCATGTCATGGCCTCCCCTATCCATGGTACGATAAAAAACCATTTTAAACGTGGCCCAAGTGGAAAATACTTCATAACCTTTAGTGGACTTACTAGTACTTTTGATATTTTTCCAATTTGTCTTTTCCCTTCTCACAAGCGACATATCTAGGCTCACCGCATACTGGACATTCATCCTTCTCTCCGTGCTCATTGAGGTATAATATGCAATCATAATTTCATGTATGAATGTATTTGTATTTTAATCCCAAACCCTTCAAGCTCTTCTTCATGGTAGGATAATTATCAGGTAACGTGTTCTCCTTTAGGAGAATTTCTTTAACCTACTTAAGAATTCCTTTTACGTTGTTTCCAGACAAACCAAAATGACTCTTCGAATTATGGAAACTAATCATTGCATATCATACCAAGTGATTGTCATCGCAATCTTTATACAACGGTTTAGCTGCATTGACTTTCAACCGTATACATTATCGATCTTCTCATAGTTCAATATCAAATTGTTCATTATGCGCATTATTTTTCTCCACAGGTTGGTGATTTTGGTCATGGTGAACTCCGTAAGCATCGTCAATTAGGTCGATTAATGGACGATGTGTAAATGACTCCTTTACAACTTCCACTCCTTGGTGTTTTGTTACGAGGTCGGTCACCGATAATTCTCCGGGAACATAAGGTACATGTTTTTCACCATAATATCTCCATTTGTTATAATCTTGACAAATTCCCCACTGTATTAAATGTAACTCAACATCTTCTAAAGATTTATATTTTTTGTTAACACGGACACAAAATCTTCTCACTTTTAAGGTTCTTAAAAGCGTAGAGAATAAATTCTTGAATGCCTTTAATATAACTATTAGTTATTCGGTTAGTCTCCCCCATCTACTCTTTGTATTGTGGAAAATCCATATCATAATCTTCAAATTTTAGTCTTGTGTTAACATGATAAAATAAATATCATGTTGCATAAATATAGCGTCAACAACGCAGTAATATAGTGTCAACAACGCACCAATAAATCAAACTATGTAATAACTAAAATACAAGAACACACCAATCAATGATAACACATAATCACTTAAACTCAAATTAAATAAATGTGTCCAGTGGTATTATTACAACATAAGAAAAATATTACTACATCTTCATCATACGATAAACTAGCCAAGTGGTAAAAGAGTCTAAATAATTTTTCAACAAATTCCCTTCTCCACTCTCGACGTACACCGGAGCATCTTCGAAACCATTAAATACTTTATTAGCCAGGATCTGACACTCACCCTCCTGGAAAGGCCGATTATGTACCTCCATCCCTACTTCAGTGGAGATGAGCGTGCACACCTTAACAATAAATTTACCACTCACGTCATTTATATATTATTTCTCACCATAATTAGCATGGGTTGTTGACGAGGATCCAAGACCTGTGGCATGCTGAGGCATTGAGAAGGGGAATGTTGAAAGAGGAATTGGTATCTGTGAGGGGAATGGAGAAGGAGGAATCGACATCTATGAGGGGAATGGAGGAGGAAAATTTTGAGGAAGTATGGGGTAATGAGGATGCATTGGGGGCTTCAGGGGCATACGACCAATTAAAAGGGACACAATCTGTGAAAGTTTATCATTCACACCTCACAATTCATTTTGAATCCCCATTATATCCCCTTCAATCCTAAAATGACGTTCATCGTTGGAAGAGAAATGCTTATCAATAGAAGAAAACTTGTCCACTATAGGGGAGAGTGTTTAAATCTTTTGTTTGACATATGCGACCCCAAACCTCTCATCCTCCCTCTATGGTCCTTCCCAAAGGTTTGTATGACGGAATCATTGTTAATGTTGTCAAACGGGCTTGAATTTGACTAACTACTGATAGACTCTATTGATTCCAGAGTCTTAGCCAAGTGAGGAGGGAATTTATTATCTTTGTCTCGTCTAGCATGCACGTATAAATTGGCCCTATTCGATGTATTTCCTTCATCTGGATTGCCTTTTGTCTTGGTCGACCACTCATTCTTCAAATCTTCATAAGCTTTCGAGCCAAGGCGGTGGGCATCAGTTTTTTTGGCCCTATTGTGCTTGTTTTTCTCTATTTGCAGCATTTTCGAGCCTCATTTTCTAGAAAATCATTCCATTTAACGAGTGGCATCTCAATGTTTCAAGGGACTCTATCTTTGAGCTCCAAAATTTCAGAGCTTGATGCTCCCATAGGGAAATGATTTTGCCTAAGGTTTCTCCGATATGTTCGAATTTGTTCAGCAACCCGAGAAAGAGCCTTATTTTTTAGTTTGCCAAAATGAAAAATCTTTGATGAGTTGCTCGTAGATGTCATCTTTAATAGCTTTATCTATGAGGTTCCAATTGTCAACTCTTCCCACTCCCACATTAATTTTTTCGAAGGACAAATACTTGGCTTTAAATTGTTGAATATGATTCTTATCCCCTGTGGGGTTATTTACCAATAGAGAGAACCCAGTGGGCTTCTTCTCAACTGGCCCGACAATTTCACGAGCGTTGGGCGTGATTGTTGGATTATTAAGAGTACCTTGTCTAGTAAAACTCGGAGTAATGCATTGTATTTCTGGTGGAGATGTGTATTGGTCACCAATTGGTGATGATACTTCTCCTTGTGGTTGTGTCAGGTCCTCGGGTGGAGATTTATTTCCATTATCTCCCGACATTATGTACAAAAATAATAAAAACTCAATGTGTATTTAGAATAATAGATTCATAATTTCAAAGTTCAATATGAAATTATAAGTAACAAAATAAATTATATGTCCAAATATTATAATCTACCTTTTCATGGTAAGACTTTAATAAAAGTTCAATGTGTCTGATCTCCATCCAGTCGGGATTTGTTTTTAAAAACCGATGGATTTTTACACGTGGACAATTAGGAGGAAGCGTATCTATAATGGATGCATAGATTTCAGTGACATGAACTCGAAATCTCATCCTCTTCAGCCTATTTGAAAGATTGAGTTTGACGTGTATATGTCGCGAGACATCACAGTCTTCGACAATGCTCTTTGTACGTAATTCTATCCATAAAGGGTGAATTATTTTTTTTGCCTTCGCTAACAGTGTAAGCAAGGTCAGTGCTCTATCAGGATTATGTACGCGAAATATATATTGTACATCTTTATTCCATCATTTTGGTAGGGAAACATAATACGATAGAACAAGTACTCTTGATGGAGATGAACTCCACGGTTTACAAGGTAGTTAAATTCTTAGATCTACCTATGCCCATATCCATAAATCGGAGTACCCACTGAATGACGCTCATTAATAAAAGATGTACGAGTGTAGTCCAATTGCAACCTTTATCCTTATTGTTTCCATTTATTAGCACCGTGACTCATTTTTCCTAAGAAAAATGAACAAGCGCGTGATTATGATTCCTATAAATAATGGCTCTAATGAATTATTAACTAGTTATTATGAATTATATTTTGAATTTCGGGCACACATACACATAGAAATACACACAGAGATATACACACATACACATGCAAAGATATATGAATGCGATTGTGGAGTCACTTCGGGTCGAATAATTCCGTAACTAACATAGCCTGTAATCGAAGCAGAGAACAGTACAACCCAGGTAGTGAAAATCTTTGTGACCCGACCTTTGATTTTATTCACACAATGGCTACTTTCTCACTAATATTAATTCTTCACTTTATAATGGAAATTCTCATCAACAATATGGCATTTGTGAAGGAGAGCATGGAATCAAACTATAGTTGCCTAACAAACCTTACTCCCCCTCACTCAACAAAATCGAACTCCATTATCTAAAATCAGGAATGGGAACACTTGCTGTAGTTGTAAAAATCTAAGGCACTGGTCCAAAGACTATCTAGACAAAACTCCACATAAACCAGCGGAGCCATGTACTCTCCTATGAGTGAATACCGTGTACGTGTGTGTATATCACCATTAATTTATTAGGTTTTGAGTACCTACTTTTGTCATTTAAGCCAACAATCCCTAAAATCATTCCTAAAATTAACCCTTACAAACATTAGTCCTAAATTAACCCTTACAAACATTAGTTATAAAATTAATCCATTATAAACATTACCCCTATAATTAATCGCAAATTTAGCATCAATATTAAACTTAAACCAACATTAGTCATATATTTTTTTATATGTTTTAAGCATCAATATTAAAGGACACACAATTTTTTTTGTTATATTTCAGCCCTAAACCTAAACCAACATTAGTCATATTTTTTTTCTAGAAAACACACAGACATACATTATACATACACGTACGCACACATATCCACTATACGCACACACATACATACATATATACGTATAGACACATATATAAACATACATATATACAAATTGAAATACAGACATACATAAATACATAAATACACAGATGCACACACATATACACACTGAAATACACACACACACACAAATACACACATGCATGCATAAATACACAGAAACACACAATGAAATACACATAAATACACAATTAAATACACACCTTAGTGATTAAAGGAGATTGATATTGAAAGAGATTAACATGAAATCGTACAAAATCACACGAGAGCTAAAATTTGGACGGTTTAGGGTGTTTACGAGGGAAATGAAAATTTTTTCTCCAAATTTAGTATAAAGACGTTGGTCACGGGTCAGGGTCGTGACCACATTCTATGACACACTCAATTTTAACACGTCAACATGAAAATAATAACCTCATAACGGGCAAAAGTCATGACTTGATTCTCAAAATGGTCACGGTACAAAGTGACTATATCAGTGTGGCTTTGGTTTATGGTCATGGTCTAAGGTCGTGACCTTATCCAAAACCAGATTTGGAGGGAAACTTAGTGCTATAATGGTCACGGATGGATCACGGATCATAGCGATGACTCACGCAAATCACAGCCTTTATCCATGACCACATGTGAGACGATCAATTACCAGACTACATCATGGACTTTGTCATGCCTATTTCATATACGGTCACAACTATAGGTCGTCACCAGTCGATCATGGTTATGGGCCATGACCCCTTTTCCGTGACTAATCACTCAGATTAGTGTAGTGGATGTGCAACACGTTTTCTCTCCACCAAGTTGCCGAAATCATGATTGGAAGGAAGGGAAGAAATCCTCAACAGACTCAAAACGAAATCAGACTTCCTACTGATAAGGAAAGTGTTTATCTTGCTTCTTTTAAAGAGTTATAATGCCCATGTAGTGTAGGGATCTTGATTTGATGATAATTGATGGTATTCTTGTGATTTAATGAAAAAAACTTATGATTTGGTGTAGGATTGCATATAGAATGAATCTGCATATGTAGAGGACATGAAATCATAAGATATGTGATAATTATTATTTAAGAAATCTAGGTAAACAGTTTATTATGAATGAAGATTACCATAGCTAGGGTTTTGTTTAAAACCTTGATGAAATTTTGAGATCTATAAATTTAATGATGTTTTAACATTAGAGAATTGTTAGAATCGATTTATATACTCCTGTATGTTATTGGGATAAATTATATGGGAGTGTGGATGTGGTGTACAAAGAAATTTGGATTTAAATGGTGAAATCTATAACATTGGTTAGGAAGAAGACGCAAGGGGTTCGAATCGGTTCGGACCCAATTAGAAATTTTGTTGTGTTAATTTCTAAGGAAAATAATTATGGAAAGACCTTGGGGGTAAGTTTAATACTTTTACAAAGACTAGGGAAGGTCTGTAGGTACAAAATCTAGGCTCGGTGATATGTAGTGAGACTAAATTGAGTCTTGGACCGACAATGCTAAGTCGATTTAGAGATGTATCAAAATGTGCGATTAAGGTTACGAGAAGTGTGAATGATAAACTAAGAGATAAATTAGTATTTTATAGATGTACAACTACTTAATTTACGTAAGGTATAGATGAGACCCTTTGGGTAGTGCATAATGCCCAAACATTTCATGAAATAAATAATATGTGAGAATTATTTTAGTACGTTGAGTATGCGAGAGAGATATACTGCGTACGAACTTATATGATTGAATTGTGTGTATATCCACTGAAAAAAATGAATATATAGGTTGTGTGAATACCTATGGTTGTGATTTAGTTATGTGTGTGAATATACCTACATTGCCTTCTATCCGGAGGTTTCCATGCAGAGGGAGATCCCACCTTGACGATTCTAGGAAGGTCTAGATGTGTGCCCCGTGAAATGGAACTTAGGGTGGCTCATTATGTGTGTGTATTAATGGGACCAACATTTTGTTTAGGTATGTTACGTATATGCATATCCCAAAGGCTTAGAACCATGTTCGCCTCCACTGTGTGTTGATTGATTTTGGGCTTGAGGAGACATATCGAACCATTAGTCCTTGATTTGGTTCGAGAGGTACGTAGACTTGATAGCAGAGTATGCCAGCATCGTGAGGGATCATTCTCAGGATGATATAGTTGAATATATTATATGTGTGCTGAATATATACAAGTGTGATATATCTACTTATACGTGATAGTAGAACTAAGAGATTGTGTATATATGAAAGTAATTAAGTTGGGAAACTTAATTGATTAACTCAATGATAATACATGAGTAATATTAATTATCAATCCTGTGGTAGCGTGGCGTACATGTCATACGAGGAAGTTAGACCTATTGAGGGTAATCCGATACGCTATCTAGTCAGGATGGGTAGCATAAATAGATAGGGTCCATCAGGCGTGCACATTAGTTGAGAGGTGATAATGTTAAGTGAGTGTACATGGAACAAAAATGCGTATCTAATAACTAATTTAAACCGTGATTTAAATACTTAAACAATATTCTCAAACTATTTTCTTCGGCAATGAACCGTGTCAAAGTATTTTCAAAACCTTTTAGGTGTCCAGCCACACGGACATCAATCTTGACGATTCTATCAAGGGATGGCTGCAACGCTTATTGAGTCTTGCAGGAGTTGTTTTAGACGTTTTAACTCATTCATTTATTGATAGGATTCCTTTCAGTATATCATTTGGGCGTCTTTCCCTTTCAGACTATCTGAATTGTTATTTGATTTATCAGATTGTATTCAAATTTAGTTTTTTTTACTTTATACTTGTATCTAGATTTGTTTTGGGAACCGATGGTTGATTCGGTCTTATTTAATTATATATATGTCGTGTGATTGTTCATATTATTATTGTATGAATGGTTTAGTTACTCTCATATATTCATTTTATTTACGCTTGATATTGTAAAAAAGAAAGATAAAATTTGGCACCAACTTAATTTGACATAGGTGATTAGTAATTAAAAAAAAATTGACTGTGATATTAAAAATAGACCAGATGAGATTCCTTTTTGTTTTAATAAAGGAACGATCACTCGTGGTAAAAATAGGCGGGGCATCATAGATGGTATAGAGCATCAAGTTCTAGTGTCCAAAGGATCCATACAGCTTACTACGATCTCAACGTAACATTCTTTGACATAGAGCCCTATTATTAGAACTGTTGTATTCATGATTATGCATTTTAAGATTTATGTTCTTTTTCTATAATAATTGTATTGACTGTGAACTCATATAATTCGATCTATTTTTCGATGCCACCCAAGAAAGGATGACCAGTTAGAGCAGTGGCTATAGCCGATAAGAGGGAGGCTCAACAGGAGCTAGAGGCACCTCAGCCATAAGGGACAATGTCAGCAGTTGAGATAGTGGACCATAGAGTTAATGTAGTGACAACTTCCATGGAAATCCATTTTCTTTAGGTCCATCAACCACTGCAGCCAGTGGCACCAGTGGTCTAGGCCCACCAGGGGCTGCCAGAGTGGCAGAGAGTTAGGGAGGCTTTTTAGAAGGGCCACCCTCCATAGTTTCAGGGTAGTTCAGATGTGATTGAGGCCTGTCAGTGAAAGAAAGATATGCAATGCCACCTACTCATGGTCCACTGCAGCGAAGTGCAAAAATAGATGTTGTCCACTTTCAGTCTGGTTGGAGTAGCATTACAGTGGTGGGAGTGAGTTACCATCATGGAGGAGAGGGACACAATGTCGATTGTCGAGTCCAGGGTACATTTTGATCACAAATACTTTTTGCCAGCCATTGAGACAGAAATATTGAAGAGGTATAGGAAGGTGACTCAGGGAGATCCGCTCAGTATCCGAGTACGAGAAAGAGTTCACTCATTTGGCTAATTTTATGCCAGATAAAGTGAACCATGAGGAAAGGAAGATGGTGGAGTTTATGGATGGATTAGCCTAGAGGATTAGGCAACATTTAATTAATAACCATGCATTGGTGACTTATACAGATGTCGTTAATGCCGCACTTTTACACTGCTAGGACCATCGCTTCCATGTGAAGGGAAGCAAGAAAGGAAGTGAGACTAGACACTAGGGCAAGACAGGATGGACCGATGCTAGTGGAGCACCATAGTAGTAGCAACAATAAGTAGGAAGACAGTAGGGGCAAGATTCCTGCCCGGGGGATCAGGCCAATAGGTTTAGATCATAGGGATATCGACCCGATGGACGTTACAGATAGGGCCAACAGGTTCCTGAATAGCAGCACCTCAGGACTATTAGGGACAAGGGAATAATAGGGAAGGCTAGTAGGGTCACCATCAGGGCTAATAATAGGGCCAGCATTGTCAGGGCCACTAGGGACAGAGGCAGAGAGAGTTCCCAGACTAGTGCTTTATTTTAGGACAGACAGGCCACAAGAGGAGAGATTCCCCACAATAGGGTAGAGTACAGCAACAATGGGGTGCCCCACAGTAGCAGCAGGCACACAGGCCACCTGCAGTACTAGACCTACCCACCCCACCGCAGTAAGGGCAATTATAATACATACGTGTTTATAACGTTAGAGATGCCTTCACACAACAGGACCCACAACCACCACTGACAGTAGAGGGAACATTTCCTATTTATAGGCTTGAGACTAGGATTGTTTTTCATACGGGGGCATCATATTCTTTCATAGAGAACATATTTTCACCATTTTTTGATTTATTAGAGATAGTCAATAGTCTCCTTATGTGTGTGGAGCCACCGTTGGGTAGTTGGTCACACTCGATCTTTAGGGGAGTGGACATCGATGCGGGTAGATTATGTTTAGCTTCCAACCGTATTGTGTTGGATATGGAGGGGTATGATGTTATTTGTGTATGGATTGGTTAGTTAGATACTGGAAGATTGTGGATTGTTTCGGGAGGACTATTGTGTTCTCAATTCCTGGACATGAGATGTTCTTAGTGATGATGCCTATTGCTGAGGAAGGGTCAATAACACACTTGTATTATATTGAGGAGGTGAGCTCACAGGAGGTATATTTTTCATCAGACTCAATTCCAATGGTGATGGAGTTTAATAATGCATTCCAGGAAATACCCAAGCTGCCGCCTAACTTGGAAATTGAGTTCGTTATCGACCTAGCACCGGGTATAAGACCTATAACACGAGAACCTTATCGCATGGCCCCATCTGAGATGAGGGAGTTTAGAGAGGATATTCAGCATCTCATGGGGTAGGGTTTCATCATATAAAGTACTTCACCATGGGGTGCGCCGATGTTGTTCATCTAGAAGAAGGATGGATCGCTTGTATCGATTACAGAGAGTTGAACAAGGTCCCAATCCGAAATAAGTATCCACTATCTCGGATCAATGATATGTTTGACCAGATGAAGGGAGTAAATTACTTCTACAAGATAGATATGAGGTTCGGTTATCATTAGTTGCGTGTCAGGAGAGAGGATGTTTCTAAGACTGCCTTTCTAACATGATATGGGTCGTACAAGTGTTGGGTGATGCCATTCGAGCTCACCAATGCGCCAGTAGTATTCATGAATTTTATGAATTCAGTTTTGATAGAGATCCTTGACCGGTTTATGATTGTGTTCATCAACTATATTATGGTTTACTCTCGCTCTGAGGATGAGCATGATTAACATATGCAGATCATTTTATCGACACTACAGGATCACCAGTTATATAAAAAAAATTTAGAAGTGTGGGTTTTGGCTTCAAAAGGTGCAGTTTCTAGGCCACATTGTGTCTGATAGGGAATAGTAGTTGATCCGAGTAAGGTATCGGTGGTGAGGGAGTGGGGATAGCCCATGACACTAATCGAGGTCCGCAGTTTCTAGGGTGGTTGAATACAATAAATGATTCATTCGGGGTTTCTAGAGGATTATGGGTCTGCTGACGAATATGACTCTCAAAAGGGTGTCGTTTATTTAGGACAACCATTTTAAGTTAGCCTTTGATGAGCTAAAAGACAAATTAACCTCGGCACCTATACTTGCACTGCTTAGAGGAGGAGTGGAGTATCGAGTATACACTGATGCATCTTTATAGGGACTTGGTGTGTATTACATCAAGAGGAGAGGGCTATAGCATATGCATCTCGCAAGCTTAATCCCCATGAGAGGAATTACGCCATACATGACTTGGAGTTAGCCGCAGTTGTATTTTCCTTGAGGATTGGTAGACACTATCTGTTGGAGGAGAAGTTTATCCAATTTACGGATCATAAATCTCTTCAGTATATTTTCCCGCAGAAGGATCTAAATATGTGGTAGAGGACATGGTTGGAGTTCGTGAAGGATTACCAATTTGATATTCAGTATCATCCTAGGAAGGCTAACATTGTGGCAGACACATTGAGACGATGACTTGCAGGGGAGATAGCGAAGGTTTAGAAGGTGAAGTGAGGAGATTCTTCAACACGATGACGAGGGTGCTAGAGCTTACATGTCTGTATTAACTGTCATTCCTGACCTTGTTGTAAAGGTGGTAAGAGCACAGGCAGGGGACTAGTATTTCCAGGACAGAGTTAACCATTTTTTAGCTAATAGGGAAGATTCGTACTTGCTCAGTTCAATGGGTGGTTTGCATTTTAATGGGACACTCGTGGCTCCAAAGGATGAGGATTTGAGATATTCAGTGATATCAGAGTCTCACGAGTCTAGATCAGACTCCAACCCAAACCCCATACTATACCTGAGGTAGAGATGAGCTGGTTTGTTTTTTAGATAAGACTCCAACCCAAACCCCTCACTATTATCGTCGAATGGGGACGCCGGGCTTCGTCGCTCAATTACCAACAGGATTCGTCATTCAGCTCGAGCATACTTCATCAAGTCCCAAAACCTGTAAAGTCAAATGGGTGGGTGAATACTATATCACAACGAAAACGGATCAGATATAATAACTGCATATTAGGCAGAATTGACAGAGTTCAGAACACGTCATACTTGAGGTAAAGAGCAAAGATATAAAAAAATTGAAAGAACTGTCCAACTCGTGGAAAAACATTGTCTCTCCAGATCTCATGTTTTCCAAATAAAGCCAACAACAACTTTTTCTCTCCAGATCTCATGTTTTATTTTATAAAACTTTGAGAAAAATAAAGATCCTTATATTATCTTATACGACTTTTAGTACAAACTTTCTTCCAAGACACAAAGCCAAAAAAACATAGAGAAAACACAGTGGTTGGAGCCATCACCTCCTTCAACACCATGGGTATGGAATCTCAGATCCGATTTTAATCAACAATAAAAAAAAGTGCACAAAAAAAGAACCCGAAACCTCCTCCGAATAAAAGTAATTTCTAGCTTGGTTATGGAAGCTGAGACAGAGAGAGAATCAATACCTTAACCTCCTCCGAATATTGGCTCTATTATGTTTGTTGGATAAAATAACAAAGATCGCCAGAGATCGCGGAGGAAATACCCCCAGTGATCGTCGGAGATCATCAGATATCCCCACCAGATAACAAAAAAAAAAGGAAAACGACAGAGGAAATACCACAAGAAATCACCGAAGATCATCACATTCATCACATCGACGGCCAAATCTCAGTCCCGATCTGTCACAGTGCTGACTGATCTTCCCTGATATCACCCCTGTCAACCCCTGTCATGGATGACCACACCGTCTGACGTGGATGACCACACCGTCCCCTCATGCCATAACACCTATCGTGCTCATCGTGCCTACCTCTATTGAAGCACCTCCGCTGGGAAACTCGCAAGTGACAATACCACCATCAAGAATATCAAACGGTAATGTGTAAACAAAGCCCCAAGATGAGAGAGATATGTTATTAAAAGTGGGATTCTCTGGATGGATAAAGATAAAAGTGATAAGAGTTATGTCATCTCGAGCCTTGTGCTTCGTGAATAACTATTGTGCTCCAAATGTGTTTCTCAACTTGGATGTAGAGTCATCAGATTCAATCTCAACCGTTAGTTGATAAACACCAAATTTATTAACTTTTGATCTGAGCCATCAGTTGGAGAGGACAAAAAATCCCCCTCCTTTATTTTATATATATATATATATATATATATATATATATATATATATATATATATATATATATATAGTAGTGATCTTGTGCGGATCAGTCCTCACTTTAAGAGTGCGGACCAGACATGTGTCACCTAGCAGTGAGCCTAGAAAAGAGAGAGAGTGTGCCTATAATTTAACCGATAATTTCTACACTCACGGCGCGGTGACACATACGGTCTGCACTCTTAAAATGCGAACCGGTCCCACAAGATATATATATATATATATATAGGGAGAGGAAGACAAGTGGACCTAAAGAGTGGACTTTTTAATGGACCTTCACAAAAAACACTTAACAACCCATTAATTTAAATTTCTATAGTGTAATTGGTCAGCGCCAGCGGCAATGAACACGTGTGCGACTAGAAACCCCTTACCCCACCTACCCCCTATAGCCCCACCCCCTCAAATATTCGATCGACGCGCATTTTCGCGCCGCCGCTGGCGCGGACCAATTACAATATATAAATTAAAATTAATGGGTTATTAGGTATTTTTTGTTAAGGTCCATTAAAAAGTCCGCTCTTTAGATCCACTTGTGATCCTCTCCCTATATATAGGGAGAGAGGGAGAGAGAGAGAGAGAGACTTACGTTCCCCCTTGGGGTCGTCAATGGCAACACAAAAATCTTGCAAAGAACTAGGATCAGATGCGTGGGCTAGGGAGGAAACCAAAGCCAATAAGGCAATGGTTATGCTCAAGTACTTAATGCCCATATCTAAAATTAAATTGTACTAGGTATCGTGATTGCTCGGGTGACGGATGAATTTTTTTTCCATGGGAATGGTGGCAATTTATAGCTAAATTTCAGGCTTGCTCAAATCACGCACTAATTTTTTATTTAATAATAACTTTCTCAGACCTTAAAACCAAGTCCTTATATGGATAATTATTTTATATATATATATATATTTATAGAACCCATTTTCAAAAACTATTCAACCACTTCATATATGTTTCAAGGATCCGTACACGGATATCTCATGCATATGGACATTTCCTTATTTTCTTTATTTCCTGTATCCTTGAATACAAACTAGATTTGGTGTCTCCATATTTTATACTTGGAAGTCTTCTATATTTAGAACCTTAGTAATACTCTACCCACTGTATTAAGACTAGGGGTAATAATTTTTTAAACGAAAAAGAAAATACGAAAAAAAAATGAAACAATATGAAATTGGTTCAAAATTAAAACATTACCTCGTTTTTGTGTAGGATTTCTTGACACGAAGTTGTGTCATGTTTGCATCAAAATTGTAAAATTTATAACGTCGTGTTAGTCGTGTCGTGTCGTATTCTATGCAAATCGTGTTCGTGTGAGATAAACAAAAATATAAAATCATGTTGTATTGCGTTCATGTCCAAAGAACTATTATCACGTCATATCGTGTCTTCCCATAACTTGACTCAAAAACAAGAATTATTTTCCCTAATTAAGAGAAACTGTTTAACGCTAACAAAAATTAAGCAATATATTTTTTGAAGTTTGCGCTTAGTAACAAATGAGATCAACATCACCAGGATCACCTAATGTTAAGTAGAATTATTTTTTAAATGAAGACTCTTAATTCAAAAAGGCTACAGTAGGAATATGCTTTGAACTGAAATAGAATAAGACTTTAGGTGCGATAAAGTATAAGCCAAGTAATGCGGGGGTGGTGTTAGAAATAAGTTGCCACAAAGTTGTTGAACCTGTGTATGTATATTATGCTACTGTGTATGTATATGTCATATTTTATATGTAATTTGGAGAGTATATATATATATATATATATATATATATATATATATATATATATATATATATATATATATATATATATATATAGAGAGAGAGAGAGAGAGAGAGAGAGAGAGAGAGAGAGAGAGAGGTTATAAAATTATAAAAAAATATTTATAGGCGTTTTTTTTAAGTTATATAAACATTTGAGGAGAGTCATAAGAAAATCAGTTCAAAATGATTTTTTTTTTCTATTTAATAAAATAGTCAAACTATGTTAGTTTTTAACTACTTAAAAATTAGTATAGTTCGACCATTTTTTTAAAGCAAAATAAAATTTATTTTGGGCTAATTTTTTATGAGTCCCCTAAATTGTTTAGGTACCATAAAAAAATCAAACAAAAAATATTTTTTTTACTATTTAAAAAAATGGTTCGCATACTGGGTTCTCTTACTGGGTATGTATAAGATCCGCTATGTGCAACAAGTTTTTCATGCAAACCTTAAAATAGATCCACACCATACAAATATATTTTTCAAATATATAAAATTTATTGATTTTTTTGGGTTATTTATATATAGGTCCCATAAGAATAGAGTTTCCCTGTCTAAGTCCGATTAATTTTTCAACCATTATATGGGTCCTATCCTAAATTTTTTGAAACTTTTTTTGTCACAATTTTACTCTTTTATAACCAATCATCCGTAACTTCTTGGGAGAAGTTACATAAGTTGTTGAACATTTTTCTTAATTTTCAAATGATCATAACTTTTTATTAACAATTCCGTTTTTTGCAAAATTACTATTTTGCGCCAAGATCTATCAGGCAAACATTCATGAAACCTATAAAATTTCAAAGAAAAAAAGTATACATACAGTAAACCAGAAAATGAAATAGTTTTATATCTGTGACATTTTCACAAACAGCAACATTTACTGTGTTAATATTACGTAGACAGTAAAAATATGAGAATATTGAGAAAATATGTGTTTGAACCCCGGATCCACCGGACGGACGACATGGGGTGCCGCTGGCGCGGACCTTCAAAAATAAAAAAATATTGGATAAATGGATGTTTGAGATACTAAATGGGTTAAACTAAAAATATGTGTCATATTTTACTATATATATATATACTAGTGGATGCCCGTGCCCGAGGGCACGGCGATAAATTTGACCCCGTGATAAAAAAAAAATTGAGAAAATAAAAATTAAAAATAAAAATAGTTAAAAAAAATTGAGAAAAAATAAAAAATAAATAAAAAATCTAAATTAAAAAAAGAAAAAAATATTTAAAAATTTAATAAAAAATAGTTTAAAAAAATGGGAAAAATATATAATAAAAAAATATAAATTTACACGTATTTAAAAAAATACATGTATTTATAATAGTATAATAGTATTTATAATAGTATATATATAACAAAAAAAGAAAAAGAAAAAAAAATAACTTTTAGCATGACATTTCATGTATGGGCATGAAAGAGAAAAATGTCATCCATAAAAAAGAGTGAAGATATTTTGGCAAAATTTTCAAAAACCATGCTCCTTTATTATATATATATATATATATATATATGGGTTTATACATTAATTTATCCATTTATTTACCCAATTTGTTTGTGTTATTATTTAATCCAAACAACACAACCCAGATGATATGTATTCTTATATGTAATTCTTATTTTGAGAATTTTTTTAATTAAGTTCTATTGACTATTTAATAATTATTTAAATTCTATTTTTAAAGGTGTACACAGTAAATCTTACTGTCTCTGTAATTTTTTCCATTGAAATATTATGGACTCTATGGATATTGTTTGATAAATATATTAATTTCATTTTCTTGTGAACACAGAAAATTTTAACGTTTATGTAATATTAATAAAATAAATGTTACTGTTTGAGAAAATGTCACAAATATAAAACTATTTCATGTTTTGGTGCATATAGTAAATTTTACAATATATATATATATATATATATATATATATATATACAGTCAACCAAAGGCACTTGCCCCAATGGTTACAACTGCAAAGTGGTTGGGGGTTCAAGTATCACCCCCTCTCCCTCCCCAAGACTTGAACCTAAGGAATATATATATATATATATATGTCACCTAACGGTGCACTTAGAAATTATCACATAAATTATAGGCACACTCTCTCTTATTTCTGAGTCATCGCCAGGTGACACATGTCCGGTATATATATATATATATACCGTCATGTACTTGTGCGGACTACTCCGCATTTTAGGAATGCTGACCGGACATGTGTCACCTGTTGGTGAGCCCAGAAAAGAGAGAGAGTGTGCCTATAATTTATGTGATAATTTCTAGGTGCACCGTTAGCTGACACATGTACGGTCCGTACTTTTAAAATGCGGACTAGTCCGCACAAGAGCATATATATATATATATATATATATATATATATATATATATATATATATATATATATATATATATATATATATATATAGAGAGAGAGAGAGAGAGAGAGAGAGATTCATGTGCACACGTGTTGACGCACACCAATTTTTAAAAATATTTTATAAAATATTTTTAAATTAATTTTTCTGTGTGATATTTAAACATTTTTAACGGACACATAAAAAAATTCAGGTCAAAAAAACTTTTTGTGCTTTTTTTAAAAAATTGGTCAAACTTTCGCAGCTTAAAAGTAGTGAAAGTTTGACCGATTTTTAAAAAATGGTAAAAACAGTTTTTTTGACCTGGATTTTTTTATATGGGTCATTTGAAATGTTTAAATATCACACAAAAAAATCAGCTCAAAATTATTTTTTTGCTATTTTAAAAAAATATTGTGCAAATTTAATGTACAAACTTAGTGTGCACAAGAGTTTGTCTGTATATATATAGATATAGATATACATGTGTTATTAATTTATTGACGAATTTAGTTAACCAATTTAGTTGTACTATTGTTTAATCTTAACAACTAATGTGACAACCCAGTTAATATGTATAAGTATATGTAATTCATGTTGTGAGAATTTTTTTAATCAAGTCCTACTGACTATTCAACCATTAATTAAGTTCTATTTTTTAAAGGTTTACACAGTAAATATTACTGTCTGTACAATTTTTTTCATTAATATATTATTGACTCCCTAGATCTTGTTTGATAAATAAATCAATTTTATTTTCTTGTGAACACAGTAAATTTTAGTGTCTATATAATATTAACATAATAAATATTACGATTTGTGAAAATGTCAAAAATATAAAAGTATTTCATTTTCTGGTTCATACAGTAAAGTTTCCTGCTTGTATAATTTTTTTCTTTAAAATTTCATAGGCTTCATTAGAGCTTGTTTAATAAATATCGACGAGCAGATTTAAAAAATAGTAATGTTACGAAAATCGGATTTGTCAATCAAACGTTATGATCGTCTGAAAATTTAAAAAAAATTCAGACACTTGTATAAAGTTACGAATGATTGATTTTAAAAGGGTAAAATTGCGAATAAAAACAATCCAAAAAAATTAAATATAGAACTTATTTAATAATTAAAAAGTGAATAAAATTTAATTACAAAAACTTTAGTTTTGTGGACCCATATATAATAAACCATGTCAAGCTAATATGCTTACATTTTAACAAGTCCAAGGCGGCTACTAGTACTTGCTCTCTCTCTCTCTCATACAATTTCCACTGTATATACAACTTCTTCTATTGTAATGCCCACGTGCATACTAACAACAAGCTGATATTAACATCAAATCCAATTTCATCTCATGTCCGTACAAAGTCATTCCAAGAGGAGATTGACTAACCGGAAGCACAATTCTGGGCGTAACCACTAAGTTGATATCATATTATATAATAATCCAATACAAATATTTAAGAAAACTAATCAATTTGTCGTATACCGTTCTTTTTTTTATATATATATATATATATATATATATATATATATAATTTGAAATTTTTTGAAGTGTCTTACTCAAATTATTAGTCTAAATTTCAACCGACCTGCTCATTCTCAACATCATGTATATATATATTTAAAGATTTATATGTTAATATATATTTATATACAGTGTCACGGTCAATAATGGACCAAATGGTAAGAATCCGACATGGACCAATTTTTTTCTTTGAAATTTCATAGGCTTCATTGAGCTTGTTTAATAAATATTGACGAGCAGATTTCAAAAATAGTACTGTTACGAAAATCGGATTTGTCAATCAAACATTATGATCGTTTGAAAATTAAAACAAAATTCAGACACTTGTATAACTTCCCTCAAGAAATTACGGATGATTGGTTTTAAAAGGGTAAAATTGTAAAAAAAAAACAATCTAAAAAAATTAAAAATAGAACTTATTTAATAATTAAAAAGTGAATAAAATTTAATTAGAAAAACTTTAGTTTTGTGGACCCATATATAATAAGGGTCAATTATTTAATAGTCCATACTATAAATATATATTTTTTAAAAAGGACACATATTTTTAGTTTAACCCATTTAGTCCCTCAAACACTCAATATTCTCTTATTTTTAGAGGTCCGCGCCAGCGGCACTCCCTTTTCAAAATATGTGGCAAAAGACTTTTTGAGGCAAAATAAAAAGGTTTGAACTAAATGAGTATTAAAAAATATTTAAGGGACTATTTGGTATTAGTCCCTGTATAATAAACCATGTCAAGCTAATATGCTTAAATTTTAACAAGTCCAAGGCGGCTACTAGTACTCTCTCTCTCTCTCTCTCTCTCTCTCTCTCTCACATACAATTTCCACTGTATATACAACTTCTTCTATTGTAATGCCCACGTGGACACTAACAACAAGCTGATATTAACATCAAATCCAAGAGGAGATTGACTAACCTGAAGCACAATTCTGGGCATAACCACTAAGTTGATATCATATTATATAATAATCCAATACAAATATTTAAGAAAACTACTCAATTTGTCGTATACCGTTCTTTTATATATATATATATATATATATATATATATATATATATATATATAATTTGAAATTTTTTGAAGTGTCTTACTCAAATTATTAGTCTAAATTTCAACCGACCTGCTCATTCTCAACATCATGTATATATATATTTAAAGATTTATATGTTAATATATATTGATATACAGTGTCACGGTCAATAATGGACCAAATGGTAAGAATCCGACATGGACCAATTTTTTTAATAGTCAAAAATAATAATTTTCACACCAAATTGGGTGGAGGATGTACACAAAATCATCTATAAATTGTCTGGTTAAAAAAATTAATTCAAAAGTGGATGAAATGTAAAGTTGAAAATCAATTGGTTTTTGAGATATTAAAAGTCTTTACGATCATTTAGCTAAATTTGAATTAATTTCTTAACTGAAATATTTGTAGATGGTCTTCACAGTATATAGACCATCTTCACCAAGTTCCGTTACTATATAGTTTTTACAATATTTATAAATATTGGTCCTAAGGAGCATCCTTATAATTTGGCCCTTACTTCATATATATATATATATATATATATATATATATGTGTGTGTGTGTGTGTGTGTGTAGTGAGTCTCTCCAACTTACCTCGAAACAACATATATATGAACATATATATTTTTTAAAATAGTAAAAAACTATATTTTTAACCAAATTTGAAATATATGATCTCCATAATGAGAAGATTGTATATTTATTTTATTTTAAGAAGATGGACGGTACCCCACAAATTTTATTGATCAATAGAGAAATAGGCTCTCTAGGAGCTTAATAGAAGAACTTACCTCTTCTAAATAGCTTACTTGACTAGATTTTTCTAGGAATCTAAATAAAGTTAAACATCAATGAGGCTCTTTAGAGGGGAGAGCCCTTATAAGAATAAATGAGAAAAATGAAAAAATTAAAGCTAACTTAAAACCAGAAGTGGTAAGAGCTAAACCCCATTTACACTTAGACATTTTTTAAATTTGCTAGACCCCATGAATCTCCTTTAATCAATCCCTTAAGGTATACTGCTTGCATACTTCACCTTTTGGCTAAGTAATCTGCTACTTGGTTACCTTCCCTATGGATATGATTAAGAGAAAATTTGAGAAGAGTCATAAAAAAATCAGTTCAAAATATTTTTTTTTTCTTTTTTAAAAAAAATAATCAAATTATATTAGTTTTTAACAACTTAAAAATTTGCATAGTCCGACCGTTTTTCTAAAGCAATAAAATTTATTTTGGGCTCAATTTTTATGAGTCCCCTAAAATGTTTAGATACCAAAAAAAAATTATATCAAAGATATTTTTTTTATTATTTAAAAAAAATGGTTCGCATACTGGGATCTCTTACTAGGTATGTATAAGATTCGCTATGTACAACAAGTTTTTCATGCTAACCTTAAAATAGATCCGCACCATACGAATGTTTTTTTTCCAATATATAAAAATTTATTGATTTTTTTAGTTATTTATATATAGATCCCATAATTTGATAAGCAAATGATACCATAAAACAACCTGCCTAAGGGGGCGGAATCATTTTCTTGAGTTTTTGGAGGAGTTCTAGATGCGTGGCTTGCTTGTTGGGCTACGACCCTTTGTTGTTTAGCTTTGTATACTTCTTGTATACGGGATTCCTCCCCCTTAGGCGGGTTGTTTTATGGTATCATTTTCTTATCAAACAAAAAATAGAGTTTCCCTATCTAAGTCCTAATAACTTTTCAACCATTATATAGATCCTATCTCTAATTTTTTGAAACTTTTTTTCTTCACAATTTTACCATTTTAAAATCAATCATATGTAACTTCTTGGAAGAAGTTATATAAGTGGTTGAACTTTTTTTTAATCTTCAAATGATCATAATTGTTGCTTAACAACTTCGTTTTTCGCACAATTACTATTTTTGAAATCTACTCTCCGAGATTTATCAAACAAGAACTATGATGCTTATAAAATTTCAAAGAAAAAAAATTACACATACAATAAACTTTACTCTATTCACCAGAAAATGAAATATTTTTATACCTGTGACATTTTTAGAAACAGTAAAATTTACTGTGTTCATAAGAAAATGAAACCTATATGTTTTTCAAAAATGATTCATTGAGTCCATAATATTTAAATGAAAAAAATTACACACACAGTAATATTTATTGTATCCACCTTTAAAAATAGAACTTAATTAACGGTTGAATAGTCTATAGGAGTTAATTAAAAAAAATCTCAAAATAGGGATTACATATATAGTAATACATACGAACTGGGTTGTCATTTTGGTTGTTAGGATTAAACAATAATACAAACAAATTAGTTAAATAAATGGGTCAATTAATGTATCCCCCCCATATATATAAATTAATTAAATAAATGGGTCAGTTAATATGTATTATTATATGTAATTCTTATTATGATTTTTTTTAATGAAGTCCTATTGACTATTCAACCATTATTTAAATTCTATTTTGAAAGGTGCACACAGTAAATCTTATTGTCTGTGTAATTTTTTTCCATTGAAATATTATGAACTCTATGAATCTTGTTTGATAAATATATGAATTTCATTTTTTTGTGAACATAGTAAATTTTAGTGCTTGTGTAATATTAACACAGTAAATGTTACTGTTTGTGAAAATGTCACAGATATAAAAATATTTCATTTTTTGGTGCATACAATAAATTTTACAATATATATATATATATATATGTGTATATGTGTGTGTGTGTGTGTGTGTGTGTGTGTGTGTGTGTGTGTGTGTGTGTGTGTGTGTGTGTGTGTATATGGGTTTAGGACTGTAAATTGGGTTGGGTGAGTCGGGTTTGGGGTTGCTCAGGCTCGGCCTGAACTACCTTACCCAAATTCAAGCCCGAGCTCAGGGTGTAGACCCGATATACAAACTGAATCTCAAACTAGATTTACAAAAGATAGGAAACGACTATAACAAAATCCAGCAACAGTCCGCAACTGCTACGGCTCCACGAATACTGGATAGAAAAGCATTACTGGCATCCTTACGGAGGAACTCCTAATATAATACAATATATGGACGGCAGGAGAAAAATATAAACGGGTCAGAGCCCGAGCTGTGAAAACATTTTAGCAAGTGCATTAAAATGCATAATAATTATAAATGCACTATAACATGATTAAAGTGGAGTCGCACTCTCCTGAGAATCCAACTCACCCCTCAACTAAAGCGACCACCTAAACGTATCCACATGGTCCTCAAATAACTACCCAACACTTTCTAGGGACAAATCAATCTAACCTACGCCAAATCCACACTTGCGTAACCCATCATCTAAAACATAACCATAAACTTCCGATTATACCATAACCCAAATATGCATCTAAACTTATTTTAACATATAAATATACATATATATAACTCTTACTAGAATTTAGCGAATTCTAGTTATTAACTTACACGAGTTATTAGCATCTAAATGCTAAGGACTAAACTTCTCCCAGCTCTTAACATTGCACCGCGTTTCGTGCGTGGGACGTCTCGTAAAATGAAATCCAAACAAGGAACCCCCCGATACACTAGTCCTTGACAATCTTGATCGTTGAGGTCCATTACACCCTCGATGCACGAAGCATATAACATCAACTACTCATTTAAAATATTTCTCCAGTTTATTCTCATAAAGCATTGTTTCACTATAACATATAAATTCGAGTACTAAGGACTAAACTTTTCCCCACTCCCAACATTGCACTACGTTTCGTGCGTGGGACAGCTCGTAAAGCGAAATCCAAATAAGAAACCCCCCCGATATACTACTCCTTGACAACGTTTGTCGTCGGGATATATTACGCCCTCGGTACCCAACATAAAACATCGACTACTTATGAGGAACAATAATCTCTAATCACATTAATCAGATAATGCTCCGAACCTTTAGGGTGTATTACATCATTCTAGTTATAAAAAATAATCATTCAATCCTAAGAAGCAAGTACACATAACACGCTTAGCGTACAAATAAATATCCAAAACCCAATCACTTATGGATATAAAAATACTTCATAATGTTATCATCTTCCAGGAATAACTCTCTTTATCCTGGGTTACCATTTATCGAATTATCATCACAACGTATAGGAAGCGGTCATAGTTCCGAACCTGAAAGTGAGAATGAATCATACCCAATAATTCTCACCCAGAATAAAATCACACAATAAATGAGGGGCGACTATGAACTGGGGACTATACGCACCCTGCTCCTCAAGCCAGGGGCCTCACCCACATCGCGCAACTTTCCATGATAGCACTGGAGGGTATGCTCACACGATAAGCACACACACACACACACACACACACACACACACACACACATTTATATATATATATATATATATATATATTATATATCATTAACACTAGATATATATACAATCACATCATAGATGCAAACCATCACATAAGGTATTTACATCACGACATATAGGTATACATACTATGTTACGTCCGTATGTATGAAAGAAGTGAATTCATTTATAAGTATATAACTCTCATTATACTAACCATTGATAACTCGCATACCTTCCCATTTATATCATACTACGACCCCTCACTTGAAATTTACTCATTTATCACACCTATATAGTCTTCCAAATTCAATCAACATTAAGGATACCATTTATATCCGAATGCACTCATATCAACAATAATTTTCCCCAAATAGAAATCTCGATGCTAGGAGGATTCCCCACTAAGTCGATACGATAACTTAAATTCGTACTCTCTGGATATAACTCAATACGACACCCAACATTTCATCTTAGGTGAAACTCCCTAAAAATCTCCAAAAGATACTTCTCATAACATGTTTAAAGGTTCCTAAGTTTCAGAGCCAAAAGACAAGGGGTGAAAATAAAATCCCATACTTGGTCTACAAACAGAGGACCGGTCGACCGGTCGACCGGCCCCTGACCCCCGATCGATCGCAGTTTCCAATTTTTCCTAAAAAAGAAGGCAGTAGGCTTTAACTTTGAGGCACGATCGACAGGCCCCTGGCCGCGATTGACTGTCCATAGCAGGTATCTCGGCCATCCCTCATTTTAGAACAACTCCAACATTCCAAAAACCTCAAAATACAAACTTCAAACCCCAAATCTTCAACCCAATCATGTTTCTAACATTAATACTCATCAAATAACTTAACCCCACTAATTTAGAACCTTAAATCCATATATACACACCTCAAATGCAAGATTTACCCAAAATCTAGGTTTTGACATATTTAACCCAAAATCCATAATTTTATCCACAAATTATGAAATAAATTACACACATGAATTATTTATCAAGTTTAATCAATTGCCTCGAAGTTATAGAGCTTGAATCTTCCTCGAACTCGCGTATTAGCCTGAATTCCTAAGCTTTTATCTCTCTCTCTCTCTCTCTCTCTCTCTAGGGTTTTCTCTTTTCTCTAAATTAGACTGGATTCTCACATAGGCTTAATAATACTTAACTCTAAAATACCCAACTTTAAATGATAATACACACTTTAAATGACTCGGTTACTCCAATTCGAGCCAAACGAACTTCAAATATTTCGGAACCCAAATAAGACCCAAGTACAATCATTTTGACTATCTTGACCCATCTGGGATCAATCGCACACTCAGAATCGTCATTCGAAATACTTTCTAACATCCTCAAATTTTGACCTCAAATGCCAAATTAAAATTCTCCAATTTAAATAAATATATATCTCTCCCAAATTAATTAAATTACCAGTCCTAAAATCACGGGGTATTACATTTGACTGCTAAAAGTTGAGTCCAATTATATTGTAAACTCACGTCAGTTACATATCGAAAACATAAAAAAGAAGGATTTAAGAGATTCTAAGACTATGGTGATAGTTTACCTTTAGAAATTTTCAATGGTGTTAGATATTTTCATAGTGACTGGATTGTATCACTGTTAAATTTTCATACTGGATAAATAAAAAAGAGGATCTGCTAACTTTAAGGTCGATTTTGACCGCTTGAACATCGCCAAAAGTAGCCCGAAACATAGTTAGCTAGGCATGGGCGATACGAATCCAATGGCGCTAGAATCTCCTCATTCCAATTTACGATTAAAAAGTTCTTGAATTTCTCCCAAAACGTACTATTTTATTATTAAAGTCCAATTTTTTTATATTTCACGAATAATTGTAAACAAATTAAATAATTTGGCTAGTTTTTCCTTTATTTATGAGACTATTCACCCTGTTTAAGAAAAAAAAATACACCAACAACAAATATAATAGTTTGTAATTAAATTAGAATATCATTGTATATCTAGATATGTATAGCAGGTGTCCAGTCAAACATAGATTAGTCTCTTTTGCTCCCAACCAAAATAAATGTTTTACAAAGTATTCTTGTAATGGGTATGATGATTATCAGTATCCAAGATTGGAGTGGAAGGATTCTCGTAATTTAGGGAGTTCTTGATGTGTCCTTTACATCTTGTGGTTTGGGAATTGTTGTATTTGCTTGCATTATTAGAGAGAAGGCGGGAGCACACATAGAGAGAAAAAGTAACTGAGAAACGAAAGGTAGCTACCGTCGCAATTCAATTTTGCTTCCACACCACATGAGTGAATTTTAATCAACCGAAAGATAACGCTGACAAGAACAAAAATAAGTAATTCAATTTTGCATTCGATCATGTAAATATATCGATCAATGAGCATATAAAAAACTATGACTTATCAATTATCAATTATAATTGAAGCTCCTATGAACATAGATTCATGTATGATTGAATCTTACTAAAATTGAAATGACTTATCAATTATCTTTAGCACGTCATTCTATTGATCTTTATTATCAACAACTCTTATACTGTTATATAAGTATAAGTGAATTACATATAAGAACAATACATGAATCATAAATCAACACCTATTATAAGAACAATAGACATATCAGTTTATTATCAATAATAGACATTAGTTTATAGACAGAGTAGTTTATAACAACAACTATTTATTGTCAATAACAGTTATAAGAACAATATATAGAGCAGTGAATTGCATATAAGAACAATATATAAAGCAGTGAATTGCATATAAGAACAATAAAACTAAACTGAGCAATAAATCATAAATCATATAAGACCAATCAAATCATATAAAAATAAAATCAAATCATATATTAGAACTAAGAAATTAAACAGAGTAGTGAATTGCATATAAGAAAAATATACAAATCAAGGCATATTCATCTTGCTTTTACAAAAACTCATATTTACCATTTTTCAAAATTTCAAAATAATCAAATCTAAGCATATGCTTTTGGCCCGAACTTAAGTAATTACCATATGGTTTAGCCTTTTCTCATGGACTCATAATGTATTTAAATCATATAAAATATTGCATCTCCAATGTCTCGCGCGTTGTGAAGCATTTTCTATGAAAATGGCTTACCAATTGTTGTGAGTTGGGGTTAAACCTGTCCAATATTCTGTTTGTACAGTGCATCTAGTCCAGCAAAACAATATAAACCAAAAAAATGGTGTGGTCTAACAATCAGCTACACTATAAGCATTTGAACAATTTAACTAGTTACTTCTACTTAAGAACATATTGCTTTTAATCGAGAGCTGACTTCCATAGACTTCTAATAAATTTAAATAGCAGCTATATCAGTTTGTATAGCAGCTATAACAACTAATATAGCAGCTACTGCTAAAGCACATCAGTTTGTATAAAAGCTATTGCTTATGATTGGTCTTTGTCTAGAACCTTCGTACTCAGCTTCCATGGTAGTGGGTCATTATCACAAACATTTAAGCAGGCATTTTAAGTAAGCATTTTGCTCAACTATTCCAAAGAAGTACTTGAAAAACAAAAAAATAAAAATAGTAGGTGTACATAACATAGATAGGCCTTCATACTCTGTGTGTGCAAGATTTGAAAAATAGGCTGCCTCAAAGACCTCTCTATCTACTCTATATCATGCAAACCTATACTGACTGTTAAGCATTGTAGGAAAGTCTAAGTCTTTACTTGTATTATTTATATCTACTATTATATGCATGTGGATCCTTATAATAAATTAACAATTAGATATGCATTTAGTGGAAAATCACTGCAGAGTTAAACAAACCCACTTTTCTAAGTTCATATGTACAATCACAGCAGACTTGACAAAATCAATTTGATATGCAAAAGTTTAGTTCATTTCGCATAGATAAAAGCAAACAAATTTCACCATGAGCATGACCTATATTGAAGAAAACACCATCAACTGCAGTCAATAAAAAATATAAGGTGAGATTTGATTAATTTCTATTAAGACAAACGAATTTGAGCGCTCTAACAATTAATAACACACCATCGAAATATATTAACAAAATCACATATAAAGTAAATATAAGGTTAGATTTTGAACCAACTCATATGTTAAATGAGCAGAGGAATTTTAACCACATAAAAAATGAATCTTTAAACAATATTAGGAACATAAGAAGCATACGTCGGTAGGGTACTATGGGGATCTATTCGGCCATAAACATCAATAGTGACGGCAACAACATCAACATTAGCATAAACACTAAACTAACATCAACATCAACATGAACACTAAACCAATCAAAGGCGATACTTTGCTTTTAAGTGTGTTTGATTTTTCCCGAAAAAAACTTTTGTGCGGAGCACCGACTAAACTTAAAAATTGTAAAAAAGTAATATGCACCGAAACAGGACCATGACCTTGATAGGATCATCTATCTGTCTTATCCACCTTTATGTACATTGATTAAATTATAATGATAAAGAATTTCCACATCATAACATAAGTAAATGGTGATGCTCAATTCTAAAGGTGGATAAGAGATCTTATGCCCAAGCATAACATAATTAATGTCCGAGAAACCGGTCAAGCGCAAGGCTACCCATAACTCGACTGATTCAGTAGTTAATGTAGAGAATGAAAATACATAGAATTGAATCATTTTAAAAATCATTAGAAAACTATGTAAACAGTAGGGGTAGATCACAAATTGGTGTGAACTCACATGAATAACTGATATGAAATCTCAAATCAGTGTCATGTTCTAACACACATCATTACCAACTGATGTGGAAAAAAAGTGTGGTGAAATTTTTACCTTCCATATAAAAGGAGATCAAATAGTAAAAACATGAGGATAGATCTTCGCAGTGTGGTCAAAGAGTAGAACTTGCCATTCTTTACGATCCCTTCCATAAACTCTTGGTGCCGGCATCCCGAAGATATAAATATACACTCGCTCATTTAAAGTACATGGCATAAACAACATACTTTAGAAGCAAAGACATAAATATCAAGCCAGGGAACTCTAAACCCAAACAACATAACCTGAGCACGTTTAAGGTCCTCACATTCATGGTAATGGGTGCCTGATAAGAAATCCACAAACGTAAAGTAGTGATGGACAATACTTACTACATATGCAAAGCAAAGACTGAAATAAACTATTTTCAAAGAAATAGCAAAATGTTATTTTTATTACTAAGATAATTGATTACTGAAATGAGAATAAAAGGGCCATAAATACTTGAGCTACATCCTAAACATTTTTTGGTTTCTCACATTCGAAGAAAAAACATGGATACTTTCATTAGATAACCAACATTAACTCTTAAAGATTGAATCAAAGATATACCACAATACAATACTCCAAATCATTGCAGGTATTATCCCAAACCATTTAAAATAGTAATAATAAACAACATTACAACTTTTATTAATTCAACTATAACTTAACATGTTACCATATAGAGCTCTAGAAACAAAATAAAAGGAAAAAAAATAGTATAATTGCAATAGGGTAGACATAAACAAATTGTGCATCAACTGATATCCAAAGTTCCTTCCCCAAATACAAAAATAAGTGACCGGGTGAGATAGGTTGTTTCGTACCTAGAAAAATGAACTACAACAGTACAACATTTGATCAGTCTTGACACAAATATGTGTTAGAACCTAAGAAAAAAGGTGGAAGAGCATAGATGTTACACCTGATTTGTACCATGGTATGGTAAATAAAGAGTGAGACCTGCAAACAAACTATAAAACATGTTATTTTAACCATAAAACCCACGAAGGTATCAAACATATATAGATCAAAGGGAACCACCTGCTATGTGTAGAGATAATCAAACATGAAACCCCCTTTTCTGGTTCGTACAACCTATAGCCTACAAATTAGACTTTATATCAAACCAAAACCCCTAAAATAATACCCAAATCCAAACCAAAACACCTAAAATGAGAACCCAAATCCTTAAAATGCAAAAGTCTAAACATTAAACCTAACTTTCTAAGTGAAAACCCAAAAGAAGAGAATGTGAGAGCATACCACCGAGGATAACCTTAGGAGAGAGAGACTACCAGTTAGTGTGGAAAGGGGGAGTTTGTGAGAAGCGTGAGCTGAGAGAAAGGGGAGAAGTATTGGAAAACCAAAAGTTTAGGGGGGAAATGAAAAGGTAAATTTAAATTCAAAATTTGAATTAAAGTTGGAAGAATCCATCTCAACCCTTCATTTTGGAAAAATATCTTCTGATGTGCCATTCATCCGCACTATTAAAAATGTACATATTTCAAAAACTTCCCTATCTTATTATATATATATATATATATATATATATATATATATATATATATATATATATATATATATATATATATATATATATATATATATTTCGCCCTTTGCATTGGCCCATAATTCTCGAGTTTAACGTAGACTCCCAAATACTTAAGTTGTCACTTACTTATAATTAATTCTCAATTATGATTATTATTCTAGGCACCAAGCTATTCTACTCCAGCCCATATCCCAATTCTATCCGGAATCAGAAACCAATTTCATTAATAATAATCCAAATGTTAATCACTCTAAAATACCCGTACAATTATACCCGGATTTGATTATCGACTAACCCAAGATAAATATAATATTTTCCACATTTTTCAGAAGTCCTTAGATATATTACGAACTCTGTAAATTAATCACAACCCCAGATGGTACATGAAAAACCCAAATGGACAAAGTATACCCAAGAATAGGTCTAAACGGATTCGTCTTCCAATCCGAAATGATTCTTCTGTCGAATCCATTTGTCCCTCAGGGGCAAATCGATTAGATTCTGGGTAGTGGCCTGATTAGTTTAAACAGGATTCACTACCTCCCCCAAAATCAAATCAACATCTTTCACCAATCCAACCAAAGATTACTACCTTTGATATCATATCTAAACATTATCCAACTCATTTTTAACATCCGAATTCATTCGATAGCAATTCAAATCATGGCATTCAACCTATTTATTCAAGAATCAATCACTTCCTTAATATTTAATCAATATTTCATTAATTCACAAACTTGTCCTTAAAGATCACACCTTTATGATATAAATCCTACCAAATTTAACATGGGATTTTATTGAATTTGCTACCCAATGATTTCAATCCCAAAATCTTGTTTTACATGTGAATCCCACCCCAAAATCCATATTTTTATACCAATTCTAATATGAATTATAAACACAACATAAAATATCAAAGAAACTTAAACACTTGCCTTCAATCGTAGAGAATATGATTTTTCCCTCTTTCAATCCTCTTCATGTAATGATTCAAGGCCCGAAATTGCCCTAATTATCTTTCTGAGCATTCTTCTTCACTGTAACTTTGGTTCTCCCTTTTCCTTTCTCCTTTCTCTAAAGTATAGGTCTTTTGGAATGGTGGAATGGCTGCCACTCCATCCACCTTTCCTAATTATATCACAAATATTGAAATTATGATTAGGGTAAAATCTAAAATGACCAGACTGCACCTATACAGGCTAGATTACAACCCTCGGGTGCCCAATTCTGACTACCTCGACCCATTTTGGATCATCAGTGCACTCGAAATCACCATTTGAGTCACCCTACATACATTCCCCAACTCATTGCCAACACTACCCCACACACGCGTCCTATATGAAATACAGTCAAACCTGTTGATTTAATGACTTACGATGTAATGAAAAATAACACATTTTCATTTACTTACCACACAAGTAAATGTAGTAACACATAACACTTATCTAATTCACTTTGTTTCTCAAATTAATTAAATTACGAGTATACGTGTAATTTAAAATTTTCTAAACATACGGGTTGTTACATGCATCACAAGAAAACTCAAAGGAAGAATTCTCGAGCGAAAAAATATGGGAGTAACTTTAATTCCCCTTTAAATTTATTATATCCCAAAATGAAAAATTGACAAAACTGCCTTCCATCTAGAAAATATTTGTTCACATGCAAGGTTTTCAATATATTTTTCTAATAATTCTTTAATGGCTTTACAATCAAATCTTGATACCTTTTTTTATTTACCCATTTGTACCAGAATCAATTTTATTTATGCTTTCTCTCATTTGAAGAAGTTGACTTTGAAAATTTATTATATTTTAAGCCTGAGATGATCAATTTGAAATATCTTCATATTTTTATTACAATTATAAGGTTAAAGGAGAAGAAAATGGCCCAAAATAGTAAAGTTAAATAACATGTGATTCAAGTTTATTGGAATCAACCTGTTAACAATATTGTCAAACTAAATACAGATGGGTCTAGTAACTGGAATGCCAAAAATACTAGTATATGAGGAGTTTTAAGGTACAATTTCGGACAACACATATGGAGTTCAAGTAGGAATATAAGAGATATATACACTGATATCGATGAAATGTCCACAATTAAAGAAGGATTAAAGATTGATAACCATAATGGTATATCTTATATTCTATAAATGAAAAACTCTTTTCCTACTTGTCAAATGCTATGCAAATGGCTACGTACGAAGTTGCATTTAGTGGAGCTGATGTAGGATTACTTAGAGGTGGTTAGCATATTTGGAAAAGTGTGGATTTCTTTTTGTGATTATAAGGCTAATATGATGATTGATCGTTTAGCTAAAAATGGTGTTGCATGTAACTTCTAAGATTGTATTTTGAAGATGTCCGTATGTTTATCTACAGAGCTCTTTTGGAAGACTGTAATGGTAGTCACATTGACAGGTTTGTAGATAAACCAGTATTTTGTAATCGGGGCATAACATAATAAAGCCCTTGTTTGAATCAAAAAAAAAAAAGAAACTAATACTTTTATAATGACATATTTTAATTAAAATACCATAATGTATTTTTGAAGATGTCCGTGTGGGGTCGGTTAAGGCCATATGGGGCATAGTCAATGCGGACTAAAGAGATACCTAGAGTGTTGAGTCCTCCTATTTGGGCAACATTTACGGGTGTAACCGCAGAGCCAACTGGATTTGATGTGTTTCCAGCATTTTGGAGACCATAATAGAAGAAATCTTCCGCCTTGGCCATCATTGGGTCCTTGCAAAACCTCCCATTCACAAAAACTGCTTTGAGAATTAATACGCGTTACATAAAGTTCAAATAATATAAGCGAATGCCAAATTAGGAACCAATTTTGAAAATTTACAAAACACATTATTTTGAGCTGAATATTTTTACAGGGGTACACTGAAATAATATGAACCCATGTAAAAAATATCAACTCAAAATTATTTTTTTTTACGATTTAAAAAAATAGGTATGTCCATAGATATGTTGCTAGGAGGTCTGTTGGAGAGTATGACAATATATATATATATATATATATATATATATATATATATATATATATATACTAACGTATACCCGTTCCTGAACGCACGCCGAAAATTTTCAAAGTACGTAATCGCAAAACGGCAAAAAAAATCAAAGTACGAAATTGCAAAACGAAAAAAAATTCGTTCCCCGACACAACAAAGTGTAATTTTAAAAAAATTCGCCATAATTTCCTTTATTTATAGAACTATCGTGCAAAACAGCTGCGTTCGTGATTGGTTAAAAAAACTTTGTGTTCTGTCGCTTTTACTTGGATAGTTTTCGTGATTGGTAAAAACATACTATTTCATGTCGAAGAAAAATATCCAAAATACGTATTCGCAAAACTACAAAAACTTCTAAAGTATTAATTGTGGTCAAATCATAAATGTTAAATTATAGTGGCACGCATAATTTTCTAAAGTGTTGCGTCGTGTCTAATAACACTTTGCTCAAGTTCAATTCATAATACAAATATTTTATAAAAATTGGGCAAACTTTCCTTTGTTTATACGACTATCCACCCTGTTTGGACAATACAAAATACCACCACCACCACCACCACCACCACCACAACAACAACAACAACAACAACAACAACAACAACAATAATAATAATAATAATAATAATAATAATAATAATAGTCCATCTTGAACCTCGCATATATCAACTATTTAACTAAAAAAATATCATGTATCACAATGGATAATTCAATGTACATCCAACATCATACAACGAACACAACTCAAAAGTGTTGGGCTCGTACGCATCAGCCAAACTTGATTCTTCCAATGGTTGGCGTGTACGCATCAGCCTCACTTTAGTCCTCATCAATCCTAAGGCCAAGCTTCAGCATCCTATGGATCCCGTTACTAAAAGTTTTAGGCTCGTCGAGGCTAAAATCAGATGTGAGCCATGGGGTTGAACCTGTGAATGAAGAAAAATATAAAATGCAAATAACCAAAGATGAAAGTAACAATCTATATTTACTCTAATTGCACTTATGTAGCATACTAATTATACAGGCTTTCACTAAACATAAAAAATTAGGGGTTGTCATCTAATTGCACTTATATAGTATACTAATTATATGGACTTGAAATAAAAAGACATTATAGTTATGTCGGTGAGGTTAACTATTATAGCATACTTTAAACGCATACAAAACAGTTCTAGGACTGCTTATATCATTCTTATAAAGCCTTTCTTTTTAGGGTTGTTAGTTTTCTATGTAGTGCCAATTTAGCACTGTTAGAGAACAATCACTTGCCCAGTTTTTCAAACACCTAAGGCACGCTAAAGAAATAGGCTGTTAGATTACACCTGAGGTGTGCCAAAGAAATAGACCGTTAGATTACACCTTAGGTGCCCTAAATGTCATTGTACTTAGGTTGAGTGTGATTTTTTTTGTCGATCAATAATCAATCTGCATACCTATAACTCCGAAAAGACTTGCATTGGACATTATTAACTTCAAATAAATGTTTTATTTCCAGTCGAGGTTCAATAAGCGGAGGCAACTTAACTTGTATAAGAAAGAAAGTATGAACATACTAATGTACTTATTGATATATCATAAGAAATATATTTGTAACACCACGCCCGCCCGGGAGAGCGAACGGAGCGCTAATACGATAAAATAAATCTAAATCCACAATACACAAGGTATAGAGCATCTAAATAAACCCACAATCATATAAGTCCACTAATCTCAATTCTTCAAATTAAATACAACAACATCTCCCGAATTAAAATTACAACTATCTAACTCGAATAAAAATGCTCTATACACCAATGAAATAATTAATACAATTCTTTTAACTTGTATTAAAATTCTTCCCAAATAATCCACGCTAAAATAATCCCAATAATCCATAGCACTCAAATCCACGCTAACCTGCCAACTAAAAGAAAATATGGGGAAGTACACAATACGACAAGAAGATGCTGAACAAATATATGTTAGGAATGAATAAAACGTAACAACACGAGTACGAATATTCAAATCAAAATGCAAATCTCAATAGCATTTCATCATTATAATTTCTCAACAACACTTTAACCGGGTCACCAGGCCTCACCCGATTCGCATATGCTTTATCAAGCCATAGCCCGGGAAGCAGGAATTTTGGCGGGTGCCCAACCTCCGTGCCATATTAAAATCTCATGATAACGTGCTCATCAACAATATAATGATACCACATGAATCAAAATAATTTCAACAATTATTTTCCAGATTTCAATGAATTTATCAATTCAAATATGAGTTCAATTAACAAGAATTCAAAGAGAACGACACTCGCGAGATTTAAGGAGCATATTGTGTAAAACCCCATACCTCAAACCATGATGAGAAACCAATGATCACATCCTCAAGATCAACACAAAAGATCTACAAAAGCTTCTCCAAGAACCTCCAACAAAATAACCCCAAGAACACATCTAATCTAAGGTTGGAACTCACAAATCTCAAGCGCCAATGTGTATATAAAAAGAAGAGGAATATAAAATATATTTGCTGCCAAAATTTGTGACAAAAGTAGGTTAAAAGGCTTGCCCATGACTTCCTTTTATAATGCAAAGAAATGAAAAGTTGGAATCCAAAAGACTCTTTTAAATAAGGCAAAGAAATGAAGAGTTGGAAGTCAAAACAACTCCAAGAGTTAAAAACATTTAAAAATCATTTTAAAATCCGTTTTAACTCCGTTTTCGAAACCGTTTGAAATTATCGCCTTAAAAAATAATAACCAACCTATTTGAGCAATAAAAATAATTTTATCAAAAACTTTATTTTTCCTCTTTATTTGGAAAATACTCCAAAAATTACGCGGGTTATTACAATATTCAACTAAAAACGTCATCTATTTATAAAAAAAAGATTAAAAAAAGAAGAGAAAAGGGGTACCTATTTTTAATTGGACGTACCAATTGGTGGGTTGTTGATTATGGAAGAAAAGTTTAAACGTGAGCACCCCCATTAGAGTTTTGTTCTCCTTCGCAGACCTGCTCTTCGATGAAGTATTACACCTGCTCTCCGAAGCAGTATCTCACGTCTCCATCGTGTCCAATGTTGGACCCAAGGTATGCCCCATGCTCGAGCCTGATCAGAGGAATTAAAACATTAAATAACATACTCCCAATTAGTCCCATACAAAGTTGCCAACCTGATCAAAATTAGATATGCGCAACTTATAGTATGCTGACCTCCATTCTAAAGTTACGAAAAATGTTAACAATATGCCATTGAGATCTTATGGCCTCAAAAAAAGAAATCAATTATGAAAGAAGATATAATTTAGTCTAACCATTCTAGCAGAGGTCACATCAGCTCTCATGGTCGTGAAAAAATGCGATGCACATGTCTATGATATGATACGGTTTAGTGATGTGAAGCTAAAAAACACACAATTTAGTGATGAATCTGATTTTCACAAACAAAACTATGAAAAAAACGTATTCGTAACACAACAAAAAGTAATTCAAAAAGTAATTAGAATTGTTAAAAAAATTGATGAAAAAATCTTACATGAACCAAATTCGGCAATGAAAAAATAGAACTGCTGATTTTAAAGTCAATTTTGACCCCTTGAACATCTCCAAAAATAGTCCGAAATGTTTTTAGCTAGGCACGGGCGATACGAATCCAATGCCGCCAGAATCGCCTCATTCCGATTTACGGTTAAAAAGTTATGACATTTCTCCCAAACATACTATTTTAAGTATTAATTCATGTATAATTAAAGTCCATTTTTTGTATATTACACAAATAATTGTAAAAAAACTAAAAAACTTGAGCGGAGTTTCCTTTATTTATGGGATTTTCCACCTTGTTTAAGAAAAAAATACACCAATAACAAATATAATAGTTCGTAATATTATCAATACGTGTGCTTGGTTATGTGGACGACACATCACGTGTTCAGTTAACATAACACAACAAAATTACACATGCTTGAATTACCTGTTTGGGGGTTGTTGATCATGGAAGAAGAGTTTCAACCCAAAGCATCAATTAGAGTTCTGTTCTCCATGGCAGACCTGCTCTCCGAATAACACCTGTTATCGTTATGTTCTCCGTGGCAGTAGTGAGTGAATCTGCAATATGTTGAATCATGAGCACGGTGTTACTTAGCAGCTGTTGTATATAATATATGTACTACTGTTATACATATATTATATACAACAACAGTTGTTGTATATTATATAGATGTATAACAGCTGTTGCTGTTATACATATATTATATACAACAGATCTTGTTGTATATAATATATGTATAACAACAGCCACTATTATACATATATATTATATACAACAACTTTTCACTCTATGACAGAGCAATATGACAAAACATAACAAATTGTTAGTAACAATACCGTATGAGCAATGGTGGAAAATGGATTGATTAACATAAGTAAGGGCCTACGAACACAAGCATCATAATTCAATTAGTTTCAATACGCTACCTTATTAAGAGGACCATTACACATGAGAATGTCTGCTGCAACTTGGTCATTATGGTTCAACGCGCACACATTAATTTCGAAAAAAGGTCGGTACACAGGTGAAGACTAATTTTTAGGGAGGGGGGCAATTTCTAAACAAAAAGATCAAAAAAACAAAAACAAACATGCAATGCTCTTACCATATATGTCTTGTTGAACAACTGATGATTGGGTGAAATCGCACTTTCAACAATGGTCTTGTTCTCCACAACAGTACAGAGTCAGCGATTGGACTATTCTGCAAAGCCTTTGGCGAAATTAATCACCACTTTTATACGCCTTTAGTTCATCAGCACTTCTATACTCCACAACAATACAAATGCACTGCTATACATCTCTAGTTAATCAGCACTGCTATATACCTCGGGGTTAAATTTAATGCTTAGGCCTTGGAGCACCTCGAGGATAACGCGTTAATGCGCCACACGCCTCACAGCTCGAGGCTTAACCCTCAGAGCGACTCACACCTAAAATAACAATTCAAAATCCATCAAATAAAAATTAGAAAAGATAAGCAACTATAACAATTTTGATAGAATACTAATGTTTCCCTTATGAATGTGTAGGACACTAATTATTTTATTGATGAGCAAAGTAATAAATAAAAAATTGACACTTTTTGGATGTGATGTATGATGACAAAAAATAAAACTATAAGGCTTAAACAAACTATTTACAAAATTCCAAGCACTATATAGACTTGCGATTTATGGTTTTTAACCCCCACCCCTGTAATTTTTTTATTTCAAAACAAAAAAAAATCTCAAAAATTTCAGAAATGCGAAAAAAACATAGAGCTATACCTGAGTGTGTTGAAGTAACAATGCTTATAACATCACTTGATGAAGGCGAAAACAGTGAAAGTGGCCACAAATACTTATAGGACTGCAGCTCCAAACCCCATAACTAAGTCAAAAGAGTTCACCACCATTTCAGCACATTAGTGTACCTACAAAACTGAAATCAATTGTTATGCAACAATCCCATTCAAACAATTGGTATGCAACAAAACAATTTACAATTTACAATACAACATTATTGTAACTATTCAATAGTAATATTAATATTTCATCCATCAGAAGTATATGAATGATAAACATATTATGGACAATTGGATGAAACTTCAACAATAAACAACATACGATTGCAACCCCCAAACAAAATCAAAATCAAATAGTAAGATCTGCAAAAATTATAGAAGAAAAAAAAAGCATATACATGGATAATGAAACCAACTGATAATGAAACTAATAGATACATAACAAAATCTAGAATTGTGAAATTTATACAAAACGAAACAAACACTGAACATTTCCCTCGATGCTCAATTGAACACGCCTAGGCCAATGGATAAAAATGAAACCAACCTATGCCTATTGACCAAAAAATGAAACCAACCTATGCCTATTGACCAAGTTATTTTTGGCAGCTTAGAGAGCCCCTGTTTCTCTATAAGCCTATATTTGGGACAAAAAAATAGTAACTATAACTAACATTATGCCTATTGATGTTAAGCATTGATGAACTCAGAAATTTAAAATTTAAAATATAGGTATATGTTTTAGATCTCCGCAGGTCATCTTAATTATGTAGTCAAAGAATACACCAGACATTCAATTTCAGTTTACTCATCATAGAAGCTCAGCATATACTACAATGAAATAAAATACCTACCAAGAGTGCAAGTTAATAGATAGAGCAATTACAGTATATACTCAGGACCCCTTGGATCTAGGGCTGGCAATTTTTGACACGACAACCCGTCTATGGTAATAACCCGAAATGACTCGAACGTGACATGATAAGCTTGTATAGATTTAAAAGTACCCAAAACTTATACTTAAATCAAAATCAACGTGACATGAAAATGACGCGATTAACTCGAATTGCCACCCCTACTTTGATCCATATCACAACACACTAATCAACCTTAGAACAAAAACAAATTATAAATGATACCCAAACCATTTAACATTCATTGTCCAATATTTAGAGCTCCCACAATTATCTTCCTGAATCCTAAGTCTCACCGCCAACAACACAATCCATGCCAATAACACTGTCATCAGATGAAAAATTAGAAGATGTTCAATAAAGAGTAAAATATATAAAAAGGAATGGAAAATATACTCTAAATGTAACCATTTACTCTCACATTCAAACTGCTGCAATTATATCTATGTATTTTTCTTCAACATCGTCACGAGTTTCCCATTAATTTCGGCCTGATCTACTCGTTTATCCAATTCTTCAACTTCTCACAAATGAAGCTGAAAGTACTAATTACACGTGTAGATTTACAAACTCGTGACCTTACGTATCCCACAAATGCAATTGGTTTTGAAACTTATGGGTATATTGGCAGCGGGCTCAATTGGTTTTGTAAGTCTTCAGATATTGCAGCTCCAATCTATTAAGTTGGCAGCCCCAATATTGCAGATATTGTAGCTCCAATGAGTTCCTATGCTCATACAATAAAACCAAGTCAGCACAAAGTAATAATCGCATATATTCCATAGAAGACCCCATAATTCTAAACAATTGAAATTTTTGAACAATATAAAACAGTACTATAAGTCATTTTTAATGTTAAAAAAGTTTGATATAACTAAAGTGACGGAATAGTCTAAAGATAAGAACATTTAATTGGTTGTAAACTACCCATTTAAAAAAGTTTCATTGTAATCTTTCGATCTAATAATGTCAAAATGAGGGGAACCTAATATTTTAAGGAAGCCTAAAATCGAAGGTGGTTGCAATTGATATTTTCCAATTCTCATGATTATAGTACTTAAAATCGAGTTTGCAACTAATTCCCTCAACACTACATAATACAACAACCACTGTTAGGGTGCTTAGAGTTCATAAAAGTTGCCCAAACACTGTTACCTGCTTTAAATTTCCAAGCCAACTTGAAAAGTCCACTATCCAAAAATTGAGGGGAAATATCCAGTATCCACAAATTCAGGGGAAATAACATATCAAAAATTCCTCAATAGAGCGATGATAAGTGAGAAAGAAACACGCTTGAAAAATTCCTTATTTGAATATGAAGAGTGATTGGGATTAAACTGGACATTATATACTTCATCTATAGTTAGGTTATTACCATTGAAAACTTCAAGTCTTAGCATCCAGAAGAGAAAATCTTAAAAAAATGTAAAACTTCAGTAATCTCTTGTAAATGTAAAACTTGAAGTCTTGACTATGAGCTGATTTGTTATGGTTGAGAAGTCACCAGAAGAGTTATGGTTGAGAAGTCACCATCATAAGAAAGATTCTAGTAGCTTGAACCATCTATTTAACTTATGAACTGATTTGTTTCTCCTCTAACCTTCAGTAATCTCTTGTAAATGTAAAACTTGAAGTCTTAGAGAAGTTTTTATACTTATTCCAAAAGAATTTGGACCATAAACTGTCTTGAGTTTTTAAATTCCACATCTTCATGCTAGCTTCTTAGACCCTGCTATCTTTTGCTTGATTCTACTTATCCGGTCTTCAAAATATACATGCTTGGGCCTACCATAGAAAATAGGACATCCCAAGTATTTAAGAGGAATAATTAATATGGAGCAAATAATGGGAAATAATTAAATGATAACATAACAATTACAATTTTTAAATGAGCTACAAAAACGAAAATCCAACCTGTTAAGTATTTATGCGACATCTTTTCTTCCTTTCTCACCAATTCAATCATCCAATTACATCCTACATGTATAAACCACTAAAATCAAACCAGTTAAATATCAAACGATTAACGTATCTAGTGCTTCAAGCCATTATCCAAAGTTATGATGACATTTAGCTTAATCAGTATAGTGAAGTCCCATTTACTCTATACCAAACTCACCCATATATATGGTCTGGTCTGACTCATTATTAATATCAATACAGCAACCTAAAATTTGAACTACGGAACATTGGAGAAGACTTTAGACTATAATGAACAGGTTGATTTTTTGCATAATCTTTTAAAAGATTGAATTTTGAGATGAAATTGCTAGTGGGTTTTAATATTTTTTTCACTTCTTCGGGACATGAAAGATTATTACCTTTCACAATTTCAAAATGATCCAATAAATGATCGTACGTGAATCCAAATGAGGGAGTTACCAGAACCTATTTCAACTAACCGTGTATGGCTACGATATTGGATATAATATGAAAGAAAAATATGAAATAACTTTTTCCTTCCTACCAGAAAATAGAGAAGATGTACATTAAATTTAAGAAAACTTGTAGAAGTAGAAAAATTAAACATTAAAAAATTAAAATTTGGTTTTAAGAGGCAAATAATGGTAAATCAAGGAAGTAAAAAAGGATTGTTCAAACAAATTACCGTATGCTTCTTTGAGTGAAGCTCGGAGTCAACATCTAGAAATTGTGAACCACAGTACATATGGTGCTGAAGTTTTAAGAGGCAAATAATAGGCCTAGACTTTTCCCTATAAGGCTTTAGCAAAACGCGGGACCGATATACAAAATGGGGATCCCCTTGGAAAGAATTTGCAAGTCAACCAAAATTAGGGAATTCTAAAAAAATTACTGCATTCAAAGTAAGTGGCATTGGCATTTCAACAAAGATAGAGTAACTATCGGTGATATGCCCCAAGTGTGACCTCGGCCTAGAGACACCAACCTCGGCCGAGGTGATGGCCGAGATATTGACCGACCCTGGATAAGCCATGGGCCCACGATATCAGCCCTCGGCCTTAGTAAGGTTGCCCCAGGCCGACACTACCACCTACATTCCCAATGGACACTACGCGCATCACAGGGATCAACAGCATTCTCATATACCTGGGTATGGCAACCTCGTCCGAGTGTAGGCCGAGGTGACAAGAAGTCTTGGTAATCTTCAACATGGAATCACTCTAACCTCGGCTGGGGCCGACCCCAGCATAATATCTCGTCTGAGATCAGGCCGAGACTCCCTATGGCACATCTCGGATTGAACGAATATCAAGCCTTTACAGCTCGGCCTCTCCCAGGCCGAGGTCATGCCCCAATATGGCGGCCGAGCATCTGTTGACATTTGGATAAGGACACATGGGCACAAATCAGTTGCAACAAGATTATTCTCCACACGTGGGGAGAATATTTCATCATCATTCCTTACATGTGACAGTGACAGGTGGCTTCCCCCTATTGGTGAGGCTACCACACACATGCTCATTGCATGCGTGGGGGGTACATTACACCCCCTAGGTACTATATATAGAGGTCATCCTCTACCTTGCAAAGGGATCCCAGATATTCAACCCTAGCTGAAACTCTGTATAGATACACAGTAGAGAGAGAAAGCTCGAGAGATTGTATCCACGGCTATTAGTGCCTTCATTTAGTGATATTACTCACACACACTCACAGTGGACGTAGGCCAAATTGGCTGAACCACTTATATACCTGCGCCCTCTCCTCTTATCCTCATCTCATTCTCTTACCTCTTTATATAACTGTGCTGCCATTGTTATTCTTAGATTGGGCTTGAAAACACCTTACCTGGTGGTGCTGATTTCAGCATCGTCATTTTGGCACCGTTTGTGGGAACGAGAAGCTATCTCTTCCTCTTCTTCAGCTTAACTTCACCGGTGACTCTGGTGGTGAACCAGGAACCACCCCTTACGTGGAGCTGTTTCACCATTGAAAGAGGTCCTTTAAGGTATTAATCTCACTTGCTACTCAAGCTCTTTATTGTTAACACATGGCACCAGAGTTGCCACCGCCTCTTCCGCCACCTGCTGGAGGCGGGCCTAGTTCTAGCCAGGCACCGCCTCAGTCCGAAATGGTGGAGGTAGCAGCGGCCTTGAAATCTTTAGCTGCAACACAACAAGCCATGAAGGAGCAATTTGCTCAGCTCAGTCAAACTATGATGAGGCCACCTGGAGTCTCACCGGACATGATCACTTCGGCGGCAATTCAGCCTCATCCTGACTCTAGGGGACCACCCTAGGCACCAATGAAGGACCATCCTGCACCCCAGCGGAGAAGGGACGTTGCTGACCCTAGGCGCTTGCGCCTGGGGAGGCAGGGAAACCCTTGCCTAGAGGACAGGTATAATGACCTAGAAGCTGAAGAAGCCCCAGAAGACTGCTGGGAGCCGTATGAGATGTCAAATAACACTATACGACCTCTTAGGCAAAGTCAAGGATGTATCGGCCGAAGAGGTGAAGAGGCACAACAAAGAGGGTCGACCTTTGATAGGTTGGGCAGAGGGTCGGCCTTCGAGAGACTGGGCCCGGTGAATGACCTAAGACAGAGGTTGTCGAGGTCAAGGAGCGCAGCAGGCTCTGAGAGAAGGAATAGGCAGGGTTGGCCAGACCAAGGCCGACCCTGTGAAAGAAGAGGCAGGGAACAAGAAGAGGTCAACAGCCAACCTGTTGTGGCTGGCGAACCCTCTGTCCATCGCAGGGAGGTGGTACGGGATAACCTCGGCCAAGTTGATGACAGAGGACCCTGGAATGATTCTATCCAATGACTTGAGGAGAAAATAGGAGATCTCATTAAAAGCAGGGAACCATTACAAAGGGGTTACTCAGAGGGCTCCCCATTTGTGGCTAGAATAGTGGGGTTCCCAACTCCAGCCAACTTCAAGCCTCCTACAGTGACTCCCAAGTATGATGGCAGCACTAACCCTGTACACCATATCGAGATGTACCAGTCGGCAGCAGACATTTACTCGATACCCGATGAGATGAACTGTAGGGCCTTCTCAGGGACCTTGACACGGGCAGCGCACAGTTGGTTCACCTCCCTTCTGAAGAACTCAATTGAGAACTTCAAAGGCTTGGCTGAGCAGTTCATCCACAACTTCTGCTTTGGGGTAAGACCTCAAAAGAAGACTACCCACCTGCTGTATGTCAAACAGGCCAAGGGTGAGAGCCTAAGAGACTACATAGCAAGATTAAACAAAGAGAAATTGGAGGTGGAAGATTATGAAGAGAGCATAGCCATGACCGCCCTTATAGGAGGCCTCCAGAAGGGGAAGCTATTGTGGAAACTGGCGGAAGACCCCCCCAGGTCTATGGTGGAGCTGCTGGAAACCGCAGGGAAAGTGATGAATGCGGAAGAGGCAATGGCCGCCAAGTGGGAGGAGGAGAACCGCGATGGCACATGAAAGTCCCAAGGTAAGAAAGAGGGGAAGAAAAGGTCAGGAGATGACAAGTTCGATCATTACACTCCTTTGACTATGAGCTGTGAGCACATCCTCAATGAGATTAAGTCTGACCGGACTCTGAGGTGGCCAGAGAAACTGAAGGCCCCGCCACATAAGAGGAACAGAAACCTATGGTGCGAGTTCCACCAGGATCATGGCCATGTCACAGATAGATGCTTCGCTTTAAAGGATGAGATTGAGAAGATGCTGAAATCTGGAAAGCTGAGGAAGTATGTGGATGGTAAGGCTCCAAAGGGTGGAAGAGATAACCCTAAGAAAAGAAGAAATGACAGATGCCGTGGCAATGTCCCGGCCGGAAGGGACGATGATTCAGAAGGAGATGATGAAGACGACCCGGATCTTCCGCCAAAGGATGACAACACCCCGCTGAAGAGGGTCGGTATGATATCCTTTGGTGTTAGCACCATATGTGGGGGATTTGCAGGACGTGGCTCTGAGGTAGCCAACAGGAAGGCTCATGTAGCAGAGGCCAGGTCATTGGCCAAGCTCGAAGTTGTGAATCTAACGTCTTTTGATGTAGTGCAGAAGAGGAAGAAGGTAGACATGGACACCCTCGTAGGGGGGTTCTCCAGACTCGACTTCAAGGGTATCTTAGCCCCCCATGAGGACCCTTTGGTCATAACAACAAGGGTGCATGGGTGCGAGGTACGAAGGATCCTCATAGATGGGGGAAGCTCAGTAGACGTGATGTTCTGGCCTTGCTTCAAGAGCCTGGGTCTTAGCAGGACAAGGCTGGTGCCCTATCATCACCCATTGATAGGCCTCAGTGGCGAAAAGGTCCACCCATTGGGCATGTATGAGATGGATGTACGAATGGGGGATGAGTGGCCTAGGAGGCTGACCAAGAAGATAAACTTTTTCGTTATGGACGAAAATGTCTTCTCGGCCTACAACCTCATCATAGGAAGGGTGGCCCTTAAAGAGTTTGAAGCTGTGCCATCGACGGTCCATCAGATGCTAAAATTTCCGACTCCTTATGGAGTAGGGGAAGTGCAAGGGGACCAGACCATGACGCGAGAGTGTTACTTCAACTCGGCCGAATAGAGAGAAGCCCATAACAGAGCAACCACCACTTACAACACTGACACTCTTGACCCAAGAGATGAAACAAAATTGAAGAAAGGTGAGGCCGTGGAAGAGGTAGAATCCATCGTCCTCAATGAGGACGAGCCGGAAAAAACCATCCAGGTTGGTAAGGCCCTAGAGCCAGGAATCAAGGAAGAGATGATAAACTTCCTCAGGAGGATACATAGTGTCTTCGCATGGAGTCACGCAGACATGCCTGGCATCGACCCTGAGGTCATGAGCCACAAGCTCAACGTGGACTGAGATGCCAAGCCAATCAAGCAGAGATGAAGAGTCTACTCCAGGGAGAAGTACGACGTCATCCGGGAAGAGGTAAAAAAGTTGTAAGAGGCCGAGTTCATAAGAGAGGTTACTTATCCGGAGTGGCTCTCAAATGCAGTCATCGTGCCTAAGGCCAATGGGAAGTGGCGAATGTGTGTAGATTTCACTGACCTGAACAGGTCTTGCCCGAAAGACAGCTATCCCTTACCTAGGATAGACCAGATGGTGGACGCAACGGAAGGGCACGAGCTCATGAGCTTCATGGACGCTTATTCAGGCTATAACCAAATCTTCATGGACGCTGAAGACTCTGAGAAGACAGCCTTCATTACTGACAAAGGGACGTACTGCTACAAGGTGATGGCCTTCGGTCTGAAAAATACGGGGGCAACGTATCAACGTCTTGTCAATAAGATGTTCGAAGAGCAAATAGGTAAGACTATGGAGGTATATGTAGACGATATGTTAACGAAGAGCCTGAAAGCATGTACTCATGTAGAAGACCTTGAGAAGACCTTCGAAGTCATGGACTCGTACAGAATGAAACTCAACCCAGCAAAGTGTGTCTTCGGAGTAGGAGATGGGAAGTTCCTGGGATTCATCATTAATCAGAGGGGGATTGAAGCGAACCCTGAGAAAATCAAGGCATTACTCGACATGAAGACTCCTAGGAGTATCAAGGATGTCCAGAGACTCACGGGAAGAGTGTCTGCCCTTAACAGGTTTGTTTCTAGCGCAACGGACAAGTGTCTTCCATTCTTTAAAGTTCTAAGAAAGGCCTTCCAGTGGGACGAAGAGTGTGAAAAGCCTTCAACCAACTCAAGTCCTACTTAGGGTCTCCCTTGTTGCTGTCTCGGCCCATCACGGGGGAAAGGTTGTTTGTGTATCTGGCAGTCTCTGAATCAGCCATCAGCGTGGCCATCATACGGGAAGAGGATGGGGTCTAGAGGCCTGTGTACTTCAACAGTAAGGCCCTTCAAGGGTCTGAACAAAATTATCCCCGAATGGAGAAGTTGGCTTATGCCCTAATACATGCCTCAAGGAAAATGAAGCCTTACTTCCAAGCTCACTCCATGGTAGTCCTCACTGACTCCCCACTAAGGCAGGTTCTGCACAAACCTGAGAAGTACGAAAGATTGATGACTTGGGCCATCGAACTAGGAGAATATGTTCTTACCTACCAGCCTAGGACAGCCATCAAGGGGCAGGCCCTCGCAGACTTTGTCGCTGAATTCACCTGGGAAGAGGCTGGTAGAAGTTTGGAAGAGGCCGAGACAGAGTAAGGCTTAGATGACGGCGAAGAGACGAACCGTAGTGTCTTCTGAGATTCGAAAGAGACGGCACCAAACGTCTTCCGAGATCGGGAAGAGGTCATCTCAGGCAAAACCCGGAGCGGAGTAGAAGAGAACGAAGAGGATCGATACCTCTTCAAGAAGGGGGTTATGAGAGAAGGGGTCTTCTCATCAGATACAGATGTCTGGAGCCTCTTCGTTGATGGCTTTTCCTGTGACAGTGGAAGAGGGGCGGGACTAATACTCTCAGCTCCAGATGGCGCCAACATTGAATACGCCTTGAGATTCAAGTTCCAGGCCTCAAACAACGAGTCCGAGTATGAGGCCATGATAGCAGGTCTCTTATTGGCAACAACCCTTCGAGTAAAGCTACTCCTACTCCATAGCGACTCAAGGTTGGTTGTCAATCAAGTATTGGGGATATATGAGGCCAAAGACGAAAGGATGGCCAAGTACTTAAAGAAGGTAAGAAGGTTGTTAGAATATTTTGAAGAAGCAAAATTGAAGAGAGTGCCTCGACTGAGCAACAATCACACTGATGCATTGGCAAGGCTGGCCTCAGCAGTGAAGACAAATATGGGAAGGACCATTCCAATCGAGGTCTTAGGAAAGGCAACCATCGAGGAGGACCAGGTATGTAGCCCTTGTCACAATGTGAACCTAGGAGACTCATGGATCGACCCGCTCGTCAGATACCTAAGAGAGGGAGAGTTGCCTGAGTCCAAGCTAGAAAGGAGAAAGTTGAGATACAGGGCTGCCAAGTTCTCAATGATAGGAGACGTCTTATACAAAAAGGGGTTTCTATTGCCTCTCCTCAGATGTGTGCATCCCATGGAAGTACCCCGTGTCTTACAGGAGGTTCATGAGGGTTCTTGCTCTAGCCACATAGGGGGAAGGCCCTTAGCCAAGAGGATCATCACTCAGGGATACTGGTGGCCTACCTTGTCTAAGGATGCGGCAGACTATGTGAAGAGGTGCGACAAATGTCAAAGGTTCGCCACTATCCCTCATCAACCCCATCATCCTATGACGTCAATCTTTTCTCCATGGCCATTTGCGGTATGGGGAATTGACTTGGTAGGACCTTTGCCAAGAGCTGTCAACAACTATAGATTCTTGATAGTTGCCATTGACTACTTTTCAAAGTTGGTGGAGGCAGAACCGATGATAACAATTACAGAGCAGAAGACCTTCTAGTTCATTTAGAGGAACATCATATGCAGTTATGGCCTCCCAAACACTGTCATCTCGGATAATGGGACCCAGTTCAAGAACTCCTCCTTAGAAAAGTATTGCCTAAGAGTGGGGATTAAACAGTTCTTCTCATCTCCTGGTCGACCTCAAGCAAATGGCCAGACCGATGTCACAAACATAACCATCTTGGACAGAATCACGAAGAGGTTAGAAGATGCGAAGGGGAGATGGACATAAGCGGTCTACGCTGTGTTATGGGCCTACAGAACCACGACTAGGACACCAACATGAGAAACCCCATTCATGCTGGCACATGGATCAGAGGCCGTCATACCAAAGGAAGTAAGACTACCAACTCATCGAATTCAGGCCTACGACCCAGACAACAATTGGGAAGAGAGGAGGCTAGACCTAGATCTTATCAAAGAAAGAAGAGAAGACCCAGAGGTCAAAAAAGCAGCCTACCAGCAGCGGGCAGCGAAATTCTACAACCAAAGGGTGAAGTCAAGACCCATTACAGTGGGAGACCTAGTGCTAAAGAAGACCCTACAAAAGGCAAATAAGCTACACCCAAACTGGCATGGCCCCTATAAAGTAACAGAAGAGGTTGTTCCTGGAACTTACAGGCTAGAAAACCTAGAAGGAGAACCTTTCACTGACCCATGGAATGCTGACCACCTAAAGAGATATTACATATGATGTTGCGTAGAATTTTATGTAAATGTACCGTCTTATTGAGAAGAGGTTATTAATAAAAAGATCAGTTCCTATGACAACTCTTATTCCATTTTTACATCAGAAATTATGAGGATAACGTCTTAGGTGACGACCTCAGACCTTCATAACATCACTCGGTGGTGAAGAAGTCTGAGCTCAGACACCTTAGTAGCTGACCTCAGACTCATAACATCATTAATTTGGTGAGATTAATTATGAGGACAACGTCTTAGGTGATGACCTCATACCCTCATAACACCATTCAGTGGTGACGAGGTCTGAGCTCAGACACCTTAGCAAATGACCTCAGACCCTTAACATCATTAATTTGGTGAAATTAATTATGAGGATAACGTCTTAGGTGATGACCTCAGACCCTCATAACACCATTCAGTGGTGACGAGGTCTGAGCTCAGACACCATAATGAGATGACCTCAGACCCTTAACATCATTAATTTGGTGAAAGTTATTATGAGGGTAACATCTTAGGTGGTGACCTCAGACCCTCATAACACCATTCAGTGGTGACGGGGTCTGAGCTCACACACCATAATGAGATGACCTCAGACCCTTAACATCATTAATTTGGTGATATTAATTATGAGGGTAACATCTTAGGTGGTGACCTCAGACCCTCATAACACCATTCAGTGGTGACGAGGTCTGAGCTCAGACACCTTAGTAGATGACCTCAGACCCTTAACATCATTAATTTGGTGAAATTTATTATGAGGCTAACATCTTAGGTGATGACCTCAGACCCTCATAACACCATTAAGTGGTGACGAGGTCTGAGCTCAGACACCATAATGAGATGACCTCAGACCCTTAACATCATTAATCTGGTGAGATTAATTATGAGGGTAACATCTTAGGTGACCTCAGACCTTCATAACATCACTCGGTGGTGAAGAGGTCTAAGCTCAGACACCTTAGTAGATGACCTCATCGTACAGAATGAAACTCAACCCATTAATTTGGTGAGATTAATTATGAGGGTAACATCTTAGGTGATGACCTCAGACCTTCATAACATCACTCGGTGGTGAAGAGGTCTGAGCTCAGACAACTTAGTTGATGACCTCAGACCCTTAACATCATTAATTTGGTGAAGTTGGTTGTGAGAATAGTATCTTAGGTAATGACCTCAGATCCTAATAACAATTCAGTGGTGAAGAGGTCTGAGGTCAGAATTATTGACTGAGTATAAACAAGACATCACTACAACAAAATAATTGAAGAGATCATATAGCATTTAGAGGTTGAAATACAAAGAAGTAACAAATGTTCCTTGAATACAAAATACCATGGTGTTACAAGTTACAAGTTACGAGTTACAAGTTACAAATCCTAAAGGTTTGGGGGGGAACATTAACAGCCTCGGCCTGATTGGCTTGATCAACATTAGTCACCTCGGCCACGTCATCAGTATGGTCTGCCCCTCCGACCTCTGTCCCTACCAGAGTTGCAGTCTCAGCAGGAGCAGCAGCCTCGTCCTCCACCTCTTGAAGCGCCTGAGCAAATTGAGGGTCAGCAAAGCCGAGACCCACAAAGTCAGAGGCCTTTAGAGTACCGACCTCCCTCTCTCTGACTTCAGCCCATTTGGTAGTGGCCTTGATACCTCTTTCAAGATATTCAAAGCCAAAACCCATGAATTCGTCCGAGGCTTTGTAGTCAGAAATTATTTTGTCCGAGGCATCTTCGAGGGCAGCCTTGACAGCCGAGATGACCTTCTGCTGCAGAACGTCATCTTTAGCCTTCAGGGCTTTGGTATGATCTTTGATGAGCAGAGAAATGTCTTTCTCCAACCCCTTAACCTTACTTTCAGAGTTCTGCAGCTCTAATTTCAGACGATCGACCTCAGCATTCAGGGCGCTCTGAACTTTCTCGGCCTCTTGCCCCTTCTGGATGAGGGGCAATTTCCTGAGAGTCCAGTTCGATAGGTGGTGCATAGCAGCCACTCCCTGCACATTTAAGGAAGAGGTTAAGCTGGAGAAAAGTCAGATGTTGCACTTATAAAATTTTAACGAGAGATCAAGACGTACCTGAACGGCTCTGTGAAGGCCGAACTCAACCAGTAATGGTGTATCCAGAGACCTGAAAAAGCGCTTGCCAGCCTCGGTCATTGCAGAGCCGATGGCATCAAGGGCCTGCAGACTATGGCCGACAATGCTGTCAGATAACTTCAGCTGGTCCAGGCGAGCTGACAGGGCGTCGACCGAGGAGATTGGAATTGCAGCATCAGAGGCCTTCTTCTGTCTCAAGGTCGGCCTCTGATCCTCATATTCATGGGCTTCTGGGGCCCTCTTCTTTAAGGCCTGAGATTTGGATGTAGAGGGAGCTGGGGGATGAGCGTTCAGACCGGATTTTTTGGCAAGTCTCGCTAAGCTCGGTACAGCCATCTCCCACAGTTCGTCTAGGATGTCTTGTGGTCGCTCTGCAAAAGTTAAAAGATATGGGTTAGAGATCAGATATAAATGAGTTCAGAGGTTAAACTTAAAAAGAAAAATCCTTACCAAAGTCAACATGGGGACTTCCACCTAGGCCCGTCCCCGAGAGATACTGGGGGGTCAGCAAATGTTCGAACTTAACAAAAAGACCATGTGCCCCTTGGTCTTGCAGGGCTTTCACCTTCTGGATATTCTGAAGACTTAGACCAGGGTCGGCCCTGGCAGACATGGTGACCTTACCCCATTTGAGGGGTATCCTCGGCTCAAGTGTGGAAGAGGGAACGCATGGGCCAAATTCCCATGGTCCAGAGGCGAAAAAATAGCGGGGCTTCCAATTATGGTTTGAGGTTTGAGTCACCTGGAGCATTTTCTTCTCAGGCCTCTGAGCCAGAAAATGATAGTAGCTCGGATGGTTTTTGGCCGAGGTTGGGACATAATAACCAACGAAGACTTGAACTGGGAGGTCAGAGTGGTGGACTTCCCTCCACGGGATAATGGCCCCTATGATGACTCTCCAGGCATTGGGGGATAGCTGTGAGGGGGCCAAGTTGATATAAGAGATAATGGATTTGATGATGGGATGAATGGGTAGGCGAAACCCTAACTTAAACATCTTCTCGTACAGGCAGATTTCTCCATCTCGGCCGTGATAGGCCCTCTCTTCCCTCAGAGGTCTCCTTAATTTCATGGAGGGACTAATGGAGTATAAATATCTGAAGCACAGAAGATCCACCTCAGTTACCGTGCTCTGGATCTCGGCCGCCTCATAGACGTCGACATCGCTTTAAGCATCTTCATCATCATCAAGCTCAACGTCGGCCGGAGAAGATGTAGATGGGTTACTAGCGAATCTCTGAGCGAACTATGCCCTTGTGACGGCCGACAGGGGGATGGCATCAAGAATGGGTGGCACAACCACACTTGGCTCAATAATTTCAACCTCTGAAGAAGAGGTTGAGGTGCTTGAGACATTATGGCATGAAGCTCAGCTGGAGACCTCGGCCTGATCAGGGGCCTGTCCAGTCTGAGGTGTGAAATACATGGCTTCCTGAAAAGAGTCCATAGACATAGGGTCTGAGGTGGAAGACTCAGACTCAGACATCGGTATTGGGTCGGCAGGGACCTCTGTCTGATAGAAGAACTCAGGAGGATCAGGATATACCACCTTGAGAGGTGGGGGAAAGATAGGTCTAATAGGAAAATCTTGCAACCTACGAGCCTCCTATTGGGCCCTTTCCATTTGCCTAATCTTTTCTAGGGTCTTCTCTCTAAGAGAGGGGAAATCCTCAAGAAGATGGTATAAAGGTCTGAGCATCAGAGGACGACCCTAAACTTAGGAATAACTCCTAAAACTACAAACATGATTGACTTGTAAAATAAAGGAGTCTAAAGATCAAACCAAGAAATTCAAAGCAAAAACAGTTCGCCTGAAATAATGGTGCTCGTCGGAAAACTTAGAAATTCGCTAGAAAATGCAAACTGAATGCGAAAAACAAAGGAAATGGAAGGGAGAAAATACCTGGAAGTGAAACAATAAAGGCAAATGAAGAAAGCTCGCAAAAAAACCAACAAAGGCCTCCGCAGTAGAGCGTTGACTAGAGAAGCTTTAGAGAGAGAAATTATAGGAAGAAATCGTGCACAGGAGAGAAGAAATGAAGAAGAAGGAGGGAAAAAGGGTTTTGAAACCCTTAAATATATGGGCGCGTTTCCCAAGGCCCATCATTGCCTTGAGAGCCCCAAAGGGCGGCTGACAGCACACGCCAACAAAGTGAGCATGCTCCAACATTGGACAAGTGTCAAGCAAGTACTGGTTCGTAAGAAGACAGGCCTCGGATGCGTACTAATCCCCTAGTCACCTTCCCTCATATGTAACTAGGGGCTGGGGGGTGATTGATATGCCCCAAGTGTGACCTCGGCCTAGAGACACCAACCTCGGCCGAGGTGATGGCCGAGATATTGACCGACCCTGGATAAGCCATGGGCCCACGATATCAGCCCTCGGCCTTAGTAAGGTCGGCCCAGGCCAACACTACCACCTACATTCCCAATGGATACTACGCGCATCACAGGGATCAACAGCATTCTCATATACCTGGGTATGGTAACCTCGGCCGAGTGTAGGCCGAGGTGACAAGAAGCCTTGGTAATCTTCAACATGGAATCAGTCTAACCTCGGCTGGGGCCGACCCCAGCATAATGTCTCGGCTGAGATCAGGCCGAGACTCCCTATGGCACATCTCGGATTGAACAAATATCAATCCTTTACAGCTCGGCCTCTCCCAGGCCGAGGTCATGCCCCAATATGGCGGCCGAGCATCTGTTGACATTTGGATAAGGACACATGGGCACAAATCAGTTGTAACAAGATTATTCTCCACACGTGGGGAGAATATTTCATCATCATTCCTTACATGTGACAGTGACAGGTGGCTTCCCCCTATTGGTGAGGCTACCACACACATGCTCATTGCATGCATGGGGGGTACATTACACCCCCTAGGTACTATATATATGGGTCATCCTCTACCTTGCAAAGGGATCCCAGATATTCAACCCTAGCTGAAACTCTGTCTAGATACACAATAGAGAGAGAAAGCTTGAGAGATTGTATCCATGGCCATTAGTGCCTTCATTTAGTGATATTACTCACACACACTCACAGTGGACGTAGGCCAAATTGGCTGAGCCACTTATATACCTGTGCCCTCTCCTCTTATCCTCATCTCATTCTCTTACCTCTTTATATAACTGTGTTGCCATTGTTATTCTTAGATTGGGATTGAAAACACCTTACCTGGTGGTGCTGATTTCAGCATCATCAATCGGTTATACCTACACTTAGATTAGGATCACATAATGCAGCAGCTTGTATAATCATGCAGTAGTTTTAATCAGTTTGTATACTGAATCAGCGATAACAACAATAACCTTCGAAGTTTGAAGTTTAACCTATCAGCAACGTTAAACTCTGTGCAGCCATAACATATTAGGGCTTAGTAAAATATATTAGTTTCATATATTCATACACTAAAGAGAAACGAAGGGGAAGATGACTCGTATAGCTCATCAATCCATACAACATGTTACCTATAAGGTCAATCTCATTCTGAAAGTAAAAGTGCGGAAACATAATCATACAAAATAGGCATAAGTGAAGGTAATTTGCAAAACATTCCACTTTTTTCAAAATAGGCATAATCATTCCACTTTTTTTAAAAATAGGCATAATCATTCCACTTTTTTCAACAGTGAAGGTAAAAGCATGAGTTGGAAAACTCATAGCCCAAACCTAAGAGGCCATCGAACAAAAGGTATGAACCCTAACTTATAATGAACCAACAAAAAACATTTAGGGCTCAGTACATTCGTGTACCAATCAAAGCTTAAAGAGAATAACAAAAACCACAATGGCATAGTATATATCTCGGATAAGCTACCATAGAAAAATAAAATTTGCGAAAAATATAAATGAATATATTAGTATAGCATTGTAAGAACTGAACTTAAAAAACATATTGAATCCTACTTTTAGTAAACAAAATACCTCGATTAGAACTTGTATGCATGCTAAAGCACAACAACATCCAATGATCAGGGACTTTAAACAGCTAATGATATTACTAATAGATGATTACATAGGCAAGTAAAATTACATCAGCAATAAAAGGATATAAAATACCCTCCTGCCCAAATTGTTTGCTAGCAACAACAGATTTCATCCTTAAAATGACTTCATCCTTATTCCTCACATTCATCTTTTGATTGTCTGCAACAGTGAATTAGAAAGTTATTTTGTTTTCGCTTGCTTTTCATTGAAATAAAAATAAGGTCACTCTAGGCACTTTGTAGAGAAGTAAAATACCTTATTAATTGCTTTTGTATATCCAGTAATGATCTCACTTGGATGCAACCCCATCTTAATGAGCTCCTCTCCATTTTGGAGGAGCTCCCCAGCAAAAGAAATTATCAAATTAGCACCATCTCTAATCTCCTTGGCATTTCCTCTGCATTTCAATCTCCTCTGCCAAAACCAAAACCAATCTCCTCTACATTTCCTCTCCAATCTCCTTGCCCAAACCAAAATCATACATGTGAGTGTATCAAATTAGCGCCATCTCCAATATCCTCTGCATTTTCAAAACTGGAACAATTATTCCAAAAAATAACATTCACGCACATAACTGCAAATTCAAGTATCTTTAACTATGCATACTCTAGTCACTCGATTCCAATGTTCCTAACCAAACCCGAAACATATGAACTCACAAAACATATGTGAAATTAATATATTACATTAGTTATTTCTTTAGGAAAAGGTCGGCGTTAATGAAAAAAAGCATAATCAAAGATAAACCAAACTATTGACGGTGTTGCAGTGTTTACAAAATCCCCAGCAAAGGTCATTTGGAGCTAGGCACTACTCACCAATAACAGAACTGCTCGGGATCAACAACACTGCTCACCAAGAGACTCATAAATGGCCATTGGGGATCAACCACACTGCTCAGTATTAAAAGCATTGCGATCACACTATTCTATTAGGCTCTTGCAAAGTGGAAAACAATATTAGACAGGACAACTAATGCGCAACAAAGACAAAGAATTAGAGGATAAAACAATAATGGCCCTTCATTTTATCATAATAATAAAAAAAACATGTTAACATGGAAACTATAAATATTTAAAGCCCGTGCTTACCTAATAATATGAATTTCATTAGATACTTTTATCTAAAAACAAATTGGAGTCCAAATACTATGTCAATGACATGTCTAACAATTGATGAGAAACTGAATTTTAACAGACAATGTAGAGCAATGACAATTTATAAACTCAAATTAATTGAATTGTTAATATATACTAACAATTGATTTGATATTACAGGAAGCGATAATTCAAAAATGCAAATTATATGCTAACAATTGATTTGTGGTATATACTAACAATTAATTTTATATTAAACGCCACGACAATTCATAAACACAATTATCCCGTCACACATCTCATGAATTAGGGAACTACTTCAAATTATATACTAACAATTCAAACGGTACCAAACCTACATTAGAAAGGACGTAGTGCTCATACTTATGTCAAATTTCAAAAGTAAAAATCATAATGTCTGATATATGGTTATCATATACATACTATGTATAGCATATTGCTCATATTATGTGTAGCATTTAGTTTTACACATTTCCTAAAGACTATCAAGTAATGTAATATTTTTATCTAAAGAAAGGATCCAAAGAAGCATATTCTTCGCACCAAGAGATAAAATTGATACAGTTTATCTAGGTTATCATTCCTAGTTCATTTCAGTTCAAACCAATTTTTCTAAAAACAAACTAAGAACTATAACCACATTCACATCGTATTACACATAGAACCAAGCTATCACTTGGAATGTAACAAAGGCTCGCTGGGAACCACATTCAGTTGTTGGATGGCTCGCTGGAATGTAACAAATGCGTTAGAAAATGATGCAACATGTTTTTTGTGATTTTGCATTCATTATAGGCAACTGATCAAATCCACATAACACAACGCACTTTATCTTCAAAAGTAGACTTTAAAGAAATTACATCAAATAATAGCACCTCTTATCTTGGAATAAAGACCACCCCCAAAGGCATATATAAAACAAAACAAAAAAATCATCAAAATTTCAACAGAAATCCAAAATATTCTTCTGAAGGTAGATAAGTTCAAACAACTGAATACCCAAACAACTACCCTTCCTTAACAGAAAGTGTGTACTTGCAATATTAAGACAAATTAATTTAAAATTTACATAGATATTACAAAGAACCATCACTCAAGCATGTGACATGTAGGAAACAAACATTAAATTACTTCATGATCTTAATGAAAGTGGTTTTCCAATTTTTTTATATTACTGGGAGTGGTAAAAAATAAGTGTGTAGGTTCAATTTTCAATATGTTGTTAGTGGAACATGCAAAATTATCAAAATAACCCCCATGGGAAACTAAAACACCTTTCAATATGTCGCCTTTACCTGCCATTTATCAATGCTTCCTGCACACAAATTCCACCTAGTAAAATCAGTTAGAACAATGAAGTATGTGGTAAGATTATGACCCCTAAATTGTTATTAAAAATGAATTAACAAAATTCTTACATTTTTTCTGCACCTCCTAGCTCCACCGTAAGACCTCCTTGAAACACTAATGCTTGGAAAACCATTACGAAAAAGAACAATCAAAATCCAAATAAAAGGTAGTTCGTAAAAATACAAATGGTTTGGTAAACAACAAACTTTCTTGACATCTATCTAATGAATAATCCAACCCTATACCCTCTGATTTGAGGAAAAAATATGGTGGAGAAAATGAAAAAGAAGATACCCGTGTTTCACTTTCAGAAACCCTAGGTCAGTGGTCTTGTAATCCAGACAAAGCCCATCTCATCCCTTTCTTCAAATACTTACATGAGAGAGAGAGAGAGAGAGAGAGAGAGAGAGAGAGAGAGAGAGAGAGAGAGAGATAGGGTCATGGGGGTGAGAGAAGACGAAGAGAGGAAGGGGTAAATGTTTGAGGGTCAGTGGGTTGCGTGTGATAGGAGAAAGAGTGGAGAGGAGGTAGTGAGGGTAAGAGGTTCAAAAGTGAGATCAAAATAGGTATAATAACCTTTTACTCTTTTTTTTTTAAATTTTGAAGAGGGGGGAAAATAAATTAAAGTGTGTCAAAAAAGGAGGAATCCAAATATGTAAGGGACAAAAATGGTAAGAGGTGTATTTTAATCTCAACCCTTGGATTCTTGCCTCGTTGGCTTCGATCTGAATCGTGAAGTGTCTCCCCATATTATGAATAGTGAAAACACCATTGTAACTTATTATATATATATATATATATATATATATATATATATATATATATATATATATATATATATATATATATATATATATATATATATATACTAGGGTGTACCCGTGCCGATGGCACGGTGAGATACAATGTCTTCCCTTGAATATTGAAGTTTTAATCTTAAATGCATACAATGTCTATTATTTTTTTGTGCCAACATCACATGAGATTAGTTTTCATATAAAAAAATCTTATTATATTCATGCCAACATCACATGAGATTACACCTTAACAAAACCAAGTTCTAAAAAATATCATATTCTTTTCATGCCAACATCACTTGAGTTGAAATGTGTGTACTTTTGACTGTTTGATCTAGTTCGTAATAATCATAATGATAAATATGATAGTTCCCTTTACAACAATTGTGGGCCATTTTATAAAATTAGAAATTCAAGAAACTAATTTTAAAAACTTACAATTAGAGTCACGCTTCTCATTAATATGAAATTTTTTAATCACGTTGCTCTAACATTAATATTGTTTTTACAACCATCAACATAGCCCCAATTTATCAATTTTTTCTTTCCAATATTCAACACCATGATTAAAATATATCAAATTAAACAAGCATGAAGATGTTTCAACATATATCAATATAGTAGTATGTAAGTTGTAATTGGATACATATCAATTTTCGTGCATCTCCTACAAAACTCCACTCATCATTTTCTTAAGTGAATAAAGTGTATAGAAACGCATAGCTACAAACAGCGATGAAGTTTAAACAAAAAAAGTAAATAAATACTTCACTTAGACTTACAAACTTATTGGGTCATGAGGAAGTGAGGATGAAGACTGCAGAAACCCACAAAATCACACACAATCACATATAGAGACAAAGTTTTTATCTACTCTAAAAACAGTTTGAGCAGTTACGAAGTTACGAAGAAGATAGGAGGTGAGAAACGTATAAAGTCTTAAAACCATGCCATCGGTACGGGTACACTCTACTCTAAAAAAAGTTTGATATGATCACTGGCTAAATGTCCATTGCTCTCGAGAATCAAATATGCAAACGCACCAAATATTTCTTGAACATCACTTCCACTAAAAAAATAGAAACTCATCCACTTCCTACCTATACATGTACATCAAAACAAATTGTGAGTTACCAATTAAAAAAGAAAGACTTTTCAACAGATAAAATCTCCAAACTTTTCAACAGATAAAATCTCCAAATAGGTCATACCCTGGTAAAAATAAAATCAATATAAACCAACCAAACAATCCAAATAAGTTAGATATTGAATGTAAATAAATTATTCCAAAAATTTCAAACATCTGCAATAATTTTAAGCATAAACTCAATTAAAAATGGCAATGAAAAGGTCTTAAAAATATATCTGAGAAAGAATAGGTGTGAATATGGTATAAAGCCAGATCAAAAGTCACTTCGTAAGGTATCTAGGTGTGAATATGGTAAAGCTCGGAACTGTGTCACGACAAAAAATAGGGAAGGACTATTGTGCATTTTGACAATAAAATTTCATAAACATTTTTTACCTAGCACCTGACATGGAAAACAAAATACCAAAATCTGCCTCAATCACAAAGATCACGAGATAAATCTTTAAATACCAATATCAGTTAACGTACGGGATGTTATGATGATGAGGTACCTGACATGGAAAATAAATACCAAGCACATGACATGGAAAATAAATACCAAAATCTAAACTCTGTTTTAATATACCTTGAACTCTCTTTCAATATACCTTAAAAATCTTATGTTGAGCTCTGTTTCAATATACCTTGAACTCTGTTTATTTTTCTTCAATATAGCAAACCTAACTTATTTTCCTAGACAAAAGATACAAATAATGCCCAAATCAGAGACAAAAGATAACATAACTTATTATACCAAAAATTTGACAAATTAAGGCACCCAAAGATGAAATATCAACATTATCTAAACTTGCAAATTTTCAATTTAAAAAAATTACCTAGAAATGAAATTAGTGTCCTAGATAGAATTTTCTCTGTAATAAAATTTACATCCAATAAACATGTGTTACCAATACTCATGCCCACACCATGTTTTCGACCATTTAAGAATTATTAAAGACTTTACAATATAATGGAGGGGGGGTCAAATATATTTTTCAACAGGGATCAACAATAGTTATATAAAGTTGGTTACAATATTTAAGAAAATGATACGATGCTAAATAGAGAGACAACAAAGGCATACCCACATTTATGTGACTTTGCATTGACATCACACTGTGTGTCTTCAACTATGCATCCAACAAATAGTTGGTTCCCTGATCTAATACATATTGGAGATTTCAAATATCGAGACTAATAAATGTAATACATCTTGAGAAACATTCGTTCAAAATTACGAAGTACTGTAGCAAATGGTACTATTATTGTGTCAAGCGAGACAAGCATTTTTCCTACAGTAAAGTCACTTTATAGTAAGGTGACTAAGAAAATAACACACGGGGAAAGGCTGTAGGTTTTGTTTCTTCAACTTTGATTGTGTAAATCTATTATATAATTTATATAATTTGGTATCAAGATGATACAAATAACACCAACTACATTATACAACTCAGTATAGTTTCCATTGTTTCTGGAGTACCATTTCTACAAACATTTGTACAAAAAACAAATAATATAATTACAAACCCCATACTATACCTGAGGTAGAGATGAGCTGGTTTGTTTTTTAGATCAGACTCCAACCCAAACCCCTCACTATTATCGTCGAATGGGGACGCCGGGCTTCGTCGCTCAGTTACCAACATGCTTTGTCATTCAGCTCGAGCATACTTCGTCAAGTCCCAAAACCTGTAAAGTCAAATGGGTGGGTGAATACTATATCACAATGAAAACGGATCAGATATAATAACTGCATATTAGGAAGAATTGACTGAGTTCAGAACACGTCATACTTGAGGTAAAGAGCAACGATATAAAAAAATTAAAAAAACTGTCCAACTCGTGGAAAAACATTGTCTCTCCAGATCTCATGTTTTCCAGCTAAAGCCAACAACAACTTTTTCTCTCCAGATCTCATGTTTTATTTTATAAAACTTTGAGAAAAATAAAGATCCTTATATTATCTTATACGACTTTTAGTACAAACTTGCTTCAAAGATATCAAAGCCAAAAAAACATAGAGAAAACACAGTGGTTGGAGCCATCACCTCCTTCAACACCATTGGTATGGAATCTCAGATCCGATTTTAATCAACAATAAAAAAAAAAGTGAACAAAAAAAGAACCCGAAACCTCCTCCGAATAAAAGTAATTTCTAGCTTGGTTATGGAAGCTGAGAAAGAGACTGAATCAGTACCTTAACCTCCTCTGAATATTTGCTCTGTTATATTTGTTGGATAAAATAACAAAGATCTCCGGAGATCGCAGAGGAAATACCACCAGTAATCGCCCAAGATCATCAGAGATCCCCACCAGATAACAAAAAAAAGGAAAAAGGCAGAGGAAATACCACAAGAAATCACCGAAGATCATCACATTCATCACATCGGCGGCCAGATCTCACTCCCAATCTGTCACAGTGCTGACTGATCTTCCCTGATATCACTCCTGTCAACCCCTGTCATGGATGACCACACCGTCCCCTCCAGCCATAACACCTATCGTGCTCATCGTGCCTACCTCTATTGAAGCACCTCCGCTAGGAAACTCGCAAGTGACAATACCACCGGCAAGAAGATCAAACGGTAATGTGTAAACAAAGCCCCAAGATGAGAGAGACATGTTATTAAAAGTGGGATTCTCTGGATGGAGAGAGATAAAAGTGATAAGAGATATGTCATCTCGAGCCTTGTGCTTCGTGAATAACTATTGTGCTCCAAATGTGTTTCTCAACTTGGATGTAGAGTCATCAGATTCAATCTCAACCGTTGGTTGATAAACACCAAATTTATTAACTTTTGATCTGAGCCATCAGTTGGAGAGGACAACAAATCCTTCCTCCTTTATTTTTATATATATAGTAGTGATCTTGTGCGGATCAGTCCGCACTTTAAGAGTGCGCACCACACATGTGTCACCTGGCGGTGAGCCTAGAAAAGAGAGAGAGTGTGCCTATAATTTAGCCGATAATTTCTATACTCACGGCGCGGTGACACATATCCGGTCTGCACTCTTAAAATGCGGACCGGTTCCACAAGAGCATTAATATATATGTATATATATATATAGAGAGAGGAACACAAGTGGACCTAAAGAGTGGACTTTTTAATGGACCTTCACAAAAAACACTTAACAACCCATTAATTTAATTTTCTATAGTGTAATTGGTCCGCGCCAGAGGCAATGAACACGTGTGCGACCAGAAACCCCTTACCCCACCTACCCCCTATCGGCCCACCCCCGTCAAATATTCGATCGACGCGCATTTTCGCGCCGCCGCTGGCGCGGACCAATTACAACATAGTTATTAAAATTAAGGGACATATACCAAATAGTCCTTCGAACATTTTTTAATACTCATTTAGTCCAAGCTTTTTTATTTTGCCTCAAAAAGTCCTTTGCCACATATTTTGAAGAGGGAGTGCCGCTGGCGCGGACCTCTAAAAATAAGAGAATATTGAGTGCTTGAGGGACTAAATGGGTTAAATTAAAAATATGTGTCATTTTTAAAAAATATACATTTATAGTAGGGACTATTCAATAATTGACCCTAAAATTAATGGATTATTAGGTATTTTTTGTTAAGGTTCATTAAAAAGTCCGCTCTTTAAGTCCGCTTGTGATCCTCTGAGAGAGACTTACGTACCCCCTTGGGGTCGTCAATGGCAACACAAAAATCTTGCAAAGAACTTGGATCAGATGCGTGGGCTAGGGAGGAAACCAAAGCCAATAAGGTAATGGTTATGCTCAAGTTTAATGCCCATATCTAAAAATAAATTGTACTAGGTATTGTGATTGCTTGGGTGACGGATGGATTTTTTTTGCATGGGAATGGTGGCTATTTATAGCTAAATTTCAGGCTTGGTCAAATCACGCACTAAATTTTTATTTAATAATAACTTTCTCATACCTTAAAACCATGTCGTTATATGGATACTTATATATATATATATATAGAGAGAGAGAGAGAGAGAGAGAACCCATTTTCAAAAACTCCTCAACCACTTCATATATGTTTCAAGGATCCGTACATGGATATCTCATGCATATGGACATTTCCTTATTTTCTTCATTTCCTGTATCCTTGGATACAAACTGGATTTGGTGTCCATGTTTTATACTTGGAAGTCTTCTATATCTAGAACCTTAGTAATACTCTACCCACTGTATTAAGACTAGGGGTAATAATTTTTTAAACGAAAAAGAAAATAAGAAAAAAAAAGTGAAACAATATGAAATTGGTCCGAAATTAAAACATTACGTCGTTTTTGTGTAGGGTTTCTTGACACGAAGTCGTGTCATGTTTGCATCAAAATTGTAAGTAGTGTTATTGTGTTTTTTGTAAAATTTATAGCATCGTGTTAGTCGTGTCGTGTCGTATTCTATGCAAATCGTGTTCGTGTGAGATAAACAAAAATATAAAATCATGTCGTATTGTGTTCATTTCCAAAGAACTATTATCACGTCATATCGTGTCTTCCCGTAACTGGACTCAAAAACACGAATTATCTTCCCTAATTAAGAGAAACTGTTTAACGCTCACAAAAATTAAGCAATATATTTTTTGAAGTTTGCGCTTAGTAACAAATGAGATCAGCATCACCAGGATCACCTAATGTTAAGTAGAATTATTTTTTAAATGAAGACTCTTAATTCAAAAAGGCTACAGTAGGAATATGCTTTGAACTGAAATAGAATAAGATTTTAGGTGCGATGATGTATAAGTCAAGTAATGCGGGGGTGGTGTGAGAAATAAGTTGCACAAAGTTGTTGAACCTGTGTATGTATATTATGCTACTGTGTATGTATATGTCATATTTTATACGTAATTTGGAGAATATATATATATATATATATATATATATATATATATATATATATATAGAGAGAGAGAGAGAGAGAGAGAGAGAGAGAGAGAGTGAAAGAGAGAGAGAGAGAGAGAGAGAGAGAGGTTCTAAAATTATAAAAAAAAATATTTATAGGCGTTATTTTTTTAAATTCTATAAACATTTGAGGAGGGTCATAAGAAAATCAGTTCAAAATGATTTTTTTTCTATTTAACAAAAATAGTCAATTATGTTAGTTTTTAACTATTTAAAAATTAGCATAGTTTGACCATTTTTTTAAAGCAAAATAAAATTTATTTTGGGCTAATTTTTTAAGAGTCACATAAATTGTTTAGGTACTATAAAAAAAATCAAACAAAAAATATTTTTTTTACTATTTAAAAAAATGGTTCGCATACTGGGTTCTCTTACTGGGTATGTATAAGATCCGCTATGTACAACAAGTTTTTCATGCAAACCTTAAAATAGATCCACACCATACAAATATTTTTTTCAAATATATAAAATTTATTGATTTTTTTGGGTTATTTATATATAGGTCCCATAAGAATAGAGTTTCCTTGTCTAAGTCCGATTAATTTTTCAACCATTATATAGGTCATATCCCAAATTTTTTGAAACTTTTTTTGTCACAATTTTACTCTTTTATAACCAATCATCCATAACTTCTTGGGAGAAGTTACATAAGTAGTTGAACATTTTTTTTAATTTTCAAATGATCATAACTTTTCATTAACAATTGTGTTTTTTACAAAATTACTATTTTGCACCAAGCTCTATCAGGCAAAGATTCATGAACCCTATAAAATTTCAAAGAAAAAAATTATACGTACAGTAAATTTTACTGTATGCACCAGAAAATAAAATAGTTTTATATCGATGACATTTTCACAAACAGTAACATTTACCGTGTTAATATTACGTAGACAGTAAAAATATGAGAATATTGAGAAAATATGTGTTTGAACCCCGGATCCACCGGACGGACGACATGGGGTGCCGCTGACGCGGACCTTCAAAAATAAGAAAATATTGGATAAATGGATGTTTGAGATACTAAATAGGTTAAACTAAAAATATGTGTAATATTTTACAATATATATATATATATATATATATGGGTTTATACATTAATTTATCCATGTATTTACCCAATTTGTTTGTGTTATTATTTAATCCAAACAACACAACCCAGTTGATACGTATTCTTATATGTAATTCATGTTGTGAGAATTTTTTTAATCAAGTCCTATTGACTATTCAATCATTAATTAAGTTCTATTTTTTAAAGGTTTACACAGTAAATCTTAGTGTCTCTGTAATTTTTTTCATTAATATATTATGGACTCCCTAGATCTTTTTGATAAATATATCAATTTTATTTTCTTGTGAACACATTACATTTTAGTGTCTATATAATATTACCACAATAAATATTACGATTTGTGAAAATGTCACAAATATAAAAGTATTTCATTTTCTGGTTCATATAGTAAAGTTTACTGTTTGTATAATTTTTTTCTTTGAAATTTCATAGGCTTCATTGAGCTTGTTTAATAAATATCGACGAGAAGATTTAAAAAATAGTACTGTTATGAAAACCGGATTTGTCAATCAAACATTATGATCGTTTGAAAATTAAAAAAAAATTCAGACACTTGTATAACTTCCCTAAAAAAATTACGGATGATTAGTTTTAAAAGGGTAAAATTGCGAAAAAAAAACAATACAAAAAAATTAAAAATAGAACTTATTTAATAATTAAAAAGTGAATAAAATTTAATTAGAAAAACTTTAGTTTTGTGGACCCATATATAATAAACCATGTCAAGCTAAAAGGCTAGTACTTGCTCTCTCTCTCTCTCTCTCTCTCACATACAATTTCCACTGTATATACAACTTCTTCTATTGTAATGCCCACGTGGATACTAACAACAAGCTGATATTAACATCAAATCCAATTTCATCTCATGTCCTTTCAAAGTCATTCCAAGAGGAGATTGACTAACCTGAAGCACAATTCTGGGCATAACCACTAAGTTGATATCATATTATATAATAATCCAATACAAATATTTAAGAAAACTACTCAATTTGTCCTATACCGTTCTTTTTATATATATATATATATATATATATATATATATATATAATTTGAAATTTTTTGAAGTGTCTTACTCAAATTATTAGTCTAAATTTCAACCGACCTGCTCATTCTCAACATCATGTATATATATATTTAAAGATTTATATGTTAATATATATTTATATACAGTGTCACGGTCCATAATGGACCAAATGGTAAGAATCCGATATGGACCAATTTTTTTAATAGTCAAAAATAATAATTTTCGCACCAAATTGGGTGAAGGATGTACACAAAATCATCTATAAATTGTTTGGTTAAAAAAATCAATTCAAAAGTGGATGAAATGTTAAGTTGAAAATCAATTGGTTTTTGAGATATTAAAAGTCTTTACGATCATTTAGCTAAATTTGAATTAATTTCTTAACTGAAATATTTGTAGATGGTCTTTACAGTAAATAGACCATCTTTACCAAGTTCCGTTACGATATACTTTTTACAATATTTATAAATATTGGTCCTGAGGAGCATCCTTATAATTTGGCCCTTACTTCATATATATATATATATATATATATATATATGTGTGTGTGTGTGTGTGTGTGTGTGTGTGTAGTGAGTCTCTCCAACTTACCTCGAAACAACATATATATGAACATATATATTTTTTAAAATAGTAAAAAATTATATTTTTAACCAAATTTGAAATATATGATCTCCATAATGAGAAGATTGTATATTTATTTTATATTAAGAAGATGGACGGTACCCCCACAAATTTTATTGATCAATTGAGAAGTAGCCTCTCTAGGAGCTTAATAGAAGAACTTACCTCTTCTAAATAGCTTACATGACTAGATTCTTCTAGGAATCTAAATAAAGTTAAACATCAATGAGGCTCTTTAGAGGGGAGAGCCCTTAAAAGAATAAACGAGAAAAATGAACAAATTAAAGCTAATTTAAAACCAGAAGTGGAAAGAGCTAAACCCCAATTACACTTGGACATTTTTGAAATTTGGTAGACCCCATGAATCTACTTTAATCAATCCCCTAAGGTTTACTGCTTGCATACTTCCCCTTTTGGCTAAGAAATCTGCTACTTGGTTACCTTCCCTATGGATATGATTAAGAGAAAATTTGAGAAGAGTCATAAAAAAATCAGTTCAAAATATTTTTTTTTTCTATTTAAAAAAAAATAGTCAAATTATATTTGTTTTTAACAACTTAAAAATTTGCATAGTCCGACCGTTTTTCTAAAGCAAAATAAAATTGATTTTGGGCTCAATTTTTATGAGTCCCCTAAAATGTTTAGATACCAAAAAAAAATTATATCAAAAATATATTTTTTATTATTTAAAAAAAATGGTTCGCATACTGGGATCTCTTACTAGGTATGTATAAGATCTGCTATGTACAACAAGTTTTTCATGCTAACCTTAAAATAGATCCGCACTATACGAATGTTTTTTTTTCAATATATAAAAAATTATTGATTTTTTTTAGTTATTTATATATAAATCCCATAATTTGATAAGCAAATGATACCATAAAACAACCTGCCTAAGGGGGTGGAATCATTTTCTTGAGTTTTTGGAGGAGTTCTAGATGCGTGGCTTGCTTGTTGGGCTACGACCCTTTGTTGTTTAACTTTGTATACTTCTTGTATATGGGATTCCTCCCCCTTAGGCGGATTGTTTTATGGTATCATTTGCTTATCAAAAAAATAAAAAAAAAGTTTCCCTATCTAAGTCCTATTAACTTTTCAACCATTATATAGATCCTATCTCTAATTTTTTGAAACTTTTTTTTCTTCACAATTTTAAAATCAATCATATGTAACTTCTTGGAAGAAGTTACATAAGTGGTTGAACTTTTCTTTAATCTTCAAATGATCATAACTGTTGCTTAACAATTTTGTTTTTCGCACAATTACTATTTTTGAAATCTACTCTCCGAGATTTATCAAACAAGAACTATGATGCTTATAAAATTTCAAAGAAAAAAAATTACACATACAATAAACTTTACTCTATTCACCAGAAAATGAAATATTTTTATATCTGTGACATTTTTAGAAACAGTAAAATTTACTGTGTTCATAAGAAAATGAAACCTATATGTTTTTCAAAAATGATTCATTGAGTCCATAATATTTAAATTGAAAAAATTACACACACAGTAATATTTATTGTATCCACCTTTAAAAATAGAACTTCATTAACGGTTGAATAGTCTATAGGAGTTAATTAAAAAAAACCTCAAAATAGGGATTACATATAATAATACATACGAACTGGGTTGTCATTTTGGTTGTTAGGATTAAACAATAATACAAACAAATTAGTTAAATAAATGAGTCAATTAATGTATCCCCCCCCCCCCCCCCCCATATATATAAATTAGTTAAATAAATGGGTCAGTTAATATGTATTATTATATGTAATTCTTATTATGAGATTTTTTTTAATGAAGTCCTATTGACTATTCAACCATTATTTAAATTCTATTTTGAAAGGTGCACACAGTAAATCTTATTGTCTGTGTAATTTTTTTCCATTGAAATATTATGAACTCTATGAATCTTGTTTGATAAATATATGAATTTCATTTTTTTGTGAACATAGTAAATTTTAGTGCTAGTGTAATATTAACACAGTAAATGTTACTGTTTGTGAAAATGTCACAGATATAAAAGTATTTCATTTTTTGGTGCATACAGTAAATTTTACAATATATATATGTGGGTTTAGGGCTGTAAATCGGGTTGGGCGAGTCAGGCTTGGGGTTGCTCAGGCTCGACCTGAACTACTTCACCCCAATTCAAGCCCGAACTCAGGCCGAATTATTTTTTTCACCTACGCCCATTCAGGCCCGATTTTAGTTTTTCTTGTTAAAAAAAGTTTGAATTAATAGTTTTTTTCTTCTATTTCTATCATGGAGAAAATGCACACACTAAAATCTAATTGATATTTCATAAAATAAAATATATAATTATGAAATGTATTAAATTAAAAAAGGGAAATAAGAGTGAAACCCTACAATTATAAAATAGATATGTTATATTAAATAATGTTAACCTAAATATGTTACATCATATAAAATTATTTATTTATTTATTTATATATATTCAATGTTCGGGGTTCGGGCCGAATTCGGGCTTGACAAGGTGTGGCGCAAGCTCGAACCGAAATTCATTCAGGCTTGAAAAAGAGATGATCAATATTAACAGAATAATAACTGAGATATATTAAAAAAATTTATTACAGCCGAACGGAAATTAAAACAAACTTAGAAAAAACTTACAAACATATAAGAGTCTACCGGAATATGGCTGAAAAGTTCACAAACTTATTACAAATTTAGACACAGAGAGAGAGAGAGAGAGAGTAAAGAAAGAGGTGAGAAATGAGGAAGGGAAGTCCTCAATTTATACAAACAAGAAATGAATAAATAATTCCTAAGAAAATGACCCGTGGGTCCCTCTATATTCGAGACTGACAACATCTTTTGTCCTGAAGTGTCGACTGCTAGGCAAATGGGTCCTACCAATTGTCACGAGGTGTCGGATGTTGGTCCAGTGGGTCCTATCACTATCATTGAGTCTGTCTAGATGGAGAAAGGTTTGTCTTCATGCTTCGATGTGCTGCCAGGTGGGCCAGCTATCTCAAGTCATCTAGGCCATTTGTAGGGTCAGGATTGGGAAAGATATCGTCCAATCTTCGAGTTGGAAATGCTGAGCTTAGCGAGTTGAAAAAGGCCTCCATTGTTGGCTCAGTGGGCATGTTGGTGTCATACATATCTCCGATAAATTCATCGTCTTCTAGGTTTAGGGATTCTCCGACAAGACAGAATAAGGGATTGTCGTTCTTGAATGAAGCCATGGATGCATCATTATTAGGGGTTGAGGAATATGGTTTGTATCTTCTCCAGGATAGTTGAAAGACGGTCTGAATTGGCTTTGGGTATAATCCATCACCTTCTGTAGTGGCTCCTGCTCCGATGCTTCGGGAACTTTCTTTTTTAGTGCAAATTTCAAATCCTTGATTGGATTGGCTCTCGGCATCATCTTCTCTGCTGGAGGGGGTGAATCTTCCACAATGGACATATAATGCTTCAGACTATATTTTATTATAGAAACGGTATTATCAATATCAATACCACTCCACCATCTATAATAAAATATCCTTTCAAGTAGATGCACCTTATGATGATTAACTCTACATTGTAGATCCCATCGGGAGATCCAAGGAATGTTAGTTTCAGTAAAAAATAGTTGGGTATTAAGCCCTACTGGGACATTATTTTTCCCTCTTAGCTTTGGATGAAATTTAGTCCAAGGTAGAAAAAAAATTTCCTGGGTAATTTCATCAGGGAACATATCAATTCATGGGCTAGATTTGTCCCACCAATAGATAACCCATCCTAAGTAACTTTCTTTTAAAGAGTTTGAGCACAATTTGAAAAACCAAGTATGTTTGTGCTCAGTATTTTGATAAGAAAAAACGTTAGTCCAAGTCTGGACGTAATCCCAATAATTATAGGACCCAGTTTGTGAACTCAATTTTCGCGATTTCAACGGATGAATTCCCCATTCTCGAGGATATATGAGCTTCTTCAAAACAGCCTTGCTATAAGCAATGGGGGATTCAAATTATTTTGGTTTTTATTCATGTGATTAAACACCACAGACTTAGTTTCTTCTCGGATAGCCTCATATACTATCCGTTATTTGCCTTCTTGCACATCATAATTATGTGTATCAAATTAAAGAGATTTAATTTCCCAGGGAAGAGACATCTTCTTCTCATCCTCTTCATTGAGGATGAGCATCAATTCCGAAGTCCTTTGATTAGGAATGAAATCATGCTTAATGGTTTGCAAAACCTCTTTAGCAGTTTTCTTTTTGCTAAAGGGGTTAGGAGGGAAACTCAAATTTCCCTTGTTATGCGTGCTTAGGCGAAGAAATTCCAAATAATCCTGCATCGAAGGATATTGATCTTCATTGATCACCATCTTCTCTTTTTCAGGCCTTTGGTGGGATTGCCCACGGCTTCTTCCACGCCCTCTAGAGGGGCCACTCATTAGTTCTACAAAAACTCTCTGGTTTGAAAATCAGGAAGAGAATTGCTTTCACCTTTGATATATTCAATATCAAAATCAAATGAAGAAAAATCTGCCTTCCATCAAGCAAAAAATTGTTTTGAAACAATATTTTTCACATCTTTTTGCAAAACCTGTTTTACAGCACTACAATCAATACGTAGTAAAAATTTCTGATTTAACAAATCATCCTGAAATTTTGTAATGCATTTAACAACTGAAATAATTTCTTTTTTAATGGTAGAGTAATTTTCCTGGGCTTCTTTCCAAGATCCAGAAGTAAAACGAACTAATTCTTCCTTTTTATTTAAAGAATTGATTTGTTTTAAAATTCCACCATAACCTATATCCGAAGAGTCAATTTCAATAATTTTTGAAAATGAAGGATTAACTAAAGCTAGACAAGGTAATTATTTGACTTTTAGTCTAATTTTTTGAACAACTTTAGTGTGCTATGAAGTCCAAGGAGCAGGGTTCTTTTTCAACCTGGTGTAAATAATTGCACTCTCTTGTGCAAGATTCCTATAATAATCACCAATATAATTGAGACTACCAAGAAATCTTTGAAGTTGAGTTTTTTTCTTTAAATTCATCAGGGAATTTAGAAACAAACTCAATACTTCTATCAATAGCGAATATTTTCCCTTACCCATTGTTGTGCCCTAAAGATCTAATATTAGTTTGAAAGATTTTCATTTTAGGGGCAAAAACGACTAAGACATTATTCTTTATAACATCTTTGAAAAATTTTAGATGTTTAAAGTGCTAATCAATCGTTTGTAAAAAGATGAGAATATCATCAATATAGACAATAGAAAAATTAGAATAAGGGTTAAATATATTATTTATGATATTTTGGAATTAAGAGGGGGCATTCTTAATCCCAAAATATAAAACATTCCATTGATAATGTCCAAATGGAACCACAAAAGAAGTTTTATACCGATCTTATAGGGTGATTTGGATCTGCCAATATCCAGATTTTAAAAAAAATTTGGAAACGATAGTGGCAGAGTTGAGCCGATCAAGTAAATCATTTTTATTAGGAATTGGATATCTTATCCATTGAAACACATTATTAACAGGCTTGTAATTAATTACGAGCCTAGGAACACCTCGTTCCTTTTCAGCAACATTGTTAACATAAAAAGCTGTACAACTCCAAGGAGAATAACTTTTAGTTATAATCTTTTTATCTAATAGACCCTGGATCTCATTCTTACAAAGGTCAAGAAATTCAGTCTTCATTTGGCTCGGTCTGGTCTTGGTAGGAATGGATTTTTCATTAAACCCAGTTTCATAAGGAAAAGAAATAATATGTTTCTTCCTATCCCAAAAAGCATTAGGGATATCATTGCAAACTTCAGTTATTAATTGATTTTTAACAACATTAATTTTTTACAGTACATTAGGTAAATCCAGTTTCTGTTTAATAGTTAGAAAAGAGATTTCTTTTTTATGAATTTTTTTTTTAAAATAATATTATTTGTCAAAGAGTTAATATTCTTAATCTCTGACTGGGTGATAAATTCAAAATGATTTTTTATTTTTAAATAGTGGTATATATTCGACTAGAATCAATTTTATCTATTGGCATAAGCAAATATAAAAAGGGAGTACCTAAAATCTCTAATAAGCAGGAAGGTACTGTTCAAACAAATTCCATTGTTACAAATGGCAACCTTAGTTAATATATATATAATGCCCATGCTATCACTACTAGCATTGATCAAGGATTGAGTTATCTTCTCAAAGTATTCAGTGGTAACTAAACCTTCTTGAATACAATTCATATTAACACCGGTATCAACTGGGGCAATGATGCTACACAAAGTAAATTTATTGCTGATAACCAGGTTGATAGTAGTGTACCATTTTTGACTAGGCACACGATCAATAACACCTAAATAATCCTCTGAATCCTCAAGATTTGAAGTTTATGGATTACAATGCTTTGAAGAATTCTTGAGATTATTAATCTCAATTTGCATGTTATTATGCTGATCTTATAGTTGTCTTAACTCATTTTTAAGGGTATTGACTTCATGTCTTAGGTCATTAATGCTAGCGGGTTAATTAAATTCTTCACCTTTTTCTAAATGGTTAAGTACCTCCTTAAGGATGTACTCTTGGTTTTTAGAAAGGAAGTCTGAAGAATTGGGAACATTATCTTTGGTTTAGCAAGACTTAATTAACTTGAGCTTAATGTCAGGGTGAGTAACTTGATTGATAATATCAATCATAGATTGTTGTTGATTGGTAAGGACATTAAGACTTAATCCATTCATTTGAATAATGGATTAAAGATGATTGCATCTCTCAGTTAACGGATTACACTGCCAATCTCCTTTCTTGGAGATGTCTAAGTCACTAGAGGTTTGGATATAACAAAGCTCATCATTGCTCTCAGAGGAGTCCTCTAGATCTTTAGAGGAGCTGAAATTAAGCAAGAGTTTGCATAATTGAGTCTTCAAATGGTCGTCAATTTGAAGATTGTTAATTTTAGTTTTAGTTTTTCATTTATTAGCAAAGTGGCCATATTTACCACATTTGAAACATTTAGGGTTAGATTCGTTGGTTTTCTTTTTCCTAACAAATTTTCTTTTAGAATTATCCCCCTAATTATTAGAAACGTTAATATGTTTCTTTTTACGTTTATAGGATTTCTTAGGAACCTTCTTATTCCTTTTGGAGACTTTATGAGTAGAAGTCTCAAGAGTATTATAAGAAAATTGATCACAAAAGTCCCCTAACTCTTTCTTTCCAGAAAGATTTTGCTTCATAAGCTGCCTTTGTAGCTTAAGGTCATTGCAGAGAGAAAGACCCTCTTAGATGACAACGCTGATTAATTGACCATAAGTATAATTATGGTAAGGAACAGAGATGCTATCATTAGCTTCTCTTAATTTCTTTATAACTTTCTCAGCAAAGAAAGTAGGAAGGCCATCAATAAATTTGGCTTTCCAATGCTCAGAGTTTCCATCGCTTCTCTGAGTAACCCTAGTAAGGAAGACATCATTATACCACTTAAATTGACTAAGGGTAGGGCATTCTAGGTTTTGTAATAATCTTCTATTAGGTTCCCAGCTATAATCACTATTGCCAACAAAATGCTGAATAATAGCAAGCATTAAGGTATGCACAACATCATGTATTCCTCTGTCTTGCATATGTTCATCTTTGATAATTTTTACGGCATTAACAATATCATTCTTTTGATTATCCGTGAGGATATTACCCCACCAACCACGAAGAGTTCAGGTAAATCCAACAATGATCATTTGAGAAATACTTTGATCAGAGGCATCATTTTGTTTACAGATGGTGGAATACATGGACATCTGATGTATCATCTCATAGATTTGAGCTTCAGAATTTCCATAAATATTCCAATCGTAAATGGATTTTCCATGAAAGGTGGTCTGTGGAATCATCACAGTATTTTCTATGAAAAGAAGATCCCGAGGAGTTGGTGTATCGTAGTAATTTCTAACAGGACCAACGTAGCCAATATTATTACCATAAGTAGTTTTATTGACTTGGTTTTCATAATTTTTGAAATTTTTTTCAAAATTATGAACTCTTTTCGGTGGTAAGTCTAATTCTGAATCATAATCTAAGTGGGATAATGTGTTAAGTTTTAACCCTTTGAGATTATTCTCAATCTCTTTAGTTGGGACATAAATCAGTTTTATTACCCATTTTAAAACCTTTAACATCTATGCGAGGTAGAACTAAAGGTTGGTCAAGACTTTTCTCAAAGTCTGCATGTTTCTTAATAGTAAGATGTGCCTGGAGGTTCTCAGTCCCATTGAGTTATTTTCCTATCGTATTAACGATAATATTGGTATAATTACCTTGCTTATAAAGTGGATTTAGCATATTCTTATTGGTGAGGAGTTTATTATCACCCTCAAAGTTAAGGAAGGCACTGGCTTTTAACCTAGTTGAACTACCACTTTGGCTGGTGTTTCCAACATCTAAGGAGAGGGGTTCAGTAGGAGGGTGAATAGCAGATATAATCTGATTATTCGAAGTATTCCAATTTCTCAAATGTTTATCTTTCGATTTAAGAATCTGTTTATCCTTAGCTTTGAGAACAAAAAGATGCTTATCTTTAGAAAACATTTAAAACCAAACCACAAAAGAAGTAACCAGTTGGTTATCTTCAACCAATTTATAAACTTCATTCTTATAATTATCTAACTCAGCCATGCTATATTTAATAAAATACCAAGCACGAAAGTTAGCATAACCTGATAGATAAAATTCAGCATTAATTTTTGTTCTATTAATTGTGAAATTCATAAAAAAGATAGAATATTAAAGTATGACGTTCATTTCATACGGCGTAGGAGATTCTCTACGCTGAGAAGTATTCTTCTCATAAATGCCATGGTGCATTTGTTCATTGGTAAAGATACCATGAAGGTTCATATCATCATGATACACACGGTTCCTAGGATTTTCTTCACTAACAGAATTACGTGAAGTAGATGGAGAATATGTAACAAAAGGGGATCTAGAGTGATGATTCCTAGAGGATTGACACATATTAATTTTTCTAAAATTTAAGAAAACATCTCCATCTTTATCCTCAATAATATCCCCAATATCATCATTTTGATGAGGTTGGGGAGGAACAACATTTTTCATAGCCCAAGTCTATGGGAAATCAATTTCGTCCCAACTTATAGTTCTAGGTGTGTGGACATTATAATCTATAAGGTGTGTGTCAATTAACACAGTTTTACCAAAAGGACTAGATTGTTTAATATTGGGATCTATAGTATTCATTACCTTGTAATAAATCCTATAAATAATCCCAATAGTTTCTGATCCCGGTAGAAAATTATAACCTTTGGTTTGAACTCTAAGACTTAAAGCTTTACAAAGGTGCATATCAGACAAAGACAAATTTATATTTGAAAAGACATCAAAATAAACAGGTCCATTACAAAGACTAGTTTCAATAGCTCTCATCAAAGATTGTCGAAAATTAGTACACCTATCATTACGTAGAGTAGCTTGCAAAGAGGCGTTCATATCAGAAAGGGTCAAGGGTTTAAAATCAATTTTTATTAAACCAACATGAATAAAATGATAATTTTTATCTTTTATATGATCTTTAAGATCATCCCATTTAAAGAGCTCGATAGACTTATCTTACTCGTTCAAAGTAATGGTTTGTTCCATAGTCTTTATAGCGTACTTGCTACGAAAATTATACCAGTTAGTGTTATAAATAGTTTTAGGCTGGTCCTTAGGAATAGTCCACCTGTTCAAATCCTTTTGAACATCAAATTCAATCAAAGAAGAGTTTTTCATGAACTCTTATGAAGTGTGTGTATCTATGGTATTTAATTTCATAATACAAATGTTAATATTTAGAATAATAATAACCATATGATCTAAAATAGGAAAATATTGTGCAAATCAAAAATCTAAATTTAAAAGAATATAATAAGATGAATTAGAAATCATTTTTGACACCCAGTGGTCAACGATTTACTCGGGAATAAGCCTCAACGCCTCACACGACGACACGGCAGCCCATTATGCGACAGATACCAGTCCATATCAAAATTAGATTTCTATTTCTATTTATCCTTATTATTATTATTTAAACTAGGTTTTTAATGTGAATAGTAAATTACTATACACACCGATGAATAGTAACTTACTATTTAGGTGAATAGTAACTTACTATTCCGACATAAATTCCAGACCATTATTATTACTAATCTAAACATTAACACACAGTTTAGCATGGCTCTGATACCATAAAAGAGAGGATCAATATTAACAGAATAATAACTGAGATAGAGTTTTTTCTAAGTTTGTAATTGATTGACTTGTGTCATTACTGTACACTTCATGTAATCATCATTTGGCGATAAAAACTTATCTAATTCAGAAGAAATTAAAAAAAATTAATCATAACTCTAAATGCAGATTGTGATGCATATATAAATATAGGTAGCTTACTCGAATAAGTATCCACATATGATTTTTGTTCTCATCTAGAACTTTCTTCCAATACCTAAAATTGAATGGGGAATTTTCTAGAATAATAATGCCTGCCTATGAGTTAAAATTTAAAGACGAGAACCCTATTAAATGACCCTTCGAGATTAGAATTTGAATGTTCTCCCCCTTTCGAACTTCTTTTGGAGATTAATCCCCCGTGTTGGTCCCCTAACTCATTTCCTGGAACTAGAACCTATTTTAAAAATAGCGAAAGTAATTAAAAAATGGTCCATTTGACGTTAATGAAATAAGCCCATAAGTTTGAAGTCATCAAAAGCATAATCCCGGTACAAAAAAGCATGCACATGCATATCACTTTCATTTGCAATAACCGAAAAAGGAAATTTATGATAAGAAATGTAGAATAACATCAATTCATAAAGCTACCAAGATCATAATCATACCCTCACTGGTATTAGCACCCGATGAAACAGTGCCTTCAAAATCAACAACATTTTAATGACCACGGTGTGAAGGAGGCTGATTGGAATCTCTCACAAATTGGTGCACATGTATTTCTCTTTCACCTATAATATGCACGAAAGGGATCAACATTGTTGATGAAAAAAATTAGATTATATCTAATTATTTAATCACAGATAAAATAAATGAGACAAAGAAGTTTTAAAGTGGTTCAGCCTTTATAAGAATGGCCTACGTCCACTGTTTCTGTTATTGATGATTATTTGGGAATTCTCGATTACAAGTTCAATCAAGAAATTCCGGTCCCCTTACAATGAGGGTAATATAATGTATATATAGCCCTGAGGCTGTAATGTGAAAGGGTAATATATTAAATGCCCCTTAAGCGTATACATATGTATGATAATAATAAGCATTTAATGAACAGTCAAACTGTTGGCTATCCTGCTATTAATGCTTTGTTCGAGGTGCAGCTCGGACCGCCTGAGTTGCTCGGTACTCAAGAGTTCCTCGTAGTTCCTCGTAGAGTTCTTGTAGGTCGAAGCGTCTGAGTTCCTCGGGGAAGCAGTGTTCCTCGTTGTAGTATGGTTCCTCGGAGCGTCAGAGTTCCTCGGAAGTGTTTGTTGTTGCCACGTAGATTGACACATGTCTTCACTCGATTGGGCCATGTCAGCAGACTAAATTTGGTATCAACAGAAGCCCCCAATGTTTCATAGTTCGAAATTTGAGGAGTGTGGAACATTTTTTCTCGAAATATGGTAGTTTTAAATGGTCCTCCTGATTTTTAGGAGTATTTCTTTTGTATTTATTTTTCCTTCCAAATTCATAGAATTAGGCTTTTTTGAATTTTTATGACCGCCTCGATCTCCGCTTACTTTTTGTCCTTCTAACCGCTGGTAGTGTAATCGTTTCTTTTTGTAATCATTAACTTTACCGTTTCCCAAGATAATGTATTTAAGCATCACAGACAATCTCATCGTCTTTTAATTTTTCAAATTTGTATCTTAGAGTTTTCCATTGTCTTTTACTCTATTGTGCGTTCATCCTTTTCATCGTTCGTTGTCAACAGATCCACTCTATTCCTGTAAGATCTTCTTCCTTCTTCTTCATTTCCTTTATTCATCATGGTTTACCTTGTTGAATCTCTTGATAAATTTTGTTCTGATTTTTCTATTCCTTCATGGGTTGTTCTGGAGGAACTTTCTGAACCTTCCGATTATTTCCGTTTGGCTGAGGGACATTGGTTCCCCGATCTCTTTGTTGATGAGTGTGGTTTTTCTTTTCCCCCAAACCCTCTATGTCTGGAATTCTGTCAATACTTTGACGTTGTTCCTGCAAGAATAGCCCCCAATACATGGAGAATAGTTAATGGGTTTCATAGACTAAATCAAATTCATGGAACTCGCATAGGAATTCCAGAAATCATGTTTTGTTATAGATGGGCTGTTGGTGATAATACTTTTTATTTAAAAACTAGATTTTTAAATAGGGCTTTAGTGGTCAATCTCCCGGATGCCAATAGGGACTATTTTGAGCACGGAGTTGTTATAAAAAATTGGCAACATGCTCCTTTATCTGGAGATGAAGTGCATCAGGGTCCCAAATGCCCTCCTTATGGCAATGGGATACGTTATTTTTATTTTATTTTATTTATTTCTAAATTATGCTTCCTTTATGTTTGATAAAATGTGTCACTGATATTTTAATGTTTATTTATTTGCAGTTGACAATAAAAGAAAGTCTCCAAAAGAGGTAGACATTAATATAAGGCATTTAAAACTTATATGGGGTTTGCATCAGACTGTTGCCGACGAGCACATTAGGTCAGCTTCATATTTGCTGCAGTACAAGAGTTACACCTCCTCTTTCACTGCTCGTCCGATGATAAGCGACGCAGAGCTAATACCTGCCTCTACAAGTTCTTCGCGTGAATCACATATTCCTTTGAGTGAAAGGATGAAGAAAAGAAGACCTCCCACCCTTTTTGAGAAACCTGCCTCTGGTGCTGGAGAGGCAAAAAGAAGTAAGATTGACGTCCCAGGAGAGGGGACAAAGAAAATTGATGCACCCCCTCCGGCTGCTCCTGTGAAGGTTGCCGAGAAGCCCCCAGTGGCCCCGAGCAAGGCTGATGCTCCAAAAGAAGTGATTGTCATATCACCGACCAAGAGTTCTTCCTTGGTCGAAACTATTCCTGTTCCCCCGAGGAAGCTGAAGAAAAGCTCCTCGGTCAATTTGGCTGAAACCGTCTCTCAGCCCCCAACTACTGGAACTGGTGTTCCTACTTTTGTTCCCCCGAGCTCTGCCATGAGCTCGGTGAAGACTTGGATCATTCCCTAGATCTAAGGTATTGAAGAAAACCTTTCTCGAGACATGGTTACCTCATTGGCTGCTCGCCATATTGTTTCTGTAAGTCTTATTATTTTGAACTTTTCATCTTTCCCTTGTTATATCTGTCTCTCACTTGCTTTCATTTTCTTTTCACAGTTGGTGAGCTTCTTTAATACAATTTTGAAGAAAGATGAAGCTATTAAAGCTTCAAGCTCCTCATCTGGTGTGGAGTAAGCTCTGATGGGTCTGACACGGTCTTTAGAAGATTCTCGTCAGCAGCATGATGCTGATAAGGCTGCTTGGGAGAATAAACTTACCTCAACCGAGCAGGAGAAGGCTCAAGTTATTGAAGTCTCCAAGGGGTTGGAGAAAAAAATAAATGATTTGGAGAAGAAGAATAAAGAGATCGAAGGGAAGCTCTAAATGCTGGGGAGCTTGAAAATAAGCTCAAGGTTGCTGAGGAGGAGTTGGGTCAACTTCGGGAAGTAAGTCAGCAGAAGGAAGAAGTTGAGAATAAACTGAAGGCTGCTGACAATCTTCTGTCCGAGAAGCTTTCCTCAGAGAAGTTAAAGAGGAAATTGGCTGTGAAGAAATCCTTCAGCGCTGGCTGGGATAAAGGGTGGAACAAAGGCTTGGCTGCCATGATGTCGCAAGTAGAATATGGCAGCCTCAAATACTTTAGAGATGGGTGGGTCGCTGCTCTACAAGAGATTAAAGTTGATGAAACTTCTGTACTATTTCAGCGGCACATCCCTGGTCCCCCTCCAACTCCTGGAGACGAAGAAGAGGACGAAGCTGGGTCTGAGGAGTCTTCCATGGTGATGGGAGATCAAGTTTCTCATCCCCCAGCCATCCAGCCTACTAACGAGGAACATCAACAACTCGCTACTTCATCCGAGCAATTGCCAGCGCTCCCCGAGCAACTTTCTGTTCCCTCCGAGCAACCTACCTCCTCGTCCCAGCCTCCCGAGAAGGTTTTGGGAGACAAGGAAAAGGTGTAGTGTTGTTCGGGTTTCTCTCTATTTTATTTTTCTTTGTCAAATGTAACCCTGAACATGTAACTCTGAACTTTGTGATATAATAAAACTTGACCTTTTGTTTATGCATACTGTTGTTTCTCCTCTTCATGCTCTGTTGGTACTCTTATTGATTATTGCTTTTTCTTCCTCTACTAGTTTCTGGCCAGGATGGACTTATTGTCTCCTCATGATACACAGCTGTTACGGCAATACAATGAATATTTTAAGGCTGGTCACACAGATCTGAGTGCGGCACAAATCGTCGACATCCTCGGCCAAGATGCTTCGGAACAGGCAATTGAAGCCTACCAATATTTGAAGTGTCTGCTTGATCGTGCAGTGGCTAATAATGTAGCTTATTATGATATGATTGAGGATCTCCAAGGCACTCTTGAAGAACTTCAGCAATAATATAAGGAATCCACTGCCCTTTTGCACGAGGGGTATGGGAAGAAGTATCAGCAAATCATTGCCGACAAGGGATATGATAAATGATTTGCTGCTTACGATGTGAGGGAAAGAACTTTGAAAGCCGAGGTCGAGGAGCATAGTCACATAGCCGAGTTGTTGGAGCAAGAAAATAACAACTTGCAAAGAGAAGTATCTCAATTAAAATCTGTTGCCTCCACCTCAAATGCTTTGGTCCTAGTGACTGACGAGGGATTCTCGTTCTTAGAGGTAAAAAACGCCAACCTGAGGGATGAGTTGGAAACCTTGAAAAGGTCTGGCCCTTCTACTTCTGCTCATGGACGAGCAAGAGCTCCTCGGGGATGATCAAGAGCTTCTCGGATTCCTGTCGAGGAACATATGACTCAATCTGCTTTAGAGAACCAGGCCTTCCAACTAATAATGAAGAATCAGGCATTGGCTGAGATGTCTAAGAAGACCAGGGGTCTGGAAGAGCAGCTTTCTGTGCAGAAATCTATCTTGGAGAATAAAGAACTATTCATAAAAAATCTCCACGAACATCTGGAAAGATTGACATATCAATTCCACAAGCAGCCCAGGGAGTATTGGATGGCTGGCTACAACGAGGTTCTCTACCACTTGGACGATCGTATCCAAAATGCAAATAATGAGGGCTACAAACAGGTATGGTTGAATGCCTTAGGTGTGCTACAACTAGAACAGGGTCATTACCTGTGGGATTGCCATAATCCTGGGCTGCTCGACCTACCAGTGCCACCATTCAAGCTTGATATGAGTTGGATCCCTTCTCGGGCCATCCCTCGATGTCTGATTTCCAAATACCTCGGCGATTATAATCTCCATTCCAATGTCGAGATATCTCATCCCGAGCATCTACTAGATCGACCATCTGTGATGAATATCAGGATGTTAAAAGACCTTAACTTCATAAATTCTCCTCTTGCTTTAAATGATCCACCTGCTGGCGATGAACCTGTTTCAAAAGTAGAGGGGAAGAAACCAATAGAATAGGAATATTGATGTAATAAATTTGTATTTCATTCTTGATGTATTTTGTTCTATATTTAATGAAATAATTTTATTTGCAAATCTTGACTGCTATTGTTTTGTAACACTTTACATCTGTGCATGTGTATCTGTTAAAAAGATAACAATATTGTGTTATTTGTTGACCAACTTATTGTCGAGTAGTTTGAATTTGTGGTAGTCATTTGGCAAAAATGATGTTTTGTTTCTCGACCAACTTAGTAGTAATTTAAAAAGTTACAAGTATCAAAAATTTTGCTCCATCACTTTCTTGTATTCATAAAATGTTTCCGACCAACCAAGGTCGGTAAATTTTCCTTTTCGACCAACTACAGTTAATGGATTTTTCCTTTACGAGCAACTTTGGCACTTTCTGGAATAATTTTACCTCCCGACCAACTTTAGTTGGCGTTTTCGAGAACACATTTACTTCCTAACCAACATAAGTTGGCATTTTTAGGAATACATAGTTTTACTTCCCGTATGAATACATTTACTTCTTAACCAACATAAGTTGGCATTTTTAGGAATACATAGTTTTACTTCCCGTAGGAATACATTTACTTCCTAACCAACATAAGTTGGCATTTTTAGGAATACATAGTTTTACTTCCCATAGGAATACATTTACTTCCTAACCAACATAAGTTGGCATTTTTAGGAATACATTGTTTTACTTCCCGTAGGAATACATTTGTTTCCCGACCAACCTTAGTTGTCATTTTTGAGAATAAATTTGAGTAGTCCGAGTTTTGCCGAGTAGTGTGTAGCACTAATATTCCCCGAAAAACTTTCAATAAAAGGAGAGAATTTGGCAGAATATCTTCATTTTATCATACTGACGGAACTGTGTTACATGAGAATATACATCACTGATAATACTTGCGCAGGTGCTCTGCGTTCCATGCATTCTTAAACTCCTCCCCCTCTAAAGTTTCTATTTTGTATGTCCCTGGTCGAACAACTTCTTTAACTCGGTAGGGTCCATCCCAGTTTGCTTCCAGTTTGTTGTGCTTTTGAATCACCTTCTTTAGCACATAATATCCTTCTTTCAAGTCACACTTCTTCGCTCTCTTGTCGTAGAACAAAGCTGTTCGCTGCTGGTAAGTAGCATTTCTAATGGCTGCTTCTTTTCTGACTTCCTCGAGCATGTCTAAATCCAATCTTCTCATTAAGTCGCTGACAGGGGAATTGAAATTTAGTACCCTATGTGTTGGGAGGCCCAACTCGACAGGTATAACAGCTTCACTTCTAAACGCCAGCATATATGGTGATTCTCCAGTTGCTACTCGGGGAGTAGTTCGGTAAGCCCATAGTACTGATTGTAGCTCATTGATCCAATTTGCTTTTGCATCATCCAGTCTTTTCTTCAAGCCATTCAGCAGCATTCTGTTTATCACTTCAGTTTGTCCATTGCTTTGAGGATGGCCTGGTGCCGAGTGGACCTTCAAGATATTTGACTGATAACAATAGGCAGCGAACTCCTCATTGTCAAATTATATTCCATGGTCTGTGATGAAAGCATGAGGAAGACCATATCGACAAATGATGTTCTTCCAAATAAATTGGTACACCTTGTCGTACGTCATATCAATGAGAGGCTCAGCCTCAACCCATTTAGTAAAATAATCCACAACGACCACGAGATACTTAAATCTTCCCCTGGTCGTCGGCAGTGGCCCGACCAAATCTATTCCCCATATGGCAAATGGCCAAGGGGAAGTAATGGGTGTCAATAATGCTTGGGGAGTTCTTAGGATGGAGGAGAAGCGCTGACACTTGTCACATTTCTTAGCATAAGCTATACAATCAGCCCTCATCATTGGCCAGTAATATCCTTGCGTCATCACCCTTTGCAAAAGAGTCCGACCTGCTACATGGGCTCCACAGGACCCTTCATGGACCTCTTTAATTAAATCTTTCACCTCGGTGGGATGCACACACCTTTGCAAACCTGCTATAATTCCTCGTCTGTATAAAATACCATTAGTCAATACATAACGAGCAGCTTTAAACTTCAATTTCTTAGCTGCGAGCTTGTCAATTGGTAATTCTCCTTCCTCAATATATGCCCTGATGGGATCCATCCAAGATGGTCCTAAATCAAGGGTAATAAAATTCATCGTCAGATCTTCATTTATACTCCGACCAGCTAAAACTTCAATTGGGATTGTTCTTCGTAGCTCGGTACGAGTAGCTGATGCTAATCGGGCTTAGGGCGTCTGCTCTCGCATTCTCCATTCTTGGTATTCTGACCAGATGAATAGAAGCAAATTTCGACACCAGCTCATTTGCCTTTGCATGATATCTGATCATTAATTCTCCTCTGACTGCATATACTCCCATCATTTAATTTACGATCAATTGCGAGTCACTGAGGATAATAACCTGTTCTGCCCCCATGGTTTTTGCCAAACTAAGACTTGCAATCATGGCTTCATATTCATCCTCATTATTCGAAGCTTTGAATTGTAAACGTAGGGCGTATTCCATGTCGACCTCGTCCGGACTGTTCAAAACTATCCCCGTGCCACATCCTGTAGTGCAAGATGAACCATCAACGAACAGACTCCATATAGGTAACTCGTCTTCAAATTTCTGATTTGACAGAGTTCCTCGGTGGAAAATTTGTTTCTTCCTTTCACCATCTCCTAATATTTCTTGCTGTTCGTCGATCATCTTTTCTTGCCCTTTTACCAACCTGAGCTGGTCTGGGCTTGAATTTGATGATCCTGTAATATCTACTTACCCTTTTACCAAGCTAAGTTGGTCTGGGCTTGCATTTGATGATCGTGTAACATCCACAGGTTGATCAGCGAGCAATTTTTGTTCCTCGGGGGTATCAGGATAGGTGAACTCTGCTATAAAATCTGCTACCGCTTGCCCTTTTAGCGATGATCTGGGTTCATAGACTATATCATATTCACCGATTTCTATTGCCCAGCACATCAATCTTACTGACTTTTCTGGTTTATAAAGGACTTGCCTCAATGGCATATCAGTATATACTACTATGGTATGACCTTGAAAGTATGGCTTCATTCTTCTACTTGCCTCGATCAATGCTAGTGCTAATTTTTCCAGCCTTGGATATCTGATCTCTTCTCCTCGGAAGGCCTTACTTGTATAGTAGATTGGTTTTTGTACTCTATTCTCCACTCTTATCAATGCCGAACTGACTGCATTCTCGGACACTGCCAGATACAAGTATAATTTTTCTCCCATCACTGGCCTGGATAACAGTGGAGGTGCTCCCAAATATTTCTTTAAGTCTTGAAAATCCTTCTCACATTCATCATTCCATTCAAAAGTCTTTCGGAGCTTCTTGAAGAATGGGAGACATCGATCAGTTGCTCGCGATACAAATCTGTTAAGTGCTGTTACTCGTCTTGTAAGACTTTGCACCTCTTTCTTCGTCGTTGGGGATCGCAACCCTAACAGAGCTTTGATCTTTTCAAGGTTATCTTCAATGCCTCACTAATCGACAATGTACCCGAGAAACATACCTTCTCGTACTCCAAATGTGCACTTCGTTGGGTTCAACTTCATTTGATATTTATCTAGTTGATCAAAGGTCTGGCTTAAGTCAATTAGATGATCAACAACTTTTTTGCTCTTTGTCAGCATATCGTCAACATAGACTTCCATATTGCAACTGATTTGTTCTGCAAATACTTTGTTCATCAGCCACTGATATGTTGCACCTCCATTTTTCAAACCAAAAGGCATAACATTATAACAATAAGTCCCCCTAGGGGTAATGAAAGAAGTACTCTCCCTGTCTTCGGGTTTCATTTTAATCTGATTGTAACCAGAATAAGCATCCATGAAGCTCAGCAGCTCGTGTCCCGAGGTAACATCCACTAGTTGATCAATTCGGGGCAGCGAAAAGTGATCCTTTGGGCATGCTTTGTTGAGGTCGGTGAAGTCTACACACATCCTCCATTTTTTGTTCTTCTTTTTCACCATCACCACATTTTCTAACCAGTCTGGATATTTAACATCTTCAATAAAACAAGCCTTCTGAAGCTTCTCGACTTCCTTCTGTATACCTTGATTCTTCTCGGGACTGAATACTCTTCTTCTCTGCTTCACACGCTTAATCTCCTTATTCACATTGAGCTCGTGACATAAGAAATTTGGGTCTATCCCAGGAATATCCTCATGACTCCACGCAAAAGTTTTCTTTCTGCTTCTTAGGAAAGTTATCAATTCCTGTTTTAGTGAGGCTTCCAACGATGAACCTACTTGAGTGGTTCGTTCAGGGTGCTCGTCGTCTAGAATGATGTTTTCAGTAGCTTCCACCACTTGACCTTTCACGAGTTGTGACTCATCTCTAGGATCCAATGTTTCAATTTCTGCCCCTTTATCCACTTGATAAGTAGTAGTCTTTTTTCTTGATTCCTCCAGTTCCTCTTGCTCGGCGGATGAATAATAGCATTCCCGAGCTACTTTTTGATCACCTTTCACAACTCCTACTCCAAAATTTGTTGGAAATTTTAGGCATTGATGTACCGTAGATGGTACAACCTCGAACTTCTTTAATCCTACTCTTCCCATGATGATATTGTATGATGATTGAACATTCTTATCCATCACGAAGAAGCGTATTCTTTCTGTTCGACAAGCAAGCCACGTACCAATGAATATGTCCAATTTGATCGTCCCAAGTGGAAATACTTTCTCGCCAGCAAAACCGAGGAGGGGTCTATGATAAGGCTCCAATTGAGATAGCTGTCGAGCTACCATTGTCGACCAGTACTCTTAAAATCATTACCTCCTTCATCCTCATTTTGATCACTAATGGGTCATCATGAGGATATAGAACACCTGCGAGGTCATTCTTTGAGAAACCAATGACCAATTTCTCTTTATTTACCTTTCTCGGGCGATCCTCCTCAGCTAGATTTATTCGTTGAATGTACGAGCAAGATTGAGCCTCACAGAGGTAAGATTTTCTTTCTGCAGTAAGGTCTCCTCCTCCTGCATCTCCACCTGTTATAACATTACAGTCAAATAACCCAAAGCGTATTGAAAAAACCTCACGTTCTGGCTGCCTTGGTCTCTTGGGAAGATCGGGGTCGTCTTCTAGATCAACTTCATGGTTTCTTTTCTTGTTCCCCTCTGCTCGACGAGGAGATCTAGACCTTTCTCTTGTTCGGTCGTTGTTTCTTCTTTCTCTTCCACGATCAACATACTTTGCCAGTTTTCCTCGTCTGATGAGTGTTTCAATTTCATTCTGAAGAGCTATGCAATTTTTGGTCATATGGCCTTGATCTTTATAAAACTCGTAATATTTTGCTTTATTTCTCCTATCAGGGTCTGGCTTCATTTTCTCTGGCCAATTTAATTCCTCGTTCTTGATTTCTTCTAGAACATGGTTGATGTCCTTCTTCAAAGGAGTATAATTATCAAATTTCTTCATTACTTCCCATGCCGACCTAGTTTTTGAGTGTTTGTCATTACCATTGTTCTTATGCTCTTTCTTCTTGGCTTTATCACCTTCCACCTTGGTTTCTTTGGCATCCATATTCTTCTTCGCAGCCATAGCCTCCTCGGCATTCATAATCTTGGACGCTTTTGCCATCAGATATGACATGGTTCTAGGTGGATCTTTGGCCAAAGTGTTGTACAACTTGTTGGGCAGTAGTCCAATCATCAAGGTGGTAATCACTGTCTTTTCCTTATAATCAATGACTTCGAGTTTCTCGTTATTAAAACGAGTTATATAATCTCTGGTACTTTCACCAGCTTTTTGTCTAACCCTTAACAAATGCGCTACTCGTTTAACAGGCTTTGCCCCAAAACAGAAATTCCCAATGAATAACTCGGCCAGTTGAAGAAAAGTTGAGATCTTACCCCGATGAAGATTATTATACCACATTTGAGCAGATCCGGTAAGAGTTCCCGAGAATGCTCTACATCTCATCTCATCTCATCTGGAACGGCATAGATGTCGGCTGCAACTTGGTATTGCTCTATATGAAGGACAGGGTCGGTCTTTCCATCATATTTGGGGGTCATAACAGGCGCTTTAAACTTTGATGGTGTTGGAAAATCTACAATGGCCTGGACAAAAGGTGTTCCTTGAACAAAAGTTTGTTGTAGAGGGTTCTTGGCTTTAGTCATTTCCCCTAATCTATCCTCCAGCCTCTGAATTGAGCCTTTCCATGCATCATTTCCTTCCTCGGGCCTGTTGGTTCGAGCAACTGATCGAGTTGATGTGGCTTCCTGGGATCTATTTTGACGAGAAACTGGTCGTGACTGGGCAGATCCTTCCCTTAAATCTGATGGTCGTCGAAAACTCCTCGATGCGACTTTAGGAGGACTTCTACTCCTTCTAGGTACTAATCGATCAAACGGTGATACCCTACTTAACCTCTCTAGCGCACTAGTCCTTTCTCGAGAGAGAGTGATACGTTGTTTAGTATCTGTGCCCCGCACTGACGAAGTTCGTCCAGGTTAATAAGAAAAATCTTCAGATTCCTCAATACGATATGAATCAGTACGCCTAGTACGTGAAGAAGGTAAATGGGTATTTCTTTGAATACTTCGCAGTCCTGAATGGGTTGGTGCACCGCCATGGAGGGTTTGTATGAGTTGTCGCATAGTTTCTTGCATGACGGTCTGGTCCTGGGCCAGATTTGTCATTATTCCAGCCAGATCTGGAATATTAGGCGGAGCAGATGGATTTGGAGGGCTTTCAGCGTTTCGATTGCTGGATTCTGGAATATCAGCCATTTATGATGAATTATTTTCGATGAAAAACGATATTACCAGTCATTTCCCACAGACGGCGCCAATCTGTTGATGTAAAAAATTAGATTATATCTAATTATTTAATCACAAATAAAATAAATGAGACAAAGAAGTTTTAAAGTGGTTCAGCCTTATAAGAATGGCCTACGTCCACTGTTTCTGTTATTGATGACTGTTTGGGAATTCTCGATTACAAGTTTAATCAAGAAATTCCGGTCCCCTTACAATAAGGGTAATACAATGTATTTATATCCCTGAGGCTTTAATGTGAAAGGGTAATATATTAAATGCCCCTTAAGCGTATACATCTGTATGATAATAATAAGGATTTAATGAACAGTCAAACTGTTGGCTATCCTGCTATTAATGCTTTGTTCGAGGTGCAGTTCGGACCGCCTAAGTTGCTCGGTACTCAAGAGTTCCTCGTAGTTCCTCGTAGAGTTCTTGTAGGTCGGAGCGTCTGAGTTCCTCGGGGAAGCAGTGTTCCTTGTTGTAGTATGGTTCCTTGGAGCGTCAGAGTTCCTCGGAAGTGTTTGTTGTTGCCACGTAGATTTCCACGTGTCTTCACTCGATTGGGCCATGTCAGCAGACTAAATTTGGTATCAATAACATAATACTAATTAAATTTATACTTGAAAAAAACATTGATATCTCTATTTATATAAAATTATTTGTATATTTTCAATTAATATGTTTTTCAATACGAAGATCGTATCGTCATAGTTGTTAACATCAAAAGGGATACCGTTGGGAAATTTGTTGATATTTGAATTAGTTGAATTAGAATAAAGACACATGGATTCCCTCGTGAATCCTTGCAGCATAAAAGATCTCGGGGAGTCTGCACAACTGGAACCTTATACAAAAAAATTAAAAACTTACATTAGATATGGAGATATGTATGCAATATCTACTAGTGCACACCCAATGTATAAGCGATGCGTATTATGAGATTGATAAGATTAAAAGCAGTTTCACTACCGATGATAAAGTTCATAAAATTTGTCCGTGTGGATGAGAGAGGAAGGAATAAATGTCACAAATTAAAGAACTTAAGGTTATATAAGTGATCCTTCTATACAAGCGTTTGCATGCACCTATTGATAATAATAAACATAAATTAACAAATATGTCTAGCAAGGACTTACCAACTTAAATGGGAATAAAATTGGATTACTAATTTCCTAGCAACTGATAATGTATCCAAAATTTAACAAATATATCATTTTATATTTTTTTAGCAAATCAATTCAAAACAAAATATTCGACCCTTTATGCATCAAAGACTGTAATGTAAAAGCATCATTATAATTATCCAACTCAATACCAAAAAAGTAACACGTAGATCCTAAGTCTTTTATCTGAAACTTAACACATTGTTTTAATCTCATTTGAGAAATCCCATCAATTTCATCTCCAATCATAATCACAATCACGTAATCAATATATAAATAACAATGATACAACCATCTAATATTTTGACATGCACAAAAATATTATGATTACTAGATCTTAAAACAAAATCGAGGAGGCTTCTGGTTGAGACTATAGGCTGCTTTTTGAGTTTGCATACTTCCCCAAGCTTATTTTATCATTAAGATTAGGATTCATGTAAACTTGTTATGTAAGATACCTACTTGATTCATATTTTGACATTATATTGATTGAACTAGAGATGAAAACATGAAGGTGAGAAAACATTGTTGGCTAAAATCAGTTCAGACAAATGTTGTGTATAAACATCCTCTTCTATTAGTTTCAAATTACATGCAGTACAGATCAATGATGTTATATGGAATTAATGGGATAAATTTTAATTCCTGCCAACCCATACTAACTTGAGCTTCAGTAGTTGGGTACCACTTTCATACTTAATGGCACCATTATTGAGCATTTTAGTATTTGTACTGTGGTCTTTTAATTAATACGTGTATTTTGTTATTCAATACCTGTGAGGTATTAGCATTCAAACATCTAATCTTTTTTAGAATCTTGATGTGTATATTACTCTTGGGAGGTACATATTGCATTAGAAGTTAGGTTGATAAATTTCTCTGAGATCAATATTTGCTTCAAATGTAATTTGTTAACATTTATAAGGTTTGGGGTTTTAGGTATAATGACAAATTTACAAATCTTTACTTTACCTATTGTCATCCATTTGTTTGGTAAAATTCCTAAGTCTCTATGTGTTTTGATATATGTGTTTTAACATATTTTCCCTTCATTTCAGATTTACTACTCATTTCTTCCTGTTTCGTTTTAGTATTTTATGAGTTTTTTGAAGCTGTTATGAGGTTTTTATAAACAAAACAAGCATTGAATGAGATATTATACTTATATTCAAGTTTGGTGTTTTGACTGTCTTTGCATATTTTTATGGTTTTCCTTTATGACCATTTATTTGTTAGTATATATTGACTTTAAATGTGTTCTTTTGTTTTAGGTTATAAAAAGTGAAAACAACAAGTATCACATTGAAGTTTGATGCATCACAAAGGAAGTCAAGATTTGGTTGTAGGAATTACATTCTAACTTATCTACAAAGTAATTTTGAATTATTTGTTATGGTGGCATGGCCTTATCTTAAACGAGTCTAACTTATCCACAAAGTAATTTGTAATGGCCAAGATTCTTGATCATGTGTATTATTTGGAATGATTCTTAATAAAGTCTGTAATGGCCATTGAAAAAGGCCAATGAAGTTAATATATATGTACAGTTATTTGGACATAGGTCGATTTGCAAATTTCTATGATTTTAATGCCATAGGTAAGCATATATGATGTTTATTTATTTATCGTTGCTGTAATATTATTTGAGGCTAAATATGGTAGGTCCATTAATTTCTCATCTTCTTATTTAGGGTTGTTTATTTGTTTTATAGTCTCTTTTTAGTTCACAATTTTATATATTGTATATAATTTTCAACTTTTTTTTATTTTTGGATTAAAATGTTTAACAACATGTTCTCCCATTGTTTTTTTTTTTTGCATTACATTATTGATATTTTATATACTTAAAAATGAGGTATAATTTATACTTCTAGTATGCTATAATATTTTTTGACCTCTCAATGATCATTCTCATCCATTGAAAATAATGCTTTCTGTGCATTTAAAACTACAGGAGAATCTTTCCCGTGTTTCTCTAAAATCTGCTTCTCCATCTCATCCTCATCCTCATCCTCATCCTCATCACCATTCTAATTATCATCTTCACTCGTAAAAATATCATTTAATGAGGTACTAATGGAATGTCTCCCACCATTTTGATCAAACGGATGCAAATCTTTAACATTATCCTTTGAATCATCTTCATTTGCATCATTTATCTTTGAGAACACGTTTTAAGCCTCCTTGTACGCATCTAGAGGTTCGCCCGATAAATCAATAACCATGGGCTGGTCTGCAAGGTTTTGATGTTCTTTGACTCGGCTTTGTTGGATAGAGTTCATGTTTACTTCCAGCCTATCAGGTTCAGCTTCAAGCTCTGGTTCAATTTTACTCATAGAATCTTTATATGCCTTTTGATCACGAAAATATTTATGGTAATGTTTTTCTAATTCATCCAAATTCTTTCCAGGGGAAAAACTGTCTCATTTTTTGAAAAGATATTCAAGAATGCTCTTGAATAACTGTGTATTGAGGTGTTTTTATTGGTGTTTGGAAGGAACTCATTGGTATTAATAACGAAAGGAACTCATTATCGCTATATAAAGTGGTACAAAAAAAAATCATACAACATGATATATAAAAGATCTAAATAATTCAAGGGGGTTAAAAACAAGTTAAAAGTAAATCATACCCTTATTGGTATTAAAACCCAATGAAATAATGTCCGAAGATTCAGCTACATTTGGATGATACTCCTAGAAGAATGATGAGTCGGCTCTACAACAAATCATTGCATGAGCGTTGCTCTATGACCTATAACAGGTATGAAATGAAATTAACATAATACTATTGTAACTAGACTTAATTATACATAGGTTTATTTCCTACTTAATTAAATATTTGTATATTGTCAAGTAATTTGATTTAGAATACAAAGATCACACCCTAATAGTTATTATCATCATATGTAATAGTGTTAGTGGAGTAGTCAACATTTAGGTCCTTTGATCGAAAAGAAAGGGGCGTGTGGATTCTTCTACGAAATTTTGACGTGTAGATGATTTTGGGACATGTGCATGACCAGAACCAGCCACAACTAAATTATAAATCGACAGCATTAGTTGTAAAGTTATACATGCAGAAATTATGTAAAACATTAAATACTTTCAACATTTTATCATAATTCCAATCAAAATATGGGGAAAAATATCACATCACTGATGAAAATTATCACGCATAAAATCATATCAAATAATTAATATAACACCGACAGCAGTCGCGATATCATATCATTCAAAATAGTTTATATATAGTGATAAGGATAATTAACAAATCTAACAAATAGTCTTCGTCGCCGTCGTCATCATTTTTTTCGTAGTGATTCTTTCAATAAATACCTTAAAACTTATATCAGTAGTCACTAAACAAAAATAAACGATTGTCTTCTATATTAACGTAAATTTAAAATTATGAATTGACAATTCATGTTATCATATAGCATTCAAGATTAATAGAATGATTGCAATAGCCATAATTTTCTACTCATAATGTTCCCATAGTGGATTCTAGGTAATGCATTAAAGTTTAAGTTTTGTTATATATTAACATAAATTTAAAACTTTGGAAAGTAAATCATACCCTCAATGGTATTAAAACCCAATGAGAAAGTGTCAGGAGACTCGACTACAATTTGATGACTATGTTGCGAAAAATGTTGATTCGGATTTTCTACAAATCGTTGTCCAGGAGCTACTCTGTGATATATAACATATATGAAATGGATTAACACAATACTAATATAACTAGACTTAACTTAATGTTGGTATATTTCCTACTTAATTATACATTTTTAGTTGTCAACTGATTTGACTTAAAATACAAAGACCATACCCTCATTATTGTTAACAACGGATGCAATAATGTTCGGAGAGTAAGCGACATTTGGGTAAGTTGAATGAGAAGGAATAAATGTGGATTCTTTCAGAATCCTTGATGCGAAGAAGATATTGGGACACGTGCACCCGCAAAACCAAACATGACTAAACATGAAACCAAAACCATTAGCTAGGGATATGTTTAGAGGAATTATGTTAAACATGGGTATACATTTAAAATTATAGAATAATTCTAATGAAGTGAACATGTTTTATAAAGAGTCAAGTTTATAAATATTTATTCATTAAAATTAAGAGTTTAACAAGGCCCTTATTTGTTACAAAGAGTCATTGTACACCAACAAAAATGAACACGTTTTACAAAGAGTCAAGTTTATAACTTTCATAAGAAAGATAAAAGGACCTAATGGAATCTATTTCATAATATATATTACTGGGAAGAACATAATGCACCGAGGCCCCTGGATTTATCTTACCAGTGATGTATGGTGAAGTTGGCAATCAATTTCTCTTAAAATGATATGTTACTGCTTTCAAAAAAGATGTTTGATAGAGGTAAAGATCTCCCAACTACATATGTGTTTGCATTGATTGAGCGTCGTTAACGGGACAAAATTAGACTTAAAATGAATTTATGTGCAAATGTTAAACGACCCAATAGTGATGAAGTCGAACAACCATTAATAAGTTTAAAATCTAACCATAATAAGACTTCTACATAGTAACTAAAACAAGTACCCAAAGAATAACATATGAACATGAAAAACAAAATTACAAACAAATGCCAAAAAGAACACATAATAGTCCACATGACATGAACTATACTTTTCCAAGCATATATAAAATTTCATTAAAAAGTATCTATGGAATTAAATTCCACGCATTGGTCAATACATCGCTTATTCGACTCTAATCAATGCTCATTGACAATCGAGAATAGTAAAATTACTGCTATAAACAATGCTAATATATGCATTTTGTCACGACCCCATCCTAAAATTAGTAGTAGGGAACGAGTGTCTTGGCATGCCACCAAGGCAACATATATTCTGACTTAAATTATTTCCTTAAATAAGTGCAACAGAAATACAATTACATGGTTATGAATCGTAAAATACTGAAAGTAAAGGAATTACCTCATCAGAGATTTCTAAAGGAAACTTAATTTATATTGAAAGTAACGATAAATTACAACTTAAGACAAAATTTAAAAACTTATTACAAGGGAGCTAAACATGCTCTAAATGATAAAACAAACATAATAACAAAAGGAGCTCTAAAAGCTTAATCTTCAACACAGTCCTTTTTTGTTCCCTCTGCAAACCTACTTATTTCCTGAAAAATTGTTATTTATACAACATCAGCTAATAGCCGAGTGAGAATTAATCTCCAGACATTCCAGTTTTTTTTTCCAGAAAATTGATACATATTCAATTTACAACATAAGACATATACATGTATGGACAGGAATTTGCAGTAAAATATATAAGGTAAATTGACAGTATATATTTACAGAATAAACAGTTAAGAACAGAATAGATAAAACAATTGAGCAATATGTCAATTATTCAATTTTATTTTGATGGTCATGTACGCTCTAATACCCAGATAAACAGATAGTGTTACCAAATGTTTCCACCTGGCAACAACACAGACAGAAAATCATGATATCGGAAACACCGCCTTATTTAGGGCACACCAGCGATAAACCAGTTGGGAAGGTACCACCCAAATATTTCCACCAGGTAGTCAAGGCCAACATAGTAAAAGAGTTTCCATGGGCCGAATCAATAGTTTCAAAATTCAAATCAGATGTATATATCGAGAGATATAGACATATAACAAACGACGAAATCATCAGTATCAGATGTATTTTGAGGAGAAAACATTTCAGAAAATAGATATAGTTTTCATAATATCATATGATCAAAATATGCAAGGAATGTCACAGAGTACTCACCTAAAATAGAAGTACGAAGTTACAGATATATTGGGTCTTGGATCACTAAGACGAAACTTCTTCTTAAACTTCCTTACACTTTCTCTCACTATTTCTTTTTCAACTTTTGGAGTAATTTCATATAAGAACTGATCCTAAGGCCTTATTTGTAGTTTCCCAAAGTTATCTGGGTGATAACATGTGCCCTGATGACTAAGCATTCATTTTGGCAAGTCAGTATGTGGCGTGTCGCGTAACGGGGCTATCTTGCAGTCTTCATTCACCAGACCGCGGCGACACATGTTTTCACTTTTTCTAAATTCATGACATGTGTTTTATCTTTTCGTATAAAGGCAACACGTGTGCGGTGGAGGTGTCAAAACCAAGCACGAGGTGCTAAGCATGAGGTATAAAGTTATTAAGGCTATAAGGGTCATTTTACACATGAAGGGTACTTTAGTAATTTTACACCATAAAAATTCAATATTTCATAGAGGTCCTCGAAAAAATTTTATTTACAAAATGGTCCTTTTTATATTTTCATTTTAGTCCCTGAAACTTTGTTTATTTAAAAATCAAATCCCTAAAGTTTCATAAATTTATAATTTCTACCCCAAAACTTATCATTTAGCTTAGGATATGCCATAAGACTTTGATTTAATCCGTTTTGATGAAGAAGGAGGTTATTTCAAAATGTTTAAGTCGGAAAAACAAGCCTCCCCTTCAACCAATCAAAATATTACACATGGTGTGGTAATAGGACAAAATACAACTTAAAGGATGGACAGATTTGCCCTTATTTCGTAATTTCGACATAACTTCTTGCTCGAACCTATGTTTGACGCAACATTTGTTGTGTTAAAAACCTAATTTATATATCTACAACTTTATTGTTTTTTACCTCAAGTCAATTGTTATATTATAATAGTCAAAACAAGTTTCTAATACAAACATTCCTATAGAAAACTTTACAATTTTATGTTTGTAACTAATTTGATATTTCATGATTTATGAAGGGAGGATTAGAGTAAAAATAATAAATTAACATTATCCATAATAATACATTGTCCATATCTCATATGTAATAATAAAATATTTGAAACAAACTATATATGAACATAAAAAACAGTGGTCATTACATCCTACCCTCCTTATAAAAAGTTTGGTCCCCAAATTTGACTTACATTAATTTCCAAACAAGTAGGGGTATTTCATCTTCCCGCTCCCATGTTGCTTCTGCAATGGAATGATTATGCCATAACACTTTTTCCAACGCATTTACCTTGGTTTGTAATATTTGATCTTTATGGTCCAAACTTTCTATCGGATGCTCAATCTATAACAAATCTTCTCTAACTTGAAGAGGTTCGTGACTTAGGATATGCATTGGATCGGGTATGTATTTCTTCATCATTGACATGTGGAACACATTATGAACACTAGAGAGTTCAGGGGGTAAGGATATTCTATACGCAACATCTCCTATCCTTTCAAGGATTTTAAAAGGTCCTATGTATCTTGGACTCAATTTCCCTTTCTTCCCAAATCGAATTACTCCCTTTGCTGGTGATACTCGCAAGAACACATAATCTCCTCTTTGGAATTCCAACTCTCGTCGAGGATTGTAAACATAACTCTTTTAATGGATTTGAGTGATTCAAAGTCGATCTTATATCAATTTTACCTTCGCTGTTGTGATGTGGATCAATTATGGTCCCAATAATTTTATTTTTCCAACTTCTACCCAACATGTAAGGGAACGACACCTTCTACCATAGAGTGCCTCATATGGAGCCATTTGAATACTCGCTTGATAACTATTATTATATGCAAATTCCATTAACGGTAAATGATCATCCCAATTCCCTTTCAGATCAAGTACACATGCCCTAAGCATATCCTCTAAGGTTTGAATGGTTCTCTCAGATTGTCCATCTATTTGAGGATGAAAAGCGGTGCTGAAATTAAATTGTGTTCCCACGACTGCTTGTAGGATTTTCCAAAAGCGAGACACAAATCTAGGGTCACGATTAAAAACAATTGAAACTGGGGTTCCATGAAGCCTAATAGTTTCTCGCACGTACAACTTAGCTAACTTTTCTAAAGAATGGATAATCTTAATGGCAAGAAAATGAGCAGATTTAGTTAACCTATCAATAATTACGCAAATAAAATCATTACCATTTGAACTCCTTGGTAAACCTGTCACAAAATCCATAGTGACATGTTCCCACTTCCACTCAGGGATAGGTAGGGGTTGTAGTAATCCTGATGGTTTTTGATGTTCATCCTTTACTTATTGACAAACCTAACACTAAGATACAAATTCCTCTATCTACCTTTTCATGTTATTCCACCAAAATACTTATCGAAGATATCTATACACCTTTGTACATTCGGAATGAAATGTGAATCTCGAGTAATGACTTTCATCCAAAATTTGCCTCTTTAGTTGGGCATCAGCTGGAACACACACTCTATTTCTGAACCTCAATATATCATATCGTATCCCAAATTCAATACTCTTCCCTTCAATAACTTCTTCTCCAATCTTCTTCAGTTATTGGTCATACTTGTGCAATTTTTATCCTTTCCATCAACATGGGTTGTACTTGTAAATTTATGATTATTCCTCCTTTACTATAAATACATACATCTATTTCCATACTTCTCAAATCCTTTAACAGTGCGTCATGGCTTGTAATAAGACACACTAAATTTGGTGTAGACTTCCTACTTAAAGCATCCGCTACTATATTAGCTTTCCCCGAGTGATAATGAATATTCAAATCATAATACTTCATTAATTCTAACCACCTCCTTTTTCTCATGTTGAATTATTTTTGGGTAAAAATATATTTCAAACTCTTATGATCGATATAAATCTCACAAGTCTCACCATATAAAAAATGTATCCAAATCTTAAGAGCAAAAATTACAGCTACTAATTCTAGGTCATGGGTTGGATAATTTTTCTCATGTGGTTTTAACTATTTCGAGGCATAAGCTACTATTTTCCATTTTGCATTAGCAAACATCAAAAACCATTTTTTGAAGCATCACTATAAATCACAAATTCCCACGTCTCGTAAGGAATAGTTAAAATTGGGGCAGTTACTAATCGATTCTTAAGTTCTTGAAAACTATTCTCAACTTCCTCAGACCATTCATATCTCACCTTCTTTTGGGTTAACCTAGATAGAGGTTTGGAAATACTAGAAAATCCTTCAACAAATCTTCAATAATAACCTGCTAATCTAAGAAAACTATGAATCTCCATCACATTAGTTGGCCTAGGCCTACCTAGTATAGCCTCGATCTTTTGAGGGTCAACCGACACTCCCTACTTAGAAATGACATGTCCTAGAAAAGAGACGCTAGGCAACCAAAACTCACACTTCTTTAATTTCGCACATAATTTCTCCTTCCTAAGGATTTGTAACACTATCTCTAAATGCTTTTTGTGTTCTTCAATACTCTTGGAATAAATAAGAATGTCATCAATTAAAACAACCACACATTGATCCAAATATTTCCTAAACACTTTATTCATCATATCCATAAAAGCGGCCGGTGCATTAGTTAGTCCAAAGGGCATCACAAGAAATTCATAGTGACCATATCTAGTACGAAAAGCTGATTTAGAAATATCAACCTCCTTAATCTTCAATTGGTCATAGCCTAACCTAAGGTCAATCTTTGAAAATATTTGCGCACCTTGAAGTTGGTCAAAAAAATCATCTATACGAGGTAAGGGGTATTTATTCTTAATGGTCACCTTATTTAGTTCACGATAATCTATACATAACCTCATCGTCCCATCCTTGTTTTTAACAAATAACACTGGAGTACCCCAAGGGGATAAAATTGGTCTAATAAAACCCTTGTCTAATAAATCTTGTAATTGAACTTTTAATTCCCTTAATTCTAAAGGTGCCATACGATAATGTGGTTTTGAGATTGGTATAGTTCCAGGAATGAGGTCAATCGTAAACTCTATTTCTCTACTAGGAGGAAGACTGGGTAAATCATCAGGAAAAACATCTGGAAAATGTTTGGCTATAGGAATATCTTCTAAAATAGGCTCTTTTGTTTGCAAATCAATAACACTCGCAAGGAATACTTGACATACCTTCTTAATAAAACTATAAGCTTGCATTACAGAGATAATACGAATGGGAGATAGGATGCCTGTTCCTTCAAAACTGAATTCTGGTTGGTTAGAAATTTGGAAAGTAACTTTCTTTTCAAAACAATCTACCTTAACATGATATGATGCTCACCAATCCATCCCCAAAATGACTTCAAAGTCTTTTATGTCTAAAACTATCAAATCACTAAATAGTTTATGACTACTAGCATCCATAGGGAAAGACTTATATACTAAGGTTCCCATCAATAACTCACTCGAAGGAGTAGAGACGTGCATGCTATGATTCAATGGTTCGGGCCTATTAGGAAAATGATTAACAAAATGCACAAAAATAAATGAATGGGTAGAACCAGGATCTATTAAAACTTGAAAAGGTTGTGCACATATAGAAAGTGTACCTAATACTACTGCATTAGAAGCTTGAGTATCAGAAAGTGCAAATACTCTACCTTGTCTGCCTTGGTCCTTCTTTTCACCTGAAGGCTGTATCGAAATCCTTATTGGGGTTGGGTAGTCTTTTATCTAATATCCTTTCTGTCCACACCTAGAACAAGCTCTTGTGTCCTTATAACAAGGTCGTCCTCCATGCATCTTTCCACATTGCTGACATATCTTGTTATTATACCGTTTGTTATCACTTGCTCCCCCATCATTGTATGTACTCCTAAAATTATTTCTATTATTTGGGCTCTTCCCTATATGTTCCCCAAACTTCCCTTTACCATTTCTAATTCGATTGTACTCCTCGCCATCCCTTTCGGCTATCGTAGACCTAGCCACAATGTCATTATATGATGTCAACTTTAGGATGGAAATTCTACTACGAATACTCAACCTTAACCCACGTTCAAACTTTTTGGCTTTTTAAACATTAGTTATCACAACATAAGGTGCAAAACGGGATAACTCAGTAAACTTGGCCTCATAATAACTAACCGTCATATTACCTTGCACTAGACTCATGAACTCAGCTACCAATCCATCCTTCACCGTTTCAGGGAAATATTTCTCATAAAAGATCACCAAGAAGTCCTTCCAACCTATGCAAATATTCCTCTCCTCATGTATTCTATTAGTCATTCTCCACCAATGTTTGACTTCACCTTCTAACATAAATGTTTCAAATGAAACCCTTTGTTCATCGGTACATTTAAGAACATTGAGCATCTTTTCCATCTGCATCACCCAACTTTCTTCTTCAGTGGTTTTAAGAGTACCTTTAAAATAAGGCCTCAACTTCTTGAAATGCTCAATGGTACAACTAGTTAGTTCCAGATTCATTGTTGCTCCATTATTCACCTGATGCTCCACAATCTTTGCGAGACTCTCAATTGCCTTGTATGCACCTTCTAGTCCTTCCATACTTGAACCACTTGTTCTCGCAGTTGATCTTGGCTTGGTCATTTGCTATAGTCATGGCCAAACATAAGATGTATTATACTAACTCAATATTGCAAATTAGAAGAACAATTATATATAAACAATTATGTGTAGACTGTAAGACATATGGAGGGTTATCACATAAATTTGATATTTAATCCTATATCCTATGTATGGAGACTTAAAATCGATAACATACGAAACTTATGTTTAGTAGTCTACGGGTTCATAACCTATGCTCTGATACCACCTCTCTCATGACCCCATCCCCAAATTAGTAGAAGGGAACGAGTGTCTTGACATGCCACCAAGGCAACATACATTCTGACTTAAATTATTTCCTTAAATAAGTGCAACCGAATTATAATTACATGGTTATGAATCGTAAAATACTAAAAGTAAATGAGTTACGTCATTAGAGCTTTTTAAAGGAAACTTCATTTATATTGAAAGTAACGATAAATTACAACTTAAGACAAAATTTAAAAATTTATTACAATAGAGGTAAACATGATCTAAGTGATAAAATAAACATAATAGCAAAAGGAGCTCTAAAAGCTGAATCTTCAGCACATTCCTTTTTCGTTCCCTCCGCAAACCTACTTATTTCTCGAAAAATGGTTATTTATACCACATAAGCTAAAAGTCGAGTGAGAATTAATCTCTAGACATTCCAGGTTTTTTATTTTTCCAGAAAATTGGTACCTATTCAATTTACAACAGAAGGCATATACATATATGGACAGGAATTTGCAGTAAAATATATAAGGTAAATTGATAGTATATATTTATAGAATAAACAGTTCAGAGTAGAACAGATAAAATAATTAAGCAATATGTAAATAATTTAATTTTATTTTGATGGCCATGTACGCTCTAATACCGAGATAAATTGATAGTGTTACCAAATGTTTCCACCCGACAACAACACAGACAGAAAATCATGATATCTGAAACAACGCCTTATTTAGGTCACAGCAGCGATAAACCAGCTGGGAAGTTACCACCCAAATATTTCCACTCGGTATTCAAGGCAAACATAGTAAAAGAGTTTCCATGGGCCGAATCAATAATTTCAGAATTCAAATCAGATGTATATATCGAGACATATACTCACATAACATATGACGGAATGATCGGTATCAGATGTATTTTGAGGAGAAAACATTTCACAAAATAGATATAGTTTTCATAACATCATATGATCAAAATACGCAAGGAATGTCACAGAGTACTCACCTAAAATAGAAGTACGAAGTTACAGATATATCGGGTCTTGGATCACTAAGATGAAACTTCTTCTTAAACTTCCTTAAACTTTCTCTCACTATTTCTTTTTGAACTTTTGGAGTAATTACCTATAATAACTGATCCTAAGGCCTTATTTATAGTTTCCCAAAGTTATCTGGGTGATGACATGTGCCCCAATGACTAAGCATTCATTTTGTCGAGTCAGCATGTCGCGTGTCGCGTAATGGGGCTATCTTGTAGTCTTAATTCACCATACCGCGACACGTATTTTAACTTTTTCTAAATGCATGAAATGTGTTTTATCTTTTCGTATAAAGGCGACACGTGTGCGGTGGAGGTGTCAAAACCAAGCACGAGGTGTAAAGTTATTAAGGGTATAAGGGCATTTTACACTTGAAGGGTACTTTAGTAATGTTACACCATAAAATTTCAATATTTCTTAGGGGTCCTTGAAAATATTTTATTTATAAATTGGTCCTTTTTATATTTTCATTTTAGTTCCTAAAACTTTCTTTATTTAAAAATCAAGTCCCTAAAGTTTCATGAATTTATAATTTCTATCCCAAAACTTATCATTTAGCTTAGGATATGCCATAAGACTTTGATTTAATTCATTTCGATGAAGAAGGAGGTTATTTCAAAGTGTTTAAGTCGGCCAAAAAAGACTTCCCTTAAACCAATCAAAATATTACACATGGTGTGTAATAGGACAAAATACAACTTAAAGGATAGACAAATTTGCCCATATTTCGTAATTTCGGCATAACTTCTTGCTCGGACCTCTATTTAACGCACCGTTTGTTTTGTTACAAACCTAATTTATATATCTACAACTTTATTTCTTTTTTACCTCAAGTGAATTATTATATTATAATAGTCAAAACAAGGTTCTAATATGAACATTCCTACCGAAAACTTTACAATTTTATTTTTGTAACTAATTTAATATTTCATGATTTATGAAGGGAGGATTAGACTAAAAATAATTTATTAACATTATACATAAGAATACATTGTCCATACCTCATATGTAATAATATAATATTTAAAACAAACAATATATGAACATATAAAACTGGGGTCATTACACATTTGATATCATATCCCTTAATCTTGATAGACCCGGGAAAACATCTAAAGCACATGTATTCTATAACTAACATTGCAAGTAGATTTGCATCTTGATAGTGGATTATACCTCATTTAATTCAACATGAGAAACAAAGGACACACCTGATCACTGATATATTGAATGATCTAAACCTTATAATTACGTCATTAAAAGGTTTGGCCTTTTGCTCTTTTAGCATTTCTGGAATTTCTTTTTATAATATGAATTTGGAAGACATTTTGAATGTGATCTTTAAGTTTGAAATTGATCTTTAATTGATAGAGACTTAAAAATAGTGATGTTAAATGACAACCGACAACTGTTTGAAATCTTGTTTCCAACTGACAACTGGTAAAACAATTGTTCCATTTTAATGGTTTTTTTTGTGTATAATTAAACTTTATTGTTAATGTGATAATAAATTAAAAAAATTATCATTCTAAAAATCCTAGGTTGGAATTGATTATAACAACAGTTGAAGCACCTTATATCTTTGGCTCTCTTGAGTCTATATTATATAGGCGCTTGTCTAGTTTGGAAATAGTGATAAAATTTGAGTCATACCCTGGTTTACTCTATTTTAGTGGATTTTGCTTTTGAGGTGTAGACACCTCTGTGGATGTTTCCCCAATTTGGTGGGGTTTTCCACATTAAAATACCTCTGTACTTACATGTTTAATATTCATCTCATCCCATTGTGATTGTGTGCTAATTTAGAATTTATTTAGTTTTGTTTTTCAAAACTTGGTCACCTAACTGAAATATCTCATTCATAACTTTTTATACACATCTTGTGTTAGTATTTATTTAAAAAAAGGGAGTTTCTGAAACAAACTGGTTGAAGCCATTTAAACTGTCTTAAACCTTTTGAACAACTTAAGTGGCATTATTTTTCAACGGCATCATGAAATCATGATGGTGGAAGAGTCACCTTCGCATCATATATGGTCTCTTAACATACATGACAAATTGTGTATTCAATTAGAAATGTAAAGTCATCCGTGACTGTTAATCAGTTCATATATTCATCTAAGACCATAATTCACAATTATGGACAAATGCCCGACAATCTAAGATATAGGAAAAAATGGAAATTTTATGACATTTGAGTACCATTATTGATACAAGTATGGTACATCACCCTTATAGTTTATGATACAATGTAGACTACAAAAATTCATATACGCATCACCAAAAAATTCAAGTATGCAGGACTTTCCCCCCAAAAAAAGTATCACTATTGAAGTTAAAAAATAAGGGTATAATTTTGATCTACTCCTTAAAATTTTTTGTTTTGTTTTTGGGTTTAGTTCTAGTGCATGATGAAAAGATCTAAAAACAAGGTTCAATGATATTCATCATCGTTTCAATATTGTCCCTGTGTGATACTAAATACGTAAATTTTTTGATGACGTGTATGTGAATTTTTGTTGTTCACATTAAGGTATATTATAGACTCTTTGGGTGATGGACCATAATGCTATATTAATGGACTAAATTGAAATGATAAAATACTTGAAAGAAAGGGTTCAGTGCTTATTTAGCAATAATATTCTTTTGAATTTAACCAATTCAGTAGGCCCATGTAAACTTTTACTCCAAATGACACAATAGAGGATCCCTCACACTTAAACTACATTATATTTAACTTTGGCGATTTCTCAATTAAGTTTTTCTGATGATATTATCATCTTTGTAAATGGATGAAAGAGAGGCCCAAACAACATTTTATGGTTTCTTAATGATTATGAGAATGCTCATGGCTAGTTGATTAATAAGAATAAAAGAAGTTTAACTATTGATGATAAAGTTTATATTAATAGAATTAATGCTATTAAAAGTTATATTGGTCCAATTCATAAGAAGTTGCATATACAATTCTTAAGTTGTCCGAGAAGAAAAATTTCTTATTTCTTATTTCTTTGAGTTGATAGATAAGATCATAAATAAAATAAAAGGATAGTAATATAAATTCTTGTCTCCAGGGGGTAGACTGGTGCTTATAAGACATGTGTTATCTTCCATTGCCTTATACATTCTAGCTACTCTTAATCCACCCAAAGTGGTCATTACCAAAATTCATAAAAGCTTTGCTAACTTATTTTAGGGAGCTTATAAAGATAAAGGGAGGTTTTAATATATTAAATTGTATGATATTTGATTTCTAAATGTTGAAGGGGGTTTGAATATCAAAAAAATATCTGATGTGATATATGCTGGTAGTATCAAAGTTATTTGGAACCTTAAGAAGAATCACGATCTTTGGTTTTCATTTCTTCAGTCTAAATGCAAATCTATGTTGTTCCGTGGAAGTATTAGATCTACATTGATTAAAAAAATCAGAGATATTAATGATATAGCTTAGGATAACGTTATTCAAACTCAATATAGATTTATTTGGACTCAATAGTGAAATCAGTAATGAAGGAGAATATGTTGGGGCCTTCATTTCAGAAGCTAAGAATGAGGAAGGTAAGAGTGAAGCCCATGCTCCCCCGTGTAAAGAGAATGAAACTACATTCAGACCCCCTATGAAGGAATATAAATAACTTATGAAGAAAATTATTACTTCACCCCATCCTTGAAAGGAGTTTTAGATATTTATGCTCTATTCTTTGCAATTAAACATTGATATTACACCCCTAATCCTCCCATTTTTCAATGACAATGGATTTTTTTTGAAATTTTGACTTCTTTCACTTAGGCTTCTTCCCTTGTTACAACTCCTCTATTATTGGTCATTAATATGAGTGGGTTTACCCTGTATTGATGATTCAAATTTGGAATTTTCTTTCTTTCTTTGGTATTGAGTTTAATACGAAAGATTTTGATGGTCCATCAATGACAGTCCATCCATGAGAAGTTTAGGTGATAATAGTAGTTCAAAGTGTTTTTGCCTAAAAAGTTTTGGTATGCAACAGTATGCCTCTAAGTAATCGTGCATTTGCCTAAGAATTTAAGGTGACAGCAATAGTTCAAGTGCCGAATGTTCCCATAAACATCTATCCTAATAATGTTCAAACTATTCCATTAGAAGTATGCCTTTGTGTAGCATTTTACAAAGTGTTGAATGTTCCCATAGACACCTAAGCTAAAATTTTTATGTGAAAACAGATAATGAAATAGTTGAAGACGATTAATAGAATAGTAAAAACATTCAATGTTCTCAAATTCACCCCCACAATCACATTAAAAAAAAATTAGCTGAAAATTGATTCTTAATCATGCTTTTAAATTTCAACTATGTTGATAACAAGTTTGACTTGAGTTATAAAGGAAATAACCATGTGAATCTCGTCTATTCCTCCACAAATATGACGCCATACTTCATTTTTTCAAAATATAAAACATGAGTTGGAACTAATAAATCACATAAGTACAAAATTAGAATCGTTAAATTTATAAGAGAACCTCCAACTCCAACCTAATTGACAAATTTCACAGAAATACAAAATTAGAATTGTTAAACTTATAAGGGAACCTCCAACTCTAGCCTAATTGACAAATTATACAGACATTAGGACTTGTATTCCAAAAAAGTACATTCAAACAATTATGTTTGGTTAAATCTTATAAGGCCTCTGAGCTAGGGCATCCCCGTCTTTGGAATTGTACTTCATATGATGCTTTCACCACTTACAAATGCATATAAATCTTAAAACCCTTCATCAAAGACATCCAATCATCCATTATTATTTCCTCTAGCTATAATTTGGTGTGTTTTCTTGTCCTCAAAGAATTATTAGAAAGTTGAAGTGTGTAAGGATAACCTTTGGTAAGTTTGGTCTAATAAATCATCTCTGTAAATTTATAACAAAAAGGCCTAAACAACCTTTTAATGTTTATTAATGAATATGAGAATGCTCATGTCTAGTTGATTAATTAAATTAAAATAAGTTTCATTGCCGATGATAAAGTTCATATTAATAGAAGTAATGTTATTAATAGTTATAGTGGTCTAATTCATAAGAAGCTGCATATAAAATACTCAAGATGTGTTGATGACTCACATTTGTAATTTAATTTATTTCTTTGGTAGAGAGTGTTATATAAAATACTTAAAGGTCCATCAATGACAATCCATGGATGAGAAGTTTGGTGAAAATAGTCGTTTAAAGTGTTTTTGCCTAAGAAGTTTAGGTATTCAACAACATCCCTCTGCGTAATTGTGTATTTTCCAAGAATTTTAGGTGAAAGTAATAGTTCAAAGTGTCAATTATTCCCATAAACACTTATTCTAATAATGTTCAAAATATTCCATTAGCAGTATGCCTTTGTGGAGCATCATACAAAGTATCGAATGTTCCCATAGGCACCTAAGCTAAGAATTTTAGGTGAAAAAATTTAATAGATTAGTTGAAAATAATTAATGGAATAGTAAAGGATTTTAGGAATAGTGAATGATTGAAAAAAGAGTAAAGGATTGACAACTTCCAATTTCTCCCCAATCAAGTGATCATATATTCAAAACTTATGAGAGTAGTACAAATGATCAGTAATACAATTTTCTTATAGTAAGATTCATGCATTTTATGTTTAGATAATGGCACATACAAAGACATTGATGTGATTATCCTTAATCTCTTATTTACTATACATTATAGATATATGTATGTCGCTATATAAACTAACAAAAAAAATCATACAATGTGAAATGTAAAAGATCTAAAAATTACGCGGAGTTAAAAAATAGGTAGAAGTAAATCATACCCTCATTTATATTAAAACCCGTTGAAATGATGTCCGGAGATCTAACTACATCCGGATGACTACGTCCTGAAGAATGATGAATTGGCTCTACTACAAACCATCGCGTGGGAGCTAATTTATGACATATAACAGATATGAAATGGATTAACATAATATTATTGGAAGTACACTTAACTATACATTGGTATATTTCCTACTTAATTAAATATTTGTATACTGTCAAGTAATTTGATTTCGAATACAAAGATCATACCTTCATTGTTGTTATCATCAGATGCAACAGTGTTGGTGGAGTAGTCAACATTTAGGTCCTTTGATTGAGAAAAAAGGGTGACGTGTGGATTTTCCCATGAATCTTTTACGCGTAGACAATTTTGGGACACGAGCATAACTAGAACCATTTATAACTAAACAAGAAACCAACAATCTTAGCTGATGAAATATGCATGCCGAAACTATATAAAACATTAATGCACTTTTACATTTTAGCATATTTCCAATGAAAAGATGGAGGATAATCACATCAGGAATAGAAATTATCAATCATGAAATCATATCAAATAACTGAGATAACACCAGCAGTAGCAGTAACGTCATATCATTCAAAGTATTTTATAAAAAGTTATAAGGATAATTAATAAACCTAACAAATAGTCATCATCATCATCATCATCATCATCATCATCATCATCTTCACCTTCACTCAAATAACTTAACCTCTCCTCTCTTTCTGACAAGATATATTTTTTATCCTTGTCAACCTCTTTTCTTTTTCCCTTTGTCTCACTCTTATTATTATTCATCTTATAAGAGCCCATGTAGAATGTAGTTCCTCTATACAACCTCATTGCCTTCATTATTGCTATGTTATCTTGAATCTTATTCACCCTTTATATCTCATAGTTTGCCATCGTCATTGTTATACCTATTAAAGATACACATAAAAATGAAATTTAGTAAATTAAGTACATTTCATAAATGTAATTTATTAAAACGTTCTTATAGTTCAAAGTGGTATAATTAAAATAAATTAAAACATTTACTAAGAAGAAAAAATAATTAACACAAACCGTCAAAATTCCTCATCATCTTCATCGCCATTATCCTGGTTAATATCAACATTATCATCCTCGGATGACAAGATGTAATCATCTATGTAATGTGTCCGATTTTCTCCTTCCACATTAGCCATACTAACATCTATTTTTGGGATATCATCCCTTTGTAATGGAACACATTCGTCGCCTATTTCCACTATTTCACCATCTACAATATTAGTCTCAAGTTGTTGGTATGGTTCCTCTTCACCTATCTCCTCCTCCTAATCTACTACAGTTTTAGAAGAATCATACTTGTCTCATGGAGTATTGTTCACTAGATTTTTCCAATCATTTCCCTACTTGATGTCCGACACATAGAAGAGTTGATCTACTTGATAAGCTAAAACAAACGGTTGGTATTTGTACCATGTATTAGCGGTATTAAAACTAATGTAATCATACTCATCATTATTTTATGGGTATTCCAACTTGATAATATCAACCAGCTCACCAAAAAAATCAATATCTTTTTGTTGATGTTCTCCCACTACAACGATTCCACTATTTTGAGTTTTTTTCGAACTTGTCATGATCTTGGGTGTGAAACCTATAACCATTGATTAAACAACCCTTATAGTGTTTCAATTTTCGATCAGGACCTCAAGATAAAGAGTGAAGTTGCTTACTAAAGTGTATACTAAAGTGTGTGTGTGTGTGTGTATATATATATATATATATATATTATATAAGCCTAATCGATTTACACTAATAAATATTATATTCATCTACTTATGCGGCCTTCAAACCATTTGGGAGATCTCTCTACATGTCTTCGGTCAATATTTGTGTTTCTTTTGGCATTTAACAAATCCTTGTGCTCACAAAACACATATAAAAGAATTTAGTTAGAATATATATATATATATATATATATATATATATGTGTGTGTGTGTGTGTGTGTGTGTGTGTGTGAGAAGTAATATAGCTCAATATACTTCACAAATTCTGGTATCTCTTCATAGTTATCCAACACATATAAATGAGCATTTTCCCATTCACTTTGTGTGAGGTATTGGTAGTCCTCTTTTCCAAGCAATTAACTCTTGTATCGAAAAATGGATAAAACTTCTTGAAAATAAGCACTATCATAATTTTTCTCAGGTTGTGTACACACCACATTCTAATACCCCTAAGTCTTTCCTTAGGTCCCTAGCACCTCCCCAATTCACTACAAACCCTAGGTTATACTCCGAGTACTGATCTAGAGGCCATCGGGAACTCCCGAGCCCCGTTTGACTCTCGTCAACTTCATCGTCAGAGCGAAACCTCGATGAATCTTCGAAGGTCTCTAAATCCCCTTTCCAATGGTCTGCCCCATGCACGAATTGACATAACGATTTACATGAATGGATAATTTGACTACCGAAAATCGATTTGGAGGACACCGGGCGCACTCGAGCCTCGATTTGACCCCAATCAACTTCACTGTTAGGGTGAAAGCTGAATGAATCCTCGAATGGCATTAAAACTCATTTCCAAAAAATTTCTCTATGCACAAAATGGCATAATGGTCCAGACAAACGATCTATTTTCCTCTGAAAACTGATAAGGGGGCCACTGGGCGCTCATGAGCTCGGTTTGACTAAAGTCAACTCTTTAGCTCGAATGATATTGAATCAATATTTGAATGGAACTGAATACCTTTTCCAATGGTCTAACTCATGCACTAATTAACCTTACAGCACGGACGAATGACTTATTTTACTCCGAAGGGTCATCGGGAGCTTTAGGGCCCGGTTTGACCAAAGTCAACTTTCTGAACCGTACGAACATCTTTGGAACATTGAAGTACTTCACAAAATTTTTCAAATGATCTGCCTTGTGTATGATTCCGACTTACGGTTTGGATGAACGATCCATCATCGTCCAACGATCTCTTGCCCAAAGGACCAACGGGCACTTTCGAGCCCCATTTGTCCCAAAGTCAACTCTCGAAATCGGTAGTGGCCTAAAGGATTCTTAAAGGTATCTGAATTACCTTTTAAACGGTATGCCACGTGTGAAATTTGGACTTACTAATTGTATTTCATGGCAATTTTTTCAAAAAAATTGCATGAGAGTGCCAATTGGCAGACCCATTTCCTTGCCTATCGGTAGTGTGTCTTGGGTTACCTGCTAATAGGAAGGGAAAGGACTAGGCCAATCGGCAGTACCCCTACACTATATAAGGAGAGCATGAACTCACTTTTAAAGGCATTCTAGATCCACCAGTATTAGTGATCTCAACAACATTCTTCTATACTTAACATGGTGTCCTTGTGTGAAATTCCTTTCCACCTTTCATTCCCATCATTTTCATACCTAATTTAGACAAAAATATCCCCCTCCTTCATTAAACATTCATCACAAATTGCAAGGAAGCTCATCAAGGATCAAGGTCAAGCTTCAAGTCTCTAAAGAAGGTCCAAACATCATTTTCTCTTTAAGTTTCTTTATTTTCTCTTTAAGTTTCTTCATTTTCTCATTAAATTCTCAATTTAGATTTTATTTTATATTATACACAACAATACCTCATCCTTTATTAGTTATATTAAACATAATTTATTTTCTATAAAAAAACCAAAACAAAGAAAAAGAGGGTTACACCTATAAATTCTGATGGGATTCTTCATTATATTTTGTCAAAACTAAAAATATAATTTTTACACCCATACATATAAACTCCCATTTGGATAAACCCCACCCTTGTTCTACAAGTAACCTACATGGACTTTGATGCCTTTATAGGCTACGTAGGCATCTCAGGCTAAAACTCAAGACTAGAGTCTTATTTTCCTATTTTCCTATTTTAGGCATATTCTATTCACATAGACATACTTGTTATTCATAGTTGCATTTTATCAAACATATATTATAGTTTCCTCATAACGATCAATATCTCAATAAGCGCACACATCACATTTTTTTAATTATTATTTTGGGAACATTCATTTGGAAGACCTCACTCCATCTTTTCATGGTGCGAGTCGAGTGATTTCGATCTTCACTTATATATACACGCATACACAGTTCATGGAGAAATTAAGGAAAATAGTAACAGCCCATAAGAGATATAAAGTGAGGGATGGGTACCTAAAACCTTCCTATTCTGTAACTTAGCCCTCGAACCTTTTGGTTTCGCAAGTAATAGTTTGTCTTTGATGGAGCTCTCTTGAGGCGGCAACTTGTTCTTTTGCCTATTTTGTGCAAAATAGGCAAGAGACTCTATCTCTTTACATCACCCCAAAATTGACGATGACCAAAATACCCCACGATGTAGCGAGGGGCGCAGAACCTTCATCTCTCCCTCTTTCCCCCCGAAAGCAGTCGGGGAGGGGGAAGATCACGGGATGGACACAATGGCGACTCTACTAGGGATTGACTTAAGTGGGATAAACTCTATTTGGATCGGTGTTATAATTTTATGCTTGTGTGCGTATGCACCTACCTGTATGTTTCCTTTTTCTCCTCTATTATTTCTTATATATATCTACCTCATGTTTATATCACCTCTCACTCACTTTTTACTTCACACACTTGTAAATAATCTCCATGTACACCTCACACTACTTAAACTTGTATATAAGTTCACTTATATCCACATGCTGCACACACCACTTAGAATATCCATGCTTAGGTGTCACGAGCAGACATCTCCACTTATCACACTTGTATATATCCATTCTCATATGCACTTAACACACACCATTTGTAGTTTATCCATGCTCAAGTTCACTACTACACACTCACTTATAGATATTAACTCATCACTCACTATCACGTATTCATGCTTAGTATAACCTCCATGCTAGATTTACTTTTCATAATACTTATACATTCTCCCTTATTAGTATAGTCCTCATCATGCCAAACAAAATACTCTCTTCATAATATACTAATCAAGAATCATGCATTTTGCACACTATATCACCAAGAGGATGGATATTGAACAAAATTTTGTCCTGTACTGGGGGATCACTTTGTGATGGGCACTGGTATAGCAGGTTGCAGTTAGCCTAAGAAATATGACTCTCATCTTCCATTGGCTAAGTACCTTCAAAGTATATCGAACGATTCCCACCGCATCGTACTGCTTGACCGAAGTCATGATGGGTTGTATATAACAGAGAACTCGTACACGTATGTTGTAAGGACATAATTTTATAAATGTCCGGGTAGAATCTAGAAATTTTCTATTTTCCCTAGATCACAGTTTGTATGTCTGATACCGCTACATTCGGCGCGTCATCATGATCATCCACGACGGCCTTTATCTGAATCCATGCATCCATCATCTTCACTGATGCATCAAGCTATATACTTCGTTCTGCTCAACCGTTTCCCACAAACTCCACGACACATTATCCGTAAAATGATTAATTGGAGTTGTTTATATTTGCATATATATTTGGGAATTTTTTAGAAATTTTTTTTAAAGTCTGAAATTATTTTTTATCAATTACAATTTTTTTTCTAAACAGATTTAAACTTTTTTGGAAGGCGTGCTCGTTTAAACGAGATGTCACTGTCCTTCGAACGACATAGACATCTCGTTCGAGCGATATCTAATGTCGTTCGAACAACGCCGCCAAACCTCGATTGTTCCAAATGCTGTCACCACTCTTTGCTGGTCAAAATGCTTTTGCAGCATGTTGAGCAAAATCCGGCTCAAAACATTCCATGTTTTCTTATAAAAGGAAAACTAATTCCCATTTACATTTGAACATTTCTAAACCTTCAAGAGGTCTTATACACTCAATTGGAGTATTTTGTGGAGAAGCTGGTATCTTCTTCATTGCTTCCCATCTGGAATTCATGCGGGAGATTTCAGCCGACGACATCGTAACCGATACCTACAGGTATTTTCGTATGTCACACTTATTTTCGTTATAATCCGTGTAACCGTTCTTTACAAATTATAGTGAAAATAATATGGTTTTGCCATGCGGGGATTTTTTCTGATATGTTGTGTCACATGCTAAATTTATTTTAATTGATAAATCATCTAGACGCATGTTTTAGGATTTAATTTGAAAAATGGTGTTTAATTAAATAATTACTATATTTGAACATAAGCGCACTCTTCAAATGGGTATCAGAGCTAATTACACAATTATACCATGTAATTTTCCGCAAAATTTTTCTAAGATATCAATTTTCTGAAAAATTGATTTTTGAAAAAGGGCATGTTCGGTGGAGAAATTATATAATAAAATACCAGTTTTTGACGGGACAAACTATGCTTACTAAAAAGCCCGCATGAAATCTTCCTTAAAAGCCATAGATGAACGTGTTTGGATTTTAGTAGAAAAAGGGTGGACACCTCCCTCCACCACTGCTAATAACGTGACTAATTTAAAATCTGTGACTGATTGGACTTAAGAAGATTCTAAATGGTCATCTTTTAATTCTAAGGGTTTAAGTGCTATTTCCGGATCCGTCATTCCTGACGAGTTCCGACGAATAATGACGTGCTCTACGTCAAAAGAGGCATGTGATGTTTTGTAACTCACCCAGGAAGGAACAAATGCAGTAAAAGAATCTAAACTGCAAAATTTAACAACTCAATTCGAAACTATCACCATGCTTGAGACTAAATGTTTTGATGAATTTTATGTTAGGTTATCTGATATTGTTAACACTAGTTTTAATCTTGGTGAACACATTCCTAATTCCTGAGTTGTTAAAAAGATTCTAAGATCTCTTCCTAAGCGTTTTATCCCTAAAGTCACTGTGCTAAATTCTATAGGAAATTTAAACACTCTTAAATTGGAGGAACTTGTAGGAGACGTACAAACTTATGAAATTGATATGTTTTCTAAAAACTTCAAACCAAAAGATAAGGGTGTAGCACTTAATGCCCAAGCTAGAAAAAGTGAGGGATCAATAAGAAAGAGGGTTGAATCTTGTAGAAAAAGAGAGATAGAAACGTGAGATTCTGAGTGTGATTTTGATTTAGATGATTTGGCTCTATTTGCGAAAAATTTCAAGAAAATTCTCAAATTCAATAAAAATGAAAATTACAAAGATAAAAAGATTTTTGAGAAAAATTATGAAAATGGTTTTAAATACCCTCCTAAAGATGGTGAGAGATTCTATGAGTGCGACGGTAAGGGACATAGAGCTTTTGAGTGTGCCACTAGACTGAATATACTTGCAAAAGAAAAAAATAAAACTGTCCTAAATGCTACCCTTAGTGACGACAGTGAGGTCGAGTTGGTGGACTCTGGAGATGAGTCACCGCATCAATGTAACTTCACCGCATTCATGGCTAGTCATACGTCTAGTTCTCCTCATGACAATGAGGATGCCACTTCACAGGGACTCCTCGACAGTGAGAACGATGTGAGTGAGGGGGAGGATGATGCAAGTGAGAGCGAGTGTAATCTACAACGTGCCTACGCTGAGTTATATAATGAGTCATTTAAAACCAAAAAGCATAACAAAGCACTAGTTCTTAGGATCACCGCTTTAAAAGAAGATTTAGAAGAAGCGAGAGAAAGATAATCCTCCACCTACACTACCTTGAGAGAAAAAGAGTCTGACTTTATTGAGAAAGAGAGTTTATTTAGAGAGAGAGAGAATGGTTTTGAGAAAGAGATAGGGGACTTGACTATTCAAGTGGCTAGTCTTATGAGTGAGCTCCATTACTCCATGGAAACTCGAAAGAAACATGAAGCCCTTGTTACCCAGCTTACTCATGATCTTGAGAGATCACGGGAAGTCAAGGTGCAAATCGAGGACAGATCTAGAAAGATGGGAAAGTGCTCCTCCGCCCCGCTTTAGGTTTTGGTGATAGGCAAGGAATAGGTTATGACAGTGCCAGCACATCCCAAATTGCACCTGGACCAATTCCTGAGTTTACTACGACTCTATATGGCCATCGTTAAAAACCACGTAGGAGAGTTCGACCAAGAAAAGCAAACCATAGTCCGCCTAATACTGTGTTCTTTTGTACTTATTGCAAAAGAAATGGCCACCTCAGGGAGTTTTGCTATAGTTTGGGTCGGACATGACGTATTACTGCTCCACCACATCATACTGATGATTTTGCCAATCTGAGAGAGCGTGTTGAGTTTTTAGCTGCCACATCACAGAGTTTAATGGAGGAATTCCGACGGATATCTTTACCGTCAGTGAATGCTTCTTGCATCCCTGCTAAAACTAACAACAACAAGGGTATACAAAAGGTTACCGCGTCTTGGGTTCCTAAGAAAGACAAAAAGGCCCTTGTTGTTCATGTCACCCTCAAAGCACATAATACCTCACAGTGGTATTTTGTCTCATTTTTTACCCACCTAGAGGATTATAAGGATGGGAGAGTCACCTTTAGAGACGGGAGAAAATCTAGCATTGTAGGACAAGGTACATTTGTTTTATCAGGACTTCCTAAGCTAGAGAATGTTTTGTATGTCAAAGGTTTGAAGGCAAACCTTCTCAGCAATAGCCAGCTGTGAGACGATGACTTTGTCGTAAAGTTTGACCGGGACGTTTGCAATGTCTATATTCAATCCGGTAAACTTTTAGTGCAAGGGGTGATGACAGAAGATAATTTCTTTGGGATCTTGCCCACATCCTCACTTGTCTGCAACAGCGCCATGATCACTCCTATGGATCTGTGGCACCAGCGTCTAGGTCACGTGAATGTAAGAGATTTGACATATTTAGCCAAAAATGACCTAGTACGTGGCTTACCATCTCTTGGAAAGCCAACTTCCTCGGTTTGTGGACCTTATGGGAAAACAAATTCGTAGTCCCCACCGAAAGCTGCATTCCATTACCACCTCCCGTGTGCTTGAGTTTATTCACATGGATCTTATGGGTCCTACTCGCACTGAGAGTCTGGGTGGTAAGAGTTATATCCTCGTAATGGTAGACGATTTCTCTATATATTCGATTGTTGGTTTTTTGAGAGAGAAATCAGATGCTGTTGAGTTTTTAACGACAAAGTGTCGTGTCCTGTAAAATCAGCACGGTGTCACTATTAACAGGATATGTAGTGACAATGGCACAGAATTTAAAGAAGCAAAGGTAGATCTCTACTGTGATAGCCTTGGAATAAAACATGAATTTTCTGCTGTAAAAACTCCTCAGCAAAATGGGATTATTGAGAGAAAGAATAGAACAATTCAAGAAATGGCTAGATCTATGCTTCTAGGTTGTAAGGTTGCTAGGAGATTTTGGGCAGAGGCAATGTCTACTGCATGCCATATGGTGAATAGGGTCTACCTACGTCCACACACACACTTAAGATGCCTTATGAATTGTGGATTGGCAAAAAACCCAACCTAGCATATTTTCGTGTCTTTGGGAGTAAATGCTATATCCTACAGGACAAAGAGAAATTAGGAAAGTTTGACCCCCGGAGCGATGAGGGAATATTGCTAGGATAATCATCGAATAGTAGAGCATACCAGGTCTTTAACGTGAAGAGCTCCAAGGTTATGGAGTCAATAAATGTCACCGTGCAAGATGATGAACCTTCTGCGTTTATTGATTCTAGCCTTCTATGTGAGGATGAGGACTTTTCTGACAGCGATTTACTTGTCCATCATCCACATTTTGTGGACTCTACTCCTATGTTAGGGGACACACCGGCTTGGGTTCAAAAGAGTCATGATCCTTCTGCCATTGTTGGCGATCCCACCTTTGGGGTCAAGACTCGTGCTCAGCTAGAGAATGTTGTTAGCCATTTTTGCTACCCATCCACAGTCGAGCCCAAGAATCACAAATAAGCACTCAAAGATGAACACTGGATATCCACTATACAGGATGAATTGCTTCAGTTTAAAAAGAACAATGTCTGGGAACTTGTCCCCCGACCTAGTGAGACTAATGTGATAGGTACCAAGTGGTTTTTCAAGAATAAAATGAATGAAAATGGTACCATAATAAGAAATAAAGCTAGGTTGGTCGCTCAAGGCTATACACAGATTGAGGGTGTAGACTTTGGGGAGATATTTGCACTTGTTGCGAGGCTTAAGTCCGTCCACTTACTACTCGCCATCGCATGTCATCTGTTCTTCAAGTAATATCAGATGGATGTCAAGGGTGCCTTTCTAAATGGCATTCTACAGGAAGAGGTTTATGTGGTTCAACTAAAAGGGTTTGAAGACCCCATGCACCCGGAACACGTTTACTATCTCAGGAAAGCCTTGTATGGTTTGAAGCAAGCACCTCGTGCTTGGTACGAGAGGCTTACTTCCTATCTCTTAGCCCATGGCTTTAAGGGAGGGGGAGTTGATATGACGTTGTTCGTCAAGAGAGATGACGGTGCTATTTTGGTTGCCCAAGTCTATGTGGATGACATAGTCTTTGGATCCACATGCTCCTAGCATGCTCACCACTTTGAGGAGGAGATGAAAAGTGAGTTTTAGATGAGCATGGTAGGTGAGCTTAACTTCTTCCTTGGTCTATAGGTTCGTCAGCTAGAGGATGGGATGTTCATCTCTCAATCCAAGTATGCTAGAGACCTAGTGAAGAAATTTGGTTTAGACTCTGCTAAGTATGCTCGTACACCTATGCGTACTTCTATCAAGCTTAGTAAGGACACTTAAGGTAAGGACGTAGAGCAAACCTTGTATCGGAGTATAATAGGTAGTCTTCTCTACTTGACTGTTAGTCATCCCGACATAGCCTTTAGTGTTGGAGTCTATGTGCGATATCAGGCATCTCCGAAAGAGTCACACTTACTTGCTCTAAAATGTATTATTAAATACGTGAGTGTGACTCTCTCATACGGTATTTGGTATTCCTTTGATACTGATGACCGTTTTTCTGCCTCTTCAGATGCCGATTGGGCCGGGGATGTAGATGGATGTAAGATCACTTATGGCGGGTGTTTTTATTTTGGTTCTGCTTTTGTCTCCTGGTTAAGCAAGAAGCAAAACTCCATCTCTTTGTCCATTATGGAGGCTGAGCACACCGCCGCCGGGAGTTGTTGCACGCAACTCTTGTGGATTAAACAATGCTGCAGGATTATGGGATTTCACAGGACACCATGACCATTTCCTGTGATAACACGAGCGCGATACACATCCCGTAATCCAGTCCACCATTCGCACACAAAGCACATCAGGATACGCGAGCACTTTATATGACAACTTGTTGAGGGGAAAGTCGTATCCCTGAGCTACGTTCCCACCGATCGTCAGTTAGCTGATATTTTCACGAAACCTTTAGATGCCCTTAGATTCGAGTGTCTTAGGAAATCTTTAGGGATTTGCACAGTTGACTGAGGGGATGGTCCGTGTCTAAGATAGGATACTTTGTCATATTTATATAATATGATTCATATTACTAGACTGTATCTTGTGTATTATTATTACTTTTATATTGTTTTTAAAAAAAATGAAAAGACCAAAAAGATTTTGCCTTTTATAAAAGTTTTTAGAAAAGAACAAAAATGTTTTCTTTTTATTCTTGAAAAGAACAAAAAGATTTTTTGTATTTGCACCGTTTATGGATGAGCATTTAAGATAGCCAAGTCACAATTTCATTCCATTTATTCATGTGACTATTTAATAGTGTTTTGAGACAATATATCTTGTCATCTTTGTGCTTTATAATGTTTGGAGTCATTAAGATGTAATTATGTGTTACTTCCTACATGTTTGACTCATGATTTCCTTTATTGCACACATGCATGGATTTGTTTGATTATTGTACTTGTCTTATCACATGTTGGTTGGGTGTTTTCACTTCAATCCTGTCCTTAAAACGAACCAAGCGTGATAAAACTTGATAAGATATGTGTGCATGTAAAAACCGTTTTGGTGAGACTGTGTGTTATTTTAAAAAAACGGGGAGGGGCTGCAAAAGGTAATTATCTATCCTTTGCGCAAAAGCCACCGTTAAAATGGACCTAAAAAATTGAGGGATTTTATTATCCGTGGTCCAAAGAGGTTAAAAGAGCCCGAAAAAATTTAAAGGCAATAAAAATAAATACATGCCAAAAATGGGCAATTAGGTTTCACCATCAATTCTCCAAAGTTTGAGAATTTAGTTTATCACCTCTAAAAGAAAATATATTTGAGGGTGTTTGGTTGGAAAATTTAGGCGGGTTTGCACGTCCTTGAAAATCTTGAAAAAGCGCTAAATTGTTTTGGACGTTATTGGTGTGGAAATCACTCTTACCTGTATTTGTTGACTTGATTAGGATGATGTCATCAAAATTCAACAATTTTTACACCTAAGGATACTTTTGATGTTCATTCGTTAGGAGTACACGTATGCATCGTGTACATAAGACTGATTGAGTTTATTTACCTATCGAATGTGTTCACACCCCTACATTTATGCTATCATCGACTTGGGTGTTTTTGTGCTCTTTCATGGTGTGATTCAGTTTTATATATTTTTTTACATATACATTTTTTTGAAAAATTCAAAAATAGAACATTCTTTGATTCTTTGAAAAATTAAAAAAAAAAAAAATTTAAAAAGATAAAGAAATATTTTTTTTGACATTTTCCATGTTTATGCTTCTCATATCTGTCTATTTGGGGACATCATAAAAAGGGGGAGAATGAATTATGGGGGAGAAAATCCAAGGGGAGAGAAGTTTGCTTTGATTTTTCTATGATTTGATTAAACTTAATGGATATTTGATTTTGCATATCATTATAAATCAAACTCTTGTGTGTCACGGGTATTTGCTTTTGCTAATGTATGTAGGTACAAAGTTGATATTTATTGGATTACACACCCTGATGAGAAAAGCTTTGGGTGCTTTTGATGTGTTGAAGATTTGAAGATGATGATGTTTGTTTGGTGACATGCCAATTTTTATTCTCAGTTCGAGGGTTTAATGGGGATATTATTGTATATGTCATTTGTTTGGGGAGATTTGTTTTGGGGAGTTTACAAAATTCGGATTTTTTATGTATGTACCGGCATAGACACAGGGGGAGATTTGTAAGGACATAATTTTATAAATGTCCGGGTAGAATCTAGGAATTTTCTATTTTCCCTCGATCACAGTTTGTATGTCTGATACCGCTACATTCGGCACGTCATCACGATCATCCCCGACGGCCTTTATCCGAATCCACGCATCCATCATCTTCACTGATGCATCAAGATACATGCTTCGTTCTGCTCAACCGTTTCCCACAAACTACACGACACATTATCCGTAAAATGATTAATTGGAGTCGTTTATATTTCCATATATATTTGGGAATTTTTTAGAAAATATTTTTTAAAGTCTGAAATTATTTTTTATCAATTACATAATTTTTTCTAAATAGATTCAGACTTTTTTGGAAGGCGTGTTCGTCCAAATGAGATGTCACTGTCGTTCGAACGACGTAGAAATCTCATTCGAGCGACATCTAATGTCGTTCGAATGACACCGCCAAACCTCGATTTTTGTGCCAAATGCTGTCACCACTCTTTGTTGGTCAAAATGCTTTTGTAGCATGTTTAGCAAAATCCGGCTCAAAACATTCCATGTTTTCTTAAAAGATGTTTTTAAGTTTTCTTATAAAAGGAAAACTAATTCCCATTTACATTTGCAGAGTTCTAAACCTTCAAGAGGTCTTATACACTCAATCGGAGTATTTTGTTGAGAATTCGGTATCTTCTTCATTGTTGCCCATCTGGAATTCTCGCGGGAGATTTCAGCCGACGACATCGGAACCGACACCTATGGGTATTTTCGTATGTCACACTTATTTTCATTATAATCCGTGTAACCGTTCTTTACAAATTATAGTGAAAATAATATGGTTTTGCCATGCGGGGATTTTTCCTGATATGTTGTGTCACATGCTATATTTATTTTAATTGATAAATCATCTGGATGCATGTTTTAGGATTTAATTTGAAAAATGGTGTTTAGTTAAATAATTAATTTATTTGTACATAAGCGCACTCTTCAAATGTCGATTATATCGAATTCGTTTTCACATGTATTGTCCCCATGATGTATATAGTGAGGCAATTCACTTACACTCAGGTATATGAAACAACTTGTCCACACGTACCGATTGTCTTCAAAAGCAAGACATATATTGTGGAAATCATTCCAAAGAGAGGAACCTTTACACTAACCCAATAATTGCATACCCTTATATAGGCGTCAAACTAGAAAGTCATAATTAGTTTGTCGGTTACTACCTGAAACTCTATCGAAATACTGGGTCGGCATGTCGCCCAAATTTTCGCACGATTTCGTCTTTTTTCAAAACGGGACCCTATCTATGAGCCTAGTAACAAATCAAACTGTATTTTACATATTTTTCTAAACTAATTTTTCGTAGGCTCGGGTCCCTTTCGATATTTATTTTTCATTTAGGTAAACCTAATATGAGTGAAAATATAAACATAATAATAATTATGCTGAGACTCTTCTCTCGTTGTTCCCTCCTTCATTACCAGAACTGTGAAAAACTTTTTCCCTCTTTTATCAAAATACTAAATGTATTTTCCCTCCTTTTATCAAAACACCAAAAACATTTTTCCTCCTCCTTTATCAAAATACCAAAAACATTTTGTCTTCCACTTTCCAAAAAATATCAAAAATATTTTCCTCTTTGTTCTAAATATTCTTCCTTCTCTATTTAAAAAATAAATTCGAATCATTTTTCCCTATCAGATTGATCTCATACCCGACCCTTGGTCTGTCTACTTAGTGGCTTCGATCTTCCATCAAATCGCCCCAAAGCTCCTTCAATTACCCCACTACTTCCTCCGAGTTCAGAATCCACCTTTACCAACTTGACATGGATAACGTCGATCAAGTGCCGAATGAGTAAACTGATTTGATGAGGGCCCTAGTCCAACATACCACTGAGATTGACAACCTTCAACTCGAGGTTCATGAGATGGAGTAAAACTGGGTCCCTATACCCAAAGATCCCAAGGTGCTATTCTCTCGTATTATGGGTCTGCCCATATTCGAGCCTATTTGGATCCCAAAAGAATATCAGCATGCTCCATGTACCCCTCCAATTAATGGGCAACCACGAGCTCAGGTCCCATGCCAAACCTTGACCAGGCAGGGGCTAACCTGCCAGTACTTATCGATCCAAAGGATGAAAAGTTAAACAAGATCAAGTAGGACCTTAAACTGTTGATAAAGAAGTTTGACCAGGTCCGAATCTTCGGGAATTACATGGATTACACCCATATGTCTCTATACCCTAAAGAACATTGTCGAAGAAATTCAAGATGCATCACATTGATAAGTTTAACGGTAGCGGGCCCCTAATTGTTCATCTTAGAAGTTACCACTTGTGGCCATCCGTGGTGGGGCGCAATGTTTGTCCAGGGGGAAGAAGGAGGATCCCTTGAGAAAGAACTGCGCCGCAGTCTCACATCCCTCTCTTCGAAGGCTGCTTTGGCCATCATCGACGTTGGGTGAATGTGAAGAAATGGAGTCACCACCCTATTTTTCTCAAAATAGGCAAAAGAACATGTTGCCACTTCGAGAGAGCGGCATCAAGGACAAACTAATGCATATGAAACCAATAAATTGGAGGTCCGGGTGCTAATTTACGAAATGGGAAGGTGTTAGGCACCCATCCCACCCTTTTGGTCTCTCATGGGAAAATGTTAATATTTTCCTTTATCCCCATGAAGTATGTGCATGTGTTTATATAATGGAGATTGTAATCATTCGACATAGAAAAGATATGGTGAGGTCATCCACTGTAATATTCCCAAAATAATAATAAATGTAGAAGATAGAATATGAGTGTTCTGGCAATATTGATCGTTATTAGAAAACGATAATACGTGTCGGATGAACGCGAAGAAGCATATTATATGTATATGTATGATAAAAATGAGGGATTTTGAGAAATTTGGAAAATAAGAGAATTGGAAAATTGACAAATTGGACTCGAATCTCGAATTTTAATCCGAGATGCCTACGTAGCCTATAAAGGCATTAAAGTCCACGTTGTTCAATGTAGAATAGAGGTGGGGTTTATCCCATAGATTCGAACGAAATTTTGTTATATGTATACATGTAGAAAATGTGTTTTTTGTTTTGGAAAAAGTGTGATGGATAATTGCGTTCGGAATTTATGGGTGTAACCCTCTTTTATTTGTTTTTGAATTTTTTATGAAAAATAAAGTATGTGAAATATACTAATAAAAGCATAGATGTTAATGTGTATTAACTAAAGTGAAATTAGATTACTAGTTTAATGTAACTTATGCAAAAACAAGAGATTAAAAGAGAGGGAGAAGCAATTGGACCTTCCTTGGAGATTGAGCTTGGATCATGATGAACTTCTTTGAATGTTGTTGGGTGTTGATGAGAGAGAAGGATATTTTCCAAATTGAGTGTGAAAAGGATGGGTATTTAGGCTTGAATGGAACTTCTCATATGGAACTTCGCTAATTTCAAGAGAATGTTGCTGATGGATTTTTTGTTTGTCTTGGGAATGAGGTAATGGCCCCTATTTATTGGGCAAAAGGTGGCTGCCGATCGGCCTACCCCAAGGTGTGACTATCGATAGGTCACCCTTGACACTGTGCTGATAGGCAGGCTTCAGGACCTGTCAATTGCCAATCTCGTGCAGACATTTTTGGAAAAATGACTGTAGTGCACAAACTGTTGATCCAATTTATACACGGGGGATACCGTTATAAAGGTATTTTAGATACCTTTGAGAGCCCTTTGGACCGCTCCCGGGTCCGGGAGTTGACTTTGGGTCAAATGTGTCTCGAAAGCGCAAGTCGATCTTTTTGACAAGAGATCATCAGAAGAAAATGGATCATTTGTCGATATGGTAAGTCATAATCCTGCATGGGGTGGACTGTTGAAAAGGATAGGGCATGTATTTTGACATTCAATAGAGTTTTACTCGGTTCAGAAAGTTGACCTTGGTCAATTGGGACCAGGAAGTGTCAGGTGACTTCTCAGAATAAAATGGATTATTTGTCAGTACCATAGGTCAGTATAACACATGGGGAAGATTGTTAGAAAGGGTATTCAGTTCCCCTCAGAGATTCATTCAGTCCCATTCGAGCTGAAAAGTAGACTTTGGTCAAACAGAGTTCAGGAGCACCCTGTGACCTCCGAATCGATTTTCGAGGGAAAACTAATCATTCGTCTAAATCGTTATGTTATTTTATGCATGGAGTAGACCGTTGGAAAGGGGTTTCAGTTACCTTTAGAGATTTAAATATCTTTCACTCTGACGGTGGAGTTGATTGGGGTCAATTCGGAGATCGGGAGAACCTGATGGCCTCTGAATTAGTTTTCGGTGGTGAAATGGTCCGTTCGTCCGAATCGTTATGTCGATTCATGCACGGGGTGGACCGTTGGAAAGGGTATTGGAGCCCTTTAAGGATTCAAAGATCTTTATCTCTGATGAAAGTGTTGACCAGAGTCAAATGAGGTCCTGGGGCTCCCGATGGTTTCCAGATAGGTACTCGGAGTGCGACCTAGGTTTGCGATGGAACGGGGATGTTCTAGGGGTCTAAGGAGAGACTTAGGGGGTCCTAGATTGTGGTGTCTATAGATACCATCGACGGGTGAGCTTGTAATAAGAGATCGACATCACATGATGGAGGGAAGTTAGTTATACGCACCTAAGGGATATGGATGGTCGATTCAGAGGGTAGAGGTCGATAAAGAGGTGACGACCGAGGACCGAGGTCAAATATAACCTAACTGAGGTGAGGATCGAGGTAAAATCTGACCTAAAAGAGGTAAAGACCGAGGATCAAGGTCAATTCTGACCCAACTAAGGTGAAAATCTCAGACCGAGGTCAATTTTGACCTAAAAGAGGTGAAGACCGAGGATTAAGGGCAATTATGACGTAACTAAGGTGATAATCCAAGATCAAGGTCAATTATGAACTAACTGAGGTGACGACCAAGGACCGAGGTCAATTTTAACCAAATTGAGGTGACGATCCAAGACCAAGGTCAATTCTAACCTAATAGAGGCGACGACCGATGACCGAGGTCAATTTTGACCTAACTCAGGTGATGATCCAAGACTGAGGTCAATTCTGACCTAAAAGATGTGATAATTGAGGACCGAGGTCAATTTTGACGTACCTGAGGTGATGATCCAAAACTGAGGTCAATTCTAACCTAAAAGAGGTGACGACCAAGGATCAAAGTCAATTCTGACCTAACTGAGGTGATGATCCAAGACCGAGGTCAATTCTGACCTAAAAGATGTGACGATAGGGGACCGAGGTCAATTTTGACACAACTGTGTTAAAGATCCAAGATTGAGGTCAATTCTGACCTAAAAGAGGTGATGACTAAGGACTGAGGTCAATCCTGACCTAACTAAGGTGAAGATCTAAGATTAAGATCAATTATAACCTAAAATAGGTGACGATCGAGGAACGAGGTCAATTCTGACCAAACTGAGGTGATGATCCAAGACCGAGGTCAATTCTTGCCTAATTGAGGCGACGACCAAGGAGCAAGGTCAATTCTGACCAAACTAAGGTGACAATCTAGGACCAAGGTCAATTTTGACCTAAAAGAGGTGACGACCGAGGACTGAGGTCAATTCTGACCTAACTGAGGTGACGATCCAAGACTGAGGTCAATTCTGACCTAAAAGAGGTGACGATCGAGGATCGAGGTTAATTCTGACCAAATTGAGGTGACGATCCAAGACCGAGGTCAATTCTCACTAATTGAGGTGACGACTAAGGACTGAGGTCAATTCTGACCAAATTGAGGTGATGATCCAAGATCGAGGTTAATTTTGACCTAAAAGAGGTGACGATCGAGGATCGAGATCAATTTTGACTAACTGAGGTGACGATCCAAGACCGAGGTCAATTCTCACTAATTGAGGTGACGACTAAGGACTGAGGTCAATTTTGACCTAACTGAGGTAACGATCAAAGACCGAGGTCAATGATGACTTAAAGGAGGTGACAACTAAGGACCAAGGTCAATTCTGACCTAACTAAGTTTATGATCCAAGACCGAGGTTAGTTTGACCTAAAATAGGTGACGATCGGGGACGAAGGTCAATTTTGACCTAACTGAGGTGACGATCCAAGACCGAGGTCAATTCTGACTTAAAAGAGGTGACGACCAAGGACCGAGGGAAATTCTGACCTAAATAAGATCATGATCCCAGACTGAGGTCAATTCTGACCTAACAGAGGTGTACTTCCCCTTAGGGAAATTTGGGGACTCCATTGAGGATGAGGATTAGATTTTAGGTTTCGTTGGGGAATAGTGAATGATCTGAGGATTTTGTAGCTCGGGGAAAATTTGGAGTGTCCTTTGGAGATTTTGTTGGGAAGGATAATTTTTTGGAATTTCATTGGTGGTGTAAAAGCATTTTCCTTGGTGAATAAGGTGTTAGAATGGATTTGGCAATTCTAGGAATTTTTTGACATTTTCTGATATTTTTTTGGACTTTTTATATGGAATTTTAAAGGGTGTGCCAACCAGGATGGATGGAGGTGTGCCAATCGGCATTGGCACGGACTTTTGGGGTACCTCAAGCAGGTGAAAGGATCAGTGTCGATCGGCATGACCCTTAGCCTCCTATAAAAAAGGGGTGAGTTCTCCTCATTTTGCACAGCTTTTTAATGTCTTTTCTTCTGCTATAAACCTCTACAAATTGTCCTAATGTTCGAAATGGCTGACTTCTCAAGTAGTGCGACCCATATGGCATGGATTAATGCCGACGGCTGGGCAGGGTTAGAGTGGAGGGCTAGGGTGCCCCTCGCATTGGGTAGCGAGAAATATTTTGACTCATTTAAGACGGTGGCGGATGATCAGGCTCTTTTTCATAAGCCTTCGCGTCATCGCACTTCAAGGGTGCTGAATCCTGGAGGCTATGTAGTTATTGCATCACTTTTGGTATTCCTTTCTTCGTTTCTTGACTAGATTGCTTTACTTTTTGAATCTGACAAGGATTTTCTTCATTTCTTGATAGTCTGACGTCTCCATTTCAACTATTCGTGGCCGTGGTATGATAAGGCTCAAGGATTTTTGGGATCACCTTCCTACTATGGTGCGCTAGATGGTGTTTTCTACAGGCTTTGGGAGGCTAGAGTCGACTCTAGATGAGACGCCCCTCTCCACTGCGATTCTATGTGCTTTGGGAGAGAGGTGGTGTGAAACTACCCACACCCTCCATTTTGGCTTCGGGGAGATAACGGTGACTCCCATTGATGTTCAGCAATTGTTGGGGATGGACTGCGAGGGTGCCTAGGTTGAGGTGGACAAGACACTGTGAGTGACAGCGACTTTAGGTGATGTGGAGAGGGTGGTTTCTGGAGACTCTATCCGCTTGGCTTATTTGAGGGAGCTTCTGCTGAGGATGAGGGTTGATGAAAATGACGGTCAGTAGGCGCGTCATATGTCCCATTTGTTTAATTTGTTGGTGTTGGTAGGTTTTCTGGTGGCGACGAGTGGAAACGTCGTCCATTTGTGGTTTCTGCCATTTCTGAGGGTGTTTTCCAACATCCTCTTCTATGATTAGGGGAGCCTGACTTTGGAAGACCTTTATTATTCTTTGGATGCATTCATCCAGTGCTACCGATCTATTTTTACTAGGTCCACATATCTTCTGTAGTTATTATTTATTTTGCACATTTTCCTTTATGCATTCGCATTTTCCATTCATGCACTTCTTTTTGATTTCTTGAATGCTGATCCTTGTCCTTTGTAGACGTGGTTCTATGAGTTGATTTGGATGAACAACCAATTGATTTCTTTGAAGGATGACTCTGTGGGGGACTTCTGTCGAATTTTTCGGTGATGGAGGTCTAATCGGTAGTCGAAGAAGAACCTTTCTCTGGAGACATTGCGTCAGGTCTTAAATGGCCTGACGAGCGAGTGAGTAAGCATTCTTTTATCATTGAGACAGTTCTTTTCCTTTGATGATCATTTATTTATACTGATCTTCTTTCGCTGGGTATTTGTAGGTGACCTATTAGACTTGGGCGACGGCCATTCAGCACACCAAGGTGACGGGTGGACATGCACAAATGCGGTGCTTGCTGGAGCATGAGTCTGGATACTCCTATTATCTTGGGGAGAGGGTAGTCTGGAAGATTATGGCGGATGGGGTTGTGGTGCCACCGATAAGGCCCCCAATGTTCTTGAAGTGAGTGCGGGAGATGTATGATGATGCCCGAGTGGCTATGATGATGGAAGAGCCATACTCTTCTTAAACTGACACAACGGTGATGTACGACTATTTAAACTTCATCTCGAGTTGGATGATGCCTCTAGCATATATGATGTGATGCCTCTCCCTAGGGCGGGATCAAGTTGGCAGGTGGGGTCCTCTCATAGTGCGAGTGGTGCGGCTATGTCAGCGACGGCAAGATGTTAGGGCCTTCTTTTATGCAGTTTCATTCCCCTAGTTACAACATTCGGTGAGCTAATGGGAGGTCGGTGCGTTTACAACATCATCCTCATGCGATGGACCCAGAGGAGTTGGGCCTAACGGAGGAGGTCCTTCGGCCTGCGATATATCTTTTTTTATTTACTTAATTTCTTTCTTTTTCCTCATGCTTGACTGATTTGATCTTTTCTATTCTTCCTCGTAGCATATCAGTGTTTCGACCACCTGGCTGAAGGACATCATGGACTAGATATCTACGGCGACTACTCATATTCATGAGGCAGTTTCGGTTCCTTATTTCTTGGTGTCGTCTACCTCGTCCGGGGTAGGGTTTAGCTCTGGATGTGGGGGCACATTGTCTCGCCACAGGGGGGAAAGGGCACGTTGTAGGGATGGGGGATCTTAGAGAGAGAGAAGAAAGAGAGTGAGAAAGAAATTGGGGTCGGGCTAAGTCCCATTGTTTTTTCGGCTTGTGCTTTTCCTGCAAAATATCAATGTAATACAGAAAAAATACATGCAAATGAAGAATGAAGTTTTTGTTAATTTTCTTGTTTAGTGATTAATGCACATGCTCTTTTTACTTCGCTGCTGAGACCGTATAAAGAATTTTGAAAATTGATTTGTGAAGGATTTTATTTAAAATGAGATTAGTAAAAGCATAAGTATAAAGGGAATTTAGAATTTCCTTAAGATAAAAACTATTTTATTGAGTTTTTTTTTTTGTTATTTTGGCAAAAGAGGAAAAAGGTAATTTTCCCGAAATAGGGGGTTGCCGATCGGCATGACCCCTATCTTGCCTATCGGCATATCAGTCCAGTCCAATCAATCCAAGGCTTTTATTGCACTTTCTTCAATTGCTTGGTACATGGGAGGGGGAGTTTTACTCCAATTTCTGTAGGGTTTCTTGTCCTTTCTTGAGAGTTTCAATGTATAAATAGGGGGTGAATGGGGCTTTCCTCCTCACACTTTCATTTTCTTCCTTATTTTCATTCTTACTTAATTATTATCTTTAAGCTGTCTCACCCTGGTAGCATTGATTTTGCCAACTACCTCAAAGCCTTCGAAGCAATATGTTCTTACAATGTCGATTATGATGCCTTTCACATGCGGTAGGTCTCTTTGTGGCGCAACCGACCCATTGAGTGGAATATGTTGATGGCGGTTGTCGAGTTTTGGTATCCCGCGTATCATGTCTTCTGCTTCGGATTAGATGAGATTTTTCCTACCTACGAGGAATTTTCTGCAATTCTGTGGATAAATCCCAGTGTTATTGCAGCTCTTCCTGAGTTTTCCCGTTCTCCCAGGGAATTATTGGCTAGGCTTCTTCATATTTTTGCCTTCGGCAGCCAGGGCGTTGGTTACGGGGGGAATGATTTCCCTTCTAGCAGTGTTGCAGTCCCTGCATTCGCAAGACGCGGGTGATGCCGGATATGCTGGGGCCATCATCATTGGCATTATTTCAAAATTCCTGTTGGTGATAGGGAGATACTAGTGGACTCCCAACTGGCTGCTATCGTTTCTTGGATGCCATATTGTCGCAATCTTGCGGCGGTGATACTGGCGGAGACCTTGAATGGCCTGGATGCCTGGCGGGAGGGTCGTTCTTTCTTTCTGAGGGGTATCCCTATAATGTTGTTTATGTGGTTGTCAGAGAGGTTTTATATGGTGATCCCTCCTATGTATCCTTTGTTGGCAGTTCCAAACTTCTTCACGCGCTATTTCCTTAGCGTAGGCGTGAACATTGAGAGTTGAGGGTGCTATTTTGTAGAGCATGAGATTCGAGGCCTATGCTGGTCTGTGCCTTGATGGGGGACCTACTGTCCATTTTGGAACTCTGGGAGTACAAATATGCCCTATTAGTAGGCCTTAGGCAGTCCTCTTTCTACTTTACCTAGCGATTGTTTGTGCCAATTTGGTTGGGAGCAAATCGTGCCACCGCAAACATCGAACTTCTTTCCTGTGGAGGACCTGACAGAGCGTATATGCATGTGGCTCGGTTCTCTATAAGAGAATCACCATTCTACAACCCATCCTTCTCAGTCTACTGGGTGAGTCTATCATGTCTCCGGGGACTACATGAAGTGGTTGTGGAAGAAGGTAGTGGCCAGGATGTTGACTGTGGAGATTGGTCAAAGGTTGTTTTCTATATCTGACATCATGGAGGGAGGAGTTGGGGTCTTACCCAATCTATTCCGGTATTATCGCTCTATGGAGCATTTGGGATACTCTATTCAGGCAGGGGAGGATTGGGGAGACCAGGATGCAGGTGATGATGGCGCTGGTTCCTCTAGTAGCTATGGGTAATAGGTGTGGTTTTGTGCTTTGTGGGAATAATTGGAGGGCGATTTTCAGGAGTAGTGGGGCTTGTTATTATCTGGATTTTTAGGGAGGTAGGTGTAGTGCTAGAAAGGGAAGTCATTTGACTCCTTACGCTGATGTAATCATACTGAAATTTCAAATAATGAAATAAATAAGTTTTTGATCATCTAGTTGTGCCTCTTGATGACTTTTTGCTTTTTGAACTATCTATACTTAACGTTAAGGCATACATAGTCCTTTTGTTCATGTATATATTAAAATGAACTGTCGTTCTCAGGGATAAGAAAAGAATAGCATTTTTAGAAAAAGAAGGGGGTCACGTTTATATGAAGTGATGAACTGCCTACGTACCTCAGAGGGTTTTTTGAAAAAATTTGAAATTCATTTTTGAAAATGTTATTTAGAGGATATGTCCCACGTATTTATGGGTAGGGGGAGATGAAGAGAGATTTTTTTTATTATTTTTTAAAATAGAAGGGAGATGAGGAGAGTCATACCACATCGAGATTTCGGAGTAGGGGTAGAATTTCTTGAGGCGGTCCAGGTTGACCGGATGTGCAATTTATTCTCCATCAAGGTTGGTGAGCACAGCGGCACCGCTCGACATAATCTTCTTCACAATGTAGGGGCCGCTCCAATTGGGCTTGAATTTCCCTCTGGGGTCCTAGATGAGCTCTACTATTTCTTTGAGGGTTAAGTCCCCTTCTTGAACACTGCGGTCCTTGACTCTCTTGTTGAATGACCGTGCTATACGGTAATGGTACCCTTGTATATGAAATAAAGCTTTCAATATCCCTTCATCCAAGAGGGATAACTCGTCAAGATGACTTTCGTACCAGTCTTCTTCACTGATCTTACTCTTAAGCTCCACGAGTAGGACGACTTCCATATCATAGACTAGAGAGTAAGGGGTATCCCCAGTAGAGGTTCGAGCTGAAGTGTGATAACCCTGGAGGGCATAAGGGATCCTGTCGGCCCAATCTCGATAACTCTCAGTCATCTTACTGATGATAAATTTGAGATTCTTATTGGCTGCCTAGACCACTCCATTGGTTCGAGGTCGATATGAAAAGGATTTAAGTCTTTGAATTCCATAGTCGTTGACCACTTTCATAACTTCTACCTCAAAATGTAGCCCGTTGTTTGATACCAGCTCGTGCGGGACTCCATATCGGCAGATGATGTTTTTCCTGATGAACTTGGCCACTTTCTTGGCATTTAAAACTGTGTATGACTCGGCTTTAACCCATTTCGTGAAGTAGTCAACAACGACTAGTATAAACTCATGCCCATTCGATGCCTTTGGTGTAAATTTCCCTATGATATCGATGCCCTATGTGGAAAACGGCCAGGGAGGGGTCATGTTGTATAATTATCACGTAGGCAAGTGTTATATGTTAGAGAACTGTTGGCATTTTAGACATCTTTGAACTTAGGTTGTGAAGTCATGAACCATGGTGGTCCAGTAGTAACCCTGTCGAATGATCTTTTTAGCGAGCATATGTCCATTCATGTGGGGTCCGCATTTCCCGCCGTAGATTTTCTGCATTATTTCTTCAATGTCATCCCCTGCGATGCAGTGTAAATGGGTTCCATCGAAGTCTCTCTTAAACATTGCTTTATTAAAAATAATGTATTGAGCGTACAGTCTTTCGAGAGTTGCTCGATCTTTCTTGTCACCTCCTTGGGGATACTTACCATGTTTGAGGAGGCGTCAAATATCATAGTACCAACAATCGGCTATTCCGGGTTCTTGCTCCATGCTAAGATGGATGTGGTAGCAGTGGGTTGGTTTGCCTTGTTTCTAGACAAGGAAAGGGGCCATGGTTATTCCTTCGGTCATGTCAATTATGGAGGCTAAGGTGGCAAGGGCATCATCCAGGTTGTTTGTTGCTCGGGGCAGATAGTGGAAGGTGATTTTCTGGAATTGGGAAGCTAGTTCTTCAAGGTGGGAATGGAAATGTAAGAGTTTCTCATCCTTGACTTTCCATTTCTTGAGTAATTGACTGATGATGAGGGTAGAATTTCTATAGACATCGAGTTATTGAATTCCTTTCGTAAGGGAAACTTTGAGCCCTACCATGTATGCCTCGTATTCAGTCATGTTGTTAGTGCAGGGGAAATCTAATTTGATGGTAATGGAAGTGTGGGAGTCATCAGAGGCAATTAGGAGGATCCCAATGCCATATCCTTTTTTGTTAGAAATAACATCAAAGAACATTTCCCATCGAAGATCTTCTTGGGAGGTGCAAAGGATATTCTAACATGTGAATTCAAAAATCCAGACATCAGCTTCTTCTATGGGGTAATCAACAAGGTAATCAGAGATGGCTCTTCCTTTCATTTCTTTTTGTGTAACATAGGTGATATCAAACTCGGCTATAAGCATCAACCAACGGTCCATTCGGCTGGATAGGGCGGGATTCTAACTAGGTACTTGATGGGATTTATTCGGGATATGATTTTAATGGGGAAGGCGAGCATGTAGTTCCGTAACTTTTGTGTAAGCCAGACAAGATTGGCACATGTTTTTTTCAAGGCGGTGTAGTTAACTTCGTAACCGGCCAATTTTTCAACTGGCATAGTAGATGGCTTTCTCCTTGCCGATTTCTTCAAGGTGTTGAGCTAGCAAAGCCCCATATGCAGTATCGGTCATGGTTAGGTATAGGAGTAAGGGAAGATTAGGTTGCGGTTGCATAAGAACCAGAGGTCGGGTTAGGTATTTCTTAATTCAGTCGAAGGCTTTTTGGCAAGCTTTGTTCCATCCCTTGGTTGAATCCTTTCATATGAGTTTGAAGATGGGTTCACAGATGAAAGTATATTGGCTGATGAATCGACTGATGTACTATAATTTCCCAAGGAATCCTTGGACTTCTTTCTCCATTCGAGGAGGTGGCATCTGAAGTATGGCTTTCAGCTTAGCAGGACCTGCTTCTATTCCTTTCTCACTGACCATGAATCCTAAAATTTTCCTTTGGTAACGTCGAAGTCACATTTATATGGGTTAAGATGCATTTGGTACTATCGCAGTCGTTCGAAGCATTTTCGGAGAGCGGGCACATGAACTTCTCTAGTATTGGACCTGATAATTATCATCTATATAGACCTCAACTTCCTTGTGTATCAGGTTATGTAGAATGGTTATGGAAGCCCTTTGGTAGGAAACCCCTGCATTTTTTAGACGAAATGGTATGACAGTGTAGCAAAAGGTTCCCCGAGGGTTGATGAATGCAGTTTTCTCTTGATGATCAGGGTCCATCTTGATCTGGTTTTATCCGAAAAACCCTTCGACGAATGACTTGAGAGCATGACTAGTAGTGTTGTCCACAATCAAATCGATGTTAGGTAGTGGGTAATCATCCTTCAGAGAGGCCTTGTTCAAGTCTCGATAGTCGACACACATACGGACCTTTCCTCCTAATTTTGACACGGGTACAATATTAGCTAGCCATGTAGAATATTTAGTTACTAAAATTAAGCTCACATTCAATTTCTTGACTACTTCTTCTTTTACTTTGAGTGAACATTCGATGAGAAGCTTTCGCAGCTTCTGTTTTACTAGTTTACATTTTGGGAGAGTTGGAATATCATGATACACTATCTCAGGGTCAATGTCGGGCATATCATCATAGTACCATGCGAAGATATCCATTAATTCCTTCAATAATTCTTATAGTTGCGTGCGCTCATGCTCATAAAGGGTAGCCCCTATCCTAATCTCGTGCATTTGGCAACTAGAACCGAGATTAATAACAACAGTTTCATCTTCATTAACTTGAACGTGGTTATGTTGGTTGTTATTAACCTTATTTAGATCAGTTAAGAATTGTTCATTTGCAAAGTCATCATCATCAAGAGTTTGACTAGAATTAAGGCAATTAATGTAAGGCAGAACAAGATACTCAAAATCTTCATTTATTTCATTAATATGAAAAATAGCATTGAGAACCTCATCATAAGAGGTCTCGATTACATTAGAGTGAGAGGAAACAACCAAAGGGGAAATAGGATAAACATCAATGTTACGTTGAATATCAGCAGGTGGTATACGTGTAGAATGCTATTTGATAAGAGGTATATTAGTGTTGATGCAAATAACTAGATTAGGCCTAATTAATTGATCGCTGATAAAATAATTAAAATAAACAAGGCACAAGAAATTTAAAAGTGGTTCGGCTCAACGGAATAACCTACATCCATTGTTATGTATTTATTACCTTGAGTTATTTTTTCGATCTCCTGTAATGAGGATGGTATAATGTATTTATAGCCCAAGAGGGGTTTTGATAGTTGTCATGTGAAATTATGGAATTCCTTCATTCATTAGGCATTTACATCAATACATAATGAGAATTACATATATGTCTGTTGTCGCTTCATTGGAAATACAAGCTGTAAGACTGTTGTCGCTTTGTTAGAAATACAAGTTGTTCGTCGAGCTTCCCAGTTGGTTGGGCTTCCTTATTGGTCGGGCTTTTATACTAGGATGAATTGGACTTGTGCCACATTGGATGATATGTGCGGGCTGGTAATTGGTCCACGTAGGGTGGTTAATTTTTGTATCAACAGAAGCCCCCAATGTTTTATTCTTGGGACTGACGCGAAAGTGTTAAATATGATGCTTTGACAGTAGCTCGGGCTGTTTGGTTGGCTGTAAACCTTCCAGACTTGTGAAATTTATCCACTTGATTATAGATTTTTTGGCGCGAATGGCAGTTTTGTAAATATTTCAAAATTTAGCGAATATTTCTGGGGTATCTTCGTCTTTTCCTTTGTTAGCATTCGTAAACTCAATCGTCGTTTTCTTTAATCATTACTTTTCTCAGTTTCCAATGCATCTTATAAAAACAGTGGTAAAACTTCGATCATTTTCTACCTCTCACTTCTGATTCTACTGCTGTGTTCTTTGAACTATTGTGTGATCATTTTCCTTTTTGTCTTCAGTTCTTGCTGAATCCTTAAACTTTTGTAGAATTTTTCTTCTAGTCTTCTTTGTTTTCTTCATCATGGGTTATTCTATCGAGTCCTTTGATAAGTTCAAAATTGACTTTAATATTCCAACTTAGCTTGTACTGGAACATCCCACTTTTCCTTCTGATTTTTTCTCTCTAGCTGAGGGACATTCTTTCCCTTCTATCTTTATTGCTGAATGTGGGTTCACCGTTCCTCCCAATCCCCTGTGTCTGGAGTTTTGACAATATTTTGAAATTGTACCTGCCAGAGTGGTTTCTAACACATGGAGAGTTGTGAATGGAGTTTATAGGTTAAATCAAATCTATGGAACCCATCTAGGGATTCCAGAAATAATGTTTTTTATAAATGGGTAACTAGCGATACCATTTTTTATTTAAAAACTAGGGCAGTTAGTAAATGTTTAGTAGTTACTCTCCTTAACTCTAATAAGGATTATTTTGATCATGGGGTAGTTGTAAAAAATTGTCAACATGCTCCCTTAATTGGAGGTACTAAATACTAAGGACCTAGATGTCCTCTCTTTGGTAACAGGAGAGGTTGTTCTATGTTTTAATATTTTTGTCTTGTTTATATTTCAAAAAAATGCCATACTGACTTTTATTTTATAAATTGGATTGTAGTTGACCAGAAAAGAACCCCCCCCCCCAAAGAGAGTGAAGTAAATTTGAAAGAATTGAAGTTTATATAGTGACTTCACAAGGTAGTTGCTATGGAGCACGTTAGGTGTGCCTCCTATCTGCTTCAATATAAAATCACCGTTTCTTCCTTTATTGCTAGACCTGCTACCTCTCCTGTTCTGGTAATTGATCTTGATCAAGAGGTTGATATTGATTCTGACACTCCTTTGTCTCAAATCATGAAGAAGAGGAAGTTTCCTGATCTTCTCTGTGGTAGCACTTTTGGATCCTAAGCACCTGCTGAAGTACCCAAGAAGAAAATAGGGGATGTTATGAAGCTCCCTGCTCCCAAGGACCCAGTCCCCAAAGACCCAGCCCCCAAAGTACCAACTCCCAAAGATGCAGCTCCCAAAGATGCATAGGGTCCTTTGAGGATACTTAGGAGAGGGCTTGTAGAGAATCAGATCGACCAGGTGATTAATCAATTGTCCTTGGTTGAATTACCCTCTTCTGATGTTGTTCCTCTAATAGGTATTACTCCTGTTTTTTCCAAGAAGTTTGTAAGGACATTTTTCTCATTTCCAACATGTTACATTTGTGTATGTCGTACACCGCTACATTTGGCACGTCACCTCACGATCTCATATGACGGCCTCTATCCGAATTTCGGGAATCAAGCATTCAACATCTCCATTAATGTGTCCCACATCTGCCTCAACGACTTCACGTTCCAAGATTTTAGGGACTTAATGCAAGTGGTACGCAAGAGAAGTCAAATCAGTGAAACAAGGCATGATAGGGATGTTCAAGGGCAAATTGGTAATTTTACAGCCACCGTCCGGAGGACTGGTCAACTGGAAAGTTAAAGAGCTTGCCGCAACATAGATACTGGAAGAAATGGCACCTCAATCCGAGCTACGGTGAACAAGTTATGGCCCGTTGAAAATGGAGATATGTTCATTGAAAAGTCTGGAAAATTTTCTAAGTGTTTAAGCACCAATTCCCAGCACACTTTCCCGAACCCAGACCCAAACCGGTTCAGAGGGGCGAACCGGTTCGCAGGGGTACCCGAACCGGTTCGGGGTACTGTACGCTGGATAGAATTTCAGCATTTAAAAATCGTGGGTCTCTTCATGGATTTCCTTATAAATACCAACTTCGGGAGAGTTGTTTTGCAAGACTTTGGAAGACGTTTTTGAGAGTCCAAATACCTCTAGTCTTCATATTTTTGAGTCCCAAGACTCATGTTTTGATTCACACATCCTTGCCAAATATTTGTGAATCCTTTTGCAACCCAAGAACACAACTTTGGTTTGTTCAACCCTTGTGGAGAAGCCGTTTCTCTTCTTCATTGCAGCCCTACTGGAAAGGGATAGTTCCAGCCGCGACTACAGAATCCGATACCCGAGGGTAATTCTTAGTCAACTTGTATTTTCATTGTAATCCGATTGTAAGCCGTTTTCTTACAAATTATAGTGAAAATAAATGGTTTTACCCCTGTGGGGGATTTTTCCTTAATTGCATGTGTTTGAATGTTCTTGCATAGATTATCAATTTATTCAATCACATACTGCTGCATGTTTAGGGTTTTTTTATGTTAAAAGGGTTTTATATATGATTTGATCATTTCAACGCGAGCACACACGTTCTCAAAGTTGATCAAGTTTGGTACTCTTCCTGACCGCAGGGGGTGGATGCCATGCTCCCTCGATCGAGGGTTTCTGAATTGGGTGCTCAGAGCCTTGCATCATTAAGTAGTTTTCCTTTTTCTTAGGTGGGTTATCTTTTATATTTCTCATATTCTTATTTTGATCTTCATCTTTTATAGTTCTTAGTACACTTCAATAATATGATGGATAAGGATAATGAAATTAGGGCTTCTTATTCAAATGAGGTAGAGAAGAATACTTGGATAAATCTAAATACTTCTAGAAGCCTTTGCTGGTTTGAAGAAATCTATGCTTGAATCTCAATAGGGCTTGGAGACTAAGAAGAGTACTTAGGCAGAGAAATTGAAGACAACTAAGACTGCTCAGTAGACGTCTAAGGATAATGCCCTTGAAGTTGAGCACAGGGCAAAGGAAGTTGAGTGCAAGAGGAAGGAGGCTGAGCGCAGGGCAGAGGAAGCTGAGTGCAGGGAAAAGGCGATCGAAGATCTTGTATCCTTTGCCAGAGCTAATATAAAGTCTACTATGAAGGCCTCCTTCGGTGTGGGTTGGGAGAAAGGATGGAACAAATCCATTTCTGTTGCCTCTTCTCAAATTGAGTATGCAAAACAAAAATGCTTCAAAGTTGGTTGGGTTTCTTCCCTTCAGGAGTTGAACATAGTTGAAGGCTCTGAACTTTTTCAGAGATATGTTCATGGTCCTCCTCTAGTCATTGAGGATGATGTTGAAGATGAAGTTAGTTTTGGAGAATCCTCTCTAATGGTTGAATATGTTGCCGATCAAACTAAAATCATTGAATCTTCTCTTCCTCCAGCCGAGCAAACTGAGAAATTCTAGCATGTAGCCTCTTCTTCTGAGCATGGCAAGAAGGTTGAGAATGATAGAGAGAATGTGTAAAGTTGTTCGGAATTTGCCCTTTTACTTTTTTATTTCTTTTTCTTCATTTTGATTGTACTTGAAATCTTTTCTATTAATAAGAGAACCTTTTGTTCCTTTTGTCTCTTGTTGATTGCACATGTTCTCCATTCTTGTTGTTGATTGGTGGTTCTTTCTTCTTGCTAGTTTATAGTGAATATGGAACAACTGTCTTCCCATGTAACCGAGCTACTGAGGAAGTACAATGATTTTTTTTCAAAGCTAGTCATACGGACTTGTCCGAAGAAGAGATTGTTCAGTTACTAGGTGATGATGTATCTGAGCAGGATAAAGAAGCCTATAAGTATTTGAAGTAATTACTTGATCGGGCGATAGAAAATAATGTTGCCTACTATGAGATGATAGAATAATTTCAAGAACAACATAAGGAATCCACTACACTATTGCATCAGAGCTACGAACAGAAGTATCAAAGTTTGAGTGTAGGTCGGGGCTTTGATAAATTTGTCTTTATTTATAATAAAAAGGAAGCTTTACTTAAGCATGAAGTTGAAGAAACTAGGATTATTGACAAACTCCTGGAAGAGGAGAATAATAATTTAAGGAATGGAGTGAATCTTTTGAAGTCTGCTTTTGAATCTATTGTTGCTACTACGGATGAAGGTTACTCCTATTTAGAGGTTGAGAATGCAACATTAAGAGATGAATTGGAAGCTTAAAAAAAGATTAAGCCTGGATCCTCTTCCCGATCAAGAAATAGGCATGACCGAAGAACTACAAAAGAATTTAGGACCTAGCAAGCCCTTGCCAATTAAGCTACACAATTAAAAGCGAAAGATTGAGATATTATTGAGACGTCCCAAAAGCTACAGACCTTGTCTGAACAGTTATCCACTAAATCTTCCCAATTAAAGGTTAAGGATGGAGTACTAAAAAAGCTGTAGTCGCAGGTTGATAAATTGACCTTTCAATTCCATAAGCAACTAATAGATGTTTGGATGGATGGGTATAATGAAGATTTAGGACGTTTTGACGATAGACTTCAGCATGCCAAGAACGAATCTTGTAAATGGGGTTGGATGAATGCTTTAATTGTGATGAAGGTGGATCGGAAAAACTCTTTATGGGATTGGTATGATCCGGGATTGCTGTAGCTTAAAAATCCTCCATTCAAGTTAGACGTTAATTGGATCACTATTGATCGTATTCCTCACTGTTTGATTTTGAAATACTTGGGGGATTATGAGCTACATGATGAAATAGAGATCGTATGACGACCTCATATGCTTGATTGTCCTAGTAGCAGCAACACAAGAATGCTTCAGAACTTTAGCTTCATCAAATCCCCTATTACTTTGGATGATCCTCTAGCTGGCAGGCATCCTGTTTCTAAGGCTGGAGGAGAACATCCTACAGACTAATGCTTTGTATTTTGTTTCTGCATGTTTAAACAACAATATGTAGTCATTTTATTTAATGACAAGTTTATTTTATGAATGGATAAACTTTTAGTTAATCTTTGCATATATGAATGTTTTCGTAGTCATTGACTATGAATGGATCAACCTTTGGTTAATCGTTTGTTTTTCACCGGTTCTTTTATAATCCTTAGGCTTATCTTAGGTAATATATCAGTTACCAATGCATCACCATGGTTCTACTAATGTACCCAAAGTTTTTAGGTAATTGCATTAGTTACCTCGGTTCCCATGCGTGAGTGGTACATTTGTCCATCTTTTAGCCGAGTTTAGATGAAAATTATTCATCCGGGTCTTCGTTAACCAAGAATTGGGAGTTATAATTTTTCCTTTCATGGTTTTTATATGTTTGACAACCAACTTTGTTTATTCCCTTTGGCCTTTATTGATACCGACCAATTTTGTTGGTGGCCTTTGTTGATGCCGACCAATTTTGTTGGTGGCCTTTCTTGATGCCGACCAACTTTGTTGGTGGCTTTAATTGATGCCGACCAACTTTGTTAGTGGTCTTTATTGATACCAACCAACTTTGTTGGTATTTTTGTAGATGCATAGTGTAGTGCATAACACTAGTACTTCGAAATTTTTTTTACAATTTAGGGGAAATCGCGTTCTCATTAATATTGAAATGAACTTAATACAACATGGTTACATCACTGATAGTATTTCCTCAAGTGTTCTGCATTCCATGGGTTCTTGAATTCTTCCCTTTCCAAAGTCTCAATTCCATATGTGCCTGGTTGGATGACTGCAGTGATACGATAAGTTCCATGTCAATTGGCTTCCAGTTTATTATTCTTTTGAATCACTTTATTCAAAACATAATCATACACTATTAAGTTTCTCGGCTTCACCTTTTTATTGTAGAAGCGTGCAGTCCACTATTGATAGGCTGCATTCCTTAAAGCTGCATCTTCTCGAACATCTTCCAGCATGTCTAAATCTATCATTCTCATCAAATCATTGACTGGGGTGTTGAAGTTAAAAACTCTGTGCGTAGGTAAACCTAGATCGATAGGAATTACAACTTTAGTACCAAACGCTAAGAGGTAGGGAGTTTCTCCAGTAGTTGTTCTGGGATTTGTTTGGTAAGCCCACAAGACAGAATGCAGTTCATTAATCCAATTCCCTTCGGTATTTCCAACCTTTTTTTAACCCATTCAACAAAGTTCTATTAGTTACCCATGTTTGGCCGTTACTTTGAGGATGGCCGGGAGCTGAATGGAATTTTTTGGATGTTGGACTGGGCACAATAAGCATCAAATTTGTCGTTGTCAAATTGTGTGCCATGGTCTGTGATAAAGGCATAGGGTAAGCCATACCTGCATATGATATTCTTCTAAATAAAGTGATAAACCTTTTCATAGGACATATCGATCAACGGTTCAGCCTCCACCGATTTAATAAAGTAATCAACTGCTACAACCAGGTACTTGAACCTTACTCAAGTGGTTGGTAGGGGCCCAACCAAGTCAATTCTCCACATAGCAAAGGGCCAATGTGAAGTTATTGGTGTTAGGAGATCTTGTGGTGCCTTACTTATGCTGGGAAGCCTTTTGCACTTATCACACTTCTTGGAAAAATATGCAAAATTTGCTCGCATAGTCAGCTACTAGTACCCCTGTGTATGGATTCTCTGTAATAACATTCTTCCTACTACATGGGCTGCATAAGATCCTTCATGGACTTCTTCAATCAAGTCCTTCACTTCAGGTAGATGCACACACCGTTGTAGACCAGCTGTTAATCATCTTCTATATAATACACCACCATCTAGCACATATCTTACGACTTTATATTTCAGCTTCTTAGCTTCAAGTAGGTTGGCTGGCATAATTCCTTCTTCAGTATAAGTTTTTATGGGGTCCATCCAAGATGGCCCCATAACAACTGCAATAAAATTAACCATTAAATCGTCATCAATACTCCAATTAGCAAGTAGCTCAATAGGAATATTTCTTCACAGTTCAATCCTAGTTGCTGAAGCTAGACAAGCAAGTGCGATTGATCAAGCATTTTTTAATCTTGGAATTATGATCATCTCGATAGTTGGTAAATTGGAAATTATCTCCAAAGATTTGGCTAAGTATTTGGTCATTAGTTCTCCCTTAGCTGCATATAATTTCAACACTTGATTTACTACCAACTATGAATCACTATATACCATAACTTGCTCGACATTCAGTGATTTGGCTAGATTAGAACCAGTAATCACAGCTTCTTACTCTACCTCATTATTAGAGCCTTGAAATTGGAATCATAGAGTGTACTCTATATCTAGCTCTTCTGGAGTATTGAGAATGATTCCAGCTCCATATCCAATTGCACAGGACGACCCATCAATATACAAACTCCATATTGGAATATTTCTATCAAACACTTGGTTTTTCAGAATCCCTTGATGGAAGATTTTATCATTCACCTCCTCATATTTCTTTTTCATATCCTATACTCCGTTGGATGGTTCTGGTTGATCAGTGGTAACTTTTTCTATAGTTCCTTGCTTGAAGTTGGTCTCACATATCTTTAGTAGGCCTACTGACTCCCGTACGCTGCTCGGTTAGAGTCCCTTGTTGCTCGGGGATCTCTGGGTAAGTGAATTCAACAATAAAATCAGCCACAACTTGGCCTTTTAAAGAAGTCCTTGGTTCATATACAAGGTCATATCCCCCTAACTCCATATCCCATTACATCAATCTCCCTAATTTCTCTGGATTATATAAAGCTTATCTCAGTGGCATGTAAGTGTATACAACTATGGTGTTAGATTGAAAATATGGCTTCATTCATCTACTAGCCTCAATTAAGGCCAATGCTAATTTCTCCAGTCTGGGATATCTAACTTCTGCTCCTCAAAAAGCTTTCCTAGTGTAATAAAATAGATTTTGGAATCCATTCTCCTCCCTGATCAAGGCAGAGCTAACAACTGACTCACAAACTGCCAAATATAGATACATTTTTTCTCATAACACTGGTCGGGAGATTAGTGGTGGTGTTCCCAGGTACTTCTTCAATTCTAGGAAGGATTTTTCACATTCATCATTCCATTCAAAGGTTTTTCTGAGAACCTTAAAGAATGGCAAACACTTGTTTGTTGCTCGGGACACAAACTTGTTGAGTGCTGCTACGCGCCCTGTTAGCTTTTGAACATCCTTTTTACAGGCCGGGGATTGAATTTCGATCAGATCTTTAATCTTATTTGTATTAACTTCAATTCCCTTTTGATTTACAATATATTTGGGAAACATTCCCTCCTGAACTTCGAAGACGCATTTGGTGGGGGTTTATCTTCATCTAGTGCTTTTCCAATTGATCAAACGTCTGGCTAAGGTCGACAATGTGATCAGCAACTTTTTTGCTCTTAGTGAGCATATCATCAACATACACCTCCATGTTCTTGCCTATCTACTCCTCAAATACTTTGTTCACTAGTCTCTGATATGTAGTAAGGAAGTACTTTCTCTATCTTCTGACTTCATTTTGATCTGGTTATAACCAGAATATGCATCCATGAAACTTAGTAGCTCGTGCCCTGAAGTAACATCCACTAGTTTACCAATTCTTGGCAAAGGAAAGTGATCCTTTGGGAACGCTCTGTTCAGGTTAGTAAAATCCACACACATCCTCCATTTATTATTTTTCTTTTTTACCATAACTACGTTGGCTAACCAGTCCTGGTACTTCACGTCTTCAATAAAGGAAGATTTTTAAAGCTTCTCCGTCTCTTCTTTTATAGTCTGGTTATTCTTCGGGCTAAAAACTCTTCATCGTTGTTTCACAGGTTTAACCTCTTTATTAACATTAAGCTCATGGCATAAGAAATTTGGGTCTATACCTAGCATATCTTCATGGCTCCACGCAAACACCCATTTTCTTTGTCTCAAGAAAGCCACCAAGTCCTTCTTAAGAACCTATTCCAATGATGCTCCTATTTGAGTTGTTCGTTCGAGTTTATTATAATTCAAAACAATGCTTTATGTTGCTTCCATCACTTGGCCTTTTGCAAGCTTAGACTCGTCTAATGGATCTAAGGTTTCAACCTCAAACTCACTGTTCGGCTCAGATATATCCACTTGATAAGTGGTTGTTTTCCTCTTTGTTTCCAACATATCTTCTTCCTCGATAGAAGAATAATATCAATCCCGAGCTACTTTATGATCTCCTTTCACTACTCTAACTCTAAAGTTGGTCGAGAACTTCAGGCATTGGTGAATAGTAGAGGGTACAACTTCGAATTTCTTCAGACCAACTCTTCCCATGATCATGTTATAGGCAGAATGAACATTTTTATCCCTTATAAATAATCTCACTTTCTCTGTCCTACTCTCTGGACATGTCCCGATCAACACGTTTAATTTGATTGTCCCCAATGGAAATACTTTCTCACCAGAGAATCTAATGAGTGGACTGTGGTAAGGCTCCAGTTAGTTGGGTTTTAATCCCAAACTATCAAAACAGGGATATAACATGATGTCTGTCGAACTACCATTATCCACTAATGTTCTTACCACCAATACTTCTTTCATCCAGACTTTGATCGCAAAAGGCTCATGATGAGGATACATCACTCCAGATAGATCGTTCTTATAAAAGCTAATTATGAGGTTATCCTTGTTGAGTTTTCTTGATCGGTCTTCCTTGGCAAGGTTGATTCATTGGATATAGGAAAAAGCTTGAGCTTTATTGAATTAAGCCTTCCTTTCAGCTGCATGATTTCTTCCTCCAACATCCCCAGCTCTAATCATGTGGCAATGAAAATACCCAAAACTGACTATGAATAACTCGCATTTTGATTGTCTAGGTTTATTGGGAAGGTCAGGATCATCTTCTGGATCCTCATCATGGTTCCTCTTCTTATCTTCTCTGGGCTTAATTGGTGATTTAGATCTGTGTCAACCTCAACCTCTAGTTCTTCCACCAGCCTACCGATTAACAAATCTGTCTAATTTTCCTTTTTAATGAGTGCTTCTATCTCATTTTGGAGAGCAATACACAGTTGGTCGTATGACCACGATTTCAGTTAAATTCACAATACTTGGACTTATCCCTTTTATCAGCAGGTTACCTTAATTTTTCGGGCCACCGCAAATCATTTTTGTTCTTGATTTCTTCTAAAACATTATGTATATCAACCATTAAGGGAGTGCAATTGGTAAATTTCCTCAGCCGATTTAGGCTTTGTTTTTCTTTTGAATTCCTGCATTCATTGTGATTCTTGTGCTCCCTCTTATCTGACTTCCCTTCTGTCTTTGCTTCCTCCTTTGCATATGAATTTTTTTTGGCAGCCATAGCTTCCTCAATGTTCATAATCTTTGCTGGTTTGGTCATCAATTCTTTCATCATCTTTGGGGGATCTTTTGCCAAAGTATAATATAGTTTGTCACGGAGAAAACAACTTATGAAGGCAGTGATTGCAGTTTTCTCTTTGTAATTAATGACTTCCAATTTCTCATTGTTGAAATGAGTGATGTAATCCCTGGTACTTTCTCCCACCTTTTGTCTCACACTAAGTAAATGAGATACTCGCTTCACTGGTTTTCCCCAAATCATAAATTTCCAATGAATATCTCAGCAAGTTGTTGGAAGCAAGAAATCTTCCCCCGAGGAAGGCTATTATACTAGATTTGAGCAGATACAGTGATTGTTCCAGAAAATTCCCTGCACCTCATCTCATTAGGAACATCATAGATATCAACCGCTGCTTGGTATTATTCTATATGAATAACCAAATAAGTCTGGCCTTCATATTTGGGAGTGACCACTGGAGCTTTAAACTTGGTCGGTGTAGGAAAATCTACGAGGGTTTGCACAAAGGGGGATCCTTTAATACAACTTTTATAGAGGGTATTCTTGGCCTTGGCCATTTCTCCCAATCTGTCTTCTAAATGTTGAATGGAACCTTTCCAAGCATCACTACTGACACCAGATCTATGGGTGACAACTTTTTTATGCCGACAAATAGATCATGTTGATCTTTGTCTTGCAAACTTTCTCTCCGACTGGACCTATTAGTTTTTCTGGTGTTAAATATGGATTGGGCTGAACCTCCCCTTAAATCGCTTAGTCATCGAGTATTTCTTGACACAACCTGTAGGGCATTTCCCTGGGGTCCCAAACGATCGAAAGGAGAGGCCCTACTTATCCTTTCTAAGGCACTCAATCTTTCTTGTATAGGGTACTTTCCATTAGTAGAATTAGTATTCCTGATAGAGGATGTTGATCCAGGAAGGTATGAAGGATCCTTTGATGTTCTAGAACGGCTATGCCCAACACTCCTTGTTAGCAATGGTGGCATATTCCTTTGATTAACTTGTGCAGGAACTGCAGCTTGCAGAGTTTGAGCCAATTATCGTATAGTATTCTGCATAGACTCTTGACCTTTCTCCAAGCTAGCCAAAATTCCTATTAAATCATTGTTATTTGGAGGGATGGAGGGAGTAGGTAGAATTCCCTTATTTCTGGTACTTGATTCTAGAATTTCAGTTATGGATGATAAATGAGTAAAAATGTTTAGCAATACGTTCCCACAGATGGTGCCAATCTGTTGAAACAAAAAACTATACTAGGCCTAATTAATTAATCAAAGATAAAATAAGTAATACAAAAAAGACACAAGAAATTTTAAAGTGGTTCGGCTCAATGGAATAGCATACGTCCACTATTATGTATTGATTTCCTTGAGTTGTTATTTTGGTCTCCTGTAATGAGGATGATACAATATATTTATAGCCTAAGAGGGGTTTTAATAATTTTCATGTGAAAGGATGGAATGCCTTCATTCGGTAGGCTTTTACATAAATACATAATTAGAATTAAATATATGAATGTTGTCGTCTCATTAGTAATACAGGTTGTAAGACTGTTGTTGCTATGCTTGCAATACAGGTTATTAGTCGGGCTGCCTAGTTGGTCAGGCTTCCCTATTGGATGGGTTTCCTTATTGGTCAGGCTTTTATACCAGGCTGACTTGAACTTGTGCCACATTGAATGACATGTGCTGGCTTATAATTGGTCCACACATGGTGGTAAATTTTGGTATCAATAATTAACATATTTGATGAGGTAGGATAGATTAGATGATGTAGTCCCTGAGTGGATCATGCAGAGTGCCAGCCCCAGTTTCTGCAACTTAAAAGAGTCCTCAGATTATCTATCCTCAGAATCTCTGATATCAGCTATGGTCTCTCCAGGGAATGGCTATACAAAGTGTTAGGAACTTTTGACCCCCGGGTTGCTGTCTTGAAAAAAGATCTCCATTTCTGGTTTCATCTTCTTATCTATAGGGCCATACTAATGTTTAGGGAAGCCACAGAAGGGGAGATCTTCACCCTCTCTGATGAATCTTCGATTTAGGGAATCTCTTGAGATAGTTTTGGCGGATTCTAACTTCCTCTTCAGTTGAGTCTAATGGATCAATCTGAGTTCTTCTTATGATGGTTGATAGCCCAAGCCACAGGGAGGAAATACCTCATTCAACACAATAGGTTGAGTTATCCCTGGTTGTCTTTGACCTAGACCCAGTCCGGGCATGAAGTGCATATTCTTGAATATTTGGATTACATTGACATTTCCATGAAGATCATATTCTCGACAAAACCCTGTCTTTGAAGTCATCTTTTACTGGGGGTAGGAGTGGTTCGACCTGGAAGCCTGATAATAACATATAGTTCACTCCGTGTTATATATCGAGTACGAGATTACTGGTGCTTGAATTCTCGATGTTATCACTATCTCCCAAGATGGTGATAACTTGTCCATTGGCAAAGAATTTTAATTTCTGATGAAGCGAATAAGACACCCCTTTGATATTGTGGATCCACGGTCGTCCGAGCAGCAAATTAAATTAGGCTAGGATATCGATGACTTGGAATTCAATAACAGGATTTATCGGGCCATCCCTTATTAAAAGTCTAATAGATCCAGTACTTCTCGACGTGTGTTGTCATAGACATGTACGGCAGCAGAGGTTAGACCAGGGTCGCTCATTTTTAATCCTAGTCAATTGAGGGTTCTTAACGAGCACACATTCATAGCTGATCCGTTATTAACGAGTGAGAGGGGGACAATTTTCCCCCTCACTTTAACAGAGATATTAAGAGCATGATTGTGGTTGGGACCAGTCTTAGGATTTTTTCTTCAGAAAAGAAGAGCATTCGAGTAAAGGTAAAAAATCCAATTAGGTTCACTGCTTCTTTTAGTGTCGTTGAGGGAGGAACTGTGGGTCCCGTGAGTATATTTATTAGGGAGTTTTAGTGTAGTTGGGAAGACATGAAAGTCCCCATAGAGTGATGTTAGATAGGGTCTTCTTCAGTTGATCAAGGACCTTACTTTCTTTAAGATTCATTTATGTCATATGGAGATTCTCAACACCTTTCCCCTTATCACTTACTGATGGTTGTAAGTTTTGATTTTGGTAATGTCTCCCCGACCTGGTCATGTGGTTCACGAAAGAGGGGAACAAAGAAAACCTATTTCTTCATCGATATCAAGTTGCTTAGCTACCTGGTTGATCTCTCCTAACATCTCCTCAAATGATATCATTCGGCATAGGTTAGCTATCAGATTATTCTTTCCTGAATCTGGATCTTCATCTAAATCTTTGGAATCATCCCCCCATCCGGTGGAAACGATATTATCTTTTCATGCAAAGTCATACACTCTACAATTTCTATAGACTCTTCATATAATTCCCTCCATTCGATAAGAAAATGCAAGCCTGAAGGGACTAGGTACCCTTGTAATTTCAAAACGTCGAGCAGTTTGGATATGTTACAAATATCACCAGTCTGTTGAAATAAATCTTCCATGATCTGGACCAGTTCATCTAGACTGACTTCGTCGGATGGTACTACCTAGTTATCTGAATTTCGGGCTCATTTTTGAGCTTCTAAAAACAACCCACAGAATCTATGACAGTCGATGGTCATCCGGTAGGGCAATTACAACCCTAACTTTAGGTGTTGGTTCATCACTTCGGATAATTCCATATCTTTACCTCCATAACAGGTATGGACAGCGATGCATGCTCTAGTGATGAGTTAATGGCTATGACTGGTGATTTACTTGGCATGATTTGGGTGGATGGGTCGAGTTCCGAGTCTCCTTCTAGGAAGATGACATTTTCATGATTCGGGAGAGGATTATTGGCAATGTTTGGTTTAGTATTAGTTGGTGGGGCGATGATACCGTGGTCAATCAGGATTTGGATTGTGTTTCGAAGATGGAAACATTGGTCTGTGGTATGACTAGTAGTTTGGTGAAAGTCACAACGGGCATCAGGTTTGAAATTTTTCATAAGTGGATTTGGTAACAAACAAGGGTCCAAGTGATTGATTAGGTTTTGGTTCAAGAGATCCTGGTAGACTTTGGAGAAAGGAGCATGAATCTCGGTATATTCCTTTCAGATTGAGTTTGGGAGACTTTTGGTGCCCATAAAGTGGTAGGCTGCGAGATGTTATTCATAGTAGAAACTGTGGTACTAGCAGACTTTTCAAACATTCTAGGAGTAAACTGTCCAGAGGTTTTCTTCGGTTTAACTTCTTTCTTAGCAAGACCTTACTCTATTTCTACCCCTGCTTCTCAGAGGGCTTGAAAGTGATGGTAGTACTGTCCTCCCATTATTTTTTGGACATGGGGTAGAAAGTTCTTCTTCACAATGCTAACTTGTTCTTCTTTGAAAGGCCGAATGGTCATGGTAGTTTCGTTTTCTCTCCATATTCCTATGGAGTTTCTGACTGATTCCCCAGGGTTCTGTTTAAGTAGCTGCAAGTCTCAATGGGTAACCTCTAGCTCCTCGTTGTACTTGTTCTCACTACAAAAAAAGTAACTTTTGAGACGATAGCCTAACAGTCCCAAAAAATGATTTATCCGCCTCAAATACTTTTTGGGACGCTATTTGGGACGGCTAGGGGGGGTCTTTTTGATAGGGGTTATAAATACTTTTTGTGACGCCATAGCCGTCTCAAAAGAGTTTTTTGAGACAGAAACAAATCTGTCTCAAAAGCTCATCATTTTATAAGACCTTTTTGAGACGACAAGAGAGTTGTCCCAAAAAAGTCCTTTTGAGACGGGAATTAATATGTCTCAAAAGTTTAATATTTTAGAAGATCTTTTTGAGACGGCAACATAACCGTCTTTAATATATTTTTGGGACAGTTTTAAAATTTTTGCACCAATATATTGTGGATAATAAAATGTATTGTTAAAGTTTAATATAGAACTGAATTACATTTGAGACAACACAACACAACGAATAATCATAAAATGTAATACATAAGATAATTTTCAACCAACACAACGAATCATTTTCATTCAACAATAGTTAGAGTACTTACAAGCATCTCCAAATATTCATCAAAATAAAAATTACAACATTAAGTTCAAATATTCGACTTGACAACAAAAATACATTAATTTCTTATACTCCAAAACACGAAATGCTTATATCAAAGTAATCCCGCAATCTTAAAACGTACGAGCTCCAAAGTCACTGATTAGCATTGCATGTCCAACAAAAAAAAAATTAGTGTCAATTATGTCAAAATTAATATATCACTCGTCAACACTACAATGTGTAATGAATCAATATAGTATATTATCATCACAAACAATATAAATATCTAACTATTATTATTTTTTTTAAATCGCCAGAGTCTCCTTTGTTTATTCATGCAAACCATAGGTACCAACATGTTTTCACCAGTAAAATTGCTTCTAAGAATACTATGCACCAACCAACAGAAAATTTTGACCACCACCATAACAAATTATCACCACCACCATAGCAAATTTTCACCACCATAACAAATTATCACCACCACCATAGCAAATTTTCACCACCACCACTGAAAATTTACTTTAAAGGGAGAATTTTCCACCCGAGTATCTCTTAATATATATAAGTAATTATCTCATATCAAGTTCAATTGCCATAAACCGGCTAGAAAGGATAAACAATAACGTAGTGCGAAAAGTATTAAAGAACTAATATCCAGTAATATACTACCAAACTACGTAGTTCAGGGTTCTTTTTTTCATTTTAACCTAATAACCATTTAATACACACACATTACCAATTAACTATTAAATTGAATTAAAACAAATTGAGTAATTTAAAGTATGGTCAGGCCATATCAAAGACTCCAATAAAGAGTGCTTACAAGGCAAAACATGGAATTATGGCTGATTGGAAGATTTTGTTGTTTCTGCATCTTCTCTTAAAGCAGCAGCGGCAATGCCGTGTTCGGCTCCTCGTTTATCTTATATTCATGGGACAATGTTCTGTTTAACTCCTCAATTACCGCGGATGCATTCTTGATTTCTTCATTGAATTTTTTTAGACTGTGAAAATGATTCCTGCCAAAATACAACGTTACAAAATTTCTTTATACTTTTTTAAATCAAACAATAGCATCAATTCTTTGGTCACATATGGATGGAATCAGGAGTATAAATTGGATCCAACTTCTACAATGTACTATCTACTATTGTAATGATCACATAAGGAATTAAACTAAACTAAACTAAAATAAAATTTACATATGAACCATATTTCAGCTGCCAAAAACAGTGACATATTTTCACCTGTACACCAATCCATACACGTCATAACACACTGCCACATTCTCTTGAAGCCCTAAGCCCCAAAGAAACTACTCACACATAAATACTAGTTTATTTATATATCTAATCATTTTTCATACACTTATAAAAATTTCAATCCAAATTTCCATTTTCTCATTTCTAATACTGAAATAGCGTTGCCAAAGCCGTTTATGAAAATAAACTATTTAAGCAACTCCGAAAGTTTGTTGAAGAAACTCTTTACTTAAATCAAAACGATTTTGAACACAAGATGTGTTAACAAAAGTATGTACGAGATTAGGACAAGGTTTGATAACAAGTTTTAGTAAACAGTTTAAAATGTTTTACACTCAGCACACTATTAGAAAGAGATGAGAAGATGTAGAAATATTGATACTCAGGATTTTTAACGTGGTAAAACCTCAACCTTGAGGAAACATCCACGACTCCCTCTACGGAGTAAAACAAAAACAATCACTAAAACAAATATATGAGTTACAACCTATTTAACTAACATGCACACAAAACAAATCTATACAAGTTCAGGATTGTACCCTCTGGCGTCCTTAACTTTTCTGCAGATCTTTTTTGTTGATGTAGTTGTCTCAGTTTGTCAACTCTTCTTTGTTCCAGCACTTTACGTCGACTTATTGTTCACCAAATCTTATAGCCAACACTTTGAGTGTTTGTAGTGTGAAGATGTTTGTGAATGGTGTTCTAAAACACATGCATGCACACACACACACTTATTAGTTACAGACGATCCTAACAAATCACATATAAAGTCTATATGCAGTGTATTTGTTATTTTTTCTTTCTTACAAAACCAAGAACCTTTTTGACCTTTCAAAATACCCCAGATTCCACGGAGATCTTGCTTAAGAAATCGGTCAAGACCTTTCTCAATCACTTTTGAAAATATTATGTGGATTGAGAACCCTCCAAGTGCGAATCCCACTAGGTCAGGTTAGGTTTTGTAAAAACAGAAATAGAAAAACATCTATTGTTGATTCTGAAGTAAGAAAATGTTTTATCAGAAAACAATCAACAACGAAATTCTCAAGATGAGAAATAAATGAAACTAAGTGTGCTGTGACATGAAAAACTTCAGATCTATGATTTCTATTGAAAGAGAAACAAGATCTGAGTCTATGTCTAAGTTGGAAATAAGATTTATGAACACGAGGATTTCAGCAACTCAGAAATCACTCAACTCGAACTCTCATAACTCAAGAAACACTAAGGATGGTGTTTATCTGGTTATGGTGTTTATGGAGAGGTAAGTGGTTTAGGTTTAGAGGTATTTGGACGAAGTTAGGGTTTCTAACTAGGGTTTGGTTTCTCTCTCTAACTTCTCTCTTCTCTCTTCTCTCTCCTCTCTCTATTCTCTGAGGCTTTTCAAAATGGCAAAAGCTTTCGAAGGCTGAGATGAGAGGCCTTTAAATAGGAAGAGAAGAAGATTCCAGAGCTTCGTTCAAAATCAAGGGCTCTGATTGAGTCAAGCTCCTTTGACTACAATCTAAGGGCTCATAACAAGCGGTGGATTAAACATACTGTGATTGGTTAAAGGGTTTACACTGGGATTCACTCAAAAGACATGTAGGCCATCGATAAGGGTTGATCTAAGGGCTGAAAGTACGCGATGGTTTGTCTCAGTAAAGAAACACAGTTCAGGCCAATCAGAGGACAGCAGGTATAGGCCTGAGGATGAATGTAAACGCGCGTCCCAAAATAATTACAAAGCCAACCCTAGAGTCTCTAGCGCTTTCGGTTTCTACCCAGAGTAACTTTAGGCCAATAAACACAACAATCCATATTTATACATTAACCCCAAGACCTTTTAAATTCCCAAAAAATTATTAAAAATCAAATTGAGGGATTTAAACACACTCACAACATTAATACACATAGTGGTGCAATATGAAATGCAAGAATGAAATTCTAAGTGTGTGAGTGATGGCTATAGTCTCAGGATCATCACAAGATGGATAGAAGAAGAAGCAAACCAATCTCTGAAGCTCTTTGGTTTCTAGGATAGACACTATTTTGTCACAATTTCCAAACTAGATGAGCTCTTATACAGTCTAGACTCAAATGAGTCAAAAGTATAAGGGCTTCAATCTCCCCCTTTGGAAATATGAGACAAAATGTCCTTTGAGTCATCTCAACTCGTAGGGCGACAACAAATAAGAAAAACTTATTCCTATAAAGGTTCTATCTACCCAAATCCTAGAAAGCAAAAATTACATAACTCAACTATATACAGTTTAACATCCTATTATTACAATGAAGAATGACTGTACAAGAAGAATACCTGCAAAAAATTACTAAGATCAAGCTTTTTAGTATATGCAGTAGACTCAAATTTCTCCCCCATTTTGTCTCAAATGGACAAAGGGAAAGAACTTGGCAAATATGACAGGTATTTACTCAACACAAATCATACCAATAGATTTACGTAAAGAAATGAATCTATTATAATCAAGAGGTTTGGTAAATAAATCTGCAAGTTGTAGATCAGTAGAAAGATAATTGATTTCTAATTCCTTGGTTTCAACTAATTCACGAATAAAATGATGTCTTATTTTAATGTGCTTAGTTCACGAGTGTTGAACTGGGTTCTTAGAAATGTTAATCGCACTTTGATTATCACAATAGAGATGAAGTGTGGGTTCTAGAATACCATAATCACTTAGCATTTGTTTAAGCCATAACAATTGGGCACAACAGCTACCGGCGGCTATGTATTCAGATTCAGCAGTCGAGAGAGATGTGCAGTTTTGTTTTTTACTACTCCATCCTACCAAGTTATTACCAATATAATAACATGCGCCTGAAGTGCTTTTACTATCATCAGTACACCCAGCCCAATCAGCATCAGTGTACCCAATAATAGTGCTAGGTGTGTCATTCGTGTACCAAATTCCTAAATTTAGAGTGCCTTTAACATATTTAATTATGCGTTTAACAGCGTTTAAATGGCTCTCATTGGGGTTGTTTTGATAACGCGCACAAACACAAACAGCATACATGATATCAGGACGTGAGGCAGTCAGATAGAGTAATGTGCCAATCATACTACGATATAAGGTAGAGTCTACAGATTTTCCATTTTCATCTTTAGATAATTTCTCTGTAGTACTCATAGGCGTTTTAGCACTTTTAGCACTCTCGAGGCCAAATTTTTTAACTATCTCTAATGCGTACTTAGTCTGCGAAAGAAACAAGCCATCTGGTTGTTGTTTGACTTGGAGACCTAGGAAGAACTGTAACTCCCTCATAAGGGACATCTGAAATTCCTTACTCATAATTTCAGCAAAAGATTTTACTTCTGAGGTAGAAGTGGATCCAAATATGATATCGTCTACATAGACTTGAGCGATAGTAATGTGTTTGCCAAAATGTTTGACAAATAAGGTTTGGTCATTTCCACCTCTTTTGAAACCTTTGTCCAGCAGAAAACTGGACAGCCGCTCATACCAAGCTCTAGGAGCTTGCTTAAGACCATATAAAGCCTTTTTCAACCGAAATACATGATTAGGATAATTAGGGTCAATGAACCCTTTAGGTTGTTCTACATAGGTTTCCTCGGCAAGTATTCCATTAAGGAACGCAGATTTAAAATCCATTTGATATAATGTAAAATGCATGTGACAAGCTATAGCAAGAAGCAGACAAACTGATTCTAAACGAGTAACAGGAGCAAACGTCTCATTAAAATCAAGTCCTTCTATTTGGGAGTAACCTTGAGCAACTAGTCTAGCTTTATTTCTAATTATCATCCCATTTTCATCAGTTTTATTTTTGAAAATCCAACAAGTACCAATAACCTTTTTGTGATCAGGACGTGGAACAAGAAACCAAACATCATGAATGACAAATTGTAAAAGTTCATCCTGCATAGCAGAAATCCAGTGAGAGTCATTCAATGCCTCATTTACATTCTTTGGTTCCAAGAGAGAAACAAAGCAAGCATAGAGAGCATAATTTCTAAGTTGGGATCTTGTACGTACTGGTTCACCAGGGTTACCAACTATGTTGTTTATGGGATGATCTTTAGAAACCCAGTTAGGTACTTCAGGTGACTCAATAGGTAATGAATTATCTATTTCAGAAGAGTCATTTTCTAAAATATTTGATGATTCTTCTTCTATAGTTAATTCACTAGTCTTGCTTTCTACAGTAGTGTCACTAACAATTACATTTATGGATTCCATTAAGGTCTTAGTGCGAAGATTATACACTCGATAAGCTCTACTGTTAGGTGAATAACCTAAGAATATGGCTTTATCTCCTCTACTCTCAAATTTAGATAGGTGTTCCCTATCTTTGCAAACATAGCAGGTACTACCAAAGGTTCTAAGGTACTTAAGATTAGGCTTTTTATTGTACCAAAGTTCATAAGAGGTTTGTTTCGAATTCTTTCTAAGATAGACCCTATTAATAAGATGGCAAGCTGTACGAATAGATTCTACCCAAAAATACTTAGGTAAGTTCTTAGCATGGAGCATGACACGTGACATCTCTTGAAGAGTTCGATTCTTTCTCTCAGCTATTCCATTTTGTTGAGGGGTCTTAGGAGCACTGAACTCATGTTTGTAACCATTATAGTCACAATATTCTACAATACCAGTGTCTTTGAATTCACCACCTCTATCACTTCTGATTCTATTCACTTGAGTGTCTTTTTCATTCTCAATCCGTAAGAGAATCTTTAAAAAAGTTTGAAAAGTATCGGATTTTTGTTTTAAGAAAGCTACCCAAGTGAATCTGGTGAAGTCATCAACCATAACTAGAATATAACTGTGTCCACAAAGACTAACAGTTTGAGAAGGACCCATTAGGTCCATATGGATGAGTTCTAAGGGATTAGATGTAAGGATATCTTTAACCCTTTTATGAGGTGCTTTAACAATTTTTCCTTCTTGACAGGGACCACAGACAATGTTATGAATAGGTTTAATTTTTGGTATTCCTCTAACTATCTGTTGAGAAGACAATTTACTCAAATTTTCGTAATTAATGTGACCCATTCTGTTATGCCATATCTCGTTGTCATCCATTTTGGCAACATTACGGATTTCAGAACTAGACATGACAGTATAACAATTGTCAGGGGTCCTGAATCCTGTAATTAAGCATTCTCCCTTTTCATTTAAAATCTTGCAATTGTTCTTTGAAAAGGTAACAGTGTAGTTTGAGTCACAGAATTGCGAAATGCTAAGTAAATTAGCCTTAAGACCTTTAACTAAGAGAACATTTTCAAGAAGAGGAAGTCCTTTTTCTTTAAGGGTTCCTTTGCCTATGATCTGGGATGATATACCATCACCAAAAACAACTTTTCCACCATCAAAATGGGTTTTATTTAAAAGTTTTGTATCATCACCTGTCATATGCTTGGAACATCCAGAATCCAAGTACCAACCAGAAGATGTAAGTTCAGCTTTTAAGGCAGAAATAACAATATTACACTTCATCTGGGGTACTAGATCATCTTTTCTAACCCAAATTGCTCTGGTTTTCTGTTTGCGCTGATTTGCTCTTATTTGATAAAATTTGCGAGCAGTAGATTTTTGTTGAAAAACATTTTGCGCATGATTTTGGGTAAAATTAGATACCTGAGCATTTGATTTAGAAAAGTTTCTGGGAATCCTTCTAGTAAATGTCCTTTTAGGTTTAGTCTTTCTATTCCTATAGTTAGAGTTTTTGTCTGGTGGCCTGGGAAGGACATAATTGTTACGACTCCTCCTAGAATAGTTAAAGTTATGATACATAGGAGTGTTGTAGATAGGCTTAATCAGTCTCCTAGCATAGCAATTATCGAAAGAGTGACCATATATATCACAATAGGAGCAATAAAGATTGCTCAGAATAGGGTTTTCCTTAGGAAAGTCTCTAAACAAAGGTTTTGAGAAATTTTGAGGCTGAATTTTATTCCTAGGTAGCACAGATTTGAAAGCAGGCTCACTTTTCCTAATAGGGGGGCAGACATATTTTCCCTTTGGTAAACTTTCATGCTTAGAGCAACTTGCATCTCCAGTGTTAGTGTTTTGATGGTCAAACTTAGTTTTTAGAGAATGAAAGTCTGGACATGTTTCAATAGGTCTTTTGCCTCCTGACACAAACTTGATAGGTTCAACATGTTTAGTTTGTGTCTTCAAATTGGGGCAAAACCCTATTCCAGTTCTATCATCAGAATTGGTTTTAGATTCAGCACCGAATTCCTCAAAACATTTAGAATTGTTTTCAAATTTTGTAAATTTTTTGAAAACAGTTGCTGTCTTTTCTTTTGTTTGTTCCAATTCTAATAATGTCCCTTTGTATTTTTTCTCCAGAATTTCATTAGCTTCAGTTAAAGTTCTCAGTTTTTCATCAAACACTTTGACTTCACTTTCACGAGACATGCATTGAGTAGTATACTCTTCAGCATTCAGTTTTACCATTAGGCTTAGATCCTCTAGCTTTTTGGTAAGATCTTTCACAATCTTTTCTAGTCTAGTACTTTTCTTAAGAGTTTTAGTATATAGAGTGTGGATGTCTGGGAGATCATCATTGTCAGAGTCACTAAGTGAAGTGTGTGAAGTGACCCCTAAGGTTTCATTTCTTAAACTCACGCACCCATTGACATCAGCAGTATCGATTTCCCTTTGACTCACACACCCCGAGGAAGAGGTATTAATGTTCTCAGTAAGTAAAGCATTTAAACCAGTTAAAGTATGATTCACAGCAACATAACTAGTATTACTAGACTCATCCTCACTATCAAGCATAGGCATATCATCATTGTATATGATTTTGGCAAAGAAGGCTAAACAAGGATCAAAACCATCAGATGTCTCAGGTTCCTCATTTTCAGAATCACTTGAGTCATCCCAGGTTTTGCAGATATTGGCTCTAGAGTGTTTGTTTTGGGCATTTAAATTAACTCTACAGTCTTGAGCAATGTGTCCTAGTTTACCACATCTATAGCATTCAGTCTTCTTGAGGTCTCTGTGAGGTCTTGTGTTGTCCTTATTCTGTTTGTCATGAGGTTTCTCATGGGGCTTGTGATTTGAAGGAGTAGAATAATTAGACTTGCCCTGTCTATTTGCAACACTGTTTCTAAATTTAACAATTTTCTTAAATTGTTTTGTCATTAGGGCAATCTGATTATCTAGACTTTCTAAGTCACAGTCCTCATCAGAATCATTACTAGGGGTGTTTAACTCAGGCTTAATCATCTTAGAGGTAAAGCTAAGATTGGAATTGGTATGTTTCCTATTAGTGTGGGTCAATTGTTTCTTAAACTCTAATTCCATTTCCACAGTTCTTAATTTGCTACTGAGTAATTCAGGAGTGAGATTAATATCACACATCTCCTCAATAGCATATCTTTTATTGTCAACTTTCTGTGGTAATGATCTCAGAATTTTAGACACAATTTCTTGTCTATCATAAGTTATACCATTGGCATGAAGTTTAGTGACAATATCACTAAGGTTCATATAAAAATCATCGAAAGACTCAGATTCAGACATGATTAAGGTATTATACTGTTGGATTAACATCTGAGTCTTAGCAGCTTTTACCCTAGAGTCTCCTTCGTGGGCAGTAATCAAGGTATCCCATGCTTCCTTGGAAGTGGTACAGGATGAGATTCTCTTGAACTCATGTTCTTTAATAGACATAAATATAGCGTTCTTGCCTTTGTTATTATTTCGAGAAACCTGTTTCTCTTCTTGAGTAAACTCACTCAATATTTTCTTAATCCTTTCATTGCTTCCATCAGTGGCTGGTTTAGTTGGATAAGAGTATCCATTTTCAATAATATCCCAGACATCATCTCCCAGAGTGCCTTGAATGAAAGCAATCATTCTTACTTTCCAGTAAGAAAAATTGGTTCCATCAAAGACTGGAGGTCTGGTCAAGTTACCATATCTTTCGTTTTTCTCCTCCATAATTGATTTTGAGAAAACAGTTTCAGAAACTCAGGATCTTTTTGAAAAAAGTTCACCAAAAGCTCTGATACCAATTGAAATAGCGTTGCCAAAGCCGTTTATGAAAATAAACTATTTAAGCAACTCCGAAAGTTTGTTGAAGAAACTCTTTACTTAAATCAAAACGATTTTGAACACAAGATGTGTTAACAAAAGTATGTACGAGATTAGGACAAGATTTGATAACAAGTTTTAGTAAACAGTTTAAAATGTTTTAAACTCAGCACACTATTAGAAAGAGATGAGAAGATGTAGAAATATTGATACTCAGGATTTTTAACGTGGTAAAACCTCAACCTTGAGGAAACATCCACGACTCCCTCTACGGAGTAAAACAAAAACAATCACTAAAACAAATATATGAGTTACAACCTATTTAACTAACATGCACACAAAACAAATCTATACAAGTTCAGGATTGTACCCTCTGGCGTCCTTAACTTTTCTGCAGATCTTGTTTGTTGATGTAGTTGTCTCAGTTTGTCAACTCTTCTTTGTTCCAGCACTTTACGTCGACTTATTGTTCACCAAATCTTATAGCCAACACTTTGAGTGTTTGTAGTGTGAAGATGTTTGTGAATGGTGTTCTAAAACACATGCATGCACACACACACACTTATTAGTTACAGACGATCCTAACAAATCACATATAAAGTCTATATGCAGTGTATTTGTTATTTTTTCTTTCTTACAAAACCATGAACCTTTTTGACCTTTCAAAATACCCCAGATTCCACGGAGATCTTGCTTAAGAAATCGGTCAAGACCTTTCTCAATCACTTTTGAAAATATTATGTGGATTGAGAACCCTCCAAGTGCGAATCCCACTAGGTCAGGTTAGGTTTTGTAAAAACAGAAATAGAAAAACATCTATTGTTGATTCTGAAGTAAGAAAATGTTTTATCAGAAAACAATCAACAACGAAATTCTCAAGATGAGAAATAAATGCAACTAAGTGTGCTGTGACATGAAAAACTTCAGATCTATGATTTCTATTGAAAGAGAAACAAGATCTGAGTCTATGTCTAAGTTGGAAATAAGATTTATGAACACAAGGATTTCAGCAACCCAGAAATCACTCAACTCGAACTCTCATAACTCAAGAAACACTAAGGATGGTGTTTATCTGGTTATGGTGTTTATGGAGAGGTAAGTGGTTTAGGTTTAGAGGTATTTGGACGAAGTTAGGGTTTCTAACTAGGGTTTGGTTTCTCTCTCCAACTTCTCTCTTCTCTCTTCTCTCTTCTCTCTCCTCTCTCTATTCTCTGAGACTTTTCAAAATGGCAAAAGCTTTCGAAGGCTGAGATGAGAGGCCTTTAAATAGGAAGAGAAGAAGATTCCAGAGCTTCGTTCAAAATCAAGGGCTCTGATTGAGTCAAGCTCCTTTGACTACAATCTAAGGGCTCATAACAGGCGGTGAATTAAACATACTGTGATTGGTTAAAGGGTTTACACTGGGATTCACTCAAAAGACATGCAGGCCATCAATAAGGGTTGATCTAAGGGCTGAAAGCACGCGATGGTTTGTCTCAGTAAAGAAACACAGTTTAGGCCAATCAGAGGACAGCAGGTGTAGGCCTGAGGATGAATGTAAACGCACGTCCCAAAATAATTACAAAGCCAACCCTAGAGTCTCTAGCGCTTTCGGTTTCTACCCAGAGTAACTTTAGGCCAATAAACACAACAATCCATATTTATACATTAACCCCAAGACCTTTTAAATCAAGTTTTAATTAAATAAAACCTTGTTTAAAATATGTTTTAAATTCCCAAAAAATTATTAAAAATCAAATTGAGGGATTTAAACACACTCACAACATTAATACACATAGTGGTGCAATATGAAATGCAAGAATGAAATTCGAAGTGTGTGAGTGATGGATATAGTCTCAGGATCATCACAAGATGGATAGAAGAAGAAGCAAACCAATCTCTGAAGCTCTTTGGTTTCTAGGATAGACACTATTTTGTCACAATTTCCAAACTAGATGAGCTCTTATACAGTCTAGACTCAAATGAGTCAAAAGTATAAGGGCTTCAAATACAATCTTAACATAGTATTTTATGAATCAATGAAGCAATTTAGTTATAACTAGTTGGAAACCCGCGCGATGTGCGGGTTATACGTTAGCTTTAGGAAAATCAACATAGTAATCGGAAAAATGAGCAAATGACAAACGAAACTATTCAATATTGAAAAAATTTATCACATATGTGATTAGCAATACGTAGAAGAAATTGAAACACATAAATATCACTGTTCAACATATCGAAAGATATAAATATTTAGATATTTATTCTCGCAACAAAGGACTTCAATTATCCATTCCTAACCCTTTTGCTAAAGGCAATTGTAAAATAAAATCAACCCTAATTGGTGATTCCCTCACCTGAGCAGTGTACAGTGCTCTTACTCGATGAGCATTTCATTGAAGAACTTTGAATTATCCAACTGTGTCAGTTTTGTCTGAGTATCACCGATAAATCCAACTGAAGTATCCTAAAGACATACTGCCATGTTTTGAGTAGTAATTCCACCAATGAGAACATTAGATGGAACTCCATTGATTTTTCATCAAGCCTAAAAAACATAAATTAGTTATTCATATATTTAACTTTAGAAGAGTTGGATAAGGAACAAAAATCATATACGCCATATGAAGAAGAACTCAGCAGAAAACAAAAAATATCTTACAACTTCATACCTTAAGTCACTTGTGAGAATTTACAAAAAACAGTTCCTTATATATTGTGCCTTTATGCAAACATAAAAAAAAGGTGTGATTCCCCAATATCAACATATTTATTTCATTTTGTTAAAAGATAAAATAGTATCAGACTGCTTAAAAGTTTAGGACAGATTCGATGTGTTATGGGTAACTAAGCAATGTGTTTATAAGAGATTTGAAACTATATATTTTAACCTTAATTAAAGGAGAACTAAACTCGTAGTAGTTCGGAAGAAATAATGTTATGGACCAGTAGGATATTAGTGACTTCTTACTGAATATATGTTGAGGAAAATCTTATTTGAATATTGTACATTGAGAGAGGGTAGCCTTAGGGTTTGAGGTTATCCCAATCACGTATTTAAAGTTGACAAACCTCCTCGCTCGACAAAGTTAAGTAGTAGTGTAATGGAGGGGTTCCTTGTTTGGATTTCGCGTTGCGAGATGCTCCGCGCATGAACCTTAACGACGTCGGGAGTGGAGTGATGTTAGGATACGAGAATAATTATATTATAAGAGCGTAGTGGTATGGATCTTAGATAGAAATGGGAGTTTGGAACACATTTGGTCGAAAGAGGTTATGAGGTTATCCTGATCGCATAGTTTAAGTTTTCAGACCTCCTCGATTGACAAAGTTAAGTAGAAGTGTATTGGAGGGGTTCCTTGTTTGGATTTCGCTTTGCGAGACGTTCCGCGCATTAACCTTGACGACGTCGGTAGTGGAGAGATGTTATAGGATGCGAGGATAATTAATTTATGAAGTAAAGTTATGAAATTTTAAAAGAGATATAATGCTACGTATGGGAAATATCTTAGGGTAGTGATAATTACCTTATTGATATTATATTATAGGTATGATAATACCTATTTGATTGATTGATGATTATGTGTATGACATACCTAGCTTACTTGCAATCGGTGGGAGGTTTGCGCGTGAGGGCAATCATATCCTGATGAATCCATGGGATATTTGATTTATCGCTCGAGAACATAGGTCAATGAAAGACTTATCGGGGAGTTGATAAGTCCGCTGACTGTGGGTACGAGAACTATGTTCGCCTCCAATTTGTTTGTTGTTTGTGGTTGGTGGAATCTTACCGAACCTGTAGTCCCCTATTCAGTGACATGCGATGATGGGACATGATAGCAGAGTAATGCATTGTACCACAGCTGTGACTCTGGGTGCTGTATTATATATGAATATATATATAATGGATTAAATGATTAAATGGATATTTATTATGGTTAAATCTATCTACGGTGATAATTGTAGATAACGGTGAATAGAGAAAGATAATGGAATTAAGTTAATAAATGTATATGCTTATAGAATTGAAAATCTTAACTCATGTTAATGAGAAACGATTCATATTAATGAGCAACGATTCATATTAATGAGAAATGATTCAGTTTAATGAGTAATGATTCATGTTAATGAGAAACTAAATCATAATGGAGAAATATAGAAATGAATAATAATGTGACGTATGGTATGGGACATACATGGATTATGATATGGGAACGGAATTATAATATGGAGACTAGAAAAGAGGAACCATTAACTAGGAGGTTAATAGGAAACGTTAAGTGTGCACTCTAGTTGAGAGGTGAGAATAGCAAGTGAGAGTTGGATCTAACATGTACATAATAAATGCTTTATTGCACTTGTTAAATACTTGTTGTTTTAAAAATACTCTACACATTCGGGCTCTGACCCGTTTCCTTGCATATTTTCTCTTCTATTGTATCTCTATATCAGGTGTCCAGCAACAAGGACGCCAACCATAGTTGATTATGAAGAGCTATGGAGCTATGGAAGTATTGTTTAGACGCTTATCATCTTTTGATTCACAGTATTCTTAGTTAGGGCATGTCGCCCAAAGGATTCAGTTATCTTTTCTATTGAGGTCAAATTATATTGTATTCGGGACTTTTTAATACATTTAACATTGTTGGGATTATTGTAAAGGAATTATATTATTTGGGAATGTTTATTCCAGTTGCATTTAAATTCTTTTGAGTTATTTATTTAGTGATCTGTGTTGTAGAATAATGTGTTGTGTTATTCTTAAATTGGAAAGGGATTTTGTTAAATTAAAATTTGGAAAGTTTTTTAACACCAACTTATTTGGGTATTGGGTGAGTTGTAAATGTTTTCGACAGTGATGCTAAGAATGAGCCAACTGTATATTCTGTTTTAATTTGGTAGGGGACTGGCCATCCGGTATTTAATTATGCGGGGTGTTCTAGGATTATTAAACACTTGCCTTTCTTGTAGGTCTGATCCTTTGGTGTAGTATATCTCAGTTGGTTGTCCCTTCTCCGGTCAAAGTCCGGTGGTGGTTGGTGGTGGTGAACCTTGGTTCTTGTTCTTCTCCTTCCCAAGTGACTTTTCCTTTCCCAAGCACTCTCACACTCTCTCTAGGAAGATGGCTGCTCTTATTTATGAAGAGGAGATGAATAACTCCCATTCACTTAATCTATCAACACTTATAATAGTTCCAAATCCGAAACACTATTCACCCCCTAGAAAAATGACCAAAATGCCCTTTCGGGTTGTCTATTCATTCCCAAATGACCCGAGACTCAAAATTGACATCCAAATAGACTTTTCTGACTATTTCGAACCTTCCGGACGCAACGACGCAGTCGAAATGACTATTAGATTGATAGAAAATAAATTTCCTTTTTAATTTAATAAACTAGTCTCGACACGTCCCATACCGCGTCTGACTAAAAATATAAATAACCGAATTTATATCATACAGTCATATCAATGACATCATATTCATATATTACCTAAATATCTTTAAGTAACATTCAGAACCATCCATATTCATATCCACAGTCCGGATAAAACCCAAATGAATTAATTAATAATAAAATCTAATTAATCCATTAATTTAAAATATAACCCATTTTAAAAGTCATTTAAAATTACGGGGTATTACATACTTCCCCCCTTATAACAAAATTTCGTCCCGAAATTCAGGAATATAAGCCATACCGGTAAGGTCAACTCCGAGTATAAATCTCACATCGCAAGAAACCCAAGATGTACCGCCCATACTGTACATTAACAAAAACCCTATCGATGTTATACGTTAAGCCTCACCATATAGTCTCAACTGAATCAAATTAGACTTTACCTAATCTTCCTATACCGTCCTCGTGACAAACTTTGGGAAAAACTGAGCCTCACACATTGAACAAATAAGTTCCAACTACTTACCTTTTCACAATTTGAAAATTATTGCCATTCAATCATCCAGGGCGCCCATACACCCTGTCGTACCACTTCTCATATAAAAATTTTGCAAAGGTTATAAACTCATATACTAAAGATCTAACTTATTTCGACTCCCAACGGTTATTAGTTTCGTGCGTGGGGTGTCTCGCAAGCGAAATCCAAATAAGGAACCACCCCGATACACTACTTCCTAAAGTAGTCGGTCATCGAAACTCCTAAGGTCCTTAGTCAATAATGTATAAAAATTTTGTTTTTAAAAAAAAATAATGTCAGGTTTATTGATTTTGAAAACAAAAATTTTGTTTTAATGATTTCAAATAGGGTATACGCATCTACTCTCTTATATAAGACAAGATGCAGACATATGCTCTCATATACCACAAGTCAATGCACGCCGATAGTCAAATTACACTCGGACATGCTCTAGATAAGTAATCCCATGATACAAATCAAACCCACGTGATAACATGTAATATATATAGGTGTCCCACACCCCTCAGTGAGTCTACGTAAATAACGATGCCATAGGCTAAGTTTAACAACCCTTTTTCCCTCACTATATCAATCACTACAAAAATCAATACGCCTCCTACTTCCTTAGATAGGAAAACATACCCTCACTTGCGGGTGCTGGTTGTTGAATACCGATACTATTACTTTGCTCCGATGAGTCAAGAAAAATTTTACCCCAAATTTTCAGTTCTAGTTAAATCACACTCCACTATATACCCAAGTCTTTCAATATATTGCCTTCATTAGGGAACATACACAATTCACTCATTTCAAGAACTTCTACTGATGACTCTTCATCAATTTTTTTTTTCATAATAGGGGTGACCTCGACTACGGTCATCATACTCGAACATACTTCATAACCTACTAAGTACGATCTCTACTATACATCCAATGGCCCTCATCTGCCATACTTCTTTGTTCGATCACTCCCGAACGAAAATAAGATTCACTGATATATACGGAATATTACCAAAGAGATCAACAATCCTAAACATAGGGCTCTACATCAAAGAACGCTAAGCTAAAAACACAGTAAGCCGTACAGATCCTAAAGGACACTAGAACCTGATGCTCTGATACCACCTGTAATACCCCGCATAATTAAATACCGGGTGGCCAGTCCCATACCAAATTAAAATAGAATATACAGTTGGCTCATTCTTAGCATCACTGTCGAAAACATTTACAACTCACCCAATACCCAAATAAGCTGGTGTTAAAAAACTTTCCAAATTTTAATTTAACAAAATCCCTTTCCAATTTAAGAATAACACAACACATTATTCTACAACACAGATCACTAAATAAATAACTCAAAAGAATTTAAATGCAACTGGAATAAACATTCCCAAATAATATAATTCCTTTACAATAATCCCAACAATGTTAAATGTATTAAAACGTCCCGAATACAATAGAATTTGACCTCAATAGAAAAGATAACTGAATCCTTTGGGCGACATGCCCTAACTAAGAATACTGTGAATCAAAAGATGATAAGCGTCTAAACAATACTTCCATAGCTCCATAGCTCTTCATAATCAACTATGGTTGGCGTCCTTGTTGCTGGACACCTGATATAGAGATACAATAGAAGAGAAAATATGCAAGCAAACGGGTCAGAGCCCGAATGTGTAGAGTATTTTTAAAACAACAAGTATTTAACAAGTGCAATAAAGCATTTATTATGTACATGTTAGATCCAACTCTCACTTGCTATTCTCACCTCTCAACTAGAGTGCACACTTAACGTTTCCTATTAACCTCCTAGTTAATGGTTCCTCTTTTCTAGTCTCCATATTATAATTCCGTTCCCATATCATAATCCCCGTATGTCCCATACCATACGTCACATTATTATTCATTTCTATATTTCTCCATTATGATTTAGTTTCTCATTAACATGAATCATTACTCATTAAACTGAATCATTTCTCATTAATATGAATCGTTGCTCATTAATATGAATCGTTTCTCATTAACATGAGTTAAGATTTTCAATTCTATAAGCATAACCATTTATTAACTTAATTCCATTATCTTTCTATATTCACCGTTATCTACAATTATCACCGTAGATAGATTTAACCATAATAAATATCCATTTAATCATTTAATCCATTATATATATATATATATATATATTCATATATAATACAGCACCCCGAGTTACAGCTGTGGTGCAATGCATTACTCTGCTATCATGTCCCATCATCGCATGTCGCTGAATAGGGGACTATAGGTTCGGTAAGATTCCACGAACCACAAACAACAAACAAATTGGAGGCGAACATAGTTCTCGTATCCATGGGTCACTCACATACCTACGTACCCACACTCAGCGGACTTATCAACTCCCCGATAAGTCTTTCATAGACCTATGTTCTCGAGCGACAAATCAAAGATCCCATGGATTCATCAGGATATGACTGCCCTCACGCGCAGACCTCCCACCGATAGCAAGTAAGCTAGGTATGTCATACACATAATCATCAATCAATCAAATAGGTATTATCATACCTATAATATAATATCAATAAGGTAATTATCACTACCCTAAGATATTTCCCATACGTAGCATTATATCTCTTTTAAAATTTCATAACTTTACTTCATAAATTAATTATCCTCGCATCCTATAACATCTCTCCACTACCGACGTCGTTAAGGTTCATGCCCGGAACGTCTCTCAAAGCGAAATCCAAACAAGGAACCCCTCAAATAGACTACTACTTAACTTTGTCGATCGAGGAGGTCCGAAAACTTAAACTATGCGACCAGGATAACCTCATAACCTCTTTCAACCAAATGTGTTCCAAACTCCCCTTTCTATCTAGGATCCATACCACTACGCTCTTATAATATAATTATTCTCATATCCTAACATCACTCCACTCCCGACGTCGTTAAGGTTCATGCGCGGAGCGTCTCGCAACGCGAAATCCAAACAAGGAACCCCTCCATTACACTACTACTTAACTTTGTCGAGCGAGGAGGTTTGTCAACTTTAAATACGTGATTGGGATAACCTCATACCCTAAGGCTACCCTCTCTCAATGTACAATATTCAAATAAGATTTTCCTCAACATATATTCAGTAAGAAGTCACTAATATCCTACTGGTCCATAACATTATTTCTTCCGAACTACTACGAGTTTAGTTCTCCTTTAATTAAGGTTAAAACCGATAGTTTCAAATCTCTTATAAACACATATTCTTACACTTAGGATTAAACCCTCTTGTAAACTGAAGGATACCCAGGTGTTATATAAAATCACCCCTACTGGTACTATCTTAAAACCTCATACATCACCATTTTGATTTTTAACAAATGAATCTAGCAACCGAAATTCCATTCAATATAATTTCCAACATTTAAATCACTCGAATCCAAATCAAATTTAATTCAACTATTATCAAGGGTTTACTGATATTTTCTAGGTCCCATAATCTCCAAATAATAATCACCAAAGATACACAAAAAATGTTTGGGATAAGAATCATCATTTAAAAAGAAACTACTTTACATAAACTGGGGAGGTCGATCGATCGAAGGCAGGGGTCGATCGATCGATCCCTCAGTTCCAGGCCTGCATTTTCTGCATTTTCTGCAACTACGGGTTTAACAACTTTTGATCATTTAAACCTTCATCTAAACATCCCAAATGACTTATAAACTTTACTTCATTATATATCAACATATATGAACGATTTCCAATACTCCAAACATCCTAGAATCATCAAAGGATTGGATTAAAAAACATGTTTATCTCCTTATTCCCAGAAATTTATTAACATAACCTCTTCAAGAACATAACAATGGTTTCCATCATTTCTTCAACAGATTCATGACTAATTTGTGGATTATTATCATCCTAACACATGACTTAAATTCCTATATCATTTTAGTTTTCCAGAAATCCATTTAATACTCCATTATTTCTTCCAAACAATAATAATCTTCTCTTTTCATATTATTCTAACATCGACAATATACAAACTAAATTTTCCATTATTAAACACTTGCCTTTCATGTAGGTCTGATCCTTTGGTGTAGTATATCTCAGTTGGTTGTCCCTTCTCCGATCAAACTCCGGTGGTGGTTGGTGGTGGTGAACCTTGGTTCTTGTTCTTCTCCTTCCCAAGTGACTTTTCCTTTCCCAAGCACTCTCACACTCTCTCTAGGAAGATGGCTGCTCTTATTTGTGAAGAGGAGATGAATAACTCCCATTCACTTAATCTATCAACACTTATAATAGTTCCAAATCCGAAACACTATTCACCCCCTTAGAAAAATGACAAAAATGCCCTTTCGGGTTCTCTATTCATTCCCAAATAACCCGAGACTCAAAATTGACATCCAAATAGACTTTTCTGACTATTTCGAACCTTCCGGACGCAACGACGCAGTCGAAATGACTATTAGATTGATAGAAAATAAATTTCCTTTTTAATTTAATAAACTAGTCCCGACACGTCCCATACCGCGTCTGACTAAAAATATAAATAACCGAATTTATATCATACAGTCATATCAATGACATCATATTCATATATTACCTAAATATTTTTAAGTAATATTCAGAACCATCCATATTCATATCCACAGTCCGGATAAAACCCAAATGAATTAATTAATAATAAAATCTAATTAATCCATTAATTTAAAATATAACCCATTTTAAAAGTCATTTAAAATTACGGGGTATTACAATTAAATGGTTATCAAAGTATAAGCAAGCCTATGTATTCCTGTTCGTTATATGATTAGCAGTAAGTTCTGCTTGAGTGACCACATTGTCTTGTATAAATCTTTCGTAATGCCTTAAACCAAGGACATAGATTATACTATGTATGAATGCATAATTTGGAAACACTAAATAAGTACTAATGACTAAATAAATATCTTATATGATAAGCCATTGAGAGATTGTTAGAAATTTGGATATCAGAACTGGTGTAAGAGACATTTCAACACTGACAAAATACTCATGACTTTTAAGTTAAATTCTCACCATGAGTTTATCTAGAATAGTTAATCGGTTTTGTTATGCTTTTATCCAATGCTTGTTTAAGTATTGCCCTTTCTATATGTGAGTTCTTAACGTGTTGTTAGGGCACACATCAGTCGAAACACAATAATTTGTTGATGTGAAATAATAAAGTCTTCAGTATATATCCTAATATGATGTCGTGTTATTTTTGGTAGAGTGTGGTTTGGGCAGCAATGCCTCAATAAAAAGGGGATGTCTACAGTTTTGTAATTCTGCTTCTTAAGATGTTCACAAGAAAAAACCCACCTATGAAATTTTTCGGGAAGGGTTAAAGCTGATTAAATTTGCTTCAAAATTGGAGGTAAGTGGCAAATTCAATTTATGGAGAAATGAGAATTTCTCTAGATCATGTGGGATTGGTCTAGAGAGGTTACTCCAAGAGAGATCCAAGCTCTCCAACACAACTAATTTGACCACTGATTGTGGAGATATCAATCCGTTAAAATGCTTCCTTGCCAGACTGAACTTCAGATCCAAATATAAGGAACAACTAATATTAATAAGGCCCCTATAGTCATTGAAATTTTTCCTGACAGTAAGTTGTTAGAAATGTCCATTACCTTAATCTGAATTTACATTGCTTATTTTGGGACCATTACCGATATTCTCTGTAGTTGTGGAAGCATAAACCTTAAAAGAGATAATACTCTAAATTTAAATAAATGGTCCCAAAATAAGTTTAAAAATAGAATATGGTGGATCATAGGCTTTAGGTACAACATATTGTTATTCTAAAAAGTATGATGTGCACTAAGCAAACATCATGGTGGTGGACAACTTGGATATATAAGATAATTAATCTCTTGGAAAGCATTTTATAATAGTAATAGATTTTATAACAGTAGTGACACAACTAGGTAACTTTATTTTCCATTGATTGTTAATCTTTAATCAAGATTTTAAATAGGGTGAATCAAAGATATTATGAATCAAAATTGAGAAGATTGGAAAGAGAGATTTAATACCTGACTCATAACTTCGTGGAGGTGCCAAGTAGGAGTTGTTTAGCGAATCCCTTAGGCGATGCCAAATAAGAATCCATTCCAAGGTAGAGTCCATTCCCTTATGCGATTCGAGGTAAGAGCTGTTCAACAAATCATATCTTAAGTAGCACTCCCTATTTGAATCCAAATAGTGAATGCCTTTTGGCTCCAAGTCGTTTAGTAAGTAAGTCGGCGTAATGTTGTTGTCATAAACACCAGGTGGCAGCCTCTGAGCCATATCTTTTAGCTGGATAAAAGTGATGATTAATTATTATCACTGTTACATTAGAGCATCCTTAACAAATACGAATGAGAATAACATACCAAAATGAGAACATATGCAAAGAAGAACCACAATCAGAGTGTAGTTCAGTGTTATAATAACCAATTAAAATCATTTATCAGATTATGTTTGACAAACCTTTCTTACCTCCATAAAAATTCTCAACAAACTGAAATAGTTTTGAAGCCTTGAAGGTTCTGCCATAGTATCAAGGCTTCTTTCAGTGTTTAGTCCGCGATCATTTTCCTTCTTAACAACCAGAATCTTCTCCATGTCCCTGGTAGTTGCCTCATGCTAGATATTTCTCTTGCTATCACCACCAGTTTCATGTTCTTTTCCCTCTTTACCCGTTAATTTTTTTTCTTCCTTTTTGTTTTCTTAACATCATTATCTGGAAGTGCTTCAATAGTTTGGACTAAAGAATCAAGTCCTTGGTCAGTTTTTGTTAATCGCATTAATTTTTCTTTTCACACTTTTTATACGAGCAGGTTCATCTTTTGTATTCATTTTTTCAACTACTGTCTTATCTTTAACTTTTTCTATCTTTTATTCACTAAAAGATACTGGAAGACCATCCTCATATTCACTCTCTAAGATTGGTATACCTGTTGCATCTTTTACAACAATTTGTTGCTGAGAGGAGATGTCATCAGACTCATTTGGATTAGTGTTCTTCTTTTTTTGTCATTTAGAGACACGGTTCTCATTGACAAGTTTATCATCATCAAATATCTCCTCAATTCGCACTCCACTATTGGGGACATTTGAAGGTGGCAACATGTTAAAATCATCATTAATGAAGTCATCCTCGTCATCTTTACTATCAGAGTTAGTAGACTCCTCAGCTTCACTGTCAGTATAGGCGATATCATCCCCATAAGAATTAATGGCCCATCAGTTTCACCGTAAAAGAAACGAAATAGATGAACGCTATGAGAAATTATCACAAGCTCGAACGCAACCAATCTCTTTGTGTTTGGATGGTTGATATGAGAAATTTTCCCAAGCTCGAATAAGAAATCTCCAACCCTATCCTCGTCGTTCTCCTCTGTCATAACGGGAAATTGGCAATTGAGAGTAAAAAGAAGGAATCGCATTTTCTAACCAGATGGGAAAGATTTAAAAATGACTTCTTGCGGAGGGTTGTTCCGTGGGAGAAAATAAAGGTGTCATGGGATACATTTCCTTACATCCAGTGGTCAATGCGGTGAGGTATATGAGGTGAATGGGTACCAAAGGTGGAGGAAATGTTTGATCAGTTACCTGGATATGTTGTTTTGATTTTTGGGCAGAATAAAGTTGAGCCAAGGTCAAAGGAGATGATACTTCCAAATTTGGGTCGCCTTGATTAGTTGCCTCTTTCATTGAAGCGACTTATGGAGGGACTAAAACCTTCAAAAAGATCAGAAGATACTGAAATTCATAAGCTATTCACTAACATTATGTGTATTGTGTATATTCCCTCCAAAGGATGAAGATCCCCTCAGAACATTCAATAAACAGATTGATGAAGATAGGAGAATTGTGATATCGCAGAGCTTTATAAATGAACTACATAAGGTCCTCAAGGAACATGAGCTGTTGTGCATGGAACTCGTGCACGTAAATACCGATGGTGTGGTACTGATAAAGTGAAAAGCTGAGAAAGATTTTAGCTGGGCTAATAATCATTACTTATCATCATGTCTCCTTCCTTCAACAAGGGGGGAAAGATTGTACGTGCCTAGCGAAAGCCTTGAAATTCCACTTTTGAGGTTAAAGGAGCAGGAAACTATATCTAAGAAATCTTCACAAAATTTGAAGAATCTTGTTAAGGATGAGTATGAGAGAAATTTTATTTTATCAGTGGTTCCTCCTGGCAAAATTGATGTGAAATTTGACAATATTGGTGCTTTTGAAAATGAAAATGGCATTAAATGAACTCGTTATTCTCCCAATGCGAAGACCTGAGCTTTTCTCTCCTGGAAATTTATTGCGGCCTTGTAAAGGGATATTGCTTTTTGGGCCTCCTAGAACCGGGAAAACCCTTCTTGCAAAGGCGCTTGCAACAGAAGTAGTGGAAAATTTTATCAGCATAACTGGTTCCACACTTACATCTAAGTGGTTTGGAGATGCTAAAAATCTTACCAAGGCCCTCTTCTCCTTTGCCAGCAAGCTAGCTCCCGTAATTATTTTTATTGAAGAGGTTGACATCTTGTTGGGTGCGCGTGGTGGTTCTTTTGAGCAAGAAGTGACTAGATGAGCGAGGAACGAATTTATGGCAACCTGGGATGGGTTGAGATCAAAAGATAGCCAAAGAATCCTCATCCTTGGCGCCATAAATTGACCATTCGATCTTGACGATGCTGTCACTCGTCATCTACCAAGAAGGATGTATGTTGACCTGCCAGATGAAGATAATGGTTTAAAGATACTTAAAATACTTCGTGATCAAGAGCATCTAGAACCTGGATTTCAGTTAAAAAATATAGCGAATTCAACCGAAGGATACTTGGCAGTGATTTGAAGAACCTCTGTATTGCTGCAACATATAAACCTGTTCAAGAACTTTTAGAGGAAGAAAAGAAGGGACACACAAATGGTGTGTCTCTAGTATTAACACCACTTAAATTGAATGGTTTTATCCAATCCAAAACCAAGGTGGGGTCGTCGGTATAGTACGATGTTGCGAGTATGAATGAGCTGAGGAAATGGAATGAACAATATGGGGAAGGCAAAAGGAGGAGAAAGTCAAAATTTTGTTTTTGAAACTAATTTAAGAGATTTATTCAATTAATAATTGTCAAGAAAAAAAGCCTTGGGTTAGGGTAATGTATTATTTTTTGATGTTTTTGTTATCAATTTTTACATCGATGAGAGCGATGGAAATGGCGTATAATTTCATGTAATGTAGTAATGCTTGTAGACATCAGAGACATGTCAATTATGACATTGTATATTAACAATTAGGACCATAGTTTTCTTAATTTATTTCATAATAGCAATTTCCATGTTTTTCAATAAAAAAACAGTAGAAATATGGTTATTAGACATCTCATTTTGCATAACTTGCTCTATTATTTTAACATAAACTCCAATATTGGCCTCATGGTTGTTAGACATCTCAGTCAGCATAATATGCTCAGCTACTAAGTTTTATACCTTTTTCTAACTTGTCTAAAAATATTAGACCATTTTATGTTCCTGGTGGCTTAAAATTTATCACATCTACCAACATGAAATATGATGCATCTATGCAGTTTTAGGAATCTAATGTAGCTACAAGGAAACGTCAGAAGGGCTGTACATTGTTGATTGTAAGAAGAACTTGTCGATAAAATAAATATTCTTGGTAGCAAGTTTCTAAAAAATGCGGGGCGTGATCGAGGCGTAGAGGTCAAGCATTAAGCCTTAGAAGCCTAGGCGGGCCTTAGGAATGAAAAGGCGTTTAGACCTTCTTAAAATATTTTAATATTTTTTAACCATAACAAGGCTACTAAAATACTAAAATTGTACATATCATAAAAATATGTCAAAATATATGCAAATTAAAATACTATTTGATTATTTTGGATAAGATAATGGTCCGGTTTATAAAAAAATTCTTTAAAAGGCGATATCGTTTCACTAAAGCATTGTTGTTTTTAGAAAAAAGTGCGCCTTAAGGGTTTTACCAAGAATAAGGTGTAAAAATCGTAAGGCGAGGCGTTTCTTCCAAGTCTCAAGCCTAGGCATTCCTAGGCAGAGCCTAGGCGGGTTTTTTTAGAACAGATAGTCTTCCCAACCAATAATATTATATTTCACTTATGAAGTATGATAACTGTAAAGGTAAGCTGATAGCAAGACACACATCAATGACAGTATGATAAACTCTACTAAGATGTACATATCTGAAGAAGCATATAAACTAGCTAAAAAGGGAACTTATCAAAATCAGTTAACGGGCATCTATGTATGCATAGCCCTAACAATTACAAAAATAAGAGCTGACAACAAAACACTAATAGCAAGGAAATATAACATGTGGGTTGATAATCACCTCAAATATGTCTGCATCTTTAATTCCCCCAATAACTTCTGATCTAATAATTTGCCCATTGCCAATGACAAGTATATTAACACGCTCAACGACATCTAAAAACACCTGAACAAATAAGGCAACAATATTAATTTTCTGTTGTATTAAACCATTACAAAATTACCCACACAAGCAAACTTACTTCATTGTTGTGTTATATAAACATATATGTAACGCCGTTGTCATAAACAACTAGATATTGAGTGTCCGAATCTCCCTAAACAGATGAGAATACCATCCCAAACAATGAATACTTCAGTTAAAGCTCAAATCACTCTTGATTGAAAAAGTACTACAAAAGAACAAAAGAAACTGAACAATGCACGTGATAGAAGAAATAGTTGGAAAACTAATATATTTGAAGCAAATACCATCTAAATCCTCCTCAATATAAACACTAAATTTCAATTATTTCCAAAGCCTAGATTAATTTAATATCATATAGTTGTTACCCTTTTTTAATCCTAGTAAATGAAAAAAGCTATGTTCGACTCGGCACGATTCAACCAGTAAAGTCATGTATCTGTCATTTAATCTACATTATCGTGTTGTATACAACTAGATATTGAGTGTTCGGATCTCCAGTAAGTAGATCAAAATATCATTGTATACCTTGAATACTTCAATTTTAGTTCAATTCACTCTTCAAATACAAAAATATTAGAAAGAAAGAAAAAATGTAAATGTTACTATAGTTGTAGCAAACAATTTTTGAATCTAGCTCAATAATAATGAATTTCTTCATATTCTAATATTCTTCTTATTTTAATATAATAATGCTATTTTCCTTTTTAAAACACAGTAAATGAAAACTCCACCTCTACTCAGCACAATGCAACAAGTAAAGTCCAGTATTTGCCCTTTGATATACACTGTTATGTTGCATAAACATATACAAAACAACCAAATCTTGATTATCCTAAAGTAAATTAAATATCACAACATTATACATACTTCAAGATTCAACTAATAATAATAATACTAATTGCAAATATTACAATTAGCTTGTTAGAGAAGCAAAAATCATCTTAAATCCATTTCCATAGGCATTGAATTTCTTCAAAAGCCTAATGTTGTGCTTAATTCAATATAATATCATATAGTTGTCATTCATTTTCTATCTTTGAAAACAAAAAATCCACTCAAGGTGATCCAAACCTTATAAGTCTTGTCGAAACCATGCATCTTAAGGTGATCTCTCACAGTTTGTCAAGTGTGGTACACTCGATTTGTGCATCTCTTATAGGGGCAATAGATTTTTGTTGTCTCAATGTTTTTATTTGCATATGCATAGTTAAGAAACCCGTCAATCCCATTAATGTATTCAACGGCTGCGTCAATCAATCCAACTCTTATTCATGGTTCCCATTTATGAATCTAAAAAACTGTTAATAAATTTATATTTCATAATATAAATAAGAGAAAATTTTCATAATGTCTTAGTAAGATGATGAAAAGATAAAGAGGTTAATAATGACAAACATTAATTCCTAAAGATATTAGCACATAAAGGGGAAACAAACTATGTTAAAATAACAATATAATTCAACACATCAATTTAAGTATTAATATGGCTAACTAAATCGAATAATCCATATTTGAAATGTTTTAGTACTAATGCACGCATGATAATGGAAAACATCAAATAAGAAGTCACACAATCAGCTAATTAACATCTACATCACTAAACATTTACACATTAAAAAACTTACAAGACACATACCAATTTTCAGCCTCACTTGAATCATTACGCCCATTTTCTTCTTCACATGGCACATACTAGTCATCATCACCAACCAATTTTGTTTTACTCTTTAAATCACTTCTTTTTAGCTTTGTCTTAAATTGCCGAATACAACAGAACGAAAAAAACTAAATTATACAGATTTTTGGCAGTCTCGCAGATAAATATAAAAATCTTGAATTTTAAATACTAGATTATATGAAAATTTGGTTTTTAAACAATAAATTGATTTTAATTACATTTTCCTAATAAATATATCAATAATCAAGTTTTTGAAAACTAGAGTGAATACACAATAGAAAAATAAATTGAAAATGAAAATGAAAACCCTAAATTTAAATAGTGTATTGGTTCTTATAAATACCCAACATAAAACTAAATTAAAAACCCTAACTTTGAAGATTTGTGTGCGTCACTGTGCGCGTGTGTGCATCACTGGGTGCGTGTGTGTGTGTGTGTGTGTGTGTATGTGAGAGAGAGAGAGAGAGAGAGATAGAGATGGTGAGTACCGAAATGGTGTGGTTGTCGACTCGTTTCAATGTGACGGGAGATGGTGCGAGGGTTGACGTTGGGTTTGTGAGAGCATGAGGGGGCAATTGGGTTTGTGAGAGATGGTGAGCGTGTGTTCCTATTTTTTTTCTTCTTATTTTTTTGGTAAAGTAAGGCGGGAGATGAAAAATTGACAATGGTGCGAACATAATTTTTTTTTACCGTCTTATTTGGTGTATCTTTTGAGATAGAAAATATTCTTCAGTCTCATTTGGCTTACTTTATAAGACGAAAATAATTAACCGTCTCAACAAGTGACCTCTTATGAGACGGACATAATTAACAGTCTAAAAAAATAATAGTTTTTGAGACGGCTAATTATATTTGTCTCAAAAAGTATGTTTTAAAGACTATATTTTATCTGTCTAAAAAAATAGGGTATTAAAAGCAACTTTTTTTTGTAGTGTCTGTGACATGAACTCACGGGCAACATCTTCCCAACTGCGGATTCTGGATTCCTCAAGGGATAGGAACCAACAAAGGGCGCTATCTTTCAAAGTCCGTTGGAACATCTGAGCCACTATTTCTTCGAAAGCCCCTAGGAGAGTCATGGCTCAGTGATAGCTGCGAAGATGCACGATCGGGGGTCCACTGCGTCCAAACTTCTCGATATTAGGTATCTTGAAGTTTGCTGGTAACCTAGCTTTAGGAAAGGGAGACACGTGGGTTTAGTCCATGTAGTTCTAAAAGATTCTTACCTGTTTGAATATCTTGGTTATCATCTTGAGGTCTTCCTTGACCTTGTTCAGTTCTTCCTCTTTCGGATCAATAGTTACGAGTAAACTAGCCCCTATCTGAGCAAGGTTTGGCATGGGAAGCTGGGCTGGTGGCGGCCCATTAGCAGGAGGAACACGTGGAGCATGATGGTATTATTTAAAAACCCAAATAGGCTCGGGTGCAGGAGGACCCATGGCGTGATGGAAAATGACCTTAGGATCTTCAGGGGCCCATTTTCTTTTCATCTCGTGAACCTTGATTTTAGTGTTGTCAATTTTGGCAGTGAGCCGAGCTAGAACCGTCAATAGATCCGGCTGTACATTCGGCACTTGATCTGTGTTCTCCATGGAAGGCGGGTGAGTCTCTAACTAGGAAGAAGTAAGGGGACTGACAGAGCTTCGGGGCGGTTTGACTAAATATTGAAGCCAATAGGGAGCCAGGCCAAGGGTATGTGATCGACCTAAGAATGAGAAAACTTGTAATTTATTTTCGAAAAAGAAGAAGGGAAACTTGTTATTTTTGGAAATAGAGGAATATAATTTTGACATTTTTTGGAAAAAGAGAGAGGAAAAGACGAGAGACGGGTCTCAATATGATTATTATGTTTATTAGGTTCTCACTTGTATTAAGTTTACCTAAATGCAAAATGAAGTGCCGAACGGGACCCGAGCCTGGGAAAATTGGGTTTGTAACATATGTAAAGCTATAGTTGGGCTTGTAACTAGGCTCACGGGAAGGGTCCCATTTTAGAAATTATGCAAAAACTTGGGTAGCAGGGCGACCCGAAATTTTAGCAGAGTTTCGAGTCAAAATCGACAATCTAACATGTGTGTCCTAGGCTTGACACCTATATGCGGGTGTGTAGTTGGTTGGGTGAATTGGAAAGGGTTCCCCCCTTTGGCGTGATTTCCACGATATACGTATTTCTTTTGAGGGTAATCGGTATGTGTGGAGAAGATATTTGATATACCTGAGTGTACGTGAATTGCCTCACTATATACCTCACGGGGAAGGTACGTGTGAGAACGAATTCCATATATTCAACGTACGTGAATGAGTTCCCTGCGATATACCTCATGTCATGATTTTGGTCAAGCGGTACGATGCGGGGGTGATGTTCGATATACATCGAAGGTACTTTGCCAATGGAAGGTGAGAGTCATATCGCTTAGGCTAATTGTGACCTGCCAGACCAGCGCTCATCATGAAGTAACTCTCTAGTTATGGGACAAAATTTGATCAATAACAATGCTCTTTGGTAATATTTTGTGAATCATGCATGATTTTTTTATTAGTATATTATGGAGAGAGTATCTTTTTCTTGATCATGACAAACATGGAGCGAGGTACAAGTACCAATAGTAAAGCTATACCAAGCAAGGACAAGTGATGTGTAACTGTCTACAAGTGAGTGTGTGATAAGTGAGCATGGATATATACAAGTGGAGGTGTGTGTTGGTGACACCTAAGCATGGATTTCTAAGCGATGTGTGCAACATGTGGATATATGTCATCTTAGGTGCATGTGGTGTGAAGTGTACATGGAGTGTCTTCTACAAGTATGTGAATAGTAGTATAAGCATGAGGCACATATGACTATTAAAGGGGAACATGCAAATAAAGGGATATACAAAAGTAAAACACCCATGTAAACATAGTCTATCCCTCTTAAAAATAGTCCCCAACGGAGTCGCCACTGTGGCAAACCTTGACCAGGCAGAGGCTGAACTTCCAGTACTTATCGATCCAAAGGATGAAAAGTTAAACAAGATCAAGGAGGACCTTAAAATGTTGATGAAGAAGTTTGACCAGGTCCGAATCTTCGAGAACTACATGGATTAAACCCATATGTATCCATACCCTAAAGAACGTTGTCGAAGATATTCAAGATGCATCACATTGATAAGTTTAGGGGTAGCGGGCCCCTAATTGTTCATCTTAGAAGTTACCACTCGTGGCCATCCGTGGTGGGGCGCGATGTTTGTCTAGGGGGAAGGAGGAGGATCCCTCGAGAAATAACTACGCTGCAGTCTCACATCCCTCTCTTCGAAAGATGCTTCGGCCATCATCGGTGTGGGGTGAATGTGAAGAAATGGAGTCGCCAACCTATTTTTCTCAAAATAGGCAAAAGAACATGTTGCCACTTCGAGAGAGCGGCATCAAGGAAAAACTGATGCATACGAAACCAATAAATTGGAGGTCCGGGTACTAATTTATGGAATGGTAAGTTGTTAGGCACCCATCCCGCCCTTTTGGTCTCTCATGGGAAAATGTTAATATTTTCCTTTATCCACGTGAAGTGTGTGCATGTGTTTATGTAATGGATATTGGAATCATTCGACCCATACAATGGAAAAGATAGGGTGAGGTCATCCACTAGAATATTCCCAAAATATTAATAACTGCAGAAGATAGAATATGAGAGTTCATCACGATATTGATCGTTTTTGGGAAACGATAATATATGTTGGATGAAACCCGAACAAGCATATTATATGTATGTGTATGATAAAAATGAGGGATTTTGAGAAATTTGGAAAATAAAAGAATTTGGAAAATTGACAAGTTGGACTCGAATCTCGGATTTTAATCCGAGAAGCCTAAGTAGCCTTTAAAGGCATTAAAGTCCACGTAGTTCGAATGTAGAATAGGGATGGGGTTTATCCCATAGATTCGAATGGAATTTTATTATATGTATACGTGTTGAAAATTTGTTTTTTGTTTTGGGAAACTTGTGATGGATAATTTCGTTCGGAATTTACGGGTGTAACCCTCTTTTATTTGTGTTGGGGTTTTTTATGAAAAATAAAGTATGTGCAATATACTAATAAAATCATAGATGTTAATGTGTATGAACTAAAGTGAAATTTTATTATGAGTCTAATATAACTGGTGACAAAATAAGAGATTAAAAGAGAGGGATAAGGAATTGGACAGTTGGCAGGGTTCAGGACCTGGCAATTAGCAATCTCGTGCGGCCTTTTTAAAAAAAATGAATGTAGTGCCCAAATAATTGATCCGAATTAGGTACGGGGCCTATTGTTAGAAAGGTTTTCAGATACCTTTGAGATTCCTTTGTAATGCTCCCGTGTCCGAGAGTTGACTTTGGTTCAAATGTGGCTCGTAAGCGCACATCGGTCTTTTGGACAGGAGATCGTAGGACGAAAACAGATCATTCATCTGTTTGGTAATTTGTAATTGCACACGGGGTAGACCGTTGGAAAGTTTACGAGATGTACTTAGACATTCCATAGAGTTTCGTACGGTTCAGAAAGTTGACCTTGGTCAACCAGGACCCGAAAGAGTCCGGTGACTTCTCGAAGTAAAACAAATCGTTTGTCCGTACCGTAGGTCAGAATCGCGCATGGGGCATATAGTTAGAAAGGGTATTCAGTTTCCTTCAGATATTTATTTAGTCCCATTTGAGATGAAGAGTTGACTTTGATCAAACGGAGTCCAGAGTGCCCGAAGGTCCCTGAATCGATTTTTGGGGGAAAACTGATTATTTGTCCTAACGATTTTGGTATTTTGTTCATGGGGCGGGCCGTTGGAAAGGGGTTTCAGTGACCTTTGAATTTTCAAAGAGAATTTTCTCTAACTTTGGAGTTGATTGGGGTCAATTCGGGGCCCGGAAGCACCCGATGGCCTCTGAATCAATTTTCGATGGTGAAATGGTCCGTTCGTTTGAATCATTATGTCCGTTCGCACAAGGGGGGACCATTAGAAAGGGTATTTGGAGCCCTTCAAGGATTCAAAGAGATTTTTCTCTGACAAAAGAGTTGATTGGTGTCAAACGGGGCCCGAGGGCACCCGATGGTCTCTAGATCAGTACTCGGAGTGCGACCTAGGTTTGCGGTGGAAAGGGGAAGTTCTAGGGGTCTAAGGAGAGACTTAGGGGGACCTTGATTGTGGTGTCTACAAAACTGATCCATGAATATTCTAGGTACGTCTGAGAGAATAATGGCCCAAATGTTCCAATAGACTCTGAAGGACAACTCTCTTTGTTGGTTCCTGTCCCTTGAGGAGTCCAAAATTCATAGTTGGAAGGATGTTTCCTGTGAATTCATGTCGTAATACAAGAACAAAGAGGGTTTAGAGGTTATACGTTATGATTTATAACTTCTCAAGAAGAATTTCTGAGAAATCGTCCATAATTTCATAGCAAGGTGGAGGGAGAAAGCGACCACCATGACCAACCGCCCTTTCGAAGAGGTCAAAATTAGTATTTTGAAGAAAAACTTCTTACCCTATGTCCGAGAAATAATGGGAGGATAATATAAGCCACATTTTCGAGCCCTCAGGGAAGCAACAGTGGAGATTGAAGAAAGTCTTGCTAAGATGAAAGCTGAGCAGCCAAAGAAAGTATGCGAACAATTCACTCCAAGAAAATATGAGAAGATGGTTACAGTCTTGACCATCAACAACATCTCAAATCCTGCTACCTCTTGGGATCCAGAAACTCATGCCAACCCAGTTAGGAAAGAGAAAAATGAGCTTCATGGTCCCTTATCCAAAGTCTACCAAGACCTATTGAGACAAAATCTTATCAAGTAGTTGGACTCTCATCCATTAATAAATCCACTTATCAAAAATTTTAGACTCGACTAACATTATGATTTTCACCAAAATGCTGGCCATACCACTGATCAGTGCTTCCATCTTCAGAATGTAATCCAAGGTCTAATTGACTGGGGTGTTATCGTCTCACCGGCTAATCTTATGTGAAACACTACTCACAATCCATACTTCCAAATCATACAAACTCCATCTCTCTAGAAAATGATCAGAAAATACTTATCTACCCAAATTATACTTAGTAAATCATCAAGTATTCCCGTATATTCACCTAGTTCCCTTAAAGTTTGCCCATATTTTCTCCTACATCGTACCTATTTTTCCAACCAAGCCATATCGCTTCGTATAAGTTCAGGCATTACCGTTCGTACTCATATCAGAGAAAAAGATATGCAATTTCTAGCGGTACTTCTAGAGTTCAGGCTGAAATTGACCTAAAAATGACCATTAACTGTCAGAAGTTCAGGACACTGTTCATAGAAGCTTGAAAGTGGGCTCGTGTGTCAGATAATTGTGACACCTCGCCTAATTAAATACCGGGCGATCACTCCTTTATTAAATTAAATCAAGGTAAACAGTTGGTTCATTCTCAGCATCACTGTCGATAGAAATAAATTTTCCAAATTAACACCCTAAATAATAAAGTTAAGTGTCAAAACCATTTTCATACATACATTCCAAATTTTATTTAAAGAAAATCATTTATTTTATTAACAACATTCAATAAGTAAGAATCACACCACATTAAATTCTGCAACATAAACCCATTAATATAATACATTCGTCAATCGAATGTCAACATACGAAATCTAAAATCACACATCCAAACTGAATAAATCCCATAGTAACAATACTGGAAATAACTGAAATACAAATGTCCAATAACAATGGAATAATGGAAAGAGCTACACATTCTCAAATAGATGAAAGTACTAAGAGTGGATCCGAATGAACGAAGTCACCTAATCAAGAGACCTGCAACTCCCACCTAAGCTGCAGCGCGTTCCTTCCAAGAGATCCTAAGCAAGACGCCCCTGTGGCTGGGCACCTGTAATACATACATATATATATACAAGAGAGAGAGAGAGGGAAAAACGGGTCAGAGCCCGAAAGTGTGTTTGATTTAAAAATACGTTTAGCAAGTATTTAAATTGATACAGTCCAATGCAACAACATATTAGTGCGACACTCTCTTGAGAAATTTTCACCTCTCTTCTAATGTGCACACCTATCGCACTAACCTCCCCAATGGTTTGTCTTATCACTTATCGCACTAATATTCCCAATGATTTAACTTATCCTAGATTACTCATAAGATTCAAAATTCCACGATTCAATTGTTTGAAAAGAATATTTCAATTAGTAACAAAGGTTCTCATTTTGACTTTATTAATCAATAAAGTATTCCACTGTCATATTTTACTTTCTCAAAACAAGTATTTATAATTGAGTCATCAACTGTGTTCTACATATCACATCACAGTAGACAGTTCCAGATTTTAGAATTTCATATATATATTAACTACTCATGAAATATATATATCATAACAGCACCCCAAATAAAATTATGGTGCGGGCATACTCTACTATCCAATCCCCGTATCACTCGTACTAAAGGAATACAGATTCGGAATCGCTCTCGAACTGTATTAACACATACTCAAACAATATTGAGGCGAAGTATAGATTCCATGTCCCTTAGGACCGTCTGAACTATCACTGCGATAACCTGTACCAAGGATACCTATACACAAACAATATGAGGCGAAGCATAGATTCCAAGTCTCTAAGAGGAAAGCACATACCCGCATCTCTTAGGACCGTCTGAACTATCATTCCGATAGCCTGTACCAAGGATATCTGTCTTCTAGGGTACAAGTTAATATCGCCATAAAGGTCCCATCGAGATAAGACTGTCCCAGCGTGGAAACCTCAGGGATAACAAGTAGCGTGGGCATGATTTTCACACATAGATAGTATAGGCATACTCAATCATATAACTATACTAATATTACCATATCAATAATGGGTAAATTCTCAATTCCCATAATTACGTCATTCGCATTTATTTCACATTATCTAGTTATCATGTATAACCATTCAAAATCTTACTTTAATTTGAGGAACTTTTCCACTTACTACCTAACGCTTCATGGATTCTATCCTCCCAATCATAAATTCAGTAGGTATACATATTTCCCACTTACGTGTCTCTCTCTATTTAAGTCATAAATTTACCGACCCTTATGTAATTATCCTAAAATACAATCTTTGCCCATCATCAAGGGTCCCAAAATTTATTCGCATGTCCTACTGGTCTTCCCTATCTCCCAAAACATTTTATTAATGATGCCCAAGAATTATCTCACAATAACTTGAATTTCAAGTAATTAGTAAGGGAAACATGAGTCTGCCAGGAGGGGTTGATCGATCGAGGTTTGGGGCTCGATTGATCGAGCCTTCGATCATTCGAAGCTCTAGGCTCGATCGATCGATCAAGCAGGTATTTTGATTTCTGCAGAATTGCAGTTACGGGTTCTACAAGTTTTCTTCATCCAAATCCATATTTTCCAAACTCAAACATCCCAAAAATTCTACTACTCACATTATAACAATATACCAGATGTTTTTAACGTAAGGCATGTGTATTTCTATCATTTAAACATGAATTATCAAACCAAAATTTATACACAACTTCAAGAACCCTAAAATCTCTAAATCATGGTTCTAATCTGTTTTACCCCAGAATTTCTTTCTTAATTACAACATAATTTCGTGGGTTATCTTTCTACATCACAAGAGACTCCCAGAATAAGGTTTAAGTCTTTACTATATGCAAATTCCTATCAAAATTTGGGTTTTCTTCCATATAATTCATCCCTAATCATTCCTAAACTAATATGCAAATTGCACCAACGAAAATAGTAAGATAAACAATTGCCTGGGATTTTCAGAAGTCTGGATTGCGACTAATTTTGGTGTGGTTGCGTTTCCCTTCTCGCGATCTACGCGTTGGTGGTGGCGGCGGTGTAAACCGTTGAGTTTTGGGCCCTCAAATTGCTTGAGAGCTCTCTCCTCTCTTCTCCAATGGCCGTTCTAGGTTTTGAGAATTCTAACCCTAGGTGACAACCTCAATATCAGATATAGCCCCTCTGATTTTCGTGGGTTTAATTACCCAAAAATGTAAAATGACCAAATTGCCCTCCCGGGTCACTAATTAGGCCTAAAAACGCCCCGAGACCCAAACTACACCCCCGGGTACACTTTTCTGACTATCTCGACCCTTCCGGACGCGTTGGTGCACTCAAAATGATCATACAAGCAACTTATAAAATATTCACTTTTTATTTAACAAAATTTAGTCCCGACGCGACACGAGCACGTACCGACTTAAATTTCCGAAATTGACATTTAACTCACACATGACATTCAATATAACCAATATAGTATATTACTTTGCTCATTAGTAATATTCAGCAAATTTCCCATAATTACTAACTCTCGTCACGTTAATAATTATAACATAATTAATTTTCGGATTTTTATTAAATAATTTACTCACATTAAATTTAATAAATCCCCAAATTAATATAGCATAAAAATACGGGGTATTACATACTTCCCGCCTAATAACGGAATTTCGTCCCGAAATTCGAAAAATAAGGCATACCTGGTACAAACAACTCTGGATATCTCTCGCGCATATCTGCCTCGCGCTCCCTAGTGGATTCCCCTACATTATGATGCTCCCACTGGACCCGCACAAGTGGAACTATCTTCGACCACAATCTCCTCTCACTATAGTCTAGGATAGCCACCGGTCTCTCCTCGTAAGAGCTATCAGGCTATAAGTCGATCTCATCTATCGCAATATGAGTATGGGCCATATCATCCCGAAGGTACCGTCTCAACGATGAGATATGGAATACATCGTGGATGCGATGTAAATACTCGGGCAGTCCCAACCTGTATGCAACCGGCCCAATCCTCTCGATGATGGGAAATGGTCCCACGTACCTCGGAGCCAACTTCCCCTTTTTCCCAAACCTCATCACTCCCTTCATAGGAGATACACGCAATAACACTTGGTCCCCCACACTAAACTCCCGGAAGAATCGTTTCGCATCGGCGTAGCTCTTCTGCCTGTCTTGGGCTACCCGAATACGACTCCTGATCATCTCAATTCTCGTGGAGGTCTCCTCAATCACTTCTGGTCCTAGCAACTTGTTATCCCCCACCTCGAGCCAACAAGTTGGAGAATGAGAAGTCCTGCCATACAAAGCCTCAAATGGAGCCATGCCAATCATGAACTGATACGAGTTATTATAAGCAAACTCTACCAGTGAAAGGTGTGGCTCCCAACCGCCTCCAAAATCAAGAACAGACATGAGTAGCATATCCTCCAGCATCTGATTGGTACGCTCCGTCTGTGGGTGGTAAGCAGAACTCAACCTCAACTCAGTACCCATAGCTTCCTGAAAGCTTTCCCAAAAATGTGATACGAAAATCTTGCCTCTATCTGACACAATATTCAGGAGCACCCCGTGTAATCTGACGATCTCGGCAATAAACAGCTGAGCATACTGACCCTTGATATAATATGTCCGTACCGGTAGAAAATGAGCCACCTTGGTCAAACGGTCTACAATCACCCAGATAGAATCGTGGCCCCACTGTGATGTAGGCAACCCTGTAATAAAATCCATGGAAATAATCTCCTACCTCCACGTGGGTACTTCCAATGGCTGAAGCAATCCTGACGGTTTCTGATGGTCCACCTTCACTAGCTGGCAGGTAGAACACTTAGACACGAACTCAGCAATGTCCTTCTTCATCCCACTCCACCAGTATTGCCTCCTCATATCCTGGTACATCTTATCTCCTCCAGGATGTACTGTAAATTGGGACCCGTGAGACTGGGTCATCACTGCATGACGTAATTCTGCTCCTTCTGGAACCACCAATCTCCCATTAAACCTCAAACCCCCATCAGAACTAACAGAATAGGACTCAGCACCCTCGGCTAAAAGTCGTACAATCTATTCCTGGAAAAATGGGTCTATGGTCTGTGACTGTATCACCCTCATAACAATCTCGGGGGTGACTATCATAACAGATATGAAGGAACGGGCTACTGTGTCCTGGTGGCCTAACTCCTTCCACTTTGCTTTCCAGACATCCGCTACCTCGTCTACCGGTCTACGACTCAACACATCAGCAACTACGTTGGCCTTTCTGAGATGATACTGTATATTGAACTGGTAGTCCTTCACAAACTCTAGCCATCTGCGCTGACGCGTATTCAGCTCTCGCTGAGTGAATAGGTACTGCAACGACTTATGGTCTGTGAACAAACGGAATTTCTCCCCCAATAAATAGTGCCTCCATATTCTCAATGCAAAAACGACCGCTGCTAACTCCAAGTCGTGGGTGGGATAATTCTTCTCATGCGGCTTAAGCTTACGGGAGGCAAAAGCTATAGCCTTCTCCTCCTGCTGAAGTACTCCCCCAAGTCCCCGTAAAGCGGCATCGGTGTAAACCAGGTACTCCGCACCCTGCTTCGGTAAAGCAAGGACTGGCGCTGAAGTAAGCTTGTCTTTCAGCTCATCGAAAGCCAATTGACAAGCGTCATCCCAAACATATGGTACTCCCTTGCGAGTCAGATTCGTCAATGGACCCGCTATTTTGGAGAATCCCCGAATGAATCTCCTGTAGTATTCGGCTAACCCCAAGAAACTACGCACTTCCGTCGGTGTTGTGGGTTGTCCCCACTCCCCCACCGCTGACACTTTGCTCGGGTCAACTGCAATCCCCTGCTCAGAAACAACATGCCCCAAGAACTGTACTTCTCGCAGCCAGAATCCACACCTCTCGTACTTAGCATACAACTGATGCTCTCGTAGAGTCTGAAGAAATTGCCTCAAATTCTCGACATGCTCCTCCTCGGAGTGTGAATATATCAAAATGTCATCTATGAAAACTATGACAAACTGATCCAAGAACTCTCTGAATACTCGGTTCATCAAGTCCATGAAAATGGCTGGAGCATTTGTGAGTCCAAACGGCAGCACCCGGCACTCATAAGACCCATATCTCATCAAGAAAGCAATCTTCGAAACATCCTGCTCCCTAATAAGTAACTGATGGTACCCTGACCTCAGATCTATCTTCGAAAAGAAAGTTCCTCCCCTCAACTGGTCGAACAGATAATCGATTCGAGGCAACGGATACTTATTCTGTATCATGACCTTGTTCAACTCCCGGTAGTCCACACACAATCTAAGTGAACCATCTCTCTTCTTCACAAACAAGACTGGAGCGCCCCAAGGTGAGGTACTCCTACGAATGAAGCCCTGACCTAACAGGTGCTCTATCTGATCTCGTAGCTCTCGCATCTCTGCCGGAGCCATACGGTACAGTGCGCGTGCTATAGGTCTCGTATCTGGCAATAAATCTATGACAAAGTCTATCTCACGACTGGGGGGTAGGCCTGGTATCTCCTAAAACACATCGGAATACTCCCTGACAACTGGGATCGAATCCAAGGGAATCACAACCTCCTTAGAGGTATCCTCCTCTATGTAATACAAATGAGCGGTCGAACCTCCCTCTGGGCGAGGCATCGCCACTACAAACATCTCTTGCCCCGGAATGGCAAAAACAATGCTCCCACCGAAGCAATCAATCATGGCTCTATAAGCTGCGAGCCAATCCATACCAATAATCACATCATGCTCGTGCATGTCTAAGACTAACATGTCTGCAGGTAATACCAAGCTACCAATCACTACCCCCACCCCCCGGCATATAAAGAAAATAAGTGACCCACTCCCCAGTGGTGAGTACACACACCTCACTGTGCTCTCTGCTGAGGCTAACAACCCTAAGGCCTTCGCAAAATGCATAGCTATAAAACAATGCGTTGCCCCCGTATAAAAAAAAAACTCTACCCATAGTACCATGGATAGGAAACATACCCTCAATCGCAGGTGGTGCCTGTGGAGCTGCTGCCTAGTGGACGTTATAGACACGTCCATACTGTAATTGCCCCTGCTGCACTGGAGCTGCTGGAACAGCTGGTAGGGCTGGCACCTGGGCTGGAGCTGGGAGGGCAGGTGGAAAAAGTGGTCTCTATGGCTCATTACGGGAACCCTTCTGCTGTGGGTCCCTATCTCCCTCCGGACAATCCTGGCACCTATGGCCGTGTCTACCACAACCAAAACATTGGCCCTTGAAGTTTCCTCCCCTCTGTCCATGCTGACCACGGCCCTGCTGGTCGTTACCTCCCCGCCACTGGCCCTGTTGGCCTTGATTAGCACGCTGCTGGCCCTGCTGCTATCCCTGCTGTCGGTGTTGGCCCTGCTGGCCTTGCTGATTAGGCTGGCCCTGATGGCCCTGCCTAAAACCCCCGAATCCCTGCCTAGAATCACCTGAACGTAATCGCTTAGCAGGGTCCCCCTGATGGGAACTCTGCTCGTGCTGACGAGTCTGTCCTTGAGATGGTGCCCCACTGGCACTATTACTCCCGGCCCTGCCCTGCTGGCTGGACTCTCCTGGTCTCTTTCTTCCCTGAAGATGGAAGCGGTGATCCTGGCAATGTAACAACGCGGCATTGAGTACATCAGTAAAAGTACTCAGGGATAAATTCCCAATAAGGTGCTGACGGATCCTCCAAGCTAACTCGTCCACAAACAACATAATCTTCTTGCTCTCAGTAGGTGCCTCATCTGGCACAATGGTGTGAAGTCTCGTGAACTCCTCCTCATACTCCGCTACGGTAAGACTCTCCTGCTTCAGATTCAGTAATTTCCGCCTCATCTCAGTCTGCACGACGGGTGGAAAATATTTACGATCCAACCGCTCCCAGAACAACTGAATAGGGATCGTGTCCCTCTCCTCCAATGTGGTAGTGGACTCCCACCACTGCAAAACGTCTCCCACCAGCTTAAAGGAAGCCAATAACTGCTTTTGCACGTCAGTGAACTCATACATACGGAGATGCCGCTGGATGTCTTTCTTCCATTGGCTAACTGTGACAATATTGGAGCTACCAGAGAACTCAGGGGGATGCGCTTTCTGAAAAGCATCCCGAACCCTCTCCCATGCAGATGGAAGATGTGCTGGTACTGGCGCCACTGCCTAAACCTAGGGTGGAGCCTGCTGAACCACCGCTAGTGCGGCATTCACCACCTGAGCAACAATGGCGGCTACTTCATTTGCATTCATTGTGCCTTGTGCCGGAACTGCTGGCTGCTCGGCCTGGGCACGCCTATCCTTCGGAGCACGTCTCAGAGGCATCTGAAACGTGAAGAAGTTTATTAGTCTACAGTCATTAACAAATCTCAAATAGCTGAAGACATAAACTTGAAAGCAAAAATACAACCATCCTATAATAGGGCTCTATAGCAATAACGTTAAGCTGAAAGCGAAATAAGTCGTACAGATCCTATGGACACTAGAACCTGATGCTCTGATACCACATGTGACACCCCGCCTAATTAAATACCGGGCGATCACTCATTTATTAAATTAAATCAAGGTAAACAATTGGTTCATTCTCAGCATCACTGTCGATAGAAATAAATTTTCCAATTTAACACCCTAAATAATTAAGCTAAGTGTCAAAACCATTTTCATACATACATTCGAAATTTTATTTAAAGAAAATCATTTATTTTATTAACAACATTCAATAAGTAAGAATCACACCACATTAAATTCTGCAACATAAATCCATTAATATAATACATTCGTCAATCGAATGTCAACATATGAAATCTAAAATCACACATCCAAACTGAATAAATCCCATAGTAACAATACTGGAAATAACTGAAATACAAATTTCCAATAACAACGGAATAATGGAAAGAGCTACACATGCTCAACTAGATGAAAGTACTAAGAGTGGATCCGAATGAACGAAGTCACCTAATCAAGAGACCTGCAACTCCCACCTAAGCTGCAGCGCGTTCCTTCCAAGAGATCCTAAGCAAGACGCCCCTGTGGCTGGGCACTTGTAATACATACATATATATACAAGTGAGAGAGAGGGGGAAAACGGGTCAGAGCCTGAAAGTGTGTTTGATTTAAAAATACGTTTAGCAAGTATTTAAATTGATACAGGCCAATGCAACAACATATTAGTGCGACACTCTCTTGAGAAATTTTCACCTCTCTTCTAATGTGCACACCTATCACACTAACCTCCCCAATGGTTTGTCTTATCACTTATCGCACTAATCTTCCCAATGATTTAACTTATCTTTAGATTACTCATAAGATTCAAAATTCCACGATTCAATTGTTTGAAAAGAATATTTCAATTAGTAACAAAGGTTCTCATTTTGACTTTATTAATCAATAAAGTATTCCAGTGTCATATTTTACTTTCTCAAAACAAGTATTTATAATTGAGTCATCAACCGTGTTCTACATATCACATCACAGTAGACAGTTCCAGATTTCAGAATTTCATATATATATTAACTACTCATGAAATATATATATCATAACAGCACCCCAAATAAAACTATGATGCGGGCATACTCTACTATCCAATCCCTGTATCACTCGTACTAAGGGAATACAGATTCAGAATCACTCTCGAACTGTATTAACACATATTCAAACAATATTGAGGCGAATTATAGATTCCAAGTCCCTTAGGACCGTCTGAACTATCACTGCGGTAGCCTGTACCAAGGATACCTATACACAAACAATATGAGGCGAAGCATAGATTCCAAGTCTCTAAGAGGAAAGCACATACTCGCATCTCTTAGGACCGTCTGAACTACCATTCTGATAGCCTGTACCAAGGATATCTATCTTCTAGGGTACAAGTCAATATCCCCCATAAAGGTCCCATCGAGATAAGACTGTCCCAGCGCGGAAACCTCAGGGATAGCAAGTAGCGTGGGCATGATTTTCACACATAGATAGTATATGCATACTCAATCATATAACTATACTAATATTACCATATCAATAATGGGTAAATTCTCAATTCCCATAATTACGTCATTCGCATTTATTTCACATTATCTTGTTATCACGTATAACCATTCAAAATCTTACTTTAATTTGAGGAACTTTTCCACTTACTACCTAATGTTTCATGGATTCTATCCTCCCAATCGTAAATTCAGTAGGTATACATATTTGTCCCTAAGTAACTCACTTACGTGTCTCTCTCTATTTAAGTCATAAATTTAGCGACACTTATGTAATTATCCTAAAATACAATCTTTGCCCATCATCAAGGGTCCCAAAATTTATTCGCATGTCCTACTGGTCTTCCCTATCTCCCAAAACATTTTATTAAGCATGCCCAAGAATTATCCCACAATAACTTGAATTTGAACTAATTAATAAGGGAAACATGAGTCTGCCAGGAGGGGTCGATCGATCGAGGTTTGGGGCTCGATCGATCGAGCCTTCGATCGATCGAAGCTCTAGGCTCGATCGATCGATCAAGCAGGTATTTCGATTTCTGCAGAATTGCAGTTACGGGTTCTACCACTTTTCTTCATCCAAATCCATATTTTCCAAACTCAAACGTCCCAAAATTTCTACTACTAACATTATAACAATATACCAGATGTTTTTAACGTAAGGCATGTGTATTTCTATCATTTAAACATGAATTATCAACCCAAAATTTATACACAACTTCAAGAACCCTAAAATCTCTAAATCATGGTTCTAATCTATTTTACCCCAGAATTTCTTTCTTAATTACAACATAATTTCGTGGGTTATCTTTTTACATCACAAGTGACTTCCAGAATAAGGTTTAAGTCTTTACTACATGCAAATTCCTATCAAAATTTGGGTTTTCTTCCATATAATTCATCCCTAATCATTCCTAAACTAATATGGAAATTGCACCAACGAAAATAGCAAGATAAACACTTGCCTGGGATTTTTGGAAGTCTGGATTGCGACTAATTTTGGTGTGGTTGCGTTCCCCTTCTCGCGATCTACACGTTGGTGGTGGCGGCGGTGTAAACCGTTGAGTTTTGGGCCTTGAAATTGCTTGAGAGCTCTCTCCTCTCTTCTCCAATGGTTGTTATAGGTTTTGGTAATTCTAACCCTAGGTGACAACCTCAATATCAGATATAGCCCCTCTGATTTTCGTGGGTTTAATTACCCAATAATGTAAAATGACCAAATTGCCCTCCCGGGTCACTAATTAGGCCTAAAAACGCCCCGAGACCCAAACTACACCCCCGGGTACACTTTTCTGACTATCTCGACCCTTTCGGACGCGTTGGCGCACTCAAAACGACCATACGGGAAACTTATAAAATATTCACTTTTTATTTAACAAAATTTAGTCCCGACGCGACACGAGCACGTCCCGACTTAAATTTCCGAAATTGACATTTAACTCACACGTGACATTCAATATAAGCAATATAGTATATTACTTTGCTCATTAGTAATATTCAACAAATTTCCCATAATTACTAACTCTCGTCACGTTAATAATTATAACATAATTAATTTCCGAATTTTTATTAAATAATTTACTCACATTAAATTTAATAAATCCTCAAATTAATATAGCATAAAAATACGGGGTATTACAATAATTGGGTAGTGCCCATTAATGAAGTCATCTTAGACGATGCAGTTCAAATCATGGAAGACTTATTTCGACAGATCGATGAGGTTTGTAGTATATCAGAGTTATTTAAATCCTTAAAGCTATAAAGACGATTGGTCTCTTCAATTTTTTTTATCTCCCCGTTGAGTGGAAGGACATATATGAAGTAACCATGGAAGTTGTGGAATGCATTGACTTCTTATAGAAATATTACTTCATTTCCATAAGATGGGGGGATGAGTTTGATAGTTCAGATGAAGAGCCAATCGAGGAAAAGGTTAGCCCAGTGATAAGTGTATATAGGATGATATTTTTTTAAGATCTTCTATGAGAGATCAATAAAGTGACCGAAAAACCTAAGAAAGATGAAGAAATAGGGTTTTTGTTCTTCCCCTCTTTTGTGAACCATATGATAAGTCCCGGGAGGCACTACTAGAGTCTAACTCCTCAGTCAACAATGAAATATAAAGGAAAGGGTGCTGTCGAGAAACTCCCCAGGCCAGAAATGGCCATCGAGGAGAGCAAGATCCTTGACCAGTTAAAGAAAAGTGAGGCTAACATAAATTTATGGGGACTCTTCATATCTTCTAAATGCACATAAATTCCTTGATTAAATTTCTTATCGAGACCACATTCCCTCCTTCCACCACTCCAAAATAATTAGTGAACCTCGTCGGATCCTTAACTTCTACTAAAATTCTTTCCTTATCTGAGGAAGAAATCCCTAAGTTTGGTCCTAATCATAACTATGGTCCTAATATCTTCATTGAGGTAATGGGGAAGACAATCCCACTTTCACTCATCAAGAATAGATCATCACTTAATGCTTTCTCATTAATAACCCTCAACTTCTTGGGTTTAAAAGTAAGCGACCTTGATCCAACCTCCACCGCATAACACTCATCGAGAAGTTATGGCATCCATAAAGCTTGCAATAGGGGATGGCCCTATAAATCCTATTACTGAGTTTTAGATCATCAACATACCGAATTATTTCAACCTATTATTGGGTCGACCATGGCTTCACAACATCAAGGAGTATCTTCCTCTATCCATAATAAAATTAAGTTCTGCGCCAAGGCATAGGTCGTTACTATCTTGGGCGACGATGATAATATCGAGAATGCAGGCATAGTAACCCGACACTAGAGATACAATGTGGGGAGAATGATATGCTTCTATCTGGTTTTTGAGTAGGACCAATTCCACTCTCAGTAGGGGATGATTTCAAAGACAGAGTCTATTTAGAGTACAACCCTCACAGTAATGTCAGCATAATACAGATGTTCAAGAATATACACTTCATTCTCGGTCTGGGGCTGAGATGAAGACAATAGGGGATATTGGAACCTATAGTATTGAATAAGTCATTTCCTCCATGTGGCCTGGGTTATCAACCGTCATCAGAGGAACTCAGACTGCCCTGCCAAACCCGGTTGAAATAAGGATTAAAAAGTACCAAAACTATTTTGGGGGACTCTTTGAATGGAAGATTCATAAAAAAGGATGAAGATTTTCCCTTTTGTGGGTTACTTGAACCTTGGTATAGTCATGTAGATAATACGATAAATCCAGGAATGGAGATATTCTTCTAAGATAGCTACTCATGGGATGAAAGTTCCCAGCATCATATACAACCACTTATTGAGAACACAACAGTTGTTGAGAATTTTGAGGGATGTGACTTCGAGGACTCATCCAATCTATAGACACTGGGGCTGACACCCTACATGATCCATACAGATGCGACATACTGACCAAGACTATAGATGCACCCCTCCTCAACTGGAATGCTATAATAATTCCACCCATTGAAATACATCCCAACATAAATGTTTATCCTATTTCTTTCTTTTGTCGTTCCTCCTTTTTATGATCATAATGTAATTAAGACTTTATTTGACGAGGTTTTCAACATTTTTTTCCTAAGAATGAAATAAATGAAGATTTTGAGTAACTTGCTCTGCCTTACATTAATTGTCTTAATTCTAATCAAAATCTTGATGATGATGATTTTGTAAATAAACAGTTATTAACCGATCTTAAGAATGTTAATAACAAATAACATAATTATGTTCAAATTAATGAAGATGGGACTATTGTTATCAATATCAGTAGTAGTAGCCAATTATGCGAGATTAGGATAGGGTCCACCCTTGACGAGTATGAGCGTGCACAATTTGAAGAACCGCTGAAGGAATTCTTAAGGACACAATTCTCCGATTGAGTCTTAATATAGTTTTGGCTCAATTCCGGACAAAAATGTTTATGTCATAGGGTAGTTTCAAATTGTATCCATTCAAGCCTATAACGTGTTTGTTAAAGACGTAGCGGCCAAGATATTAAATCTTCATCAAAAGCCAAGTTTAATGTGCCTTGTTTCTACGTCACCAACATTGGTTCCATTGCTCCTAAGGTATGAATGCATTTTAATATATATATATATATATATATATATATATATAAGAGCTTGGAACAATTTATATTGGGTGTAAGTTTTGTTTAAATTGTTGTTTGGTTTCAGAAAGTTTCTTTAGAACATTAAAATAATGTTTCTGGGCAAACATAGAATTTTCAGCTTTCTGGTTTTTCGTTCGATATTGTCGTTCGAACGAGTTTGTCGTTCAAATGAGTTTGCCAACGAGTTCCCATATTGGCCACTGGAATATCGTTCGAATTTTCATTCGAACGAAAAATGATGTTCAAACGAGAATTCCAACGAGATTTCTAAAGAGTTCATTTTTAATACACTGGAACTTCGTTAGAAGGATCGTTCGAATGAGACTTCATTAGAACAAAAATCTCGTTCGAACGAGATTTTGCAGGAACAGTTAATTGGCAGATTTGAGCATTTTTTCCCACTTTCCCACTACTTTTTCCACTAACACTTTTCCTGAATATCTAAGTGTGGGAACCAGGTTTTTTAACTCAATTTTTCATACTATTCCAACTCCTAGAGAGTGTTTTTGAGTTTTCATCTTTCCAAAGAAAAGTTCATTGTTTGAGTGTCTATTTTTCAAAGAAAAAAAATTCATTAAACACTTGTAACACCCATTTGTTTAGTTTATCCAAGTTTCACTATATATATAATTTTCTTGAGTTTTGGCACGAGTTTATCTCTACCATTGGAAGAGTGTTTGGGTTTTCTTTTAAATCCCTTAAAGAAGAAGAAGTTTGTTTTGCTGTGGCATTCTCGCATGGTGAAAGGCACTATGTGTGGTTGGCGGTGTACCTATGTCTCATTGGTGAAGTCCAAGATTTTGGTGGAGCTCCGGGGTTCTCGACTAGGCGGAGGTGTTTATAAGAAGATATGTCAAGGCTTGAAAGGGGTCGAGCCGAGGAAGTAAGTCATATGTCTTGTAATTGTAAAACCATATTTAGTGGACTTAAGGCTAGGGCCGTCCGAGTTTTTTTGCCGTGGGTTTTTCCTCGTACATCGCGGCGTAGTGATTTATTGTTTATTTTATCTTTCACATAATTCACCTAAAACGCATGCTTAGGTAAAAAGATAAAATTTGGTTTTAATCACTACTTATTTAATTTGGTGTTAACTTAAATTGATTTGGGTAATGTTTATGTTTATTTAATTGAAGTCGTCACTTAAATTGTTAAAATTAGTTTGGCCTAATTTGGTAATATTGAAAATATGACTTAGGCAAATTTCTAAGACTTGAGTTGAATTAATTGCGTTTAAGTGATATTAAAATTGTGTGTGTTTCATAACATTTAACTTGGTTTTATTTTAATTTGGAAAGAAAAATGAAAATTAGTTAATTTTTACCATCCTTCGCTTCCGCATCTTTTTAAACGGAAATTGAAATTACTTTTAGGTGAAAATATAAATTTGGGGGCCTCGTGCTTCAACAAGTGGTATCAGAGCATTGATTGAGAAAAGCTATTTCTTTTCAAATTCGTATCATAGCCAAAATGATATATTACTTCGTTAAGATCCTTTAAATATTTTTGGCTAAAATGGAATTTTCCCCATTTTCTAAATTTCCTATTTTCGATGGTTCTAATTACGCGTATTGTAAAGCACGATAGAAATCAGCACTAAAATCTATCGACGAGAGAGTTTGGATGTCTGTTTTTAGCGGGTGGTCCCCACCTACATATTTGGTAGATAATGAGCGTGTTCCCAAACCCGCCGATAGATGGAGTGAGAATGAATTTAAACTTTTATATTTTTTTTCTTGTGGTTTAAATGCCTTGTTTAGCGCGGTCACACCGGATGAATTTCAACGCATTATGACGTGTAAAACTGCTAAAGAAGCTTGGGATGTTTTACAACTCACTCATGAAGGTACTAGTGTCGTTAAAGCTTCAAAACTCCAAAACATCACCACTCAATTTGAAAGCATGAAAATGAATGAAAAATAAACTTTTCATGAATTTTATGTTAGACTTTTTGATATTGTTAATTCATCTTTTAATTTGGGAGAGAAAATACCCGAGAACCGAGTAGTAAAGAAAATTTTAAGGTCCCTACCCAATAGATTTATTCCAAAAGTGACCTTTTTAAATTCTTTACCAACTTTAACCTCTACGAAATTAGAAGAGATCGTAGGTGATTTACAAACCTATGAACTGGACATGTTTTCCTCTAAAACTGAAAAGAAAATAGAAAAGGACGTTGATTTAAAAGCCCGAAAAGAGGAAAAACAAGTAGTAGAGAGTGAAAGTGATAGTGACTCGGATGACATGGCTATGTTTGCTAGGAATTTTCAGAAATTTCTTAAATTTAACAAAGATAAATTTAAAAATGATTTTAAGAAATTTGAAAAATCTAAGCATGACAAAGCCGAGATGATCCCTAAAACTTCTAATGAAAATTTAATTATGGACGGGTCAAATAAGTGTTTTGGTTGTGAAGGGTATGGCCATAGGGCTTTTGAGTGCCCCACTAAACTAAGGAGAGAGGGTAAGAATCCAATTTATTTTAATGCAACCCTTAGTGATAGTGATGATGAAGAGGACCCGATTCCCCCACTAAGCCCAACTTTGTGGATTTTATGGATAGTCATGTGAGCACCGATAATAAATCTTCTCATGAAGATATTCAAACATATGACACTTCCGAGGTCAAAGTTTATGATTCCCTTATTTTTTATGGTAGTGAGAGTGAAAAAGAGAGAGTGAATGAAAATGAAGATGAGGTTGATGTGAGTGAACTTCAAAATGCTTTTCAATAATTATATGAAGAATCTATTAAATTAAAAAGATAAAATTTGAAGTTAAAATCTTGTTTAAGAGAGCGTGTCAAGGTCGTTGATGATAGTGCGTTAGTGTAAGACCTTAGTAAACGAGAGAGAGATTTTCGTGAGAAGCTTGAATATATTAAATGCGAGAGAGATTGCCTTAGAGGTTTAACGGAGTCAATGAAAAAGGAGCTTCTCGAGTTTTAAGAGAGAAATGTTTTATTAGAGTCTAACATTTTAAAGTTAGAAAAAAATTAAAAGACTCTAAAAAATTCAAATTTGATTTGGAGTGTCGTTGGGAGAAATTAGACAAATTAGTAGGAATGGTCCAAATTAAAAATGACACTTGTGGTTTAGGCTTGATACTTATAATGAATCAACTCATAAATCCAAAACCAATGTTTTAGGAGAATCGCCTAGGAAAACTTTTAGAGATCACTCCTTAGGTAATTCTTTTCGCCATGACTTTAGGTGTTCACATTATGGTAGAAAAGGTCATCTTAGGAAATTCTATTTTGATCTTAAACGAGTTCCTAGAAAATCCCAACATAAGGCAACAAAGGTAGGCAAGATTCCTACACCCCGAGATTATCACCCGTTATTAGTTTGGGTTAGGAGATCCGACTTGGTAGCTTTACAAGATAGGGTCTTTGATTCTTATTTACTTTCACATGCTTCCTCCCTTGCAAAATCTAAAGGCTGAATGTGTTAGTTTTATTTGCATACTTTAGCTTATGTACTTAATGCCATATTAACATGTTAAATGTATGATCGCTTAATCATTTTCTAGTATATGCTCCATGCTCAATCACATGCTAGAATAATGATTTTTGTTCATCTTTTGTATTATATATATTTCATTTTAGTTTGCATTAAATGAAAAATACTAAAAGATTTTTGTTTATCATTTCTGTTTTTTTTTATTCAAGATTAATGAAAAATAAAAATGATTTTTGTTCGCCTTTTGATTACATATTTTTACTTTTGGTTAAAAAATTTCAAAAACTCAAAAAATATTTTTTTTTTTGTGTAGTTTAGCTTGACACACTTTATGTGGCATATACTTTTGTTTGAATCCCATCTTTTTCGCTCTCATGTGTCTAGAACTTCTGGTTTAGATTGTAAATCTTTATTATGTTCTTTACCATGCTTACATGGAGAAGTTGGATTTTGTGTTGCTTAAATGGATTCTATTTTCATATGCCTCTAATCACACATGCACGAGCTCTTTTGAAATTTAACTTCATATATATATTTTAGCTTTGTGAGGTGTTCTCCTACCAATCTAGTCATCTACATACTTGTGACCTAGGAGGACTAGTGCATGTCAAAATCCGCTGCACGTGAGATTTATGTGAGATATAAAAAATGATATACATGAATTTGCACGGGAAGGGCTCCGAAATGATTTATTATCCTTTGCGAATAGTAAGCCACCGTTTATTTGGACCTAAAAGAAATACGTGGTCCAAAGGCCTAAAAGAAAATATGGCATTAAAAAGAAAAATAATTGTCATGGACTATGTTTCATTGATATATTCAATCAAAATATATATTCTTATTAAGGGAGATTGGATGGTATATCAACGGTTTGCACAATGTTCGTTTATCCAAGTTGCGCTTTCAATGTCATGACTCTATTGGTTTTTAGAATCATCAACATGCTAGGGTTATATGCATTGTGTATGTTTGTTCATTGAGTTCAATTTATATTGTCACATGAGGTATTATTCAACTGTGATGAAGTTTGCAATCAATTGAGAACTCCGTGAACATGTTTTAAGTGGTTGGGTTTAAATTTAATTATTACTAGTTCATACCCCAACACTTTCGTTTCCATATGACACATTTTTACCATATGAGTGTTAAAAGATTATTTTATTTTGTATCATTTGTGTGCTTATATCTATATATACGTGCATGAGCATTATTGGTATATTTAGTCTATGTATATATATGTTATTTTTCGGTCTTTGCCTTGCTTTCTATTTCGTCTCTGCTTTAATTCATAATTGGTATCTATGTGTTGCATTCTTTGTTGATATCACATGCTTAATACTTTTGTATCATATTGGTATCATTTACTTGCATCTTAGTTAGTATTGGTTATTCTTTGTTGGATTAGTTATGCTTTTGTTCCCTATATGCTTTCACGGTCTTATCACTTTATGCATCATGTTTAAATTAGTTTTGTCCTTTTGTCTATTCCTGAACAAAAAGGGGGAGAACGACAGGGGGAGAAATGGTATCTAATCATATTATAATCGTATCTTAGTTTGGGGGAGATTTAACTTAGGGGGAGTAGATATCTTCTTAGGTTGATCATAGTTTGATAAAGGGGATAATTAATTTAGGGGGAGTATTTAATTTATATACATTTAATATTCTTGATATTTCCTATGCGTTTGATTGCTTGCTTAAGTGTGAAGGCATTCTTCTAAGTGGCAACTTTCATCATCGGCAAAGCTATTGATCCTTGGGTCTTGAGTCAAGTACAGGGTGGGAGGTTTTAAGGCTAGTGAGCTTGACGACCCTTTAGGATTTTTTTTTTGTTTTTGTCCCGGAATAGCCAAAGGGGGAGGTTTGTAAGGACACAATTCTCTGATTAAGTCATAATGTAGTTTTCTCTCAATTCCAAACAAAAACGTTTATGTCATAGGGTAGTTTCAAATTGTATCCATTCAAGCCTATGACCTGTTTGTTGAAGACGTAGCGGCCAAGATATTAAAGCTTCATCAAATGTCGAGTTTAATGTGCCTTGTTTCTACGTTACCAACATTGGTTCCATTGCTCCGAACATTTTATAGGAGCTTGGAACATTTTATATTGGGTGTAAGTTTTGTTTAAACAGTTGTTTGGTTTCAGAAAGTTTCTTTAAAACTTTAAAATAATGTTTCTGGGATAAAAATGGAATTTTTATCTTTCTGGTTTTTCGTTCGATATTATCGTTCGAACGAGTTTGTCATTTGAATGAGAATGTCGTTCGAACGAGTTTGCCAACGAGTTCCCATATTGGCCACTGGAATATCGTTTGAATTGTCGTTCGAACGAAAAATGATGTTCGAACAAGAATTCCAATGAGATTTCTAACGAGTTCATTTTTAATACACTTGAACTTCGTTAGAAGGATCATTCGAACGAGACAAAAATTTCGTTCGAACGAGATTTGGCGGGAACTGTTAATTGGAAATTTTTGAGCAGTTTTTCCCACTTTCCCACTACTTTTTCCACTAACTCTTTTCCTGAATATCTAAGTGCGGGAACTAAGTTTTTTAACTCAACTTTTCAAATTATTCCAACTCCTAGAGAGAGTCTTTGAGTGCTCATCTTTCCAAAGAAAAGTTCATTTTTTAAGTGTCTATTTTTCAAAGAAAAAAAATTCATTAAACACTTGTGTAACACCCATTTGTTTAGTTTATCCACATTCCTCTCTATATATAACTTTCTTGGAGTTTTGGCACGAGTTTATCTCTACTATTGGAAGAGTGTTTGGGTTTTCTTCTAAATCCCTCAAAGAAGAAGAAGTTTGTTTTGCTGCGGCATTCTCAGATGGTGAAAGGCACTATGTGTGGTTGATGGTGTACCTATGTCTCATTGGTGAAGTCCAAGATTCCGGTGGAGCTCCGGGGTTGTCGACTAGGCGGAGGTGTTTATAAGAAGATGCGTCAAGGCTTGAAAGGGGTCGAGTCGAGGAAGTAATGCATCTGTCTTATAATTATAAAACCATACTGAGTGGACTTAAGGCTAGGGTCGTTCAAGGTTTTTTCCCATTGTGGGTTTTCCTCGTAAATCGCGGCGTAGTGATTTATTGTTTATTTTATCTTTCGCATAATTCACCTAGAACGCATGCTTAGGGAAAAAGATAAAATTTGGTTTTAATCACTACCTACTTAATTTGGTGTTAACTTAAATTGATTTGGGTAATGTTTATGTTAATTTAATTCAAGTCGTCACTTAAATTGTTAAAATTGGTTTGGCCTAATTTTGTAATATTAAAAATATGACTTAGGCAAATTTCAAAGACTTAAGTTGAATTAATTGTGTTTAAGTGATATTAAAATTGTGTGTGTGTTTCATCACATTTCACCTGGTTTTATTTTAATTTGAAAAGAAATTAAAATGAGTTAATTTGATTAATTGAACCATCCTTCTCTTTCGCATCTTTTTAAAAGGAAATTGAAATTACTTTTTGGTGAAAATTTAAATTTGGGGGCCTCGTGTTTCAACAAGTGGTAACAGAGCATTGATTGAGAAAAGCTATCACTTTTAAATTGGTATCAGAGAATTGATTGATAAAAGCTATCGTTTTTCAGAATTTGTGAACATTTTTACATGGTCCTATGATGACATGCTCAGAATCAATCCCGAAATAGCTCAGAACGAAATTCTAACTCTCCCAAAATGTAAATCGAGCAAACAAAAACTATGAAAGGTCCGGACCAAATGGTCACTCAAAGTTAAAGAAGATGTGGTCAAACAGTTGAAAGTAGGCTTCAGCTGGGTGATCAAATATCCCACATGGTTAGCCAGCATTGTACTCGTGCTTAAATCAGGAGGAAGCATCCTCATGTGTGTTAAAACCGACATTTGAGCAAGGCATCTCCAAAAGACGATTATCTATTGCCCAATATCATCATGATCATCGATAATACGACCTATCACGCTCTTAAGCCATTCATTGATGGGTTTGTCAAATAAAATTAGATCAAAATACACTATGATCATCAAGGAAAAAATCGCGTTCATCACCCCTTGGGGAACTTTCTATTACATCGTTATGTCATTCGATCTCAAAACTGCATGGGCTACCTACCAAAGGAATTCCACTACCATCTTGCATGATCTGATACATAAGGAAGTGAAGGTTTACGTGGACGATATGATCATTAAATCTAAGACTCGAGAAAGTCATTTTCCCGCTCTCCGAAAGTTCTTTGAATGACTACGGTGATACCAGATACGACTTAACCCAAAGAAATATGATTTTGGCGTTACTAAAGGAATTTTTTTGCGATTCATAGTTAGAGAGAAGGGTATTAAAGAAGATCCTGCCAAACTGAATGCCATAATAAAAATTCCACTACCCCAAATAGAGAAGGAAGTCCAGGTATTCTTGGGAAAATTATAATATATTAGCCGGTTCATCATCCAGTTGACTTATATTTGTGAACCCATATACTACGCTAGTCACAAATTGTCCAGGTACGAAGTCAACTACATTTCCTTGGAGAAAGCATGTGTCACCCAAAAATTATGGCACTACATGCTCACTTTCCCATCAGACTTGTGTCCTGAATGGATCCTATCAAATGATTTCTTCAGAAACATGCCCTATCTAGTCAAATGGCCCGATGGTTGATGCTGCTATTCGAGTTCGATTATGTGTATGTCAAGGAAAAAGCCATAAAAGGGAGAGCCATCTCTGACTACCTTGTTGATTACCCCATTGAAGAAGCCGACATTTGGATCTCTAAATTCTCAGACAAAGACATCATTTATATCTCTCAGGAAGGCCTCTAGTGGAATATATTCCTTGACGGCACTGCCAATAAAAATGTATACGAAATTGGATACTACTAATTTTCCCCGATGATTCTCATACACCCATTTCCATCAAGCTATATTTTCCCTGGACAAACAACATAACCGACTACGAGGCATGCACAGTAGAGTTCAAAGTTGCTCTTAAGAAAGGAATCCAATGCCTAGTTATCTACGGGGATTCTTCCCTCATCATCGTCTAGGTCTTTAGAGGACGAAACGTCAAAGATAAAAAACTCTTACCCTTCCACGCCCACTTAGAAGAGTTGGCCTCCCAGATTTAAGATATCACCTTCCACTACTTGACGCGAGCAAGGAACAATTTAGATAATTCCCTTGCTACCTTAACTTTCATGGTCGACATGCCCGAAGGAATAATCATGGCCCCTTTCCTATTCCAAAAGCAAGACAAATCGACCCACTGCTACCATATTGAACATATTATAGAAGAGGATTTCGATATGACTGATTGTTGGTTCTATGACATTTGGCGAATCCTCAAATACGGTAGGTACACCCAAGATGCCAACAAGAAAGATCGACCAAACCTCCATAAATTGGCTTCCCTAAGACATTATCTTCAATAAAGCACTATTCAAGAGAAAATTCGATGGAACCCACTTACATTTCATCAGATGGGATGACATTGAAGAAATTATGCAGAAAATCCACAATGGGGAATGTGGATCCCAAAGATTGGCCATATGCTGGATAAGAAGATTATCTGACAAGGTTGCTATTGGACTACCATGGTTCATCATTGCACCGCCTATGTTCGTAGATGCCTTAAATGCCAATAATTTTTCAACCTCCTATACTTACCTCCGTGAGAATTATAGGACATGACTTCTCCCTGGACGTTTTCCATATGGGGCATTAATATCATTGGGAAAATTACACCCAAAGCCTCCAATGGGCATGAGTTCATCCTGGTTACCATTGATTACTTCACCAAATGATTCGAAGCCGAGTCATACGCAGCAATGAATGCCAAAAAGGTAGTCAAGTTCATGCGAAAGAATATTATCTACCGATATGGGGTCCCCCGCGAGTTAATGTCAGATAACGGGTTACAGTTTGAGGTAGAGGTCATAGAATTGGTTGACAAGTATGGGATTCAGAGAAAAAAATGTTATCCCTATGGACCATAACCCAATGGTGTAGTTGGATCCACCAATAAGAACCTCAAATAAATCATCAGTAAGATGACTGAGAGTTATCGAGATTGGGACGATCATATCCCTTCCTTCCTCTGGGGCTACCGCACTTTAGTTCGAACATCTATTGGTCCACCCCTTACTCTCTTATATATGACATGGAAGAAGTCCTACCCATTGAACTAGAAGTACCTTCGCTGTGCATCATGCTTGAAAGCAAAGTCAACGGATAAGGGTAACGTCAGAGCCAACTTGACGAGTTACCACTCTTGGACAAAAGGAGGCCAAAGTATCTATATCATATATACAGGGATACCATCATCAGATAGCATGATCATTCAACACTAAAGTTAAGGAACTTGGTGTCCGAGAAGGGGATTTATCTCTCAAAGAAATCATAGAACTCGTCTAGGACCCTAGATGGAAATTTGAACCAAACTGGAGTGGCCCCTACATTGTGAAGAATATCCTATCGGGTGGCACTGCTATTCTCACTCACCCTGACGGAGAAGAGATGACCCATCTCTACCTGGATCGTCTTAATAAATTATACCCCTAGTATGAAATCTTGACATTCTACGACTCCTCTCATCCCCCTCCATTTAAAAAAATTATTCAATTTCCTCTACTAAGAACTATGTGGGCCCTGATCCTCTAAAACAAATATTTTACTTTAAAAATGAAACTCAATTGTTTTTTTAAATCCATAGAGGTACATAGGTAGCTCATATCCTTTTAATAAAATGGTATTATTTTTTTTACCTAGGAGAATGACAATTCATTTTATCATTTACATGAATAAAAGGATTATGTATGCCTTGATTGGTATATATAGTACAAATGTAAAACTCATCTAGAGGCACAACAATATAATTAAAATACTTTTTTATTCCATTTTGTAATATTTCGGTACGATTATAGGAAATATCAGTATAGGGAGTCAAACAACTACCACCGCCAACAAAACTACCCTAAAACAAACTATTCCTAAACACCCTTCCCAAATTTATTCCCACCTACCCAAAATAACCATATTAATAACCAAAAACATACTAGTCATACAAAAGCTTCACAAACACCACCAGCATCACAAAAGATGCTACCCTCGGCTACTAGAAGATTTAAAATCATTATCATATTGAGGACCCCAAATTTCCCCTGCTTGGATAGTATGATGAAGGCACTCCATGGAACGGTAAGTTCGGACCAATCTAGAGAAACAACTACGCCCCCTCTATAGTGTCAAACATGGTTAACCATCTCTACTCTGTCTCCTCGTCCAAGATCTTAGCCACTAAATTCTTCCACAACCATTTTATATAATCGTCGAACACATGTGAAAGCCTAATAATAGATTTGGAAGGATGGGTTGACGACCAACGACTCTCCCATAAAGAGCCCAACTATATGCGCATACTTTCTGCCAAATCCTATACATGAAAGAAGTACTGGGTTTGGGACGGCACAATCTGCTCTCATCCGACTTGATATAGGAGAATTTAGAAGAAATAGAAGGAGGTCTATCGAAGTCTATCTAATCGAACATACAGGTATTCCACCAGTTTCATAATGGGCTACAACTCCACCCCACCAGGGCACTGACCAGCACAAACATCGAGCTCCGTGCTACATAAACTAGTTTTCCTTGTTCTCGATAGCCAGGACAAAGATGATGAAATAACAAGTGAATAAATTCATTACAATTGCCAATGGGTATTTAGGAGGGATCGCAAAATGAAATCTCGCATCCAACCACATGAATAGCATAACCGGCTTCCTCTCAGGAAGTCAAAACGGCCTTCCCTGGAAGCATCTAGACCATTCAGGGTCTCTTCCAGTATCACCATCGTCGGATTGTGATAATATGATATCAACATTGTATTGGCAGCCAGTTGAGGGTCCACCATCAGGTCCACGATCACCAACAATAGCTTCAAAGTTAAGCCAAGGGCAATAGCTCCAGCATGGTCCACATCATTGACATCTTGTATATGCATGGAATACAGTACAACTGGGAAGGAGTTTATTCCTCCAGTAACCAATGGATGAGCTGCTGAAGGAGAGATGTGGAGAAATCCATCTAACATCTCCCTAAGACAGCGAGAAAATTTAAGCATGGCCACCACCACACTGGGATTTACCACCAATATAGCAAAAAAAAAGTCCTCATAAGTGGGGAAAACCTCGTGCAAGCCAAAACAAAAAAACATGATCTTAGGGGTACCAAAATTATGTTGCGGTTGTTAGCAAGTTCCAGTCAATGGGAAGTTTCACCACATAGAGACCCGACGCAAGTTAAAGGCATAATTGTCTACATTGTATGAACACATAGCTTCTAAATTCTCAAGATAAGAGGCAAATTATGCACTTATGGAAGGTCCATTTTGGAAATAATAAGACACGAGGCAAGAAATAAGTAAAAGAAAGAAAATGTGAATGCGTGAAGAAACCTCCGCACCTTACCCACTTTTATACTTGAAAATTTTGGTTAAAAACAAAGATTCTGTAAAATGCGAATGAAAGACTACCCCATCAAGTGCTAGTAGCTGAAGAATGCACAATCAAAGCATTGGGGTGATTTGACTAGCCTGACCTGTTGATAGGTAGGACAAGGGTCATGCTGATCAACATCCCCCTATTTTTAGAAAAATCCATCTTTCCTTTTTGGTCAAAATCAAAAACTCAAAAAAATAATCTTTATTTAAAAAAAATCATGATTTTTCTTCCTATATTTTTACTCATCCCATATCAAAATAAATTTTCTCTTCGGTACTTCTACCGTTTTTACGGTCTTAGTAAACAAACTAAAAAGTGCATGTAGATTAAGTCATTTAAAGCAAAGATAAATAAATACAAATCCCATTCATTTCAAATATATATTGCCATAATTTTACTTTTTTATAGAAAAGAAGAAGAAAAACAATGAGACTCAGTGCAAAACCCCAAACTCTCTATCTCTCTCTCTCCCCCCCAAGATCCCCCATCACCACGATGCACACGCTTCTCCTGGCAACGAGCTGAGGATGAGAACATACTATATGGTTGACTTACTTAGGTATGTACCATATAGAAGTTCCAACTAGTTTGGATATGGTAACAAAATTGGTTAGATATTTTGAGCCATCTTCTCCCTGGTTTGCAAGACTTCATCAACATTTCATCTTCCCAATAGCATCATCTCTACAAAAAAGGGAAGTACAATATTTCACTGAACACACTATAGGATACAAATAATGCATAGAGGTGTATAAGTGTGTGCACAAGTGTTTGAATATTTTAAGGAATTCTGTAAACATTTTAAAAACTTTTAAAATTATTTTTTAAACATTTAAAATAATGATTTTAAAGTGTTGTGGGTTAACATAGAATGAGTTTTATTCCTTAAAACTTCCTAGGGTAGAATCCAAAACTGGCACAAACGTTTTGGGGATGAAAATTAAATTATTGAAACATCTAAAACACGCGTTTATGGATCGACCATCTTACTACACGTGTTGCTTTGTGATTTTCCCCATCTGTGTTTCTTTAATCTCTCAATCCAGTGCACCTATTATAGCCGTTAGATTAACTCCTATTGATGATATGCATATATTAGAGATGATCCAAGTGCATAAAATTTAAGTCAATCAGAACGTTTGTTTAAGCGGTCGTTTTACAACCCTTAGATTAAGAAGTCAAATTGTCCAAGACATCTTAGCCATTCAATTGCTTCGAACATCCGGATCCTTCTACTTCTAGTATAAATAAGACCTTAGGTTGAGGCCTTTGAGAACTTTTGGCAACTCAACATTTTGAGAGAAAAAAGAGAGAAGGGGGAGTAGAGAAAGAAAAGGGAAAGGTTAAAGAAAGAGAGAGAATACCAGTATTCCAGAGTAACAAATCTTTAGATTTTCTCACAAAACCAAACACATAATTCATCGTTCTACTTACATGAGAAAACCTCCATTCCTGAGAGTTAGAAATAATAGGTTTTCATGAGGGTTTGGTTTTTGGCTATTTTTGAAGAATCTCACTAATCTTAATCTCTCTTAGAAATATAGTCTCAGTGAAGATCTTATGTTTTTTCTTAGAAATTGTGAGATTTACTAAGAAATACATATCACTTAGTTTATTAGGTTTTCTATTACCTTTTCTATATGGATCTATTCCTTATGTTGTATATTATTCTAAGTCCATTTTATTTTCAAGTTTTCTTGAAAAAAAGACTTTTGAAATCACTAATATTTTAGATCTAAAGCTTTTGTTGCTAAAATCTCAATTTCAAAGTTTGTGAAATTAGTGTATGCATAAATAAGTGTTTTGAAACACTTGATCTATTTTTCAGAAAGATTTCTTTTAGATCTGAGATATTACGATTGTTCAAAAAGTCTAATTGCCAATGAAGAATTGAAATCTCTACATATCATATAGATTCTATGTAATTCATTAGGATTAACTTGTATAAATGTCTTGAGATACATGAGTAACATCTTCCATGTAGTTAACACCACAATCCCTACACTGTCACATGAACACCAAGTCGAAGTGTGGTTCATTTGAATATTTTTTATTGATTGAGCCACTAGGAACAAGGAGTAAGGACTAAAGAAATGAAATGGGAGGGAAGATCAAAGTCAAAACATAATTACCTTGGAGATGAAAGGTCTTGTTGGTACAGTTCTTTTCTTAACTTAGGATCTTGAATGCATGTTTCAGAGTTTTTTCTTGTATCTGTTGTTTCATTATAGTGGATTTTTATTTTGTGGCATGGAGGTCACCATGGATGTTTTCCTTAATTTGGGATCTTACGACGTTAAAAATACTGTGTCAAATTTGCTTGGATTTTTCTTACTTCTTATATGGTGTGGTTTCTCATCAAAGAATTAGTATATGTTTTATTTTGAAAACCTAAGGTAATCTATCTACCAAATCTAATATACAACTAAAATCGTTTTTGACACATTTTGTGTAGAGTTTTAAAGGGAGTTTCATCCAACGAGTTTCTATTTCAGAGTTTACTTAAAATTTAACTTTTAGTTAAAGATCTAGTAAACAATTTTTTCAAGTGATATGAGAGGGGGTTTATCAAAAAAAAAATTTGATCCTGAAACCCCAAATACTGTCATTGAAATCTATTTCTAAAAATGTATGAGGGATTTGAGAAGTTAGGTAACCTGTCCTGTCCACCACTCTTCGATGGACACAACATCCCTTACTGGAAAGTAAGAATGGTTGAATTCATCTAAGGGACACTGCGTGATGACGTACGAGATATGATTGAAAATGGTTATGTGCACCCAAATAAGACTTTATAGGAATGGTTGCATTCATCTAAGGGACACTGTGTGATCACGTACGAGATATGATTGAAAATGGTTATGTACACCCAAATAAGACATTATCTAAAACCAATCCTACAAGAGTTAAGAAAATTCTTAGTGAGTTTACTATAAAAGAGACTGGGACATGCTGGTCACCGCCCGTGAGGGTGATGAACGTGTTAAGGCTAGAAAAACCCAAATGCTGGTCCAACAATATAATACACTAATTATGGATTATAGAAAATTATTTGATGAATTTTATATAAAGTTAATAAACATTGTCATATAAATTGCATGCTAGTGGTATAATCTATGACAAAAAAGAAATTGTACTGAAAATCCTTAGGTTTTTACCTGCTAAATTTGACGACAAATGATATGCCATAAAAGAGATGGATGACCCAAACCTGACTCCTGAATTACTTAGTAGTAAATTAAGAACTGCAGAAATGGAGTTGGAGTATAAAAAGAAATTTATTGACCCAAACAAAACACCATCAAGATCTAATGTTGTGTTTTCATCACAAATGGTTGTCCCTAAAATGAATCCCCCATGATTTTGACCTTGACCTTGATGATGACTGTGATTTGGATCACCTTAATAACCAAATAGGTCTTATAAGCAAACAATTTAAAAAGAATATCGAGTTTAGAAATTTTGTTGCTTGTAAACAAGGCAGACTGGGTTATCAAAGTCATCAAAATCACAGACCTCATGAAAGACACGACGACAAACAGACTAATGAAATAATAGATTTAAGAGCGACATTAAAAATGTGAAGTGTCGTCGTCGTTGAAAATTGGTAATTATGCCAATAAATTTAGAGTCAAACTTAACAACAACAATGCTAGGTCCAATATGTGTAAGACGTAGGATGACTAAAGTAATTATGATAAATATGAAACTGAGTCAACCCAGTTTTATGAGTAATGCATGTCCTTTTTTGTAAAGATAGTATAGACCGCATGCTTACCTACTGATGAATGCAGTATGCCTGTTGATATTGATGTCATGACTGCTAATGAAACTATTGTGCCTATTGCTATTGAGAATAAGTTAGATGATCCTAGTCTACGGATGTGTTAAAGTGTGAATGTTGTTGACGAACTGAACGTGTGTGTGAGTCCCACTACAAAAATTTAATCGATAGGGGACACTGAACACAATTCACATAGCAAGTCCGATGACGACCTCCCTGATATTCAGGAGTTGTACACCAAAATGCTTAAAAGGAGTGCCAAACTTGATAAAATTTTAAAGCTATTAACTTAACGTGTTAGAGTACCTAACAAGACTATTAGGCATAATGTAAAATATCACACAACACAATGTGTTGTTCATGAGACAAAAAGAAAATAGTTTTCCTTAAAAATAAAAGGCCTATTTGAGAAAAACTTTGTTTGAGCAGAAATATATAAGTCTACTCTAATTGAGTTGGAAGAATCCAAATAAAAGGTTTCAAAAGATTATAAAAAATGTTTGCATTTTGAAACTAAAGCCAAAACTTACGAAGAAACTATTGTTAGAAGCACGATGGATTCTGAAGAAAAATTGGCTTAGGTTTTGGAGAAATAGTTGTGACCAATAAAACAACTGTATCTCCTAAAAATGTCATTTTTTGTAAAGAAGGTCAGAATTCTAAAAAATCTCATAAAAGAATTTATAATGAAAATGTCTCCAAGGCTATGCAAGGTCAGTTTAATGAACCGCCTAAATCTAATGGTCCGACTAAGTATGTAAGTCCTCCTCTTAGAGACCAACGTCAAAACCTCAACACAAGTGATAATTGGGCGAGTGTTCCTAACAAGACCAAACATATTTTTAAAGACTTTAGTGAGAGGGTCAAACCTGCCACCTACAAATATTATTCCTACTGTGATGTTTACGAGCACACCATTACCGAATGTATTCAAAGGAGACTATAGAAGACTACCTTTCAAAACTTTAGCTATTCGAGAAATAATGTTTTCCCAAAGAAGAGCACACATAACTATAAATATAAAATTAAGAATGGAGGACCTAAAACTAAGAATAAGCCATTTAGAAAGACCCATCAGACGATTTCTAAATCAAAGGCCGAAAAATTTAAAAACTAGGCCAATTTGGATTAGAAAAGACGACTTGTTACCCCAGCTCAAGTGCAATGTTGTCATAACTGCCTTTAAGGCACAACGCACTTCATCTGGTTCGTACTTGGACTCCGGATTTTCTAAACATATGACCATGGATGAAACCAAATTTACAAACAAGATAGACTTCCTTGGAGGTGGTGTCATATTTGGAGATGGTGTTTCATCTCAGATCATAGGTAAGGGAACATTGTGCGAGGAAAGGCTTCATAATCTAAATGATGTCCTATTAGTTAAAGGTCTTAAGGCAAACCTCCTAAGAATATATCAATTTTTTTTATTCCAATCATAATGTTACCTCTTTAAAAACCGATTATAAAATTTTGAATGAAAAGGGTAACTGTATTCTGACAGGAACCAGAACTGAGGATAATTGTTATACAGTAATTCCAAAGACTAAATCTTACCAAGTTACTAGATTAGATAATGCTAATTTATGGTATAATTGTTTGGGACATAAAAAAGTTTGATAACCTTAGTAGGCTTATCTCTCAAAAAATAATTAGAGGTTTGCCTAAAATAAAAAATTCTCTTAACCTTATTTGTGGTCCCTTCCAAGAGGGGAAGATGAGTAAATATTATCATAAGAAAGTTAAAGATATATTAACTAAAAAGACTTTGTAACTAATCCACATGGAACTTTTGGGTCCCTCTAAACTGTAAGCTTCTTTTGTAACATTTTGATTTTAGTTATTGTGGATGACTACACACGATATACTTGGGCTGCTTTCCTTAAAAATAAATATGATACCTTTCGTGAGTTCTTAAAAATTCTTTTAAAAATAGACAATGAGAAGGATAACCAAGTATGTAGCATTAGAAGTGAAAAATGTGGAGATTTCAAAGACTTAGGTGTTACAGAATATTGTATTGGCAATGGATACAAACACGATTTTAGTGCTCCTAAGACACTTCCGCATAATGGAATTGCTGAATGTAAGATTATAACCATACAGGAGATGGCTAGGGTGATGTTGCATGCAAAAAGCCTGCCAAAGTAATTTTGGGTTGAGGTTGTACATATTACATGTCATATCATTATTCGTTTATGCCTTAAGAAAAATACCAAACAAATCTCTTATGAAGTTTGATACTACAAAAAGCCTAATTTGAAATATTTCAAAACCTTCAGTAGTGTTTGTTATGTCTGTAAGGATAAAGAAAACCTTTCAAAGTTTGATACTCGAGGATAAAAAAGAATCTTTCTTGGATATTCTAAAACAAGTAGGGTTTACCGTGTTTTTAATCCATGTACCAAAGTCACAATGGAGACTTTTAATGTAATTGTTAATGTTACTAGCACAGAGAGTAGTGCCAGTCAAAGAGTGGTCCTAGATGAGTTTGAAACCGATTTTACTCTTGACTCTCCTGAGATAATTCATTCACTACGGCTTGAGGTCATGTTGTACCACTACTCCCTCGAAAAAGTTAATGGCAACCCTTTTGAGCTTGTTAGAATAAGATTCCAACTTCAAAAAGTGGCTAAATTTGCAGGCTTCATTTCTCTTGTAGAATCAAAAAATGTAAATGATGCCCTTTGTGACTCATTTTAGATCAATACTATGCAATAAGAGCTTGTCTAGTTTCAGAGTAATGACATTTGGTATCTTATTCCACGGTCTAAAGATAAGAAAGTTATCGACACATGCTAGATCTTTAAAAACAAAACTGATGAGAACAGGGAGGTAATTAGAAATAAAGCTAGGTTAGTAGTGCAAGGATACTCACAAATAGATGGAATTGACTTTGACAAAACTTTTTCACCTGTTACTTGTCTTGAGTTAGTTCGCCTCCTCCTTCCCATATCATGTCATTTACAATTTAAAAAATTTCAAATGGATGTTAAATTCGCATTTTTGAATGGGATTTTGATTGAGGAGGTATACATTGAGAAACCCAAGGGATTTATTGATCCTTCACACCCTAAGAATATATTTAGGCTTAAGAAAGCTTTATATGGTTTGAAACAAGCTCCTAGATCTTTGTATGAATGCATATCTACATTTTTGGTCGAAAAACTAATTTGTTCGTGGAGGAAATGATCAAATCATATTTGTTAAGAAAAACGACAACCATGTCTTGATTGACCAAGTGTACATTGACGATATCATATTCGCATCAACCTCTTATAATCAAGTAAAAGACTTTTTCGATATTATGAATACTGAATTTCAGATGTCCCTAAAGGGGGAATTATATTATTTCTTAGGACTACAAGTGAAATATATTAGTGATGTCCTATTTATTACACAATCAAAATAAGCTACTGATCTAATTAAAAACTTTGTGTTAGAGAATTCACAAACAGCATGTACACACATGAGCACGCCCATGAAATTATCTAAGGAAGAAAATGGGAAAGACATCGACCCAACTTTATATAGAAGTATGATAGGGAGTCTGTTATATCTTACTGCATAAAGACCAGACATTTCATTTTTTGTACGTATCTGTGCAAGATACCAATGTTCTCCTAAAGAACCCCATAGTTATGTGTTAAAGAATTAAGAAATATGTTAAGGGTACATTAAATTTCGATATTTGGTACAGGAAGGACACCACTAGTTCCATTATCGGTTACACTGATGTCGATTGGGCAGGCTATTGAGACAATAAAAAAAGCACATCTATAGCCAGTTACTATGTACGAAACAACTTACTAGGCTGGAGTAGTAAAAAATATAAATGCATATCCCTTTTTAAAGATGAGTCTGAATACATAGTTGGGTTGAGTCTGAATACATAGGTGCGGGAAGTTGTTATGCCCGGATTTTATTGATCAAGAAGATGGTTAGTGACTATGGTATGTGTTGCGATAACTAGAGCGCGATAAATATATCTAAAAATCCATTGCATCACTCACGCACTAAGAACATAAATATTAGGCATCATTTTATGAGCTTATAGAATCAAAAGAGGTTGATATTGAGTATTTAAACACTTAGAAAAAATTAACTGATATATTCACAAAATCGTTGGACAATATTAGATTTAAGTTCCTTATAAGAGCCATAGGGATTTTATTTATCACATAATATCTTTGGCACGACTATCATAACCTCGTTAGTTTCATGCTAATAACTGGTTTATGAGGATTTAGTACACAAACGTTTCACAACTGACAAAAGACGCCTCCTGAATCTATTTTATGTACTAACCCTAGAATTTGTGCTTGTTTTTAGCTTGGTTTGTGTAGAACTCATTTTTTTATATATCCCTATACCTATATATCTTTTACCCCGTTGTATATTTGAGAAAAATTGGGGGAGAAGAACTTGAGTAACTTGATTTAGACTTCCATATCTTATGTCATCTTAACTCAACTAATATGCCCATTGAGTGTTTATGTTTCAGGCATTTTCAGAGATGTTTGTATAGATTTTCATACTTTTTAGGGTAATGGTTTGTATAATGGTTGAGTTATGTATTTCTCTCTCTCTCTCTCTCTCTTATTTTCGGTTCTAAGATTGGGAAGGGTAGATAGCCTTTTTGTATAGGAAATTTAGGATTTTATTTTTTACCTAGGAGTACAAGTTACCCAAAGTAATTTTGTCTCCAATATCCAAAAGGGGAGATTGAGAACACACTATATGGTCGACTTACTTGAGCCTTTACCATATAGGATTTCTAACTAGTTTGGATATGGTGACAAAATAGGTTAGATTTTTTGAGAAATTTTATCCATGGTTTGCAAGAATTCATCAACATTTCATCCTATCCAAGAACATCATCTCTACCAAAAAGGTAAGTAAAATATTGCACTGAGCACACTATACAACACAAATCATGCATATAGGTTTATAAGTCTGTGCACATGTTTTAAATATTTTTAGGAAGTTTTTAAACATTTTCAAAACATTTAAAATTATTTCATAAACATTTAAAATAATGATTTTAATGTGTCGTGGGTTAATACTGAATTAGTTTTATTCCTTAAAAATTTCCCAGGGTAGAATCCAAAATCAGCACAGACTTTTGAGGATGAAAATTGAATTATTGAAACATCTAAAACACACGTTTATGGACCGACCATTTTGCTACATGTGTTGCTTTGTGATTTGCCCAATCTATGTTTGTTTACTCTCTCAATCCAGTGCACCTGTTATAGCCATTAGATTAACTCTTATCGTCGATCTGCATGCATTAGAGATGATCCAAGTGCATACCATTGAAGCCAATTAGAAAGTTTGTTTAACCGGTCATTTTACAACCCTTAGATTAAGAAGTTGATCCGTCCTAGCAATCTCATCCATTATTTTTCTTCGAACATCCAGATACTTCTACTCCTAGTATAAATAAGACCTTAGGTTGACGCATTTGAGAAATTTTAGCAGCTCGTCATTTTGAGAGAAAAAAGAGAGAAGAGAGAGAAAAGAGAAAGGTTAAAGAGAGAGAGAGAGAGAGAGAGAGAGAGAGAGAGAGAGAGAACCAGTATTCCAGAGTTAGAAATCTTTAGGTTTTCTTACAAAACCAAACCCATAATTCATCATTCTACATACACCATAAAACCTCCATTATTAAGAGTTAGAAATATTAGGTTTTCATGAGGGTTTAGTGTTTGGTTATTTTGGAAGAATCTTTTCAATCTTAATCTCTTTTAGGAACCTAGTCTCATTGTAGATCTTACATTTTTTTATTAGAAATTGTGAGATTTACTAAGAGATACATATCACTTAGTTTATTAGGTTTTTTATTACCTTTTCTCTATGGATTTGTTCTTTATGTTTTATATTCTATTAGATCCATTTTATTTTCAATTTTTCTTGAAAAAGAGATTTTTGAAATCACTAATATTTTATATCTAAAGCTTTTGTATCGAAAAACTCAATTTCACAGTTTGTGAAATTAGTGTATGCATAAATAAGTGTTTTGAAACATTTGATCTATTTTTCAGAAAGATTTCTTTCAGATGTGCTATATTACGTTTGTTCAATAAGTCTTATTTTCAAAGACAAATTGCAACCTACGCATATCATATAGATTCTCTGTAATTCATTAGGATTTATTTGTATAAATCTATTGAGATACGTGAGTAGCTTCTTGCATGTACTTCACATTGCAATTATTACACTCTCACATGAATACCTAGTCAAAGTGTGGTTCATTTGAGAGATATTTTATTGATTGAGCCACTGGGAAAAAGGATCAAGGACTAAAGCAAGAAAACGAGTGGGAAGATCATAGTCAGAACAAAAATACCTTGGAGAGGAAAGCTCGTGCATGTATATTTCTTTTCTTAGCTTAGGATATTGAATGCATGTTTGGCTGCTTTTAATCTTGTATCTGTTGTTTGATTATAGTGGATTTTTTATTTTGTGGCGTAGAGGTCACCATGGATGTTTTCCCTAATTTGGGATTTTACCACGTTAAAAATATTGTGTCAAATTTTCTTGGATTGTTCTTACTGCTTATATAGTGTGGTTTCTCATCAAAGAATTAGTATAGGTTTTATTTTGAAAACATAACGTAATCTATCTACCAAATTTAACATCCATGTGAAATATGATTTTACACATCTTGTGTAGTGTTTTAAAAGGAGTTTCATCCAATGAGTTTATTTTTCGGAGTTTACTTAAAATTTAACTTTTAGTTAAGGATGTAGAAAATAGTTTTATCAGAGGAGCCTCCACAACTCGATCCAGCCCATTCTTTAGAAGAAGTAGATGTCACAAGACTAGAAGGAACCGGGATTGAATCTCGAATATGATCTATCGCAGATTCTACCCTGTCTCGGATATCACTCAACCGAGTAGTATACACCAGACGTGCTAGAAGGAAAATAAAAAGGGAAGTCATCCATTCTAAAGAAAAAGGAAAAATCTGAAAGACCAAGGAAAAAGAGATGAATATATATACCTCTGACTAAAGGACGTCCTCCGTTATCCCCAACACCGTCGAGTCCATCACATTAGGGCAATGTTGCATACACACTTATCCCCCAATATGCAATTGGATATTATAAGAAGGAGGGGCAAGATAGGGAAATGAAACATCCGATGATGCTACCGCTGCTGATGTCAAAGCACCACCAGTGCGATGGGAAGACCCCACCGGTCGACTCGCGCCCCAACCTAAAGCCGTAGGAGCCGAAGAAGTATTCATCCCATTATAAAAGCATGATGGTACCGTGTCCGTATACGATGAATAGGGCTTGGCAATCATCACTGCTACCCAGGCCTCGTTTGACATCTCTTTGACCAACCTCATATATCTCGGGGGCCTTTCCAGTGGAACCGCTACCTCGTCCTCAACAATCTTCTAGACTAATCTCTCCCCCAAATAGTAGGAGCAGCCAAACTCATGCGCTAGCATACGACACATCTACGCATGCATCCTGGTCAACCATGTGTGCTATATGGATGTCCCCCAAGGATAGAAGGTCACCTGCAATTTTTCAAGATAAAGTCAATACTTTCAAAAGTAAAGACATCGCCAAAGAAAAGGATTCATAAGAGAAAAGTTGAAATAACCTCGTCGCTCGTCAGGACATTCAAGACTTGACGTACTGCCACCAAAAAGAGACAATGCTTCGATTTCTAGTTGGACTTCCTCTACTGGTACATCCGATCGAAGTTCCCCATTGACTCATTATGCAAACCAATAAAATACGCTTTGAACCCAATCACCTCGTAGAATCACGTATGCAAAAGGATAAGTCATCAATCAATAGAAATAAAAAAGGAAATAAAAGAAAATACATAAAGGAGAAATACAAAAAGAGAAATACCTCCAAAAGCTACATGGATCCAGTAAAAGTCGCTTGATATCACCGGCTAAAATTATGCAAGGAAAAATAAATGGTCGCCAAAGTCAGGATCCCCCAGTCAAAGAGAGGGATAATAAAAAAATACCCTCAAATATGGTAAAAACCCCAAGTGGACAACATCACCCCCCGACGCAACCAAATACCCTTCCAATAATAGAAGATTAGATAAGAGGGACATATGCCTCACCTGCAGTCTATCAGTATTAACGATTTGTTGACTAAAAAAAACCTCCAGTAAAAGTTATTTGCGGATCGATTCCCCCGAGATTATCCACCCCATATCGCCTAGCGCCGCATCCACCACTGTCGGTGTCACCTTTAGGGACCGATCCACATCTATCTGCCTCCCCTCACAGTCTATCCCTAGAAGTTGGTAGACATCAATAGGGGTCACCGTCATCTCCCCAAATCCTAAGTATATGGTGTGGGTGGTATCCCACCACTTATCCCCAAGTGCGCATAAAACTTCCATAGAGTTTGGTGTCTCATCCAAAGTAGACGCCGAATAAAAAAACCACGAAAGTGACTACCCAACACACCACTAAAGGAAGGTGATCCCACACATCTCTAAATCCCGTCATCCCCCTAGAGTAAAAATGCGTAGCAACAATGTAAGTCTGCTAGTATAAAAGAGAAACCTTTTTTTAGAATTTAAAGGAACAAGAAAAGTCATGTGGTAGTTACATAGCCATTAGGGTTCATCACCCTAGATGATCGGTAGTGTGAAGGCTCACGTAGAAGAATCCGATCATCCGTAACATGCACGAGTAATCTCGTTGCTCAATGCCAAGGGAACCCTAGCCCGCCACTCTAGATTCGTCCAATCGTCAATGCCCAACCATGCCGTGTGGGTCTCGCTACTTGATAAATCTGCCATTTTATAGTCTGGAATAAGGAAAGAACACAAGAACATATTGCAAAAGAAAGAAGAAGAAATTAAGAAACCTAGAACTTGTGAAAAATGAAAAGATTTCACCCTTTTTTATAGGAGGCTAAGGGGCACGCCGATCGGCAGTCCCCTAACACCCACCAATTGGCACTATCCCTTTACCTTCCCAAAGTATCCCAGAAGACCATGCCACTATTTGTTGGCAACCCCTACAACATAGCGGTCGGCAACCCCATAAAATTTCATATAAAAAAACCTTGAAAATGCCAAACATTTCCCAAAAAAATTTCTAAACTTGCTAAAATAAATATTGAAACATTTCTTCACCAATTTTTTTTTTCAACATCCCAAATCCCAAGCATAATTAATACCATGTTTTGTCCCCAGCCTAAAACCTAAAAATCAGTGCACCCGCATCCCAAAAGCTCCGTACAGCTCCCCAGAAGAATCCCAAAAATCTCATCCTCAGCATAAATCAAATGCTTTCACCAAGAGATCCTGAATTAAACTTTTTCCCCAAGAATAGATAGAAGACCTAACCGGACATCTCTCCATCAAAACACATTCCCCAGCGGAATACTAAAACCTTAAGTTATCAACTATTTCCCCAAGTGGAATTTCTAGACTAAGATTTTTAGAAAGACATAATCCCTAGACAAATGTCTCCTCCACCATAGAGTCTCAAATAAAGATTCCCCATGAGAGCTATTCCCCATGGCTCCTACTTAAGGTCCTCAGAATTGACCTCGACCCTTAGAATTGGTACCTCTCTACTTAAGGTCCTCAGAATTGACGTCGACCCTCAAAATTGATCAGTTAAACTTAAGGTCCTCAGAATTAACCTCAACCCTCAGAATCGGTCACTTCAATTTAAGGACCTCAGAATTTTGTTCGACCCTCAGAATTGTTCGCTCCCACTTAAAGGTCCTCAGAATTGACCTCGATCCTTATAATTGGTTGCACCAACTTAAGGTCCTCATAATTTACCTCGATCCTTAGAATTTGTCTCCCTAGCTTAAGGTCCTTATAATTGACCTCAATCCTCAGAATCGTTCACTCCAACTTAAGGTCCTCAGAATTGTCCTAGACCCTCAGAATCGGTCGTTTCAACTTAGTGTCTTCAGAATTGACCTCGACCCTCAAAATTTATCGTTACAACTTATGGTCATCGTAATTGATCTTGACCCTCATAATTGGTCTCTCTAACTTAAGGTCCTTAGAATTGACCTCGACCTTCAGAATTGGTTTCCCCCACTTAGGGTCCTCATAATTGTCCTCAACCCTCATAATAGGTCGCTCCCACTTAAAGGTCCTTGGAATTTACCTCGACCCTCAGAATTGGTCACCCTAAATTAGGGTCCTCAGAATTTACCTCGATCCCTAGAATTGGTTTCCCCCACTTAAGGTCCTCAAAATGGACTTTGACACTCGGAATTAGTCACTCCAACTTAAGGTCCTCAAAATTAACTTCGACCCTTGGAATTGATCGCTCCAGCTTAAGGTCCTCAGAATTGGCCTAGACCATCAAAATTGTTCGCTCCCACTTAAGGTCCTCATAATTGAACTCGACCCTCAAAATTGGTCTCTCCCACTTAAGATCATCATAATTGACTTTGACCCGCAGAATTGGTCGCTCTAAATTAAGGTCCTCTGAATTAACCTCGACCCTCAAAATTGGTCACTCCTATCCTAGATCCTCAGAATGTACTATCACCATCATTTCCTTAGTCCCTCATAATCGACCTCGACACTCTGAATCGTCCATCCTCATTGCTTTGGTTGGAAAAATTGACGTCTTTTCCACAAATATCATGTGGTGTCTATTCGACAACTTTTATTTGTTCCATGCTCCTCACTCGTTGAGGGTCTATGTAAACACCACATTATAAAACCCCCTAAGTTTCTCCTTAGGTTCCTATCACCTCCCTAATTCACTAAAAACATTCGGTCATACTCTAAGTATCGATTTAGTGGCCACCGGGTGCTCTCGAGCGCCGTTTTACACCTGTCGACTTCTTTGTCAGAGAAAAAGCTTAATGAATCTTCAAAGGTATCTCAATACGCTTTCCAATGGACCACTATGTTCATGAATAGACATAATGTTTCAGATGAACATACCATTTTACAACTAAAAATCAATTTGGAGGCTAGCGGGCACTCTTGGGACTCGATTTGACCTCAGTCAACTTCACTGTCAGGGTGAAAGTTCAAAAAATCCTCGAAAGGCATTGAAACCCCTTTGTAATGAACTACAATTTGTATGAAATGGCATAACACTTTGGACGAACAATCCGTTTTCCCCGAAAACTGATCTGGAGGCCATCGGCACTCCCGAGCTCCGTTTGACAAAAGTCAACTATTCAGCTCGAACAAAACTAAATGAATCTTTAAAGGGAACTAAATACCCTTTATAATGGTCCACCTTATGCATGAATTATCCTTACGGTACAAAAAAACAATCCGTTTTACTCTGAAGGGTCACCGGGCATTTTTGGGCCCCGTTTGACCAAGTCAACTCTCCAAATCGAGCAAAGCTCTTTAGATGGTCATTGTACCTCATGAAACCTTTCTAAAAATCAGCCCCATGTGTGATTGGGACTTAAAATTCAGACGAACGGTCCATCATCGTCTGATGAGCTCTTGTCTAAAAGACCGACATGCTCTTTCGAGTCCCGTCTCACCCAAAGTCAACTCTCGAACCTAAGAGATTCCTTAAGGATTCTTAAAGGTATATAAATTACCTTTCTAACAGTATGCCTCGTGCACGATTTGGACTTACAGATTGCATTTTATGATCGTGTTTCTAGAAATCAGCACGAGACCGCCAATTAGCAAACCCATTTCCCTACCTATGGGCAGCATGTCTTGGGTCACCTTCCAATAGGCAGGGCAAGGACTGTGTTAATCAGCATTCACTCTATCTTATATAAGGAGGTAATGCTCTCACTTATAAAAGCACCACAAATCCATAAATATCGGTGATCTCAGCAACATTCTTCTGCAATCAGTAAGGTTTCCTTGTGTGAAATTCCTTTCCACTTTTCATTGTCATACCCAATATAGAAAAAACCTCCTCCTCTCTCATCCAATATTCTTCCCAATTTACAATGAAGCATATGAATGCTCAAGGTCAATCTTCAGGTCTCCAAAGAGGGTCTAAACATCTTTATCTCTTTAAATTTATATATTTTCACATTAAATTCTCAATTTAGCTTTTATTTTAGATCATAAAAATTAATACCTCATGCTTTATTAGTTATATTGCACATAATTTATTTTTTATAAAAAAAATCTAAAACAAAGAACAAAAGACTTACACTTATAAATTCAAACGGGGTTCTTCATCACATTTTCTCAAAACTAAAAATATCTTTTCTACACCCACACATAAAAACTCCAATTTGAATCAACGGGATAAAACCCACCCCTGTGCTATATGCGAAATACGTGGACTTTGATGCCTTTATAGGCTATGTAGGTGTCTTGGGATAAACCCCTTGAATCGAGTTCTATTTTCCTATTTTTTATAATTTCATCATTTTTCGTATTTTATCCATATACCATTCATATATATCATACTTGTGATTCCTATTTCCATTTTATCTAACATAAATTATCATTTCATCATAAGGATTAATATCTCTATAAGCCCACACATCACATTTTTTTAATTATTATTTTGGGAACATTCCTTCGGATGACCTCACTCCATCCTTTCTCTATGTGAGTTGAGCGGTTTCGATCTCTACTTATATATACATGCACACACACTGTATACATAAGCCAATGAGAGACCGAAAGGGCGTGATGAGTGCCAAACACCTTCCCATTCCGTAACTTAGCCCCCAAACGTCTGAACTTCTAGTTTCGCAAGCATCAATTTGTCTTTCTTTTCTCTCTCGAGAGGCGGCGATAAGTTATTTTGCCTGTTTTGTTAAAAATATGCTGGCAGCTCTATCTCTTTACATCACCACAATGTAGTGAGGGGAGAGAGACCTTTATCTTTCCCTCAAGATGTCGGGATTGCCACAGGTTAATTGAATTTTGTCTCAACACCATTTAGATACATTGAGTGAAATATTAGGAATTCATTAAGAACGTAAACCTCGTCTATTGAGCCCTCCGGACGTTCTTTGTTTCCCACAACAAGTTTTAAGGTGTACATATATATGTCGAGAAGTAAGATGGTCAGAATATACAATGAAAACCTTAAATTATTTCTAAAATAAGATATTATTTATTACATTTACCTTTCAAATTGATACATCCATGGATACTGCACTAGTCGACTAAGAATGGCTTCTCGTGCAAGGTGAATTGGCAAGTGAGCCATAACATCGAAGAATGATGGTGGAAATATCCTTTTTAGTTTACACATAGCGATAGCAAGTTCCTACTCAAGTATCTCCAAGACGTTTAATCTCAATGTTTTTGAACATAAATCCTTAAAGAATAACCTAAGTTCAATTGACGTTTGAGAACGTTTGAGACGCTTCCTTTGAAATATGACAGCGAATTACAAGCGAGAGTAAACTTTGTAAAAAATGTTGTAGTCATGACTTTTCACCCCTGAAATCTTGCCATCATTAAAGCTCACACATCAAGAAATGTTAGAGGCATACCCATCGGGGAACTTCAATTATTGCCAAAATTTGCGTAAAATCATCTTCTTTGCTTTTGACAAATTGTTGCGAGCAAGAGGAATCACCCATTTATCTCCCTTTTATATCGGTGCAAATCTTTGCATTTACGAATTTCTTTAAATCTAACTGAGAATTGACGGTGTCATTTGCTTTCCCATAAATGTTTAGTAATGTTCCTAAAATTCTTTCACATACATTTTTCTCAATATGCATGACATCTAAATTGTGATGCAATTTAAGAGATTTCCAGTATGACAAATCATAGAATTTACTTATTTTGTCCCACTACAACTCATACGCCTCACGGATCATCTTTTCGCATGCTTTCGCAAATACTCTAGGCCAAACCCTCTTAAGTTGAGCAAGTATGTCATGAACACTAAGCTCTTTCGATCAGTCTCGATGCTCTTTCTTACCATCAAAGGAAGACATATTTTCTCGTAATTTATGAGTTATCGGTAGAAAACAACGATGTCCCATATAGCATGCCTTATGTACATTATTTAGATACATGGAATGTATCTCCTTATTGCATACTGGGCAAGCCAACTTCCCCTTAGTGCTCCAACCTAACCAATTAGCATAAGATGGAAAATAATTAATAGCCCACATCTCTGCTGCACATAACATAAAGGTATTATCTGTAACAGCATCATATGTTTTCACCCAAACGTCCCACAACTCTTTCAACTCTTTTATCAATGGTTGAAGTAAAACTTATATGTCAGTTCTAGGATCCATAGGACCCGGTATAAGCATTGATAAGATGAAAAATGGTTGCATCATATATTTCCATAGAGGAAAATTATATATCACTAGAACAACTGACCATACGTTGTGCTTGCTAATCATGTTTGAAAATGGATTGAATCCATCACTAGAGAGTCCAAGACTCACATTTTGATCACCTCTAAGAACTGACTCATAAACATTATCAAATTCTTTCCATGCTTCCCCGTCCGCTGGATGTCTTAAAAAATTGGCCTCTTCAACGCGCTTATCTTTATGCCACCTCATCTCTGAAGCCATATTATTATTTATAAATAGGCATTGCAGCCTCGGTTTAAGTGGAAAGTAACCCAAGACTTTCTAAGGGATCTTCACACCCTTATCTTTTTCAATTTTACATCTAGATTCTCCATATGTTAGACATTTAGTTGTTTCCTCATTTGGTTCCCCAAAGAGAATACAATCATTTATGCAATTCTCAATTTTTACATAGTCCAACCCCAAGTCACGAACTATTTTCTTTGCCTGATAAAATGTCTTTGGAATGTGGGCATCATCTGGAAGAGATTTCTTAAAAGTTCAAGAATTGAGTCAACAAATTTCTGACTCTAGTTGTTCATTGACTTTAGGTGCATTAACTCAACAATGAAAGATAATTTTGATAAGTTCTGATAACCCCAATATAGTTACAATTGCGTATCCCTAGCTAATCTAGCAAACTTTTCCCCTTCATCCTCGGTCATTTGAGTAGAATGGCCATAGATTCATCTCCTAAAACATCATTGTTGTAAGGTCTGACAAACATGTCATGTAATATTTACTCCCTGTCATCTTGCTCACGCTCATTTTTAATATGTTCTTTTTTCCCTATAATATCATCATCTCCAACTTCGAACTAATACTCATTGTAATTATAAGCATTATCATTCTCTGATTCCAATGGTTCACTGTGATATGTCCACCTAGTATAACTCTTCACTATGCCATGTATAAGAAAATGGCTTTGAACATTTTGATGATTTTTCCAATAGAAGTTATTAAATTTCTTACCCAAGAACTTAATCTTACCATTTTACTCAATATTAGCAAATGCAAAATCAAGAAATTCTTTAACCCCATCTCGATATGTACTACTAATTCTATTTGGATAATGCATCAAACTCTTATCCTTTTCAAAACCCTACAACTTGAGAGAACATTTAAAAATATCAATGATAAAAAAAATAACAATAAAGTCATGATATATTTAGAAATAAATGAACAATAGTTATATATAAAAAGAGCTAAACAATATTTTGCACTTAGTAATGTTGTGTACTCGCCAGCTCATATTAAGGCCATACATTTATTTACTTTTATTCAAGCCAACATATTTTGTTATATATATATATAATCCTTTGAAGGTATCTTTTATAAGTTTGAATTGTGATTCATTGCATTAGAATAAAAATAAAGACAAGAATGAAGCATTAAGCCAACTACATTGAATAATGAAATCCCCACCATCTCCATTAATTTTAGGATCAATTACCAAAAAGTCCCTCAAATATTTTTAATACATATTTAGTCCAAGCCTTTTTTATTTTTTTTCAAAAACTCCCTCAACCACTCATTTAACTACTATTTCTTATTTTTAAATGTGCATGCTAGCGACATTCCTCTCCCACCTCCCCCGCCCTTAACCCCCACTTCTGGAGCTCCGTCGATCCTCATTGGAGCTCCTTTTTTTTAGTGTTTTTATGTTGTGAGCGACTTTTTGGAACAAAATGAAAAGGCTTGCACTATATCTGTATTAAAAAAACTTAAAGAGACAATTGGGTATATGCCCCTAAAAATTATTGTTAATATTATTGTAGATGGTGGGTATTGTATTATTTAATGTTTTAAAAAGCAAGCAATTGCACGCGACGTACGAAGTGATTGCGCTTTTTTGCGAGATAACGCGACATTGCCCACTCTGATTGCGAGAAGCCCAAACAGTGTGCCCAATTGATAACATGACAAACGATTTTAACGTTTTTTCTCTCTATTTGTGCGATTGACGCTATTTAGCCCAATTTAGGAGTGATTCAGGCACAAGGCATTTTAATGAGCCAATTACAAAACTACTTCATTTTGTTTTTTTCCTTCTTTTTTTCTCCTTTTTTAAACCTATAAAAATGCAAACTAATATCTTAAACACTAAGGGCTTGTTTAGTTGTATAAAATAAGGTTGTTTTCCAAAGAAAATTCTAAAAAAATTCCATAAAAATGAAAAAAATTTCTATTTTTTTTTTAAAATAAAGCTGGAAAATAGTTTTCTGATTTTCAAAATTTCTATAAACTAATTTAATATCTTTTCAACAAATATTTGAAACATTCAAAATTATAATTACACCCCTAATTTTTTACAAATTACATGTTGACCCCTAAAATTTTTAAAATATATTTGATGCCTAAATATTAAGAAAATTAATAAGTGCAAAAATTATCTGTGAATTACGATTTGGCCCTTGAAATTTTCATTATAATATTATTGTCACTAAACTTTCTATAAATTAAATTCTAGCCATTACCCAATCCGTAAATTAGATTTTTGACGTCAAACTTTCTCTAAGTTATATTTCTTCTCTCTCAATATATATATATCAGATTTTTAAAATAATGGTATATTGCTAAAAAAAATGAAAGTGATTCCCTCGTTCTCTAATTTTTGTATTTAAATGAAAATGAAAAATACAAACGTAAACTCGAAATAAAAAAAAATATTGGAATTACAATTGGGGACCTTATATAAAATCTGGATATAAACCCATCACGTACAGTGAGACCCATATCTCAAACATGTTTTAAATACTACCAAACAAAAACAACTACATCGAACCAATCATTAAAAATGTTTCAACTATTAAAAGAATTAAAAATAAACTTGTTTTAGCTATAGAAATATAACCCATGTTTTCTCTACTAAAAAAACTATTTCATCTAAAAAAATATATCCCAACTATTAAAAAAACTATTTCAGCTATAAAAAGAATATGTACCTATTAACTTCTTTGAAACTCTTGAACTTATTTTTCGTTCATAAAAAATAATCCATAAAAAATAAAATTTAGCAAAAGCAATGAATCCAAAAAAATATCAAAAGATTTTATAATACCCATTTGAAGCTAAATTCCAATCAGATATGTAACAGATATATATACATATGTAGATATACATATTTGTGATTTAAATAAGACCTTAAACAAAATAGGTAAAAAATTCATAATACCCATTTGCAACAAGATTTAAATCAGACTTATGATGTTCTCCGATAGACATATACATATATATATATATGTAGTCGTACATAAGCGTGAATATATATATATATATATATATATATATATATATATATATATATATATATATATATATATATATATATATATATATATATATATATGTGTGTGTGTGTGTGTGTGTGTGTGCGCGCGTGCTTGAAATCAAATATATGTGGTGATACATACATCTGATTTAAATCAGATTTGAAACTAGATTCAAATAAAACATATAAGTAAAGATTTGAAATCCAACCTTCAATTCAACCTTCAAAGAAAACCTTCAATGCAAGAGAGTTCTGTATTTGAACGGCATTGGGTGGTGAGTGGGGTAGAGGGAGAGAGAGAAAGCGAATTTGAGCGAGATATGGTTAGAGGGAGAATGATTTGAGCGGGAGTGAATTTAGATGGATTTGAAGAGCTATCCTTTTTATTTTAGTATTTGGTGGCAAAATTAAGTTGTTAGAAAATTTAATTTAGAAAATATTTTGTTCCAAAGTTTTAAAATCGTCAGTAAATGTTGATTTTTAATAGCAATATTTTTTATTTGCCACCTAATACAATGCAATTTATTTCCCACCTGGTCAAAAATTTTGCGCCAAAATTTTAGTGGCAATCTCACATTTTGCTACGAATACTTTCTCTACAATTATTATTAGTTGCAATCGAAAATTTTTCCACCAATTATAATATTTCATGGAAAAAATTATTTTGCCACCAAATAAATTGCCTCTAATTGACAACTTTCTTGTAGTGATCATTTCAAGTAACTAATCAAAGTTATATTACATTAAGTTAAAAATAAAAAAATATGAAAAAAATGTTACATAAATAATCTCTAAAAACAGGAATGTATAAAACATTACATTGCAATTACCAAATTTCCAAAATAAAAGGAGGATCTCATTGAAATTTTGGGATAAAACAGAGCCCTCAGTTATCTAAAGTAGAGAGAAAACTTGGACATTTTTCTAAAGCTAAGAATTATAGTAAAGAACAAATATGTTAAAGTGGGCAAATGGCTATACTGTTTTTAAAATGCAATAGTGGGAAAGTGGGGATCATGGTTGGTTAATTTTCTTCGGGTGTTTTCAATGTTTAAAGGGGAAAATTATATAGTTTTATATTCAACTTTATATATCCTTATATTTTATGAATATTTTTTGGGGAAAAATTCTAGGGTAGGCACTTGCCCATCCCAATAAAATCATAATTACGTACCTGCCAACGAACATACACATGACCGTCCAAAAATATAAGGTGAAAGTGGGTGATTTGAAAATCACATGAATGAATTCAATTTTAATCGTTGAAACTTATGATCATCGTCTTTGCTTCTTTCAAATTGTATTTTCGAATGATTTTTTTTTTTGTAAATGATCTTCTCATTATGGGGATTCTGAATACCAAAATTGGTTGAAAATTACGTTTTTTACTATTTGTAATGATAGATATGTTATTGGTGGTGTGAGTGCAAGAAATATCACAATAAAGATCCACGAAACAATAAAAAATGTAGGAAGTGGAATCACACACACAACAACGACATTCGTAGTTCAGCGACTAGCCTACGTCCATAGAGAGGTTACTATGATCTTTTTAGTGTCTCTCAATGTTCGAGATTATATCTCTTTACCCTGGGCAAGAGTTTTCAATTTACAGATATTAACAAAAGAGATTGAGTTGTACAAGTAACACAATATAATCGTAGATAATTAGTGGTATCCCTGAATATCTCATTCGATATTCTTAGTAGCCGATTGAATTTATCCACAAGTCGTTCAGTGTTTGAAAGATAAAGGAGCCATTAATGAATATCAAATTTGGGCGGGGAAGTCCTTTATGCATCTTGGGGGTGGTTGACTACTCTCTTGGGCTAAAATAAATGGATTCCCACAGGTGGTATATTGGAGAGTCTCACTCTCTCTCTCTCTCTCTCTCTCTCTCTCTCTCTCTCTCTCTATATATATATATATATATATATATATATATATATATATATTATTTTGGAGAAAATTCTGAATACTAATCCCAAAATTTTCTCCGGAATTTTGAGGCTGAGGTATCAGGTCAAACCTACGGGGATGTTATCATCTGTGGAAGTCAGCATGTGCTGGCCAACACATGTCAATCAACTGGGACCAAGAACTTTATGAGAATTTTATTTCAATTTAATGACGAAAGGATATTTATACACACTTTTATGTATCAATTAACTTCGATATCATCCCAGTTCCTGCTTAAATGTACATCCATCCAACATGAGAAACATGTGCAATACATATGAGTGCCAACAAGTAATAAAGTAAATATGCTTATTATGTATGTGTATAGATCCCCCTTTTTATGCAGACCTTAAAATACGTTCGCAACATATGAATCTTTTTTAAATACCAAAAAAATGTGGGTTTATTTTTTGGCATGATTTTAAACATTTTAGGTTACTCGTAAAAAAACCACCTCAAGATGATTTTATATGCTATCTTAAAACAATGTGACATGTTCAAGAGTTTTTATAGCATCAACCTTTTTTAAAGTATATAATAAAATCAATTTTGGCTTTTTTTAGGGGTACCCTTGCTTAAAACCCACACTGAAATTAATAAATAAACCCATTTTTTATGGATTTAGTACAATTTTCAAAGTGTTGTTAGTCACCCACCCCATATATGTTTTAAATTTTAATACATGCCATAACCATACAAAATTGTCCTCAACCGCATTATAACCACCTCTAACCTCCCCCCTTCTTTCCGTAGAGAATTACATTGGTCCAAAAATTTAAATATACATGATCAGACACACACACACACACACACACACACACACACACACATATATATATATATATATATATATTGTTATAACATGTGTATTACGTCCACTGGTATTTCACAATTATTAAGGGATCTATTGAATTACTCTTTTTTATACTATAAGTATGAGTCGTACTCCTTGCGTATTGACATATCAATGAAATAAGGAACTCACTCCCACAAAATTCTCTACGTGTCCCCTTTATTTTATAACATATATATATATATATATATATATATATATGTATATATATATATATATATGTATATATATATATATATATATATGTATATATATATATATAAGCGTTCTTTAACGGGTTACAAGAGAGAGTGAAGGAGCAGATAGTTTAAAAAGTGAAACATGTGTAATTGGTGGAAAAGTCATAAAAGAACAAAACCTTAAAACCCTTTCCACTTATATTTTGAACCCATCCCCTCTCTCTCACTCTCTCTCGTTAAACTATGCGTCAGCACAACTTTGGAGGAATATTTATTTGTTCTCTCTCTCATCATGTAAAACATGCATACCATTTTAAAACCTTCACATTAATTTAACACTGTCTACTTGGGAAATCATTAGTTTAGATCCGTTTTTATTTTTATTTTTATATTTTTTTAACCATCTATTAACATATCATTAATTTAAAATTGTTTACTCGAGCAATCTTAAGTTTAGGTCTGTTTTTTTTGTATTGCTATTTTTTAAACCATCTATTAACTGTAACACCCTGTGTTTTTATTAGTACTTTTTATTCAATTCAAAAATTCAGGAAAAATAAAATTTTGAATTTTATAATTTTTATTGGTTAAATATGTTGGTTATGATTTTAGAAGAATAAACTTAAAGCGGAATTTAAATCAGAGAAAAATGAAATTTTGGATTTTATAAATTTCATAATTTAAAATGTTAGTTTTTATATTTGAAAATTAAATTTTCAAACGAAATTGGAATCGGAATTAAAATGGAGTTTTACTTGAATTTTTATTATATAAAAGAGTCCTCAACACATAAAACTCTCTAAGAGTCCTCAAAACATAAAACTCCCTAGAAGAAAATATTTAAAAATAATCGACCGTCCGATCGAGCTGAAATTTTTTGTGTACCTTCCTCTTGTCTTCAGCTACTGTGCCTTAAAATTTAAGCCAATCGGAACGATCCGATCATTCGGAATGTTCTTTTTAGTGTTTGTATCTGATTATAACTCTTTTCTTAATCAAACTCTTAATCCTTTATATATCACAACAAATTCGTGGCTTGGATTTTCAAATCACTTTTGCATCAACTTGTCAACCAGAAGATCTCCCCAAAATTACTCCCTTTCATGTACAAACCATAGCCCCAAACTTGTTCAAGATTTCAACCTTAGATTAGAAGGCTTATTTGGTGTTTTCTCGAGTTTGGGCTAGAACGAGATTTGATTATTTTCGCGAGAAGAACGTGTTGGTGTGTTTAGATTTTGAGGCCAAAATTATGTGATGATTTTAATATACGGGTCTTACACAATATGCTCCTAAATTCTCAGGAGAGTATTCCGTTTGATTTCTGTGTCGGTTGCCCTCATATTGAATTTTGATATTCTTTGAAATATGAAAATTTTTGGAATCTAATTTCATTCATTGTGATATATATTATACTGTGATTTGAGCATAGTGTCATGATATTTTAATATGGCACGGAGAATGGGCACACGCCAAAAGTCCAAAATCCGGATATTCTTAAGAATGCATAGACACAGTGAGGTGAGTCCTGGTGACTCTTTGATGTGTTGTTGAGAAAATAATATTGATATAATGCTTGAGTATTTAATTTGATTTGTATGCACGAATTCGTATTGTTATGATATATTCATCGTGCTATTATTTTTTAGCATCTATTCCTGTCATATTGTGTACTTCCCCGTATTTTCTTTTCATTGGCAGGTTAGCGTGGATTGGGATGCTAAGGACTATTTTTGGACGATTATTTTAAAGCATGGATTGGAAGATGTATTTTGATGTATAAATTAGTGGTGAAATTTTAGTTGGAGAATTTTGTATTTGAGAGACTTTATTGTAAATCATTATTGTGGAAATAGAAGAATTGTGGTTTTGTTATATTTAAATTATGGATTTTAGATGCTCTATACTCATTATTGATGGATTTAGTTTAGTTTTATCATAGTAGCATGCCGCGTGTCTTTTTCGAGCGTGCAGGGTGTTACAGATTGTATCAGAGCATGGTCTTAGGTCTCGTAGGTTGTGTGTCCGTTTTAGCTTCCGTGTTGCTTATCTTTGATTCCTTTCAATGATTTGTACTCTTAGTTTTTATGAGTCTGATGTTGTTTGTTCCTATCTTTTCATATGGCGAAAACTAGGAGATCTGGTAGTAGGCGAGAGGAGTTAGTTTTTGGTCCCGCAGTTCAGGAAAGGCAGGGATAATTTATTCTGGATTCCGAGGCACTTTCTGCAATTGTGCTAGAGCCCATAACGACCGGTATTGAGATTGGGAGACAGGGAGGGGTGACGTTAGAACCCCAATAGCAAGGGCACCCATCTCAAATTGGGACAAAGTGAGGACCAGCTTTTTCAAGGGGAATCCTTCTACCTTTTTAGGAGGATCCTACCCCACGGTCGCTCACCAATGGAAAAAGGGACATGGAGCGACACTTAAGATTAGTGGAATGCACGGAGATGAAAAAGCAGATGTTAGCAACATTCAAATTGTCAGGGAATGCCTTACAGTGATGAAAGAGTACCACCACACCAGAGGAGCGAGATCAATTGAGTTATGTAGAGTTTCAGATTAGGTTCAACAATAAGTACTTTTCGTATGCTATCAGGAGTGAGTAGAAAAGGGAATTTCTAGAGTTGGAGCAAGGTTCAAAACCAATTTTTGAGTATGAACAAGTGTTCATCAATTTATCTATGTTTGTACCGGAGGATGTAGATATTGAGAGGAAAAAGATGGAGTGTCCTGGCCCATTAGGCAAATGGTTTTGGGAAATCCGGCATACATTGCATACGCCTAAGTGGTGGATGTCGTGATGTTACACTGCAGGAGAAAATGAGTTATCAGAAGAAATTGGGAAAAAGGAAAGAGATAGAGGGTCAGGGAGGAGACAACAAGGGTCGCAATGACCAAGCATGGAAGAGTTAGAGGCCTAACCAAGGACAGCAGAACAATAATATTCACCAGGACAACCAGAGACACGGTCGTCAGGGGGAGCAAAATTGGAATGGGAATTCGGAGCCTTTTTAGGGTACTTATTTCATTTATGGGAAAGTGGGATACAAAACGAATAGGTGCTTCAAGAGAGAGGGCCATCAGGCTCAAGTTAATCAGGGCCAACAAGGCCAAGCGCATCTAGCACTGGCAGCGTCCAGAGTGCGGGGAAAGCCAATAGCACTTGCGGCAATAGGCGTTCAGGGAACGCTAGTAGCATTGGCAGCACCTGGTGCACAGAGAGGGATTGCGACAGAAACCAACACTGGTTATGGGAGGTGCTACCTACTGCAGTCTCGAGAGGAGCCGGCACCGCAGGAGCGACGACGTGGCTAAGTACATGATCGGTACGTATAATATTTTTGTTACATATTCTATGTATAATAGTCATATTTTCGCTTGGGTAGAATTAGGTGTATGGACGCCTAATTATAGTACGATATGGTAGGATCATGTGGATTTTCGTTTTTGTGTACGCATTTAGTTATACTGAATTTCGAGGGTGAAATTCTCTTGCTAGTGGGGAAGTATGTACCCCCCCCCCCCCCCCCCCCCCCCCCCCGTGTTTTTATTAGTATTTTTTTATTTAATTGGAAAATTCAGGAAAAATAAAATTTTGAATTTTATAATTTTTATTGGTTAAATATGTTGGTTATCATTTTAGAAGAATAAAACTTCAAGCGGAATTGAAATCGGAGAAAAATGAAATTTCGGATTTTAAAATGTTGGTTTTTATTTTTGAAAAAATAAATTTTCAAACGGAATTGGAATTGGAATTGGAATTGGAATTAAAATGGAGTTTTACTTGAATTTTAAAAGAGTCCTCAAAACAAAAAAATCTCTAAGAGTCCTCAAAACATAAAACTCTTTAATAAAATAATATTTAAAAATAAACGGCCATCTGATTGAGCTAAAATTTTTTGAGAACCTTCCTCTCGTCTTCAGCTACTATGCCCTAAAGTTTTTGCCAATTCGAACGGTCTGATCGTTTGGAATGTTATTTTTAGTGTTTGTATCTGATTATAACTCTTTTCTTAATCAAACTCTTAATCCTTTATATATCACAACTAATTCGTAGCCTGGATTTTCAAATCACCTTTTCATCAACTTCTCAACCACAAGACCTCCCCAAAATTACTCCCTTTCATGTACAAACCATAGCCCCAAACTTATACAAGATTTCAACCTTAGATTAGAAGGCTTATTTGGTGTTTTCTCGAGTTTGGCCTAGAACGAGATTTGATTATTTTCGTGAGAAGAATGTGATTGTGTGTTTAGATTTTGAGGCTGAAATTATGTAATGATTTTAAGGTACGAGTCTTACACAATATGCTCCAAAATCCTCTCAAGAGTATTCCGTTTGATTTCTGTGTCAATTGCACTCATATTGAATTGTGATATTCTTTGAAATTTGAAAATTGTTGGAATCTAATTTCATTCATTGTGATATATATTATACTATGATTTGAGCATAGTGTCATGATATTTTAATATGGCACGGAGAATGGGCACCCGCCAAAAGTCCAAAATCCGGATATTCTTAAGAATGCATAGACGCGGTGAGGTGAGTCCTGGTGACTGATTGATGTGTCGCTGAGAAATTAATATTGATATAATGCTTGAGTATCACATTTTATTTGTATGCACCGATTTGTAGTGTTACGATATATTCATCATGATATTATTTTTTAGCATCTATTCCTATCATATTGTGTACTTCCCCGTATTTTCTTTTCGTTGGCAGGTTAGCGTGGATTGGGACGCTATGGACTATTTTTGGAGGATTATTTTAAAGCATGGATTGGAAGATGTTTTTTGATGTATAAATTAGTGGTAAAATTTTAGTTGGAGAATGTTGTATTTGAGAGACTTTATTGTAAATCATTATTGTGGAAATAAAAGAATTGTGGTTTTTTTATATTTTAATTATGGATTTTAGATGCTCTATACTCATTATTGATGGATTTAGTTAAGTTTTGTCGTAGTAGCACACCGCGTATCTTTTTCGAGCGCGCTGGGTGTTACATTAACATATCACTTATAAAAAAAAATCCATGTTGGATTTTTTTTTTAAAAGTGCAGATTATTTTTCAATACTGCCCTAATTTTTTTTTAAAAAAAATATAGTAATATAAATATTATCGACCAAATATTAATGTTGAGTTTTTTTTTTCTACAAAAAATTGATTTCTTTTTCCTTTTTATTTATTTTGACGTTTTTTCCCAAATAAATATTATTAACCAAGACATGGATTAAAAAACATCATCAAATAATTTTTATATTATTTTTTTTTATATTTATATTGTGTAGATCCATTTTTTTATTACAATGCGAATTTTTTAATCCATTTCTAACATGTATTTTTGTTGGTTGATGTTTTCATCCAAATTTAGGTACATTCTTCCTAATTCAAGTAGATTCTTCCAAACTAGAAAACTAATAATGTTTATTATTATTTATAGGTTTGATTTAAAATGGATAACGATGAAGAAGGCACCTCTTCAAAGGTTAAAAAACTTCGTTCGTGGGCTACATGGTCACCTCCATATCCAGAACGACTAAGGACATATCCTTTCATGTCAATTTCTACCATACCAAAACCTAATCCACGGTCAAAGAGGCGGTCTCGAAAATTAAAAAAATCATGTTCTGGAAACGCACGACGGATGTTAAAGCCTCGAATTTACTATAACGAAGTTCACAAGCCATGGCAAGGTGATAAAAGGGTTTTTAAGAAAAAATCTATTGACATGAGCCTTCCATTCTCTACGATTGATCATGTTATATTACTCCAACCATTTGTAGTAGATCTTCCCATTTTAGAATTCGATCTAGAATGGCCTTGTCTGTTTAATCGATAGGGTGATCTTGAAGTGTATTGATAGTGGCATGGAGTACCGGTTCCACAGGCTAGATATGCATATTATTGTAAAGACAAAAGTAAACACAATACAAAGGTAATCTCTCCATTGAAATATGAGATTAAACAAATGACCCATCGTTTATATTGGGTTCATCACAAGATAGGTTGGAAGAATGAGTGTAATTATCAATTATACATCTCCAACCCCGAACCACTGGACTATAAGGATGTTCATCGAAATGGTGATTTTAGAAGTTACTTACATGGGTGTCTACTAGGGATGAATGACGCAGACTGTTTTCGCATGTGGACACATATATAATATTTAACATTATTTATCATTTACAATTATTATAATATTTTTTCAGACTGCCAGACTGGTGATTAATATGTATTATTATTTATCCTTTATTATCATGTAACGGTAGACTTAATTTGTTGTTTGATGCCTAATTTGAATACATTTATAAGTTAACAAAGCACATCCATCAAACTTCAAATACACTCATCCAAATTTTCTTACATTATTCAAATACATTCATCCAAATAAAATAAAACTTAACATAGTTCATTCAATTCATTCAAACATAATATCATATAGGTCATTATATTACATTATCCAAACAAAATGTAACATAGTTCTTCCAAACAAAACAAAACTTAGTTCATCAAACTCCAAAAAACATCCACCATCTCCATCCAAATTACCGTGGTATTCCTGAAAAAGGAACGCAAAAGAGTAAGACTAGTATGTAAAATTGAATAACTTACAAATATTTAAATAACATGGTAAATAGTTGTAATCACCTTTCGATGAATAATTGTCATCACCTTAGATTTCATTCGGGTCTTATTGACATGAGGAATGCCTACAAAAACATCCCAAGTCAGTCTGAATATTTCAATTATAACTAAACTAATGAATGCAAAGTATATAAGTTACTTAACAATAAGTTAACATTGGGCAATTGCTTTTATCAAATGATCATCCAACTAAACAAATTTATTACACTTTCTTGATTTAGAACTTTTTGCCTTCCCAATGCTTTATCCTTACCACCTTTCAATCTTTTACCACACACTTTTGCCCGCACTTGGCTTGGTTCAATGTAGTAATTTCCACTAACATTTCTCGAAGAATGAACACTAGGCATCTCATTTCTTGATTTGAATTCAACCCCCACAATTTTATTTAAATTATCACTCACACAAGCCAAACCATCGATATATAACTTTGTGGCTTCTTAACTAGTAAGGGCCTTATCAACCTCATCTAATTCCACTTGAATTAATTGAGACCTCTTTAGTAGATATGATTTATCATCAACAGTTATGAAACCAATATCGTCCACTACCACCCCAAATTTCGTCGCTTTGGTCCGCCTACCCAAAATATATTGATCCGATAATTTTTCATAATCATGCATTTTGTGCAACTACCCCAAAACATTTTGACACAGGATTCTGAGGCATTCAAATTTTTTCCAAGTACATGAAGCGAAATCTAATACCTTGTCATATTTTGTAACCCGCAAATTTGATTTCTGAATCTTGTACAAACAATGGCTTTGGTCCTCTTTAACAAGCTCAAATTTATATGTGAAACTCTCAAGGATTTCATCCCGAAATTTATAGAACGATGAAATATTTTTCGATTTTTTTTTTAAAAAGTAGTGGGAACTTTCCTCAAGTTTTCTACTCGAAATTTCCTCCAAAAAAATATGTTTCACATACATCGGCACCTATTTTTAACGGATTTGATAAATTGAATTTAGCCATTTATTCTCAGTTAAACCACTTTTGTTAACAAGTTTTGTCCACCTTACCTAAAACTCTTTCATTAACTCAGATCCCCAAATACAATTTGAAAATTCCTTATAATGAGCACTATATTTAACTGAATCTAATTTCTCCAAAAATTTGGTTAAAATGTGCCAACTACAATATCTATGAAATATCATCGGTAGTATTTTGGAAATTGCATTTGTCATGGCGGGATCTTGGCCGAATATATCATCATAGGGGAATCACCTGGCAGATCTTTTAGAAATGTGTTGAATAGCCAAACAAATGATCAATGGTTTCATGACCATGATTATTAACCCCCATTAGTGGCGCAAATGTTAAACCATATCAATTGGTGTTGTATATTGTGTAAAAAATAACCACATCCACAAAAAAACATGTATCCTTGTCGCGTGGTGGCATCAGCCAAAAAATAATGGGTAATATTGTTTTCATTATTTTCCTTAATCTTAAAATAAAATGATGGGCTTTTTAATGTTTTTAATATCAAGTACTCATGAAGCATATCCCCATCATTCCCCTTTAAGTCTTTGTGTTTATCCCTTTTGTGGTTATACAAATCTCGTGTAATTGGGTTGTAAAGTCATAAGAGAACAAAACCTCAAAACCTTTCAACTTATATTTTGGACCCCCCCCTCTCTCTCTCTAAACTACGCATCATCATTACTTTGGAGGAAGATTTCTTTGCTCTCTCTCATCATCATCAAAAGTAGGTATATCATTTTCATAAATTCTCATTAATTTAAAATTGTTTATTTCCGAAATCTTAAGCTCCGATCCATTTTTTAAAATTTTTGTTTCTTAAACCATCTATTAAAATACAAATAATTTAACGTTGTTTACTTCGTCCATTTTTAGTTTAGATTCATTTTTTATAATTGTTGACGCCACTAAAATGGCAAATTGGTATTCCTAATAAATTGCTCGGTACGCTGAGTAGCTCGGTACTCTGAGTAGCTTGGTACTTGAACTTGTGCCATGTCAAATGATGCATGTCTCCATATAATTGGTCCACGTCAGCGAAATAATTTTTGTATCAACAGATGATGTAAAAAACTAGACTTGATCTAATTAATTAATCACAGATAAATATGAGTAAATAAAGAAGGCAAGAGAGTTTTAAAGTGGTTCAGCCTTAATGAAATGGCCTACGTCCACTATTTTGTATTACTGGGTGTCTTGGCTTGATCTCAATTATGTTTGCTTAGTTAGCTTACCCTGCCATGAGGGTATTACAAAGTATTTATAGCCTTTGGGATGTCAATGTGAACATATAGTGTGGCTTTATCGAATAGACATATACATCTGTACATGGTGAGGAATGGCCGTCATACAATAAACATTAAATCTGTCTAGTCGTTTGGTTTTCCCAATTATTTGCTCGGTACACTGAGTAGCTCGGAACTCTAAGTAGCTCGGTACTTGAACTTATGCCATGTTAGAGGATGCGTGTATCTATATAATTAGTCCACGTCAGCTGAGTAATTTTTTTATCAACTGCAGTCTGAATGAACTGTCGCATAGTTTCCTACATAGCCATTTGTGCCCTGGATAAACTTGCCAAGATTCCTATGATATCGTTTGCATTTGGAGGGGCAGAAGGGTTAAGAGGATTCCCTTCATTATTCCTATTACTAGATTCTGGGATATCAGCCATTTATGATGAGTTTTTTTTAGTGAAAAACTCTATGTATAGTCATTCCCACAGATGATGCCAATCTGTTGATGTAAAAAACTATATTTGATCTAAGTAATTAATCCGAGATAAATATGAGTAAAGAAATAAGATAAGAGAGTTTTAAAGTGGTTCAACCTTAATGAAATGGACTACGTCCACTATTTTGTATTACTGGGTGTCTTGCCTTGATCTCAATTATGTTTTCTTGGTTAGTTTACCTTGCCATGAGGGTATTACAAAGTATTTGTACCCATATCATATAAAAATGGATACGTGCTAAATGTTATGTAGGATAGTTTTGACAATTGTGTGGGAGCGTAGGTATATGCGTGACCCATTTGGCTGGTGAGTATGGTCGCCTCTAATATTTGTGTTATGAGATTTATGTTTCGTGAGAGACGTCGAACCAATTGTCCCTTTATGCAGTGAGCGATGAATCGGGACACAATAGTCTGGACCTATTAAGGAGACAATCCGGACCCTTTTTTTATGAAAAATGATCCGGACCTTTTAATGAAAAATGATCCGAACCTTTTAAAGAAAAAATTATCCAGACATTTTAATGAAAAATGGTCCAAACCTATTAATAAAAAAATGATCTGGACCTATTAAAAAGTGGTTCGAACCTATACCTATAAAAAGGTAGCCCTACACAGATACGTTCTCTTCACCATCCAGAACTCTCTGGGCTGCTTGTAAAACTAATAAGTTAATCGTTCAACATGTTGATGAAGTTTTTTCAGCTGACTTTCTTTATTATGCAATGCATAACTCTGATTGGATAATTACTATGTAAGAGTTTAAATCTTCCGGGACATCTCTGCCAGAGCTTGATTTTTTGCCTTCAGTTGAGAAGCTTGTTTTCTATGAATTGCTGACTTCTAGTCTCTTCAATGCTACTCCGACAATCTCTTGTTCTACCCTAGGATGTGGATGTAGGTTTGACTCTTTTCAAAGTATCCAACTCTTCTCTTAATGAAGCATTTTTAGTATCCAAAAAGGAAATACGTTCATCATTAATCGGTACTAGAGCTCTATAGGCAGAATCAAATTTTAGCTGTCTCACTTCTTCTCTCAAAGCATTATTTTCCTTTTCCAGCAATTTGGCAATGTTTATGTGCTCCTCAATTTCAAATTTTAGGACACTCTCTCTTATTATGGGCTGAAATAAACTTGTCATAACCCCAATGAATACTTAAATGTTGATACTTCTTATCATAACCTTTATGAAGCAAAGAAGTGGCGTCCTTTTGTTGAAGTTGAAGTTCCTCAATCATTCCTTGAAGATCTTCAATCGTCTCATAGTAAGCTACGTTATTATCTATCGCACGATCAAGAAGCATTACAAATACTGGTAAGCCGCAATTGCTCTCTCACAGGAATCAGGACCAAGAATGTCAATTATTTATGCTTCAGTAAAATCTGTACGACCAGCTTTGAAGTAGTTTGTAAATTTTTTCACCAACTCTGTATCATGAGCTAACAATAGTTCCATCCTTGCAATAAACTATCAAGGAAAAGTAAAAATAGGTCAATAACATCATATCTATATTGAACAGAACAATAGAATTCCAGATAAGTAATAACTCAATTTTTTTTATCATAATAGTTGAGAGTACAACGAGAGGTACAAAATAAAGGAAAAATAGAGGAAAATAAAAAATTTCGAAACAAATTTACACCTTTGCCTTATCCCCTACTACATCCTCAACTGATTTTGAAGAAGAAATTGGTTACTGAAGTTGCTTGGAAGGTAGTTTATGTTGTTCGAAAGAATTCGTTGTCTGATGGGATTGCTCGAAAGAATGAGGATGGTGGCGGTAGATGTTTATTCTACCATGATCAAAGAAGATTCATTAGATCCAGCTTTATCTTCTTATTCTTCTCCAATGGCAGAAGGAGGGCCGTGGACATATTTCAAAAATACTTCAGAGTCTTCAGCAATGTTTAACTCTTTCAATGGTGCAACCCATCCATCCCCGAAGAATTTTAAATTTGAAACTCAATTTCAGCAGAGGCAGTAGTTAGATCTTTGTTCCACCCTTTGTCACAGCTAAAGCTAAAGGAATTCTTCATAGCAGACCTTCTCTTCGTCCTCTCCGAAAAAGCATTCTCCCTAAGTAGATCTTTAAAACTATTGGAGGCTAGTTGGCGTGGGCCCTATCGTATCACAACTGTTATTCGTCCTGGCACTTACAGAATAGAAACTCTTGAAGCGAAATAATTCAACAATGCCTGGAATGCAGAGCACTTGCGAAATTACTACCAGTAATGTAATAGCCTATATACTCAATTATTTCATTATGACTGAAAATGATAATTTCCCCATTCATTTTTTTCGAAGTAATAGTGCTACACACTATGCTTAAATTTTGCAGCAAGCAGCATTTGAAAATGCATTTAAAAATGGCGACGCACAACAATCAGCAATTAAAAGTTGGTCGGCATCAACAAGCACCAACTAAATGTTGGTTGGAATCAACAACCACCAACTAAATATTGGTCGGCATCAACATAAACACCAACAATGTTGGTAAAACAATCGAGCAAGGCAAGTTCTGCTTGATTATGGGTGACCCTAGAGGTATCTAAACTAGGCCGGAAGTTGGGTAAAATATACACTACCTAGGAATTAGGGTAATTATTTATTTAAATGATTGTTACAATTAAGCATGAACATTGGATAAACATTCCATTGCTTAGGCTTTTATGAGTGATAAGTCACTACAAGTAGAAAAACAAATGGGGCAAAAGTTACATTGTCTACGCAATCAAATCAAAAAGGGCAAAATGTCCATTCAAAAAAAAAAAATATATATATATATATATATACTGAAAAGTAACCCATTATTGTTATAAGTACATTACTACTATTATTGATCTCATGTTATGAACAAAGATTGACAGAATAAACATCATGAAATTATTTTATTTCCAAGGAAACAAAATTACAAGACGATGATTTTTCTTCATTTACAAAAATAATTAGTAACAAAATACAAATAGCCTATTTTATTGGTTTCTTTCCTTCAAATTTAGATACAGGATCCATTCCAGCTGGAGGGTCATCTAAAGAAAAAAAAGAATTCACAAAGTTTAAGTCATGTAGCATTGTTGTGTTTCTTGAAATTAGTCGGTCTAGCAATTGAGGAGGTCGGGATATCTCAAATTCTTCGTGAAACATTGTATTTGGGTTGGAGTGAATTTAGGTTGAGTTTAGAGTGGTAAAAATTGGGAAAAATGAAGTTGAGAGACGAACTGGGCAACTTCAGAAATTTCGTTAGAAGTCCAGCCCAGGTCGTTCGAACGACCTCATTCGAACGAGACTTCTAAGGAGATTCCAGTAGCCCTTTTAACGAGTTTGGTGGTTCGTTCGAAACCCTTCATTTGAACAACCCTCGTTCGAACGAGACTTCTAACGAGATTCCAGAATGGTCCTTTTTAAGCCGATTTTGTTTCGAACTTCCCGTAGGCTTCCTTTAATAAGTGATAAACTAGAATGATCGTCGAGTGACTTATATTGATAATTAATAGTGAGAGGAAAATACGTCGACCCTTGGAAGGTATAAAATTCATAAAATTGAGGAGGTGCAAAAATACAAGGTGGGGTATACACGAATAAAGTATGGGTTATAATAAGAGTTAAAATACGTAATGCAAACACTAGACTGTGGGAAAGCTAATGAATTCATATAAGTGTGTGCATGCTTATTGTTCAAAATATTATGTGTATAACATACCTAGCTACTGGCTATCGAACGGAGGTTAACGCGTTGTGGAAAATCGAATCTTGTGTGCCTTCGGGGGATTTAGAGTTGTACCACTAGAGCATGGAACCTAGGTACGGACTATCCATGAGAATGATAGAAATGACGGCCGTAAGGGTGCGTAGGTATGTGCATAGCCCATTGGCTTGGGACTATATTCGACTCCAATATGTGTTTATGTTTCTATTGGATCTCGAGATTTCCCCTATGCATGAGCTTTGCAAATGGACTAGATAGCCGAGTATGCGTAGAACTAATGGGTTCTTAACCAAGGGTGTAATATTGCTATACTTATATAATTTGATATGTATACATAAAGTGAATAAGGTGTGTATACCGAAAATCATGTTTGTTGTCTTTTGCTGTTGTCAATATTGTTATTTTTACACTTATGGTATTATCAGTTGGACATTTAGAATATGGGAATAACCTAACGAAATCCTAATTCTATATTGAAATTATAAGTACGCCGATTTTTACGTTATTTAGAGAGACTTTCAAACTTCATATTATACACTTAGTAGTCAGCTAGGGTATCATGGCTAGTACAGGTAGTTAGGCTCGTTAAAGGTGCACACTAGATTGAGGGGCGAGTATCTCAAGTGAGTACGCTAAGTTAACTTGATTAATAATTGGGCTAATGGAATCAATTTAAGCACTTGATATTTTAAACTGTGTTCAACTCGGGCTCCGACCCATTTTTCTATCTATCTTTCTACTGTTCCATTATTTTTGGTGCCCAGCCACAGGGACACCAACCTTAGGAGAATCTATTCAGTTGTCATGCTGTAGCTGCTGTGGAAGCTGCAAGATTATTGCTAGTAGACGATTCAGTCTATCCTTCCTTTTTTAGTTATTCATCTTGCTTAGACATGTCGTCCTTACTCATGCTTACTTTCAGAGATTTAGTCATTTTAAGCTCTCTTTTGGATTTGGTTTCTTCCATTTGATTTATTGTAGATTGTATTTGGTGAGGTTTACTCTAGCCATTTAATTTTACTTAAGTCGGACTGTACTTATGTTACGGTGATGCATGGTGTTTATTGATAATCTTTTGATAGTAGTTAATGATAAGATAAAATTTGGACATCAACCTTTTTAAAATAGTAGGTGGTTGGTTTTATTAAAGTTAAAATTTGAGTTCTCGGTAGTGATGCATCATCTGAACCAACTTGATATCCTAAAATTGATTAATTAAGGACCAATCACCCAGTAATTAATTAGGCGGGGTGTCACAGGAAATAATTCAACAATGCTTGGAATGCAGAGCACTTGCGAAAATGCTACCAGTAATGTAACATCCCACATACTCAATTGTTTCAGTATGAATGAAAACGATGATTTTCCATTTCATTTTTTCCCGGAGTACTAGTGCTACACACTACACTTTAATATTCAGCAAGCAGCATTTGAAAACGCATTTAAAAATGACAAAGCACAACAACCACCAACTAAAAGTTGGTGGGCATCAACAACCACCAATTAAATGTTGGTTGGCATCAACAACCATAAACTAAACCTTGTTCGGTATCAACATAAACACAAGCATTGTCGGTAAAACAATCGACCAAGGCAAGTTCTGCTTGATTATGGGTGACCCAAGAGGCATCTAAACTAGGAAATAAGGTGGGTAAAATTTCCACTGCCTAGGAATCAGGGCCATTATTTATTTAAATAATTGTTATAACAAAGCATGAACATGATATAAACATTCCAATACTTAGGCATTTATGAGTGATAAGTCACTACAACCAGACAAGAACATGGGGCAAAAGTTCCATTGTCTAGGCAATCAAATCAAAAAGGGTAAAATGTCCATTTAAATATATATATATATATATATATATATATATATATATATATATATATATATATATATATTCAATGACTAAAAAGTAACCCATTATTGTTATAAGTACAACACTACTATTATTGATCTCATGTTATGAACAAAGATTGACAGAATAAACATCATGCAATTATTTTATTTCCCCGAAGGAAACAAAATTACAAGAAGACGATTTTTCTTCATTTACAACAAAAATTACTAACAAAGAACAAATAGCCTATTTTATTGGTTTCTTTCCTTCAGATTTAGATACATGATCCATTCCAGCTAGAGGGTCATTTAAAGAAAAAGTAGAATTGATAAAGTTCAAGTCCTAAAGCATTCTGCTAGTACTTGAACTTGGTCGGTTTAGAAAATGAGGAGGTCGAGACATCTCAAATTCTTCATGAAGACTATAACCATTTGGAAATCAAACAGTGAGGAATGGAGCTAACTAGAATCGATCTAACATCTAGCCGAAATGGTGGTATTAGCAGATCAAGTAGACCAGGGTCATATTAATCGCACTGTTCAGTTCCTTACTTAACTTTCATTACAGTTAAGCATTCACCATCCATATTTGTACCCAAATTTTTTTTATTGTTCCAATCTCGCATCAAGATGATATAAATCTTCATTGTATCCCTCCATCCAGAACTTTCTGGGCTACTTGTGAAACTGATAAGGTAATCGTTCAACATGTTGATGAAGTCTTTTCAGCACACCTTCTTTAATCTGTAACGCATAAATCTGATTAGATAATTGCTCTGTAAGAGTTTGAATCTTCTGGAACATCTCTGCCAGAGGTTAATTTTTTGCCTTCAGTTGAGAATCTTCATTTTCTAAGACTTGTTGAGTTCTAGTCTCTTTAATGTTAGTCTGACCTGCTCTTGTTCTACCTTAGGAAGTGGATGTTGGTCTGACTCTTTTCAAAGTCTCTAACTTTTGTTTTAATGAAGCATTTTCAGTCTCCAAAAAGGAAATACCTTCATCATTAACCTGGACTAGAGCTCTAGAGGAAGAAACAGATTTTAGCTGTCTCAGTTCTTTTCTCAAAGCATTATTTTCCTCCTCCAATAATTTGGCAATGTTTCTGTGCTCCTCATTTTCAAATTTATCACACTCTCTCTCTTATTATGGGAAAAAAATAAACTTGTCATAACCCTAATCAGTACTTAACTATTGATACTTCTTCTCATAACCTTCATGAAGCAAAGCAGTGGCTTCCTTATGTTGAAGTTGAAGTTACTTAATCAATCCTTGAAGATCTTCAATCATCTCAGAGTAAGCTACGTTATTCACTACTGCACGATCAAGTAAGCATTTCAAATACTGGTAAGCCTCAATTGCTCGCTCAGAGGCATCAGGACTAAGAATGTTAATTGTTTATGCTTTGGTAAAATATGCACGACCAACTTTGAAGTAGTCGGTACATTTTTTCATCAACTCTATATCATAAGATGATAATAGTTCCATCCTGGCAATAAATTAGCAAGGAAAAGTAAAAATAGGTCAATAACAACACAGTTATATTGAACAGAAGAAGAGAAATTCAGATAATTAATAACTCAATTTTATTGATCACAATTGATGAGTGTACAACCAGAGGTACAAAATATAGGAAAAATTATACCTTCTCCTCATCCGCTACTACATCCTCATTTTATTTTGAACAATGATTTGGTTGCTGAAGTTGCTTGGAAGGCAGCTGATGTTTTTCGAAAGAATTCATTGTCTTCTGTGCTTACTCACAAGAATGAGGGATGGTGGCAGTAAGTTTTTATTCTACCATCATCAAAGAAGATTCATCAGATCGAGTTTTATCTTCTTCTTCTTTTTTAATAGCAAGATAAGGGTCATGGACATGTTTTTGAAATAATTCAGAGTCTTCAGCAATGTTTAACTCTTTCAACGTTCCAAACCATCCATCCTAGAAGAATTTCAAACTTGCATACTCCATTTGAGCAGAGGCAGCAGTTAGAGCTTTGTTCCACCCTTTGTCCCAGTAAGATTTAAAGGACTTCTTCACAACAGACCTTCTCTTCATCCTCTCCGAGGAAGCATTCTCCCTAAGTATATCTTCAACATATTTTACTTTTTATTTAAGATCTTCTTACGTCATTCAGCCTCTTCAAGCTTTCCCTCTACTTCCTCCTTGCTGGTAATAGCGACCTTCAATTTTCCCTCTGTTTCCTTATAAGCATCCACAACTTTTTACAGAGATAGATCAGCCTCCCTTGTAGCATTCACAGCTTTTTATTGAGTTGTCTCAGCAGCCATGATTTTATTCTGCCAAGAAGTTCTGTCATCTTCATATTTCTGCCGAGAGTCTTCCAAAGATTTTGATAACCCATCAAGGGCTTCTTCTACTTCACTAGAAGAGGAAGTAGCTTTGACATCTTCATCCTTTTCCAATATATTATTGAAATACACTAAAAATTGGAAGACAAGGATAAACTCAAATTAGAATATGAAAATTGAAAGCATAACTGAAATGATAAGGTATAATGACACTTACTGATTGATACGACGCAAATATTGGGTATTTCACCCGTTAACCTACACGTTATTAGCCCCCTCGAGTATCTTCATCCCTATATTTATGATCGTTAACAAGACAACCTCGAATTTCTTTGTTAACATGTTTTGCAGGGTCTAATTGAGCTTTTTTAGGTATTTGGATGCTTAGTATGAAGTTTGGATGCATTTCAGCGAAGTTTCATACTCAATCGCACACGCAATGGCATTTTAGTCATTTCATAATTTTGGAAACTAGCCCAATGTCTTCACGGAAGTTTAAGACCTCTGAACAAGCTTCATGTGGCCATAAACAGTGTGCGATTCCGAGTCCGAACGATGAAGTTATGGCCTTTTTAGCAGAAGGGCGTTTCAACACACCAAAATGGCGCCGTTGCCGGGGAGTGTGTTTTAGATCATAATTTTTTTTTATTATTTTGTAGTATTTTTCCTTTTGTATTTGTATTCTTTATTTTAACCTTTTTTGCAGGATTGACTATTTGAGTGCTAAGAAACTTTGATTCGCGGTTGCTCAGATTCTCCATCTACAAACAAATTGGTAATCATGTCCTACTATTATAGTTATTACTGTCACTCTAAAAAGGCCACAAACAAATTGGGGATAGTTTTCAAGTTTTACATTTTGAATATTTTCTTGAGATTGAAAGACTTGAAAATAATTATCGGGATGACAATCATTATTGGGAGCTTGAGTTGGATTCATTATTCGAATCCAATTATGATTCTTATTCTGATACTTTCGAAGACGAGTTTCAAACAAATGAGGAATTCGAGGCTCTTGAGCGAAGGAAGATGACTTTGGTAGAAATGTTTCTTCTTTACTCCCAAGGTTTGTAAAACGTAAATGGTGCTGGAATGAGACTTGGAGCACTTTGCGATGAGATGAATTCTTATGCACAAAACAACGAGGAGGTGGAAACTTGTGTTTCACTCAATTTTTCAAAGAATTTCTCATCGAATCTGAATCTTTCTCCCCCGAAATTCAATCTCCTTCTGACGATATGTTGACTGATATTGAATTTATTTCATTACCATATACTTTTTCTGTGATCGAACCTTTAGAATTGTCAGTTGATTCCTATGAGTCGGTAGAAACTTTTAAAACATGTACACTTTTTGCCGATGAGGACTCTTTACCAGACTTGTTTTCGATGGATGTTATCCCCATGTGTGCACCATCTCCTATTCCTATTGAAAAACGTTTGGGAGATAGTCGATTTTTCTCGGACCTCAAGTGTATCTTCGCCCTTATTATCCAAATCCCGCATCGTCCCCCAAAAATTTATAATTGGCGATAGTGCATTTCTTCCGCCTTACACATGTTCTCTTTGGAGGGTCCACCGTTGATATTTCAAAGTCAAATCCCTTTTTGGGTGGACCCTCAACTATTTAGACTTCTAGTGTATAGTTAGTGTGTAGTCTAAATAGTAGGTTGTAAATAGTTAACTTTTCATTTTTTCTTTCCTTTCAATTTAGTCTAGTGTAATTAGTTAAACTTTTTGTTATTGCTTTGTACTAAATTGTTTTGTAGATTCATTTGGACTCTTTCTTATGGAGATCGCTCCAATTTTGGGTAGTATCATTCTTTTCCTATCTTTGTGTTGTGTTCTTTAATGGATGCATTGGGGACAATGCAACATTTAAGTTAGGGGTGTAGGATATTTATCCATTTCATTTTTAGTCCTTGAATTTGAACACATTTTCGTTACAAAACATCCTTTTTGTTAAAAATTAAAACTACTCAAAAAAAATTTCTTTCTTTTTTCTCCTTTGTTGGGCTTTTTGCCTTTGTTTCCAATGATAAATTTTAATAATTGCTCGATCCAATAGACAAGTCAACGATGCATGTTCTCGATTTTAGAAGTTGTTAGACTTTAGTCCTTAAATCATTGATATTATGAATAACTTCATGAATTAAACTTTATCCCATGAGCACATGCGCCTTTGTTGATATATTGATTTGGTTTGAGATCTTTATATTTCGGTAATCTTTTGTTGCATTGTATATACTTGCACCGAGTAAGATTTGTAACTTTCCTCGTTTGTGAGTGTTATACACTATTCTTTACTATTTAAAAATGTTGAATTCGTCGGTAATCTCTCTATTCTTTCTTTGATCGTTCATTAATTGAGTGTATATTTTGAAATGTGTTACTTGAGCATGATTTTCATATATTGTTTTGACTCGAGAATTGCCTAAACTTTATGAAATGATCATAGGCAATCTTTGTTATATCACCCATATTAGCCTTGACCTCACCTTATAAGTTTCCCTATCCAACTCCTTTGAGCCTAAATATTAGCCTTTTATTTCATTACTCAAAATTCCATAACCAACTCCAAATTGGAGTTATAAACCATACATATTACCTTACATACCTTTGTTTGGAATGTAACTTGGGATTGAATGATGTTGTGTAGTGTGGTTGTAATTTAAGCATATGAAAATAGTGAGAAAATAATAAAGTGTAGTGAAAAAGAAAAGAAAAAGCAAAATGAAAAATAAAAGAAAAGTAAAAGTGAGAAAAAGAAGAAAAGAAAATAAAAGACAAAGTTTGTATATATGTGTTATGCATAGTTCAATAGTCCTTGTTACTCTCCCATTGCAAATTTAATTCTTGTTTTGGAACTTGTTTTCCAATTTTGTAATTGCCCACATTTTTCCATTATTCCATGTTTTCATTCTGAACACTTTGAATCCTTATATACATTCCTTTCATTTTGTACCCTAGTCTAGCCTACATTATAATCCTATTAAAGTCCTATGTGATCTTAGGGTGATTTCAATTTAAAAGTTTAAATAGTTTTGATGATCTATAAAAATGCATTTCGCCTCTTTTATATGAGCAGTATCATTCATTGATACTACATGTTTTTATTTCCTATATAGCGTTATTCATTTGTGACATGTGCGCGGCCTAGTTTCCATTTAAATTTACTCTTTATACCCGCACGTCCCGTGTATTACCTCCCTTTTCATAGTGAATTCATTTGTTGAGCGTAATGCCCGTGAGGATTGAATATATGCTTGCTTTATTTAGTATTCAATTTATTTAAGTTTTTGCTAAATCATACTATGCATGTTCTCTCCCCCCCTCCCACTTTTAAAGTTTCAATTCTATGAGGTGCATTTAACTTGTTAATAACAACGGACTATAGCTTGAATTCATTCAATATGCTAATAATGCGTTTCAAATCTTTTTTTTGTTGTTTAGTTTGTCGCATGTTGGGTTGGGCATACTTTGAGGAAACTGTATGATGTTTGTGGGTTTCATCCCTCAAAACACTCACGAGACGACACTCGTCCACTAACGTAACCTAGGGGTTTAACGGCTTATTGCATACGCTAAATGCAATCGTTCGCCCGCAAAAGTGGCCTTATATTTTTATTCCCTTTTCTTTCCATTTTGTACTTGTATCCTTCTTTTGCTTTGCTTGTAGTTATTGTTGCATCGTATTTCATTCCTGGGGACTAGCAATGTGTAAGTTAGGGGGAGTGATACGACGCAAATATTACGTATTTCACCCGTTAAACTACGCGTTATTAGCCCCCTCGGGTATCTTAATCCCTATATTTATGATCGTTAACCAGACAACCTCAGATTTCTATGTTAACATGTTTTGTAGGGATTAATTGAGCTTTTGCAGGTATTTGGATGCTTAGTATGAAGTTTGGATGCATTCTGGCGAAGTTTCGTACACAATCGCACACGCAAGGGCATTTTAGTCATTTCATAATTTGGGCAACTGACCCAATGTCTTCACGGAAGTTGAAGCCCTCCGAACAAGCTTCACTTGGTAGAAAATGGTACGCGATTCAGAGTCCGAACGAAGAATTTATGGTCTTTTTAGCGGAAGGGAATTTTAACATACCAAAAACATGGGAAGGATACAAGACCTCTAGGTCCGAATCGATTCGGCCTAAATCCGAATCAATTCGGGTTGAGATAGAGTGCCAGTTCATCCATTCCGAATAGATTCGTATTTCAACCAAATTGATTCGCCACCCATTCCGATTCGATTCGGATTTCACCTAAATCGATTCGCCCCTTTGGCAGCCTCGAGATTTTTCCATCTGAATCGATTATGCCCATTTTCGAATCGATTCGGCCCTGCAAATATTTTTTTTCTTCTCTTTATTTACAAGTTTGCCATGGTATATTTTGTATATAACTAATTTCTCTCATTTGGGAGAGTAATATCTTACATTTCACATTAGTTTAGGGTTTGTATGGAGCTTTGCCCTACTCCACCACTTTGGGTGTTTTTCCCACTTTGATGTATGTAAGATTATTAATTTATGTTGTATTTCCTTATTCTATTGATTTCTTTACTTGCTTCTGTGACCATCCTCGATTCCCGCCGCGGAGGGAGGAAGGGATCCTTCGGGTCCCGCACGTCCCCTCTCGGGAGAGCGCTTTGGCCGGTGTCGGTTTGTGAGGTGTGAAAAAGTAGAGAGATTTAGAGTCGCTAGTCTATTTTACTCAAAACAGACAAAAGAAAAGGGGGAGCCACTCCAAAGGATGGCATCCAAAGACATACTGGTGCGTGCGAAACCAAATGATTTGAGAAGGGATCGGAGGCTTAGTTACGAAATGGGAAGGTGTTAGGTACCCATTCCTCCCTTTCGGTTTCTCATGGATATTTGCTATTTTCCTTTATATCCCCCCCCCCCCCCCCCCCCCGCCCCGTGATATGTGTGCATGTGTATATATAGAAAGGATGTAAGAATCCTCGACTTGTATCATGGGAAAGACAAAGCGAGTCATCCGTAGGAATGTGAGATTATTGTAGAAAATAAGATTTACATGATTACCCCTACATTGATCGTTATAAGGGAACGATAACGCATATGGAATAATACGTTACTAAGAACACGTATATAGAATATAATGGAAAATGAGATAAAGAGAAGATTGAAAATAAGAGGAAAAGTGAGAAAAGGACTCGAGTCTCGGGTTTTACCCCGAGACGCCTACGTGGCCTATAAAGGCATCAAAGTCAACGTAGTTCACATACAAACGAGGGGTGGGGTTTAACCCATAAATCCAAATGGATAAATCTCTTATTTGTGAATGCGTGTGTGTGTGTGTAAAAAAGTGTTTTAGTTGTGAGAAGAGTGTGGAAAAGGTGTGAGAATCCCTACTTGGAATTTATGAACAAACCCTCTTTTTCGTGTTTTTTTGGGTTTTATTTATATGAAAAAAGGAGATGTGCAATAATACTATATAAAAAGTATTTTAGGATATGTGAAATAAGATAATAAAATTGCTTAAGTAATAAAACAAGTTATTGCAAATTTAAGAAGATTTGAAGAGAAATATGAGCGAGATGGACCTTCTTGGAGACTTTGAGCTTGATCTTGAATGTTGAGAAGAAGCCCTTGCACTTGGATGATGATGGAGAGTGGTTAATTCATCAAGTTTGATGAAAGGAATGATGGAAAGTGGGAGTAAAAGGAGGATTTGGAAGTTGAAATCACGCTGCTTTCGAGAGAGGTTTCTGGGATTCGTTGAGAGTGATTTGTTTCTGATCTGAGCTACCCTTACAAATGAGGCCAAGTCCTCCTTCTTCAGGCCGAGGGGTTTGCCGATCGGCATTGCCATGGCACTACCTATCGTCAGGTGCCGATAGGCAGGGTCTGGGACCTGCCATTTGGCAGTGCGCTTTAGGTTTTTTCAGAAAATTAGCTGTCGAGGGCAAACCGTTGGTCAAAATCATGCATGGGGCATACCATTGGAAATTTATTTCCGAGACCTTTGAAAGTCCTTTGGATCGCTCCCGAGTTTGGGAGTTTACCTTGGGTCAAATGTGGCTCGAAAGCGTTTGTCAGTCCGCTGGACGGGGAATTATTCGGACGCAAATGGATTGTTCGTCCGCATGGTAAGTCCAAATCGCGCATGGGATGGACCGTTAGAAAGGTTAGGATATGTACTTTGACATTCCAAAGAGTTTGGCCCGGTTTGAGGAGTTGACTTTGGTCAACTGAGCCCGACAAGCCTTTGGTGACCTCTCGGAGTCAAACGGATCGTTCGTCCGCATGGTATGTTAGAATTGCGCACGGGATGGACCGTTGGAAAGGGTATTCAGTGCCCTTCGAATATTCATTCAGTCTCGATCGAGCTAAAGAGTTGACTTAGGTCAAACAGAGCCCGGGAGCTCTCGGTGCCCTCTAGGTCGGGTTTCGGGCACAAACGGATCGTTCGTCCGCATGGTAAGTCGGAATCGCGCACGGGGAGGACTATTAGGAAGGGTATTCATTGCCCTTCAAAGATTCATTGAGTCTTGGTCGAGATGAAGATTTTGTCTTTTAGGTCAAATTGAGTCGGGGAGTGCCCAGACTGAGTTAGGTCAGTACTGAGTCGATCTTCACCAAGATCGGTCACGGGACGGACTGTTAGAAAGATTCATTCAGTGCCCAGACGATCTTGGTGACGATCGAATTTTAGGTCAGTACTCGGGAAGTGACCAGGGTTTATAGTGATGAGTGGAGGTACTAGGGACCAAAGGAGAGTTAGGGGGTAACAGAATGAGGTGTATACAGAGCCCCTCGACGGGTGAATTTGGAAAAAATGATAGCCGTCGATTAGACACCTCATGATGCTTCTGAGAGGGTGTGACCGATTCAGAGGGTCGAGGTCGATTCTGAGGATCTAAGGAAGCCAGGATGACCAATTCAGAGGGTCGAGGTCGATTCTAAGGACCTAAGGAAGCGAGGATGACCAATTCAGGGGGTCGAGGTCGATTCTGAGGACCTTAAGGAAGCGAGGATGACCAATTCAGAGGGTCGAGGTCAGTTCTGAGGACCTAAGAGTGGTGACGATCAAGGACCGAGGTCAATTCTGACCTAATTCAGGTGACGATCCAAGATAGGGGTCAATCCTGACCTAAGAGTGGTGACGACCGAGGACCGAGTTCAATTCTGACCTAACTCAGGTGACGATCCAAGACCGGGGTCAATTCTGACCCAAGAGTGGTGACGATCGAGGACCGAGGTCAATTCTGACCCAACTCAGGTGATGATCCAAGACCGGGGCTAATTCTGACTCAAGAGTGGTGACGACCGAGGACCGAGGTCAATTCTGACCTAACTCAGATGATGATCCAATACCGGGGCCAATTCTGACCCAAGAGTGGTGATGACCGAGGACCGAGGTCAATTCTGACCTAACTCAAGTGACAATCCAAGATCGAGGCCAATTCTGACCCAAGAGTGGTGACGACCGAGGACCGAGGTCAATTCTGACCTGCTCAGGTGACAATCCAAGATCGGGGCCAATTCTGACCCAAGAGTGGTGACGACCGAGGTCAATTCTGACCTAACTCAGGTGAGGATCTAAGATCGAGGCCAATTCTAACCCAAGAGTGGTGACGACCGAGGATCGAGGACAATTCTGACCTGACTCAGGTGACGATCCAAGATCGGGGCTAATTCTTACCCAAGAGTGGTGACGACCGAGGACCGAGGTCAATTCTGACCTAACTCAGGTGACGATCTAAGACCGGGGCCAATTCTAACCCAAGAGTTGTGACGACCAAGGACCGAGGTCAATTCTGACCTAACTTAGGTGACGATCCAAGACCGGGGCCAATTTTGACCCAAGAGTGGTGACGACCGATGACCGAGGTCAATTCTGACCTGACTTAGGTGACGATCCAAGATCGGGGCCAATTTTGACCCAAGAGTGGTGACGATCGAGGACCGAGGTCAATTCTAACCTAACTCAGGTGACGATCCAAGACCGGGGCCAATTCTGACCCAAGAGTGGTGACGACCGAGGACCGAGGTCAATTCTGACCTAACTCAGGTGACGATCCAAGATCGGGGCCAATTCTGACCCAAGAGTGGTGACGACCGAGGACCGAGGTCAATTCTAAGCTAAATCAAGTGACGATCCAAGACCGGGGTCAATTCTGACCCAAGAGTGGTGACGACCGAGGACCGAGGTCAATTCTGACCTAACTTAGGTGACGATCCAAGACCGGGGCCAATTTTGACCCAAGAGTGGTGACGACCGAGGACCGAGGTCAATTCTGACCTGACTTAGGTGACGATCCAAGATCGGGGCCAATTTTGACCCAAGAGTGGTGACGATCGAGGACCGAGGTCAATTCTAACCTAACTCAGGTGACGATCCAAGACCGGGGCCAATTCTTACCCAAGAGTGGTGACGACCGATGACTGAGGTCAATTCTGACCTAACTCAGGTGACGATCTAAGACCGGGGCCGATTCTGACCCATGAGTGGTGACGATCGAGGACCGAGGTCAATTCTGACCTAACTCAGGTGACGATCCAAGACCGGGGCCAATTCTGACCCAAGAGTGATTGCATTTCCTTTGGGAAAAGAAAAGAGTTCCACTGGGGGTAAGGATTGGATTTGAGGTTCCGCTGGGGATAACAATTGGATTTGAGGTTTCGCTTGGGGACGATTAATGAGCTGGGGAAAATTTGGATTGTCCGTTGGGAGAGATCGCCTGGGGCGAGTGATTTTTCTGATTTTTGGTGGGAAAAATACCATGAGATATTGTTTCGCATTGGGTAGCCGATGGCTAGGGAGGCCTTTTGCCTTTGATTTGAGCGGAGGAGCTGATTGCTGGGAAGATAATCGGTTTGAGGTTGTAATCTCTGCTGAGGAGGTGATTAGGTGGTCTGATCGCATCGCTCGAGAGGTCATTTGCCTGGATTTTGAGGGTTCCGCTAGGGAAAAGGAGGTATCTCCTGAAGGAATGCGAAAATTTTCTTGGTGAAAATGTTCAAAATCCATCCTGGAATTTTTAGGAATTTTTCGGGGATTTTTTGAGGCTTTCTGGCATTTTTTGGGAATTTCTATACGAAATTTAAAGGGGGGTGCCGGCCCGCATAAACTGAGGGGTTCGGCAGTGGCACGGACTTTTGGGCTGCCTCGGGAAGGTGAGGAGACAGTGCCGATCGGTATGGCAGGGGCCTCCTATATAAAGGGGGCGAATCCCCTTCATTTTTCACAGCTTCTTGCCTTCTCTCTTTCCGTGATTTCTCTCTGCGAATTGTTCTAACGTCCCGATCTTCAAGAAATGGTCGCCTTTGTGAGCACCATTATCCACCGGGAGTGGTTGACCGTTGATGACTGGGCGAATGTGGATTGGAGGGACAGGGTGCCCCTTGCTTTGGGGAACTAGAATGCATTGATGCATTCGAGCCGATTGCGGATGAGCGGACCTTGCTGCGGGAGCCGTCGCGTCATCTCTCATCGAGAGTGATTCCCGGCGATTATGCAAGTAACCTAACCTTTGGAATTCCTTTCTTTTTGGGTGATTTTTCCTTTTTTCTTGACCTTTGATGAGATTTTTACTTTTTCCAGTCTGATATTTTTTTGAAGAACATGCGTGCCCGCGGGACGACTGGGCTTAAGGATGTTTGGGAGCATCTCCCACCCGTGGTGTGCTGGATGGTATCATCAGCCGGTTTTGGGAGGTTGGCGGCTGTGCTAGATGAGACGCCTCGTTCGACAGCAATCTTGTGTGCTCTGGGGGAGAGGTGGTGGGACACTACCCACACCTTTCATTTTGGCTTCGGGGAGATGACGGTGACTCCCATAGATGTACAGCAACTGCTGGGGTTGGATTGATGGGGAGAAGATAGAGGTGGATCTCTCCTTGCGGGTGAGGCCAGAGGCGATGCATGCGGCACTTGGTGATGTGAGGAGGATAGTTTCTGGAGATTCTATCCAACTGTCCCTACTGAAGGATGTTTTGCTGAGCATGGTGATCGACATGGAGGATGGGATGCAAGTGAGGCATATGGCCTGATTGTTCATCTTGTTGGTGCTGGGAGGTTTCATGGTGGCATCGAGCGGCAACGTCATCCATTTCTGGTTTCTGCATTACTTGAGGATGTTTTCGAACACCCCTTTCTATGATTGGGGGAGTCTGACCTTGGCGACCCTTTACTCTTCTCTGGATGCCTTCAGCCGGTTCTGCTGACAGACTTTTACTGGAGCCACGTATATCCTTGAGGTATTCTTTACTTTGCGCATTTTCATTTCATGCATTCCCCTTTTCCTTTCATGCATTCTCATTTCCCCTATGCGTTCCTTTTTGCTTGTGAATTCAGACGTGGTTCTATGAGGTGATTGGGTGCAACACCCCACTGATTGTTCTGAAGCACAACACTGTTGGGGACTTCTGCCGACTGTATCGATGGCGTAAGGCCAATCGGCAGTCGAAGGGATCTCTTTCCCTAGAGGCGGTGCGTCAGGTCTAGATTGACCTGACTAGTGGTCGAGTAAGGTCTTTTCCTTTTCAGTCTTGGGTTTTGCATCTTCTGATCTTGTACTGACTCATGCCTGCTTGGGTATTTTCAGGTGACCTTTTATCCTTGGGGGACAGCTATTCAAGACACGGGGATGACTGGGGTGAACGCGCAGATAAGGCGTTTGTTGACGCATGAGTTCGGCCATTCCTGGTACCTCGGGGAGAGGGTGATTCGTCATATCGCTGAGGAAGTGATGGTGGTGCCTCCCGCGCAGCCTCCTACGTCTATGAGGCGGGAGCGACAGTTGTTGGAGGATGAGAGGATCACGACGATGATCGGCGAGTCCTATGCTTTGAACACCGATACGGCTGCGCCGTATGACTATATGGATTTTGTGACAAGCTGGTTGATGGCACCCAGCATACATGACGCTTTACCTTTCCCTCCTGCTGGTTCGAGTCGGGTGGTGGGGTCTTCCCACAGTGGTGGTGGTCGATCGGCACCTGCAGCGGTGACAACATCGGAGGTCCGTTTTGTTCGGCTTCACACTTCTTCGTACAACATCTGGCGGGATGATGGCGGGATGGTACCTATGCTGCATCGTCCTCTTACGATGGATCCGGAGGAGCTGGGTTTGACAGAGGAGGTCCTTCGTCCTGCGGTAAATCTTTCGGTCCTTTTCCTTTTTTTTGATTTCTTTTTCTTGATACTGATTTCCTTGCAGTAAATCCGGGTGTCGACTAATTGGCTGAGAGACATCAGAGATTGGATATCATCGGCAACTGCCCACATTCGGGAGGCTGTTCCTGTTCCTTCTTATTTAATGCCGTCAGCCTCGCCTAGGGAGGACTTTGGCTCGGGTAGTGGGGGCGCGTCATCTCGCCATAAGGGGAAGACAGCGTGTCGCATGGGTGGAAACTCTTGAGAGAGAGAGAAGGAGAGAATTTGGGTTCGGGCTGAGTCCCGTTTGTTTTTGGCTGTTTCTTTATTTCCTGCAAATTGATGTAACACAGAAAACATATATATGCAATGCAATGTAGTTTTTTGACTATCTTTTATTTTCATGATGAATGAATGCATGCACATGTGCTTTTTAACTTTGCTGCTGAGACCATAAAAACGAATATTTTTGGAATTTTTTGAAGGAAAGTTTTAATTAAAAAAGAAAAATTATATAGGGAGGAAAAGGGATTCTGAAATTCTGTTGAGAATATTAATTTATTTTTATTGAGTTTCCTGATTTGACAAAAGAGGAAAGGAGGAACTTTCCAGAAATAGGGGGTTGCTGATCGGCAAGCACCCTGGCCTGCCTATCGATAGTTCAGTCCAGTCCTATCAATTGAAAGATTTGATTGGTACCCTCTTCAGCCTTTTGTACCTTGTGGGGTAGGATTCCTTTCGATTTCTGCAGGGATTATGTATTTTGTGAGAGTTCTCAAGTATAAAAAGGGGGTGAGGGTGGAGTATTTTCATCACACCTTTGCAACCTTATCCACTTGCCTACTATTTCTTTGCCCTACAAGATGGCTCTCCCTGGTAGCACCGAGTTTGTCAACTACCTCGAAGCCTTAGAAGCTATGTGCTCCTATAATGTCGACTATGATGCTCCTAACATGCGCCGAGTTTCCTTGTGGCGCAATCGACCCTTTGAGTGGAATATGCTGACAGCGGCGGTACAATTCTAGTACCCCGAAGACCATGTATTCCGCTTTGGATTGGAAGAAGTTTGTCCTACCTATGAGGAATTTTCTGCCATGCTAGGTGTGAATCCTAGGGTTGCTGCGGCTTTACCCAAATTTTCCCGTTCTCCTAGGGATTTGTTGGTTGGGCTTCTTCATATCTTGCCTTCGGCAGCCAGGTCATTGGTTTCTGGAGGAATGATCTCCCTCCCGGCGGTGTTACAGTCCGAGCATTTGTGGGAAGTAGGTGATGCTGGCTATGCTGGAGCCATTGTTCTAGGCATAGTTTCAAAATTTCTTTTGGTGACCGAAGAGGTGCGAGTGGACCCACAACTTGCAGCCATTACTTCATAGATGTCATATCGTCGCAATCCTGCAGCGGTAATATTGGCGGAGACTCTGAATGGACTAGATGCCTGGAGAGAAGGTCATTCTGACTTTTTGAGGGGTAGCCCTGTGATGCTGTTCATGTGGTTGTCTGAAAGATTCCGCTTATGGACCCCTCCAGAATATCCTTTGTCGGTTGTACCCAACTTCTTTTCATGGTACTTCATCCGCATTGGCCTGTATGTTGAGAACTGGGAGAATTGGTTTGTGGATTATGGGGCTCGTGGGTTGTATTGGTCAGTGCCTTGGTGGGGACAGTTGCAACCTCTTCTGGAGCTAGGAGAGTATTCATATGTGCGACTGGTTGGTCTCAGACAGACCTCTTTTTATTTCCCTTGGCGTCTCTTGCCCCAATTTGGTTAGGCGCAGGTCGTGCCCCCTCGGACCTCAAATTTATTTCCGATAAAAGATTTAACTGAGCGCTTGCGTGTGTTGCTTGGATCTCTGTGGGAAAATTGGCATCCGTCGACCCGTCCCTCTCAGTCTGTTGGGAAGGTTTGGCATGTTCCCAAAGATTATATGAAGTGGTTGTGGAGGAAGGTAGTCAGCAAGATATTGGCAGTAGAGACTGGTCAAAGGTGGTTCATTTTATCTGACTCCATGGAGGGGGGTGTTATGGTCTTTTTGAGAATGGTTAAGGCTCATCAGTCCATGGAGTGTTTGAGGCACTCGATTTAGGTAGGAGAAACTTGGGGTCCTTAGGATGTAGATGATGAGGGTGCAGGCTCTTCTGGTAGCTGTGGGTAGGACTCCTGGGGAGTTTATTTATGTGACAGATGTGGGGGATTTTATCTGGTTTTTATGGTAGTAGGGGGAAGGGAGTTATCCGTTCCTTTTTCTTATGTAATCTTTGATGTAGTTTCTTATTAATGAAATAAATAAGTTTATGATCATCCAGCTATGCCTTTCGATGAATTTTGCATTTTGAATTATCTATATCGATTGCTAAGGCATACATAATCCTTTTGTTCAAGTAGATGTTTAGAATGAACTGTCGTTCTCGGAGATAAGAAAAGAATATATTTTTATGAAAAGGAAGGGGCCATGCTCATATGGGTGTATGAGCTACCTACTTACCTCTGGGGTTTTTGAAAAGTTTTTGTTTAAAAGTGGTTTTTTGTAGAGGATCAGGCCCACGTAGTTCTGGTTAGAGGGAAATGAAGAGTTTTTTTTTTCAGAATAGAAAGGGGATTAGGAGAGTCATAGCGCGCCGAGATTTCGGATTAGGGGTAGAATTTCATGCGATGGTCCAGATTGACTAAATGAGCCATCACTTCCCCATCCAGGTCAGTGAGCATGGCTGCACCGCCGGACAAGATATTCTTCATAATGTAAGGGGCGCTCCAATTGGGCTTGAATTTTCCTCTAGGGTCCTAGATGGGTTCTATCATCTCCTTGAGGGCTAAATCTCCCTCCCGAACACCGCAGTCCTTGAATCTCTTGTTGAATGATCGCACTATTCGGCGATGGTATCCATGTATGTGATAAAGAGCTTTTAATCTTCTTTCATCCAGAAGGGCTAGCTTATCAAGACGGCCTTGGCACCAGTCTTTTTCATTAACCTTACTTTCGAGCATGACGCGTAGCGAGGGTATTTCTATCTCCACAGGTAGGACTGCCTCCATATCGTAGACCAAGGAGTAAGGAGTATCCCCAGTAGAGTTTCGGATTGAGGTTCGATAGGCCCAGAGGGCGTATGGGATCTGGTCGGCCCAATCCCTACAACTTTCGATCATCTTGCTGATGATGGCTTTGACGTTTTTGTTGGCGGCTTCAACTGCACCATTGTTCTGAGGTCGGTAGGGAGAAGATTTGTGTCTCTGAGTCCCATACTCATTGAAAACTTCTGTGACTTCTTCCTCGAAGTGAAAATCGTTATCTGACACTAGCTCGTGCGGGACTCCATATCGGCAGATGATATTTTTCTTGATGAATTTGGCCACCTTCTTGGCATTGAACACTGCGTAGGACTCAACTTCGACCCATTTGGTGAAGTAATCGATGGCGACCAGGATGAACTCATGCCCGTTTGACACTTTTGGCGTAACCTTCCCTATGATGTCGATACCCCTGGTGGAGAACGGTCAGGGATAAGTCATGTTGTATAATTCCCGCGGAGGTAGGTGTTGGAGATTGGAGAACTGTTGGCATTTAGGGCATCTCCAAACATAGGCGGTGCAATCCTGGGCCATGGTGGTCCAGTAGTAGCCTTGTCGGATGATCTTCTTAGCAAGCATGTGACCGTTCATGTGGGGCCCGCATTCCCCGCTGTGGATTTTTTGCATTATCTTTTCAATGTCAGCCCTTGCGATACAGTGCAAATGAGTTCCATCGAAATTCCTCTTGAGTAGTGCTATATGATAGATGATGTACTAAGCGGCCAGCCTTCGGAGGGTAGCTCGGTCGTTCTTGTTGGAGCCTTCGGGATACCTACCATGTTTGAAGAGACACCATATATCATAGTTCCAACAATCGTCTAGTTCGGGGTCTTCTGTGGAGGCAAGATCAATGTGGTAGCAATGGGTTGGTTTGTCTTATTTTTGAACTAGGAAGGGGGTCATTGTTATTCCCTTGGGCATGTCGACCATGGAGGCCAAGGTAGCGAGAGCATCGGCTAGGTTATTCTTTGCTCGGGGTAGGTAATGGAAGATGATATCTCAGAATTGGGAGGCTAACTCTTATAATTGGGCATGAAAGGGTTGGAGATTTTTGTCCTTGACTTTCCACTGTCTGAGCACTTGACTGATAATAAGGGAAGAATCTCCATATACATCAAGGTATTGAATACCTTTCTTGAGAGCGACCTTGAGGCCCACTGTGCATGCCTCGTATTCTGTCATGTTGGTGGCGCAAGGGAAATCCAAATTTTATGGCGATAGGAGTGTGGGAGTCATCTGGGGCAACCAAAAGTATCCCAATGCTATATCCCTTTTTGTTGGCAGCGCCATCGAAGAACATTTTCCATCAGAGGTAGTCCTGAGTGGTGCAGAGGACATTTTCATCTGGGAGTTCGGAAATCCAAACATCTATTTCTTCTACAGGGTAGTCAGCGAGGTAGTCAGAGATTGCTCTTCCTTTAACGACTTTCTGTGTGACTTACATGATGTCGAACTCGGTTAGGAGCATCAATCATCGGACCATTCGACTGGATAAGGCGGGTTTCTCAAGAAGGTATTTGATGGGATCCATTCGGGATACAAGCTTAATGGGGAAGGCGAATATGTAGTGTCGCAACTTTTGGGTGACCCAGACAAGCGCAACACATGCTTTTTCCAAAGCAGTGTAGTTGACCTCGTACTCGGCCAATTTGCGATTGGCATAATAGATGGCTCTTTCTTTGTCGGAGTCTTCAAGGTATTGGGCTAGCAAAGCCCCAGCTGCAGTGTCGGTTATGGTTATGTATAGGATCAAAGGGAGACCAGGCTGTGGTGGCATGAGAACTGTAGGTTGGGTTAGATATTGTTTGATTCGGTCAAAAGCTTCTTGGGAGGCCTCGTTCCAAACCTTTGTTGAATCCTTTCGGAGGAGCTTAAAGATTAGTTCGCAGATGGAGGTTAGCTGGCTGATGAACCGGCTGATATATTGTAATTTCCCAAGGAAACCTCGAACTTCTTTCTCTGTTCGGGGAGGTGGCATTTCAAGTATGGCTTTAAGCTTGGCGGGATCTACTTCTATCCCCTTCTCACTGATCATGAATCCCAAGAGTTTTCCCTTTGTAATGCCGAAGATGCATTTATGTGGATTGAGTCGCATCTGATATTTCCGCAGTCGTTCGAAGAACTTTCGGAGAGCAGGAGTATGACCTTCTCTAGTTTTGGACTTGATGATCATATTATCCACATAAACCTCGACCTCTTTGTGAATCAGGTCGTGCAGGATGGTTTTGGAAGCCCTTTGGTAGGTAGCCCCAGCATTCTTGAGACCGAATGGCATAACGGTGTAGCAAAAGGTCCCCCATGGGGTGATGAATGTTGTTTTCTCTTGGTGGTCGGGGTGCATCTTGATTTGGTTGTATTCGTCAAACCCGTCGACGAATCACTTGAGAGCATGAATGGTTGTGTTGTCCACGATCATGTCGATATTGGGTAGCGAATAATCATCCTTCGGAGAGGCTTTATTTAAATCTCAGTAATCCACACACATTTGAACCTTTCCTCCTGATTTCGATATAGGTACAATATTGGCTAGCCATGTGGGATATTCGATCACTCGAATGAAACCCACGTTTAACTGTTTGACCACCTCTTTTTTGACCTTGAGAGACCATTCGTGCGGAGCTTTCTCAGTTTTTGTTTAACTGGCTTGTAATCTGGGAGAGTGGGGATCTCATGCTGAGCTATTTCAGGATCAATACCAGGAATATCGTCATAGGAACATGCGAAGACATCCACGAACTGCTTTAGAAATTCTTCGAGTTGTGCGCGCTCACGCTCGTCAAGGGTGGCCCCTATCCTAATCTCGCGCGGTTGGCTACTAGAACCGAGATGAACAATAACAGTCTCTTCTTCATTAACTTGAACTCGATTATGTTGTTTGTTATTAACCTTATTTAAATCAGTTAAGAATTGCTAATTTGCAAAATCATTATCATCAAAAGTTCGATTAGAATTTAAACAATTAATGTAAGGCACAACAAGATACTCAAAATCTCCGTTTATTTCATTGATAGGAAAAATGACATTGAGAACCTCATCAAAAGAGGTCTCGATTACATTTGAGCAAGGATGGACCACAGTAGAAGAAATATGGTGAACATTGGGGTTAGGGGAGATTTCAACAGGTAGAGTTGGCGTAGCATGCCAGTTGAGGAGAAGTGTATCAGTAGCTTTGATCAGTTGCGAGGGATCCATTGATGTAGCGCCTGAATGGACCATGTAGAGTGCCAACCCCAGTGTCTGCAGGTTGAAGGAATCTTCGGAGTCACTTTCCTCAGTCTCTTCAGTACCTTTGATAAGCGGTGGCACCTGGTGTTGGTAACTCCCGACCCTTGAGTAGTTGTCTTCGAAGAAGATCTCCATTCCAGGCTTCATCTTCTTATCTCCATGGTCATACCACGATTCTGTAAAGCCGCAAAAGGGGAAGTCTTCACCCTCTTTGATGAATCTTCATTTAAATAATCTCCCGAGACAGTTCGGACGAAGTATAACCCTCTCTTTGGTCGAGACTGGTAGATCATTTTGAGCTCTTGTTCTGATGGTTGATATCCCAAGCCGCAAGGAGGGAAAGCTTTCTTCAGTTTGATGGGCTCAAGTATCCCCTGTTGTCTTTGTCCTAGCCCCAGTCCGAGCATGAAGTGCAAGTTTCTGAACATCTGAATCACATTGACATTGCCATGAGGGTCGTATTCTGGACAAACCCTTTCTTTGAAATCGTCCCCTGCCGGGAGTAGGTATGGCGCAACTCAAAACCCTGAGAGGAGCATATCATTTGACCCATGCTGTATCTCGAGAATTGGACTGTTGGTGCTTGCACTCTCGGTGCTACCGTCGTCACCCAAGATGGTGATGACTCTCCCATCGGTGAATAACTTCAATTTATGATGGAATGAGGAAGATACACCCTTTATACTGTGGAGCCAGGGTCGTCCGAGCAACAGGTTGAAACAGACCGGGATATCAATGACTTGGAATTCGACGACAGGGTTTATAGTTCCAACCCCTATTGCCAATTTTATGGATCCCATTACCTACCGATGTGTATTATCGTATGCACGCACGGCAGCGGAGGTTGGAGTGAAGTCACTTTCTTTTAGGCCTAAACATTTGAAGGTTCTTAGTGGGCAGATATTCAAAGAGGATCCGTTATCAATGAGCGAAAGTGGTACAACCTTCCCCATAACTTCGATGGAGATGTTGAGTGCATGATTGTGATTCGGCCCAATTTTGGAGGTTTCCTCTTCAAAAAATGACATCATTCGGGCGGAGGTCAAGGACCCTACCAAATTTATCGCTTCTTCTGGTGTGGTAGAAAGAGGAACTTTGGGTCCTGTGAGAAACTTAATTAAACCATTTATGTCTTGCTGGGAAGACATGAAAAGCCCCCATAGAGTGATGTTAGCTTGAGTTTTCTTCAGTTGATCGAGGATCTTGCTCTCCTCAAGGGTCATTTCTGCCATAGGAAGATTTTCAATGCCCTTCCCCTTGTCATTTGTTGGTAGCGAGCTCGGAATCTTGTAATGTCTCCCGGATCTTGTCATGTGATTTATTGAAGAAAGGAAAAACTAAAATCCAGTTTCCTTGTAAATCTCGAGTTGTTCTGCCGCCCTGTCGATTTCTCCGAGGAGTTCTTCAAATGATATCATCCCACATAAGTCGGCTACTGGGCCAGTTCTTCCTGAAGCTTGTTCTTCGCTTGAATCTTCAAATTCTTCCCTCCATCCGGTGGCAACAATTCTATTTTCCCTCGTGAAGTCAATGCATTCCACAACTTCAACGGCTTCCTCATATAGGCCTTCCCATTCTGTGGGGATATGTATGGGTGAAGGGACCAGGTGCCCTTGTAGCTTCAAAGCATCAAATTACTCGGTGATACTGCAAATGCTGTTGGTTTGCTTGAATACTTCCGCCATGATCTGGACAACACCATCTAAGCTGACTTCATCGGTTGGTACCACCCAACTATTTGATTCTCGGGCCCGTTTTCGTTCTTCCAAAAATAGCGCGCTGAACCTCTGGCAATCGATAATCTTCTGTGAGGGCAATTTTAGCCTGAACTCTAGGAGTTGATTCAATACCTATGACAATTCCATACTTCCACTTTCAGAACGGGTACGGACAGTGATGCATGCCCTGGTAAGGAGTGACAGCACTTGATCAGCGAGGCTAGTAGGGTGTAGGAGGAAATATGGGCAAAGTTGAAGAGGTTTAAGAGGGTATAGGGGTGTGATTTGGATTGATGGATCGAAATTCGAGTTTTCTTCCAAGAAGATGGAATTAGTGTGATTTGGGAGGGGGTTATGAGTAGTGTTTGGCTTGGGATTGGCTGGTGGGGCGATGGTACCCCGGTCAATGAGATCTTGGATTATGTTTTGAAGATGGAAGCATTGGTCGGTGGTATGGATAGCAGTTTAGTGGAAGGCACAATGAGCATCGGTCTTGATGTTTCTTGGGAGTGGATTTGGCAATGGACGTGGATCCAAGGGTTTGATAAGGTTTCGGCTTAACAGGACTTGGTAAACTTTGGAGAAGGGAGCATGAAGCTCAGTGTATTCCCTTCGAATGGGGGCAAGGCGACTTTCTGGTGCCCATGATGCGATTGGCTGAGAGATGTTGTTGATGGTTGAGACTGTAGCATTGGCAGGCTTATCATACTTTCTAGGGGTGAACTGTCCGGACACCTTCTTCGGTTCAAATTTTGTTTTGGCAAGACCTTCCTCGATTTCTACTCCTGCCTCTCTGAGAGCTCGAAAGTGGGGGTAGTACTGTCCTCCTATGGTTGCTAGGACATGGGGCAAGAAATTATTCTTCACTATGTTGACTTATTCTTCTTCAGATGGCCGATTGGTCATGGTAGCTACTTTTTCCCTCCATCGGGCTATAAGGTTACTGACTGATTCCCCAGAGTTTTGTTTGAGTAGCTCTAAATCCCTACGGATGACCTCAAGCTCTTCGTTGTATTTGTACTGCGACATGAATTCTCGGGCTACATCCTCCTAGCTACGGATTCTGGATTCCTCAAGAGATAAAAACCATCAGAGGGCACTATCCTTTAATGTTTGCTGAAACAATTGGGCCATGACCTCTTCAGAAGCCCCTAGGAGAGTCATGGAACGATTATAACTACGCAGATGAACAATTGGGGGACTACTCCCCCCGAACTTCTCGGGTAATCTCGCTTTAGGATAAGGAGACATATGGGTGTAGTCCATGTAATTTCCAGAGATTCGGACCTGGTCGAACATCTTAGTGAGCATTTTAAGATCTTCTTTGACTTTATTCAACTCCTCCTCCTTTGGATCAGCGACCACAGGCAGGTTAGCCACAGGCTGGGTAATGTTTGGCATTACAAGCTGGGCAGGCGGTGGCCCATTAGCAGGAGGGGCATGTGGAGCATGCTGATATTCCTCCGGGACCTAGATGGGCTCGGGTGGACCCATAGCAGGATGGAACATGGCCTTGGGCTCTTGAGGAATACGGACTTGGTTTCGTTGCATTTCTCCGACCTCGGCTTGGAGATTGTCAATATTGGCCATGAGCTGGGCTAGAACTGTCGGCAGATCCGGTTGTATGACTGGTGCTTGATCCGCATTCTCCATGGAAGATGGATGGATTCCGGACTCGTATGAAGTAGTAGAGGAGAGGATGAAACTCCGAGGTGATTTGACTGAAGACCGAAGCCAATAAGGAGCCAGGCCAAGGGGGTGCGATCGACCTGAGAAGGCGTAGGATGAGATTTAATTTTGAGAAAAAGGGAAGAAACTATTTTTGGATTTTTGATAAATAAGGGAGAAATGTTTTTGGATTTTTAATAAAGAAGGCATAAATCTTTTTGGATTTTTAATAAAGAAGGGAGAAATGTTTTTGGAGACAGAACTCATCATGATTATTATGATTATTATGTTCTCACTTGTACTTAATTCTCCTAAATGCAATGCCGGACGGGACCCGAGCCTAGAAAAGTTGGGGTTCTTAATACATACAAAGCTATATTTGGACTTTTAACTAGGCTCTCGGACAGGGTCCCGTTTTTAAAAAATGCCCGAAAAATTGGGCGGCAGGCCGACCCGGAATTTAGGCAGAGTTTCGGGTTGAAACCGACAATCTAAAGTGCGTGTCCTAGGCTTGACACCTATATGAGGGTATGTAGTTGGTTGGGTGAATCGGCATGGGTTCCCCCCTTTGGCGTGACTTCCTCGATATACGTCTTGCTCTTGCGGGCAATCAGTACGTGTGGACAAGCCATTTGATATACATGAGTGTACGTGAATTGCCTCACCATATACCTCGTGGGGACGGTACGTGTGAAAGCGAATTTGATATACTCGGTGTACGTGAACGAATTCCCTGCGATATACCTCCTGTCATGACTTTGGTGAAGAGGTACGATGCGGGGGAACCGTTCGATATACGTCGAAGGTACTTGGCCAATGGAAGGTGAGAGTCATATTGCTTAGGCTAACTGCGACCTGCCGGACCAGCGCCCATCACGAAGTGACCCTCCAGTTACTGGGTAAAATTTGGTAAATATCAATGCTCTTTGGTGATATCGTGTGAATCATCCATGATCCTCTTATTAGTATCTTATGATGAGAATGCCTTTCTTCATTATGCCAAGCAGGGAGCCAATGTACAAGTACCCCAAAAGGTACACCAAGTATGGATGGGTGATTCGTGCAACATGGGGATATACATATGATCCTAGGTGCACGTGGTGTGAAGTATACATGGAGAATTTTCTACAAGTGTGTGAATATAAGCATAGGCATGGGATATACATATGAGAAAGGGGGATAGGCAGATATGGGGGGGGGGGATATAAACAAATATAGCATCCATGTAAATATAATCAAGCCCTCAAAATATAATAAAGAAAATCCCCAGCAGAGTGGCCACTGTGGCCATAACCAATCCCCGTCGCGGAGGGAGGAAGGGATCCTTCAGGTCCCGCGCGTCCCCTCTCGGGAGAGCGCTTCGGCCGGCGTCCATTTGTGAGGTGTGAAAATATAGAGAGATTTAGAGTTGCCAATCTATTTTACTCAAAACAGACAAAAGAAAAGGGAGAGCCACCCCGACGGATGGCATCCAAAGACATACTGCTGCGTGCGAAACCAAATGATTCGAGAAGGGTTCGGAGGCTTAGTTACGAAATGGGAAGGTGTTAGGCGCCCATTCCGCCCTTTCGATTTCTCATGGATATTTGCTATTTTCCTTTATATTCCCCCCCGTGATATGTGTGCATGTGTATATATAGAAAGGAGGTAGGAATCCTCGATTTGTATCATGATAAAGACAAAGCGAGTCATCCGTAGGAATGTGAGATTAGTGTAGAAAATAAGATTTACGTGATTACCCCTACGTTGATCGTTATAAGGGAACGATAACGTATATGGAATAATACGTTACTAAGAACAAGTATATAGAATATAATGGAAAATGAGATAAAGATAAGATAGAAAATAAGAGGAAAAGTGAGAAAAGGACTCGAGTCTCGGGTTTTACCCGGAGACGCCTACGTAGCCTATAAAGGCATCAAAGTCCACGTAGTTCGCATACAAACGAGGGTTGGGGTTTAACCCATAAATACAAATGGAGAAATCTCTTATTTGTGAATGTGTGTGTGTGTGTGTAAAAAAGTGTTTTAGTTGTGAGAAGAGTGTGGAAAAAGTGTGAGAATCCCTACTTGAAATTTATGAACAAACCCTCTTTTTCTTGTTTTTTTGGGTTTTATTTATATGAAAATAGCAGATGTGCAATAATACGATATAAAAGTATTTTAGGATATGTGAAATAAGATAATAAAAATGCTTAAGTAATAAAACAAGTTATTGCAAATTTAAGAAGATTTGAAGAGAAAGATGAGAGAGATGGACCTTCTTTGATCTTGATCTTGAATGTTGAGAAGCAACCCTTGCACTTGGATGATGATGGAGAGTGGTTAATTCATCAAGTTTGATGAAAGGAATGATGTAAAGTGGGAGTAAAAGGAGGATTTGGAAGTTGAAATCACGCTGCTTTCGAGAGAGGTTTCTGGGATTCGTTGAGAGTGATTTGCTTCTGATCTGAGCTCCCCTTGTAAATGAGGCCAAGGCCTCCTTTTATAGGCCCAGGGGTCTGCCGATAGGCAGGGTCTGGGACCTGCCATTTGGCAGTGCGCTTTATGATTTTTCGGAAAATATGCCGCCGAGGGCAAACCGTTGATCAGAATCGCGCACGGGGCATACCGTTGGAAAGGTATTTTCGAGACCTATGAAAGTACTTTGGACCGGTCCCGAGTTCGGGAGTTGACTTTGGGTCAATTGTGGCTCGAAATGGTTTGTCGGTCCGCTGGACGGGGAATTATTCGGACGCAAATGGATCGTTCGTCTGCATGGTAAGTCTGAATCACGCGCGGGATGGACCGTTAGAAAGGTTAGGAGATGTACTTCGACATTCCAAAGAGTTTGGCCCGGTTCGATGACCTCTCGGAGTCAAATAGATCGTTCATCCGCATGGTAAGTAAGAATTGCGAACGAGATGGACCGTTTGAAAGGGTATTCAGTGCCCTTTAAAGATTCATTCAGCCTCGATCAAGCAGAAGAGTTGACTTAGGTCAAAAGAGCCCGGGAGCGCCCGGTGGCCTCTAGGATGGGTTTCGAGCGCAAATGGATCGTTCGTACGCATGGTAAGTCAGAATCGCGCACTGGGCGGACCGTTAGAAAGGTTATTCAGTGCCCTTCGAAAATTCTTTGAGTCTCGGTCGAGATGAAGAGTTTGACTTTTGGGTCAAACTGAGCCGGGGAGTGCCCGAAGGCTTTTAGGTCAGTACTCGGGACGTGACCAGGGTTTATAGTGATGAGTGGGGGTACTAGGGACCTAAGGAGAGTTAGGGGGTAACAGAATGAGGTGTCTACATCTTCCATTAATTTCCATGCTTTCATTTACTTTCTTTCTCTACTTTCTTGCCTAGATTAATTTATTTCTTGTTGTAATTAGTTTAGTTGTAGTTTAATTAGTTATTTCATGCTTAGCCCCTAGATAAATAGGGTCGGGATTGTGTTGCGCCATTAATGGGCCTCGAGCTCCGAAAATTAGGTTTTGTGTAAAATTGCGTTTAATTGAAACCGCGTGAAATAAAGTTGGATTGTTATGCATTTAACTTTATTTGTCACGCAAATTTAGTGTTTATAGAGACAATTCGAATTTAATCCGCGTGTAATGATTTTTGATTAAATGTTTAATCTCGCAACTTTGGGTTAAATTCCTTATTGTGTGATGTTTATGCTTAATTAAAAATCCTCGATTAAATTTCTCTCGAGCCTTAACTCTAATTAGTAGTTGTTTCGATCCGTGTGGTAGAATGCGATCCCGATCCTCGCTTTACTTTTGTGTAGCGTAACTTATTCTTTTCTTTTGTCAACTTTCCCAACCATCACCTTTTATTTTAATTAGTTTACACTTTTATTCTTGAAGCTTTAAAACAATTAAAATCTAAAGTTCAATCACTCCCTGTGGATTTCTCACGATACCCGACTTATCGCTATGCTTGCCTCGCAAGTGTAGTAGTATCTTAGGTTTTTGCATTGAGTTGCCAAACTGATAACAACGATTTGCGTATTACAAGAGGGCTTGAAAGTAATTTAATCGAGCATTTTCAATTAAGCATAAACATCACACAATAAGGAATTTAACCCAAAGTTGCGAGATTAAACATTTAATAAAAAATGATCACACAGGGATTAAATTAGGATTGTCCCTCTAAACACTAAAGTTGCGTGACAAATAAAGTTAAACGCATAACAATCCAACATTAATGCACATGGTTTCAATTAAAAATAATTTTACACAAAACCTAATTTTGGAAGATCGAGGCCCGTTAATGGCGGAACACAGTCCCGCCCCTATTTACTTTTGTGTAGCATAACTTAATATTTTCTTTTGTGACCTTTATCAACCATTACCTTTTCTTTTATTATTTTTACACTTTATTCTTAAAGTTTTAAAACAATTAAAATCTAAAATTCAATCACTCCCTATGGATTTCTCATGATACACGACTTATCGCTATGCTTGCCTCGCAAGTGTAGTAGTAGCGTAAGTTCTCATGACGCACGGTTTGCGCTCGATCACTGATGCAAGGTGTTGGGCTACCAAATCAGAGACTTTCCCCCGAGGAGTAGAGGTCTCAGTAGCTCTATGATCAGGAGGAGTTCCAGACCAAATCAATTTCCTAGCCAAACTAGGAGTAATGAATGATGGAGGATCAACACTCAAGGAAGGTATTTCAACCCCAACAGGTTGAGCAGTGATATTCATGGTCTTATCAGCAAAACCCCTTCTCAATCTTCTCAAAGGTGAAGCCTCTTTTTGAACAACATGGGGCTTCTTGGAAAATTCCTTAACAGGTGTAATTTCCCCCCCCCCCCCCCCCCCAAGATGGAACAACATCCTTTTTCTTAGTTCCTTAAGTTGGAACATCTTCTTTCTTATTTTTTCCCCATCGGCACCAGGGAAAATTATGGCAAAGATATCAGACATTCTCCTCTCCTTCATCATTAGATCAACAATGTCAATACTCAAATCAAAAGAATATTCTTCAACAACTGAAGAAGATACTGGATCTTCCTCAAGATCAATCACCAAAGAAGGAGGAGCAGTAGGCCGAGAAATAAAAGAAGAAGTGGTGTTTTTATATTTCAACAAATAGGAAGCAAATCTCACATGCTCCCCATCAACTGATTGATGAAAACCCTAGACAAACTTCAAATGTTTTATATTAATGTCACTCTTTTTGGGGGGTTTTCTTTTACTGTCAGCTGCAAATTAAAATTAAATAAAAGAAAAAGTCAGTGTAACATTTTATCAAACAACAACAGAGCTAGTATAAAAATAATAATAATAAAGAACAACCTATCCCCTTGCCATAAGGTGGACATCTAGAACCTTGGTACATGTTATTCCCATTTAATGGGGCGTGTTGCCAATTTTTCATCACAAACCCATGTTCAAAATAATCCCTATTAGAATCGGGGAGATTGAACACTAAAGCTCTGTTAGAAAACCTAGTTTTTAAATAAAAGGTGGTGTCGCTGGTGACCCGTTTATAACAAAACATAATTTTTGGGATCCCAACATGAGTTCCATGAATTTGATTCAGCGTATGTATGCCATTAACTACCCTCCATGTATTTGGAACTACTTTTACAGGTACAATATCGAAATATTGGAAAAATTCCAAACACATGGGATTAGGCGAGAAATAAAAAAACACATTTTGCTACAAAAATAGAGGGAAACTAATGTCCGTCAGCTAAAGAAAATATATCAGAAGGACAAGCAAGTTATTCCAAATCAACCCAATAAGGAATCTCAAAATCGACTCTAAACTTATCGAATGACTAGATAAGGTAAACCATGATGACTAAAGAAAATAAAGAAGAAGGAATGAAGAAATTCTTATAGAATAATAAGGAATCAAGTAAGGCGGATGACAGAAAGAATGTTCATAAGAAGAAAAATGAGAAAACAAAGACTTTGGAAACAGTATCGAAAAAGGTTAAAGACTATCGGATTCTGTCACCTTTATATATGCTGCCTCAAAAAATGAGAAAATTTATGATCACAAGTGATGACAGTTGTGTTCTCAACGATTAATCAAAGGAAAAAGACGCAAGTACGTAAATGTTTGCTAAAAACTCAAAATATTTACAAATTTGCCATTTTGCGCTCAAAATTTCTACGCAAAGTGGAAAGTTTTTACAAGTGTTAAAGGTATGTAATTAATCAAGACATGAGAAATATGCCCGAGCAACTTTTTGGGCAAAATATTCCACACTCTCACATCCAACCTCAATTGTTAAACATTGGGAGCTTTTGTTGATACAAAAATTAGTGAGCTGTTGTGGACCAATTATATGGAGACACGCGTCATCTAACATGGCACAAGTTTAAGTACCGAGATACTCATTGTACTGAGCTACTCAGTGTACCGAGCAACTTATTAGGAAAACCAAATGACCAGACAAATTCAATGTTTATTGTATTACCGTCATTCTTCACCATGTGCAGATGTATATACCTATTCGATAAAGGCACACTATCTATTCACATTAACAACCCAATGGCTATAAATACTTTATAATACCCTCATGGTAGGGTAAGCTAACCAAGCAAACATAATTGAGATCAAGGCAAGACACCCAATAATACAAAATAGTGGACGTAGGCCATTTCATTAAGGCTGAACCATTTTAAAACTCTCTTGTCTTATTTCTTTACTCATATTTATCTGTGATTAATTAATCAGATCAAATCTAGTTTTTTACATCAACAGATTTTTCTGTTGATAAAAAAATTAGTCAGCTGACATGGACCAATTATATGGAGACACGCATCATCTAACATGACATAAGTTCAAGTACCGAGGTACTTAGAGTACCGAGCTACTTAGAGTACAGAGCTACTCAGCGTACCGAGAAACTTATTGGGAAGACCAAACTACCAGACAAATTCAATATTTATTGTATTACAGTCATTCCTCACCATGTACAGATGTATATGCCTATTCGATAAAGGCACACTATCTATTCACATTGATAGCCCAAGGGCTATAAATACTTTGTAATACCCTCATGGAAGGGTATGCTAACCAAGAAAACATAAAAAAGATCAAGGCAAGACACTCAGTAATACAAAATAGTGGACGTAGGCCATTTCATTAAGGCTGAACCACTTTAAAACTATCTTATCTTATTTCTTTACTCACATTTATATGTGATTAATTAATTAGATCAAATCTAGTTTTTTACATCAACCGATTGGCGTTGTCTGTGGTAACGACTATACATAGTGTTTTTCACAAAAAAAACTCATCATAAATAGTTGATATCCTAGAATCTAGCAATAGGAATAATGAAAGGAGTCCTCCTAACCCTTCCTCCCCTCGAAATGAAAACGATATCACAGGAATCTTGGCAAGCTTATCCAGGGGACGAACGGATATGCCAAAAACTATATGACAGTTCATTCAGACTGTTCAAAATGGAGCATTTTCCCAGACAGGCCAACGAAGCATCCAAAGAAGTATGCATCCACCATATTCACGACAACCACAATCTATGTCACGATCCAGGCATACTGAATTCCATTATTCTGGGAATTCAAGGGATCCATCCCATTATTCCGGTTTGACTTCTCCTATAAGAATTTTGGATTCTCAGGAAAACATCACTCTAACTCTAGAGAGACCAAGTGCTCTGGAAAGGTTTAGCAGAGCCTCTCCATTCGACCATTTGGGCCCTAGAGGGAATAGAAATCCTCCTTGATTTTCGTCGAGAAATTCTCAATAACCGAATGATTTGAGGGAAGGCTCATCCAAATCATATCCAAACCCAAGACCTGCATCTCGCAAATAAAAATCCCAGGAGGAGAATTCTGTGCGATCTATTGCTCATGAAAACACAAATAAATCAGGGGCTGGAAATGATGTATGGAAAGGATATATTCAGAGGTTGGAAGACAGGTTAGGAGAGAAGGATAAGGCCAAGTACCATCTCCAAAGAACCTTTATTAACAGATCTCCATTTATACAAGAGACTGTATACTTTCCCACATCGAAGTATGATGGAAAAATTGATCACGTTCTTCAAATAGAGCAGTACCAAGCTGTAATAGATATTTATGTATTCCTAAATAAAATGAGGTGCAGGGAGTTCTCACGAGCCATTACCGGATCTGCTCAGATATGGTACAAAATCCTTCCTCAGGGGCAGATTGCAACGTTCCACCAACTAGTAGAGCTCTTTGTAGGAAATTTCTATTTTAGTGCAGAACCAGTTAAAAGGGTAGCACATTTATTAAGTGTTAGGCAGAAAGCAGGTGAAAGTACCAGAGATTACATTACTCGTTTCAACAATGAGAAAATGAAGGTCATCGACTATGAGGAGAAGACCACCATCATAGCTCTCATGAGTGGTCTTTTTTCTAGACAAGATGTATTACACCTTGGCCAAGGATCCCCCCAAATCCATGGTTAAGTTGATGACAAAAATAACCAAAATTATGAAAGTCAAAGAGGCTATGGCTACGAAGAAGAATGATGAGGCAAAGGTGGAGGCTAAATCTGAAGTCAAGTTAGAGAAGAAAGATCACAAGAATAATTGTGGGAGAAATCAGTCGAAAGGCAAAGAAACATTGGATCACTTAAGGAAGTATACAAATTATACGCCCTTAAAGGTGGATATAAACCACGTTCTGGAGGAAATCAAGAACAACGAGGTACTAAATTGGACAGAAAAGCTAAAGATAACCCCTGAGAGGAGGGATCAATCCAGATATTGTGAGTTCCATAAAGATCATGGTCACACAACCAAGCAGTGTGTAGCTATCCAAAATGAGATAGAGGAACTCTTTAGATGAGGAAAGCTAAATAAGTTTGTTGATCGTCAGAACGGAGGAAGGAACAACAACAGATCTCAACAGAGGTCCAAATCTCCATGCTGACCAAGAGAAGATAAGAAAAGGTACCATGAAGATGATCCTGATCTCCCCAAAAGTCCAAGACAACCTGAGTGTGAGGTATTTTTGATTCGTTTCGGTTCACTTGATTATAATATGATTACAGGTGGAGACGCATGAGGGGGTGAATATACCACTGAAATGAAAACTTACCTCAGTGAGGCTCAAGCTTGTTCCTATATATAGTGAATAAATCTGGCAGAAGAAGATCGCCCAATGAAGGTCAACAAAGAGAAGCTGGTCATTGGCTTTTCTAAAAAAGATTTGGAAGGCATTTTGTATCCTCATGATGATCCTCTAGTGATCAAAATGAGAATGAAGGATGTAATCATTTCAAGAGTGTTGATGGATAATGGTAGCTCGGTAGATATCATATTTTACCCTTATTTCGATAGTTTGAACTTGAAACTTGGTCGGTTGGAGCCGTATCACAAGCCCCTCATTGGGTTTTCTGGAAAAAAAGCTTTTTCACTTGGAATGATCAAGTTAGAAATATTGATTAGTTGCTGACCAGCAAGCAGAATAGAGAAAATGCATTTCTTTGTGGTGGAGAAGAATGTCCAGTCAACCTACAATATAATCATGGGGAGAGTAGGCCTGAAAAAGTTTGAAGAAGTTCCATCCACTATACATCAATGTTTAAAGTTACCGACCAATATTAGGGTTGGAATTATAAAGGTAGATTAGAAGGTATCTCGATAATGCTACTACTCATCTGCTGAGCAAGAGGAATTGGAGTATGCTAGGAAGAAAATAACCACTTATCAAGTGGATAAATCTGATGAGTCTGAGATTAAAACCTTAGACCCAAGAGATTAAACGAAACTCGTTAAAATGCCAAGTCATAGAGGCAACATAAAATATTATTATGGATGACGAGCAACCAGAAAGAACAACTCATATTCGTATTTCACTTGATCCTGTATTGAAGCAAGAGCTGTTGGCATTTTTTAAAGAAAGAAAACAGGTAATTACATTGAGTCGCGAGTATATGTCGGGGATAGAACCAGCTTTCTTATGCCACGAGCTTAATGTCGATAAGGAGATCAAACTAGTGAAGCAAAAGAGAAGATTATTTAGTCCAGAGAAGAACCAAGCTATTCAAGAAGAAGTGGAAAAGCTATAAAAGCTTCTTTTATCGAAGACATGAAATATCCTGATTGGATGGATAATGTTATGATGGTCAAGAAGAAGAAGAATAAGTGGAGAATGTGTGTGTACTTCATAAATATGAATAAAGCTTTCCCAAAAGATCATTTTCCTTTGCCCAGAATCGATCAGCTAGTGGATACAATTTCAGGGCATGAGCTACTACGCTTCATGGATGCCTATTCTGGATATAATATAATTAAAATGAAGCGAGAAGATAGGGAAAGTACCTCTTTAATTACCCCCCGAGGAACATATTGTTACAATGTTATTCCTTTTGGTCTAAAAAATGCAGGTGCTACATATCAGCGGCTGGTGAACAAGGTGTTTATGGAGTAATTGGCAAAAATATGGAGGTATATGCCGACGACATGTTGATTAAAAGAAGAAATCTACTAACCATATGACTAATTTGAGCTAAACCTTTGATCAACTGGAAAAGTACCATATGGAGATGAACCCGACCAAGTGTGTTTTTAGCGTACAAGAAGGCATGTTCCTCGGATACATTGTAAATCAAAGAGGTATTGAAGCCAACCTTGATAAGATAAAAGCTTTGCTAAAGTTACAATCTCTAACCCCCAAGAGGGTAGTGCAGAGCCTTGTGGGGCATGTCGCATCTCTCAACAGATTCGTCTCCCGAGCAACGGATATATGTCTTCCATTCTTCAAGGTGCTCAGAAAGACCTTTGAACGGAACGATGAATGCGACAAAGCGTTCATCGAGTTAAAGAGATACTTAGGGACTCCACCTTTATTGTCTAGGCCAGTAGAAGGAGAAAAACCATACTTGTACTTAGCTATCTCAGAAAGTGCAGTTAGTTCGGCCTTGATAAAAATAGAAGGAGTGAAAAATCTAATTTATTATACTAGCAAGGCATTAAGGGGACCAGAAATCAGGTATCCCAAACTGGAGAAGTTGGCATTGTCATTAATTAAAGTAAGCCGAAGAATGAAACCGTATTTTCATGCCCATACAATAGTGGTGTATACTAACATGCCACTCGGTCAGGCTTTACATAAGATAGAGAAGTCTGGAATATTGATGTAGTGGGCAGTGGAGTTAGGGGAATATAACATTATCTATGAACTACGATCCTATCTCAAAGGATAGGCAGTGGCAGATTTCATTGCTGAGTTTACCTACCCAGATGACTTAAATCAATAAGGGGCCAATATAGAGAAACTCAAGGATACTAGAGGATCAACAGAACATATCCTCGATCAACTCCCAACAGTAGAATTACCATAAGGGATGGAAACCGATCAACTAGAGTCCTCTAGTAAAGTAAAAGAGTTGAAAAAGAAGTATGAAGAAAGGAAGGACAAGATATTCCATCAAGGGATTCTGTTTAACCAAGGCTTTGATGATAATATTCCTACATGGAATTTATATGTTGATTGTTCTTCATGTGCAACAGGTTGCGGAGCTAGAATTATTCTCAACAGTCTGGATGGGATAGACATTGAATATTCTCTGCGTTTCTAATTCCAATCTTCTAATAATGAAGCTGAGTATGAAGACGTGATTCTGGGTCTCAACTTAGCTAAATCAATGAATCCAAAGAAAGTTGTGGTGTTCAACGATTCACAATTAGTGGTGAATCAGATGCTAAGTATTTATGCAGCAAAAGGGGAGTTCACGTCAAGATACTTAACCAAGGCTCTGGAGATTGTAGACAATTTGGTAGTTGTTCAGGTGGTTAGAATACCTAGACTGGAAAATGCACGGGAAGATGCACTTGCTCGGTTAGCCTCAGCGACTCACATCGAGTTATGAAGAATAATCCACATTGAAGTACTTGCGAGCATAAGTATTGATAAAGACCTGGTGGTGAATTTTATGGCCTTGGATATGGGATAATCTTGGATGGATCCCATTAGGGTCTATATTTAAGAAGGTGTTTTACCAGCCGACTTACTTGCAGCCAAATGGTTAAAGTACAAGGCTTCCAGATATCTTTTGAATAATGGGGTTCTGTACATGAGAGATTTTATAGCTGGTTTACAGAGGTGTGTTCATCCAGTAGAAGTCAAGGACCTAATAGAGAATTTCATGAAGGATCTTGTGGGCCACATGTAGCAGGAAGTACTCTACTACAGAGAATGAGTACGCAAATATACTATTGGCTAACAATGCGCACTGATTGTACGGCTTATGATAAAAAAATGTGACAAGTGTCAATGATTTTCTACTATACGAAGAACTCCTCAGGTGATGCTAACACCAATCACTTCACCCTATTTGCTTTGTGGGAAATAGATTTAGTTGGGCCATGTAATACCCCACGATTTTCAAGACTCATAATTTAACTACTTTGGGAGAAATAATATTTATTTAAATTACAGAATTCTAATTTGGCACTTAATGTCAATATTTGAGGATGTTAGGAAGTATTCCGAATGATGATTCTGAGTGTGTGATTGATTCCAGATGGGTCGAGATAGTCGAAATGACTGTACTTGGGTCTTATTTGCATTCCGGAATACTTTAATTTCGTTTGACTCGAATTGGAGTAACCGGATCATTTAAAGTGTGTATTATCATTTAAAGTTGGGTATCTTTGACCTAAGGCTTAAAAAGCCTACGGGAGATAACAATCTCATTTGAGAGAAAGAGAAAGCCCTAGAGAGAGAGAAGAGGAAAGGAAGAAGAGAAAGGGGAGAAACTTGGAGATTCCGTCCATTACGCGATTTCGAGGAAGATTCAGACTCTAAAACTTTGATGCAAGTGATTAAACTTGCTAAATAATTCTTGTGCATCATTTATTTCATGATTTGTGGATTTAAATTATGGATTTTGGGTTTAAAATACCAAAACCTATATTTTGGGTTAAATATTATATTTGAGGTGTGGGTATATGGATTTAAGGTTTTAAAACTTATTGGGTAGAAATATAATGAATTTTAATGTTAGAAATATGTTTGGGTTGAAGAGAAATGGTTAGAAGATGATAAATATGATTTTTTTTTTGGAAATTTTTGCTTTTGGAGAAAAATAGCCATTTTCGTAGCTTCTGAACAGGTCGAATCGATTCGGCTCCCTTTCCGAATCCATTCGGAATGTTACAAGTATCCAGGTCTAAGTGACCGAATCGATTCAGAACCAAAGCCGAATCGATTTGGACCCAAAGCCGAATCGATTCATCCTAAGACAGATTCCCAGGTCCTTTGGACCAAATTGATTCGCATTAGGAGGCAAATCGATTCACTAGGCCGAATCGATTCAGATTGGGCCGAATCGATTCGAAAATAGGGCTATTTTTAAGAATTTTTTCTAAAGTGAGTTTCGTTTCGTTTAGGTTTATCGATTTGGAACCTTCGTATATGTTATGAGAAGTATGTTTTGGAGTCTTTTAAGGAGTTTCCTTTAAGGTGAAATGTTGGGGTCATATTGATTGATTTAGAGAGAGTGCGAATTTAAGTGATCGTATCGACTAGCAGGAAATCCCACTATCATCGATTTTTCTATTTGGAGATAGTTATGGGTCTAAAAGTGAGAGGCAGGATGCACTTAGCGATGTTGGACTTTTGGATTGAATCACAAATGTGATAACGTTAATGGTTCATATAATCGATTGAGCCATAATATGGATTGGGGATAATGATTGTTGATCGGTGTATTCGGATTTAGATGGTATCCTTAAGGTTGATTGGATTGGGAGACTTTTCATACTCATAGGTGTAATGGATGAGCTTCAAGTGAGGGATCGTATTGTGAAATAATGGGAAGGTATGCGAGTTAGCAACGGTTAGTATAATGAGAGTCAGATATTATAAAGGTCCGTTTGATTCACAAATTTTCCATGGAAAATGTCAAATCAGTGGGCAAATATGGCATTTGCCCACTTTTTGGTTTGTTTGATAACAAAATTTGCCTACAACCCATTTGCCTATGTACAACACCTCTAATGCATGAAAAGTCGATAAATTTTTCTTTGCTATTTGAGGAAGAATTATTTCCCAAACAATTTGCCACTTCTTATAAGTGCTTTTTTTATATTTTATGCTAAAATATAATAAAAATAATTTTACAAACTATTTTATAAAACTATTTTAAATAAAAAATTGTTTTATAAAAAATGTTTTTAAATTGTTTTAAAAACTATTCAAAAAATGTTTTAAAACTGTTAAAAAACTTTTTTAAAAACAATTTAACAACTGTTTAGAAAAATATTTTTTAAAACCGTTTTATTAAAAAATCTGTTTTCAAACTGTTTAAAACACTATTTTAAAAGGTTTAAAAACTGTTTTGAATAATTAAGAAAACTGTTTCGAATATTGTAAAAACTGTTATATAAAAATGTTGTAAAAAAACTTCTTTAAAAATTATTTTAAAAACTATTTTAATAATGTTATATAAAAACTGTGTTTGAAATGTTTAAAAAAACTATTTCAAAAACTGTTATAAATAAAAAAATATTGTTTTATAAAAAATGTTATAAAAATATTTTTAAAATGTTTTAAAACAGTTTTAAAAAACTGTTTTATTAAAAAGTTGTTTTAAACTATTAAAAACACTATTTTAAATGGTTTAAAAATTGTTTTGGATAATTTAAAAGCAGTTTCGAATATTGTAAAATTTATTTTAAAAAAATGTTTTATCAAAAATTTTAAAAAACCTTGTTTTATAAATGTTTTAAAAATTTCTTAAAAACTTTTTATAAAATATTTAAATAAACTAATTGGATTCATTTTAATTTTGCCTAATTATTGTTTGATAGCTTTGTGTGAAAAAAGGTAGGTAAAATTTGCTACCCAAGGAAAATTCCTTTATATGCAAGCGTAATATAGTATGTATACATGTGTGGCATAATTATATATACCTTGTGTGATGGCTTTCATTTATTTGATGTGATTGTATATATATCTACTGTGAATGATATATATATACTAGCGGATGCCCGTGCCCGAGGGCACAGTGATAAATTTTCCCCCGTGATAAAATCCAGCCCATAATAATTCACCTTTTAAAAAAAACTTAAAAAAAATAAAAATATATATATATATATATTTTTAAAAATATTTTAATAAAAATAATAATAAAATAATAATGTATGTATGTATGTATGTATGCATGCAAGCATGCAACACATAAAATGTCATACATATTTATCATACATGTTTATCATGCATGAATTACTATTCATAACACCATTGTCCCATTATATATATATATATGTATGTATGTATATATATATATGTATGTATGTATATATTGTGTGGGCATACCCTCCAGTTCTATCATGGGAAGTTGCGCGATGTGGGTGAGGCCCCTGGTTTGATGAGCAGGGTGCGTATAGTCCCCTGGTCATAGTTATCCTTAATTTGTTGTGTGATTTATTCTCGGTGAGAAGTCTTGGGTATGATTCGTTCTCACTTTCAGTTTTGAAACTGTAAGGACAAGTTGTCCATATTTATGTATATGTTATGTCATACGCCGTTACAAGATTGTTGGTTGAAAAGATCACATCGTCATCAACAAAATCCGAAGATCAAAAAAAGAAAGAATTTGGGAATCAGACCTGGCCGGACCGATCCGGTCCAGAAAAAGAACCGATCCGGTTTACCGGACCGATCCGACCATCTACCGGACCGATCCGTTTTGTCAGACTCCAGTAGCCACCGGATCCATAGCAAACCGATGAAGGAAAAAGTCCCGGACCGATCCGATGCCAACCAGGCCGATCCGGTTTCAGAAAAAGAACCGATCCGACTTACCCGGACCGATCCGCCTAATCGACCGGACCGATCCGGCGAGGATAATCACTGCTAGATCGTGCAGCCGATTTTGAAGGGTTTCGATCCCTTATTTAAACCACGATCAGCAGTTGGTTTTCCAGAGACTTATACACGATTTTCAGAGCATATCAACCCTAAAGTCTTCACCTATTGAGTCCTATGATTCTAGGTTTTTAGATTCACACATCTTCCGTATCTTTGTGAATCAAATTTGGTAACCCATAGAACACCATTGATGTTGTTCAACCCTTTGTGAAGTGGACCATTTCTTTCTCTTCATTGCAGCCCTACTGGGCAGGGATAGTTCCAGCCGCAAGCCCTACTGGAAAGGGATTTTCTTCCAGCCGCGACTACAGAATCCGATACCCGAGGGTAATTCTTAGTCAACCTGTATTTCATTGTAATCCGATTGTAAACCGTATTTTACAAATTATAGTGATATACAAATGGTTTTGCCCCTGTGGGGGACTTTTCTAGAAACTTTGTGTGTTGAATAATTCTTGCATGATTTCATATTGTTTCAATCACACCTAGTTGCATGCTTAGGGTTAATTTGGGTTAAAAGGCATTTATTATATTGTTTCCTTATTTGAACGCAAGCGCCAACTCTTTCAAATTGGTATCAGAGCGGGTTACGCTAATCTATCGCGTATTCCTTTTTCCGCAAAATTTTTCTAAAGATATCAATTTTTGAAATAAATTGATTTTTGAAAAGAGCGTGTTCAAATGGAGAAGTCATATTATAAAATGCCTATTTTTGACGGGTCGAATTATGCCTATTGGAAAGCCCGTATGAGGTCGGCTTTAAAAGCCATTGATGAACGTGTCTGGATTTTGGTTGAACGAGGATGGACTCCTCCAACCGTGACTGTTGATAATGTGACCAACTTGAAACCTGACATCACTTGGACTGATGATGAATTTAAATGGTCGTCTTTTAACTCTAAGGGTCTAAGTGCTATTTCTGGGTCTGTCACTCCTGATGAGTTCAAACGCATAATGACGTGCACCACGTCAAAAGAAGCATGGGATATTTTGCAACTTACCCATGAAGGAACAAATGCTGTTAAAGAGTCAAAATTGCAAAATTTAACAACTCAATTTGAAACCATCACCATGCATGAAAATGAATGTTTTGATGAATTTTATGCTAGGCTTTCTGACATTGTTAATACTAGCTATAATCTTGGTGAGCATATTCCAAATGCTAGGGTTGTTAAAAAGATTCTTCGTTCCCTTCCTAAGCGTTTTATACCTAAAGTCACTGTGCTAAATTCATTGGGTAATTTAAATACTCTAAAATTGGAAGAACTGGTAGGAGATTTACAAACTTGTGAAATAGACATGTTTCCCAAATTTGCCAAGCCAAAAGATAAGGGAATTGCCCTTAAAGCCCAAGAGAGAAAAAGTGAGGGGTCGACAAGAAAGAGAGTCGAGTCATCTAGAAAGATAGAAACTTCTGATTCTGAATGTGAGTTTGACTTAGATGATTTGGCATTATTTGCTAAAAACTTCAAGAAAATTCTGAAATTTAAAAAAGGTGGAAATTTCAAAGATAAAAAGAATTTTCAGAAAAATAAGTTTGAAAAGAAAGATTTCAAAGAACCCCCTAAAGACAGTGAGAGGTGTTTTGAGTGCGACGGTAAGGGACACAGAGCGTTTGAGTGTGCCACTCGTCTGAATAGGGAAAAAGGTAAAGCTGTCCTAAACGCTACCCTTAGTGACGACAGTGAGGTCGAGTCGGTGGACTCGGGCGATGAGTCACCGCATGAGCGTAACTTCACCGCGTTCATGGCTAGTCATGTGAGTACTCCTAGTGCATCTCACGACGATGAGGATGCTACTTCACAGGGACACCTCGACAGCGAGAGCGAAGAGAGTGAGGGAGAGGAGGAAGGTAGTGAGGACGAGAGTAGCCTTCAACGCGCCTACACCGAGTTATATGATGAGTCTTTCAAAACTAAAAAACGTAACAAGGCGTTAGTTCTTAGGATCACCACGTTAGAAGAAGAGTTAGGAAAGATGAGAGAGAGAGAGTCCTCCACCTGCACCGCCATGAGAGAGAGAGAGTCTGCCTGGGTTAGTAAAGAGAATTTGCTTAAAGAGAGAGAGAGAGCAGTTTTGAGAAAGAGAAAGCGGACTTGACTAAACAAGTGGCTAGTCTTACGAGTGAGCTCCATTCCTCCCTGGAGACTCGAAAGAAACTTGAAACCCTTGTTGCTCAGCTTACTCATGACGTTGAGAGAGCTAGGAAAGTCAAGGTACAAATCGAGGACAAATCTGGGAAGATGGGAAAGATGCTCCTCGGTCCCGCTTTAGGTTTTGGTGACCGGCAAGGAATAGGTTTTGATGGTGCCTCCACGTCCCAAATTGCACCCGGACCAATTCCTGAGTTTACTACGACTCCTTATGGCCGTCATAAAAAACCAAGAAGGAGAGTTCGACCAAGAAAAGCAAACCAAGGTTCTCCTAATAGTGTGCCCTTTTGCTCCCATTGCAAAAGAAATGGACACCTTAGGGATGATTGCTACAAGTTGGGTCGGACACGACGTACGGTTGCTCCACCACTTCAGACTGATGAGTTTGCCAGTCTGAGAGAGCGTGTTGAGTTTCTAGCCGCCACATCACAGAGCTTGATGGAGGAATTCCGACGGATGACCTTACCATCAATGAATGCGCCCCGCATTCCGGCTAAAACCAACAACAACAAGGGAATACTAAAAGGTACCTACTCTTGGGTTCCTAAGAAAGAGAAAAAGGCCCTTGTTGTCCATGTCGCTCTCAAAGCCCATAATACCTCACAGTGGTATTTTGACAGTGGTTGCTCCAGACATATGACAGGTGATACCTCATATTTTACCCATCTTGAGGATTATAATGATGGGAGAGTCACCTTTGGAGATGGTAGCAAATCTAGCATAGTAGGACGAGGTACAGTAGAGTTACCAGGATTTCCAAAGCTAGAGAACGTGCTGTACGTCAAAGGTTTGAAAGCAAACCTTATTAGCATCAGCCAGCTGTGCGACGATGACTTTGCAGTGAAGTTTGACCGGAAAACCCTTAAGGTCTATGATCAAGCCGGTAAACTATTAGTGCAAGGGGTGAGGACAGAAGATAACTGTTATGGGACTGAGCCTAAATCCTCACTTGTCTGCAACAGCGCCACGATCACTCATATGGTTCTGTGGCACCAACGTCTAGGTCACATGAATGTTAGAGACTTATCTCGTTTAGTCAAAAAGGACCTAGTACGTGGCTTACCATCACTTGGAAAGCCAACTTCCACGATCTGTGGACCCTGTCAGTTGGGAAAGCAAATCCGTAGCCCACATAGGAAGTTGAATTCCATTACCACCTCACGTGCTCTTGAGTTAATTCACATGGATCTTATGGGTCCTACTCGCACAGAGAGTCTAGGTGGTAAGAGATACATTCTCGTGATGGTGGACGATTTCTCTAGATACTCTATTGTCGGTTTTCTAAGAGAGAAATCAGATGCTGTTGAATTCCTAACGACCAAGTGCCGTGTCCTGTAAAATCAACACGGGGTCACTATTAACAGAATACGTAGTGACAACGGCACTGAATTTAAGGAAGCAAAGGTGGATTTGTACTGTGATAGCCTTGGGATCAAACATGAGTTCTCTGCTGTGAGAACTCCTCAGCAAAATGGGATTGTTCAGAGGAAAAATAGAACGATCCAAGAGATGGCTAAATCTATGCTTCTAGGTCGTAAAGTTTCTAGGAGATTTTGGACAGAGGCAGTGTCTACTGCATGCCACACGGTGAATAGGGTCTATCTGCGTCCACACACACTTAAGACGCCTTATGAATTGTGGACAGGCAAGAAACCCAACCTAGCATATTTCCGTGTTTTTGGGAGTAAATGCTACATCCTACGGGATAGAGAGCAATTAGGAAAGTTCGACTCCCGGAGCGACGAGGGAATACTGCTAGGATATTCATCGGACAGTAGAGCGTACCGGGTTTTTAACCTGAAAAGCTCTAAGGTTATGGAATCAATAAACGTCACTGTGCAAGATGACGAACCTCCGACGATTATTGATCCCAACCTTCAGTGTGAGGATGAGGACTGTTCTGACAGTGATTTACCTGTTCCTCTCTCACACTCTGTGGACCCTACTCCTGTGATAGGGGACACACCTGCTTGGGTTCGCAAGAGTCATGACCCCTCTGCCATTGTTGGTGATCCCACTCTAGGGGTCAAGACTCGTGCTCAGCTAGAGAACGTTGTTAGCCATCTTTGCTACACGTCCAAAGTCGAGCCCAAGAATCACAAGGAAGCACTCAAAGATGAACACTGGATATCTGCTATGCAGGATGAGTTGCTTCAGTTTAAGAAGAACAATGTCTGGGAACTTGTCCCCCGACCTAGTGATACTAATGTTATTGGTACCCGGTGGATTTTCAAGAATAAAATGGATGAAAATGGTACCATAATCAAAAATAAGGCTAGGTTGGTCGCTCAAGGCTACACACAGATAGAGGGTGTAGACTTTGGAGAGACATTTGCTCCTGTTGCGAGGCTTGAGTCCGTCCGCTTACTACTCGCCATCGCATGTCATCTGCACTTCAAGGTATATCAGATGGATGTCAAGAGTGCCTTTCTGAATGACATTCTACAGGAAGAGGTTTATGTGGAACAACCAAAAGGGTTTGAAGACCCTAAGCACCCTGAACACGTCTACTATCTGAGGAAAGCCTTGTATGGTTTGAAGCAAGCACCCCGTGCTTGGTACGAGAGGCTTACTTCCTATCTCTTAGCCCGTGGCTTCAAGAGAGGGGGAGTTGATATGACGTTGTTCGTCAGGAGAGATGACGGTGCTATCTTGGTTGCCCAAGTCTATGTGGACGACATAGTCTTTGGATCCACATGCTCCCAGCATGCTCACCACTTTGAGGAGGAGATGAAAAGTGAGTTTGAGATGAGCATGGTAGGTGAGCTTACATTCTTCCTTGGTCTCCAGGTTCGTCAGCTAGAGGATGGGATGTTCATCTCCCAATCCAAGTATGCTAGAGACCTAGTAAAGAAATTTGGTTTAGACTCCGCTAAGCATGCTCGTACACCTATGAGTACCACTACCAAGCTTAGTAAGGACACTTCAGGCAAGGATGTAGAGCAAACCTTGTATTGGAGTATGATAGGCAGTCTTCTCTACTTGACTGCTAGTCGTCCCGACATTGCCTTTAGTGTTGGAGTCTGTGCGCGTTATCAGGCGTCTCCCAAAGAGTCACACTTACTCGCTCTAAAACGTATTATCAAATACGTGAGTGGGACTCTCTCATACGGTATCTGGTATTCCTTTGATACCGATGACCGTTTGTCCGCCTATTCGGATGCCGATTGGGCTGGGGACGTAGATGGTTGTAGGAGCATTTCTGGTGGGTGTTTCTACTTTGGTTCTGCTCTTGTCTCTTGGTTGAGCAAGAAGCAAAACTCCATCTCTTTGTCCACTGCGGAGGCTGAGTACATCGTCGCCGGGATTTGTTGCACGCAACTCATGTGGATGAAGCAAATGTTGGAGGATTATGGGATTTCACAGGACACCATGACCATTTCCTGTGATAACACGAGCGCGATACACATATCTCGCAATCCTGTCCAACATTCGCGCACAAAGCTCATCAGGTTACGCGAGCACTTTATACGTCAGTTAGTTGAAGAGAAAGTCGTAACCCTGAGTTTTGTTCCTACCGACCGTCAGTTAGCCGATATTTTCACGAAACCTTTAGATGCCCTTAGATTTGAGAGTCTTAGGAAGTCTTTGGGGATTTGCACTGTTGACTGAGGGGTTGGTCTATGTCTAGAATAGGATGCTTCTTCATGGTCATATCATATGCTTCCTATTGCTAGTCTGTTTATATGTACCATAGCTTTGTTGTACAGCTTTTATGTATTTGTTTCTTATTCTTAGAAAAATACAAAAAGATTTTTTTTTTGAAAAATTTTGAGAAAAGCACAAAAAGATTTTATTTTGATAAAATTTTTTTTGAAAAATTCAAAAAGAGATTTGCCTTTTATGGATGAGCATTTAAGATAGCCAAGTCACAACTTCATTCCATATATCCATGTGACTGTTTGATAGAGATTTGAGAGGCTACATCATTTCATCCATGTGCTTAACATTGATTGGAGTCCTTGAGATGTAATTAGTGATATTTCCTACATGCTTGACTCCTATATCCTTTTTTTGCACACATGCACGGCTATATTTGATTGTTGCACTTGTCAATCTCATGTTGGCTTGAGTGTTTCCATCTCAATCCTGTCTATACAATGTATAAAATGCGATAAAACTTGACAAGATTGGATTGCATGTAAAAACCGTTTGGTGAGACTGTGCGCATATTTTCATAACGGGGAGGGGCTGCGAAAGTTGATTCTTATCCTTTGCGCAAAATCCACCGTTAAAAAGGACCTAAAAAATGGAGGAATTTTAATATCCGAGGTCCTAAGAGGTTAAAAGAGCCCGAAAAAATTGTTAAGGCAATCAAAAGCAATACATGCCAAATATGGGCCATTTACGTTTTCACCACCAATTCTCCAAAGTTTGAGAATTTAGTATACCTCTATTCAAAATATAAATCTGAGGGAGTTTGGAGATTGAAAAACGGGTTTGCACTTCCTTGAAAGTCCTGAAAACGCATGAAAATCATTTTGGACGTTATTGGTGTAGAAATCACTTTGAGCTTTGATTTGTAGATTTGATAGTCACTGTCATATATTTCCAATCTTTTACACCAAAGGAAGCATTTGAGTTCATTCGTTAGGAATATCCAATATTCATCGTGCACATATGTCATGTTTGTATGCTTTGATTTTCCTATTGAATTTTGATCACACCCATTTTTTTACGCTATCACCGACTTGGTTGTTTTATGTTCATTCATGGTGTGATTTTATGCCTTGTGTCATCCCGGTACTTGATTGCTTGATTTATTTCTCTCATTTGTCTATTTGGGGACATCATAAAAAGGGGGAGAATGAATTATCTGATTATGGGGGAGTTTTTGAAATTCTGAGAATATCATCTTACATTGATATATATGCTTATGTTTATCTCATTTCAAAACTCGATACGTCACTTGGTATTTGCTTTATCTCATGTGTGTAGGTACATCCTTGATAATCCCATGATACACACCCTGATGAGAAAAGCGTGAAGATTCCTGAAGAATTGAAGAACGAATGATGCAGTCTTATTCACTTGTACTCTTTCAGTTTTGGGTTCATGGAAGGGTAGATTTGTATAGGAAATTTCATATTTGATAATTCGGATTTTTTATGTTTGTTCCGGCATAGACATAGGGGGAGATTTGTAAGGACAAGTTGTCCATCTTTATGTATATGTTATGTCATACGCCGTTACAAGATTGTTGGTTGAAAAGATCACATCGTCATCAACAAAATCCGAAGATCAAAAGAAGAAAGAATTTGGGAATCAGACCTGGCCGGAACGATCCGGTCCAGAAAAAGAACCGATCCGGTTTACCGGACCGATCTGACCATCTACCGGACCGATCCGTTTTGTCAGACTCCAGTTGCCACCGGATCCATAGCAAACCGATGAAGGCAAAAGTCCCGGACCGATCCGATGCCAACCAGGCAGATCCGGTTTCAGAAAAAGAACCGATCCGACTTACCCGGACCGATCCGCCTAATCGACCGGACCGATCCGGCGAGGATAATCACTGCTAGATCGTGCAGCCGATTTTGAAGGGTTTCGATCCCTTATTTAAACCACGATCAGCAGTTGGTTTTCCAGAGACTTATACACGATTTTCAGAGCATATCAACCCTAAAGTCTTCACCTATTGAGTCCTATGATTCTAGGTTTTTAGATTCACACATCTTCCGTATCTTTGTGAATCAAATTTGGTAACCCATAGAACACCATTGATGTTGTTCAACCCTTTGTGAAGTGGACCGTTTCTTTCTCTTCATTGCAGCCCTACTGGACAGGGATAGTTCCAGCCACAAGCCCTACTGGAAAGGGATTTTCTTCCAGCCGCGACTACAGAATCCGATACCCGAGGGTAATTCTTAGTCAACCTGTATTTCATTGTAATTCGATTGTAAACCGTATTTTACAAATTATAGTGATATACAAATGGTTTTGCCCCTGTGGGGGACTTTTCCTGAAACTTTGTGTGTTGAATAATTCTTGCATGATTTCATATTGTTTCAATCACACCTAGTTGCATGCTTAGGGTTAATTTGGGTTAAAAGGCATTTATTATATTGTTTCCTTATTTGAACGCAAGCGCCAACTCTTTCAGAAACTATGACAGCTACCTTACGATTTGATTTGTTTTTATTTACCATGGCGGTGTGATAATAATTCGATATATGGTAACCCGGGATAAAGTGAGTAATTCCAGGAAGATGATATCATTGTGAAGTATTTTTGTATATCCATAAGTGATTAGATTTTGGACATTTATATGTATGCTAGTGTGACTGTGTGTACTTGATTGTTGGGATTGAATGTTTGCACTTGGCAACTAGAGTAATGTTATAGACCCAAAGGTTCGGAGCATTATCTTATTTATATGATTAGAGAGTATTTCTCCTTTAAGTAGTTGAATTTTTATGTTGGGTACCGAGGGCGTAATGGATCCCGATGACCAACATTCTCAAGGAGTAGTGTATCAGAGGGTTCCTTATTATTTCTCTTTGCGAGACGTCCCATGCACGAAATGCAATGCAATGTTGGGAGTGGGGAGAAGTTTAGTCCTTAGTACTCAGATTTATATGTTATAGCGAAGTAATGCTTTATGGGAATAAATTGGAGAATATTCTAATTAAGTAGTTGATGTTATATGCGTCGTACATTGAGGGCATAATAAATCTCGACGATCAACATTGTGAAGGAGTAGTGTATCGGGGAGTTCCTTATTTGGATTTCGCTTTATGAGACATCCCACGCACCAAATGTAGTGCAATGTTGATAGTTGGGAGAAGTTAAGTCCTTAGCATTAAGAAGCTAATAACTCGTGTAAGTTAATAACTAGAATCCGCTAACTTTTAGTAAGAGATATGTATATGTATATTTATAGGTTAATATAATTTTAGATGCACACGTGGGGTAAGTTAGAATGGGAAGTTTATGAATTTGTTACGGATGAGGTTTACGCAAGTAGGTTAGATTGGATTTTCCCTAGAAAGAGTTGGGTTGTTATTTTAGGTTCATGTGAATACGTTTAGGCGCGCGCTCTAGTTGAGGGCTGAGTTGGATTTCCAGGAGAGTGCAACTCCACTTTAATTATGTTATAGTGCATTTATAATTATTATGCATTTTAATGCACTTGCTTAGATGTTTTCACACCTCGGGCTCTGAGCCGTTTATATTTTCCTCTTGCTATATATATTGTATTATTTTAGGTGTTCCTCCGCAAGGATGCCAATGATGTTTTCTATCCAGCGTATTTGTGGAGCTGTAGCGGTTGCGGACTGTTACGGGATTTTGTTATAGCTGCTTCCATATCTTTTATAAATCTAGACTAGAATTCGGTTTGTATATCGGGTTTATACCTAAGTGTTATAGATAGAACTTTTATATTTCTTTCCTGGTTGTTGTATTGTCTATAACCCGACAGCATATTTGGGTATTTTCTTTTGTATATTTCTGGCGTAATATTGAATTATTTCCTTTTATATTAGCATGTGTGTGCACCTTATTATGTTCAGTAGTTATTACGTTGTTGGTTGGTAGATGTTCATTGTATGCTTTAAATTTTTTGTCACCCGCTTTTTATTTTATTGGGTAGTTAGCTACGCTTATTTTTGTCTCGACAGTAGATGCTGAGAATGATCCACTTGGGATTCCTGATTTATTATAGTATAGAGTTGGCCACCCGTTATTATTTCAAGCGGGGTGTCACAGGCCACTGCCAAATACAAGAGGATGATTTAAATATTTAGTGATCATTGTTGATTACTTCATAAAGTGGGTGGAAGTTGAACGCCTCATCGATATGGCCTATGAAAGGGTCTATCAATTCATTTGGAAGAATATTATTTGTAGATATGGTCTACCCCATGCCTTTATCACTAATCACGGTACCCAATTTGACAATGGTGAGTTTGCAGCGCACTGTCTACAGTCCAACATTCAAAAAGTCCATTCTGCTCCAGGACATCCCCAAAGTAATGGTCAAACAAAGGTGACGAACAAAGCTCTACTGAGTGGGTTGAAGAAGATATTAGATGATGCTAATGGGAATTGGATCAAGGAATTTCCCTCAGTGCTATGGGCTTACCGGACAATTCCCCGAATAGTAACTGGGGAACTCCTTACATATTAGCTTTTGGGAGTGAAGCACTGATACCTACTGAACTAGGATTACCTACTTATAGGGTGCTCAACTTTAATTCTCGAGTGAGTGATTTGATCAGAAGCTTGGACTTGGACATGCTCGAAGAAGTCAGAGAAGACACATCGATCCGAAATGCAGCGTATCAACAAAGGACTACCATGTTCTATAATAAAAGGGTAAAAAAATGTGATCTAAAGGAAGGCGATTACATGCTCAAGAGGGTAATTCAATAGCATAATAAGTTGGTGGCCCGTTTATGTGGGTCCTATCATATCACAACTGTGTTCAACCTAGCACTTACAAAATATAAACGCTTGAAGGGGAAGAATTGAAAAATGCCTAGAATGCAGAGCACTTGCGAAAATACTACGAGTAATGTAACATCCCATATACTCAATTGTTTTAGTATGAATGAAAACGATGATTTTCCATTCATTTTTTTTCATATTACTAGTTCTACACACTACACTTAAATTTTGCAGCAAGCAGCATTTGAAAACACATTTAAAAATGACAACGCACAACAACCACTAACTAAACGTTGGTCGGCATAAACAACCACAAATTAAATGTTAGTTGGCATCAACCACCACCAACTAAATGTTGGCCAGCAATAACATAAACACCAATAATGTTGGTAAAACAATCGAGGAAGGCAAGTTATGCTTGATTATGGGTGACCAAAGAGGCATCTAAACTAGGCAAGAAGTTGGGTAAAATATCCATTTTCTAGGAATTAGGGAAATTATTTATTTAAATTATTGTTACAACTAAGCAAGAACATGGGATAAACATTCCATTGCTTAGGCATTTATGAGTGATAAGTCACTACAACTAGACAAACACATGGGGCAAAAGTTCCATTGTAAAGGCAATCAAATAAAAAAGGGCAAAATGTCCATATATATATATATATATATTCAATGACTGGAAAGTAACCCATTATTGTTATAAGTACAGTACTACTATTGTTTATATCATGTTATGAACAAAGATTGACAGAATAAACATCATGCAATTATTTTATTTCCAAGGAAACAAAATTACAAGAAGACGATTTTTCTTCATTTACAACAATAATTACTAATAAAATACAAATAGCCTATTTTATTGGTTTCTTTCTTTCAGATTTAGATACAAGATCAATTCCAGCAGGAGGGTCATATAAAGCAAAAGAACAATTAACAAAGTTCAAGTCCTGGAGCATTATGGTGTTTCTTGTACTTGGTTGGTCTAGCAAATCAGGAGGTCGGGATATCTCAAATTTTCGTGAAGCCTATAATTATCAAGGTATTTGGAAATCAAACAATGAGGAATGGAGCTAACTGGAATCCATCTAACATCTAGCTAAAACGATGGTATTGGCAGATCAAGTAGTCCAGGGTCGTACCAATCCCATATTTTAGTTCATTGCTTAACATTCATTACAGTTAAAGCATTCACCCATCCATGTTTATACCCGTTATTATTTGCTTGTTTCAATCTAGAATTAAGATGATATAAAGAGTCATTGTATCCCTCCATCCAGAACTCTTCGGGCTGCTTGTGAAACTAATAAGTTAATCGTTCAACTTGTTGATGAAGTCTTTTCAGCACACCTTCTTTATTCTACAATGCAAAACTCTAATTGGATAATTTCTCTATAAGAGTTTGAATCTTCTGGGACATCTCTACCAGAGCTTGATTTTTTGCCTTCAGTTGAGCAGCTTAATTTTCTAAGACTTGTTGAGTTTTAGTCTCTTCAATTCTACTCCGACCAACTCTTGTTCTACCTCGGGAAGTGGATGCAGGGCTGACTCTTTTCAAAGTCTTTAACTCTTCTCTTAATGGAGCATTTTTAGTCTCCAAAAAGGAATTACCTTTATCATTAACTAGGATTATATCTCCAGAGGAAGAAGCAGATTTTAGGTGTCTCAGTTCTTCTCTCAAAGCATTATTTTCCTCCTCCAATAATTTGGCAATGTTTATGTTCTCCTCAATTTAAAATTTCAGCACACTCTCTATCTTATTATGGGTAGAAATAAACTTGTCATAACCCCTATCAGTAGTTAACTATTGATACTTCTTCTCATAACCTTCATGAAGCAAAGCAGTGGCTTCCTTGTGTTGAAGTTGAAGTTACTTAATCATTGCTTGAAGATCTTCAATCATCTTGTAGTAAGCTACATTATTCGCTATTACATGATCAAGTAAGCATTTAAAATACTAGTAATCCTTAATTGCTCGCTCAGAGGCATCAGGACCAAGAATGTCAATTATTTGTTCTTTAATAAAATCTGCACAATCTGCTTTGAAGTAGTCTGTACTTTTTTTCATCTACTCTGTATCATGATCTGATACTAGTTCCATCATGGTAATAAACTAGAAAGGAAAAGTCAAAATAGATCAACTACAACACAGCTATATTGAATAAAAGAGGAGAAATTCAGATAAGTAATAACTCAAATTTATTGATCATAATAGACAAGAGTACAACCAGAGGTACAAAACAAAGGAAAAATAGAGGAAAGCAAAAAATTATCGAATAACTTTACACCTTATCCTTATCCGCTACTATGTCCTCAGTTGATTTTGAAGAAGGAGTTGGTTGCTGAAGTTACTTGGAAGGCAGCTAATGTTTTTCGAAAGAAGTCATTGTCTACTGGGCTTGCTCGGAAGAATGAGCGATGGTGGAAGCAGGTCTCTGTTTTACCATCATCAAAGAAGATTCATCAGATCCAGTTTCATCTTTTTCTTCTTCTCCAATGTCTAGAGGAGGGCCATGGACATGTTTTTGACATAATTCAGAGTCTTCAGCAACGTTTAACTCTTTCAACAATGCAACCCATCCATCCTAGAAGAAATTCAAGCTTGCATACTCCATTTGAGCAGAGGAAGCATTTAAAGATTTGTTCCACCCTTTGTTCTAGCAAGAGCTAAATGACTTCTTCACATCAAACCTTCTCTCCGTCTTCTCCGAGGAAGCATTCTCCCTAAGTAGATCTTCAACATATTTAACTTTCTGTTCAAGATCTTTCTTACGTCGTTCAGCCTCTTCAAGCTTGCCCTCAGCTTCCTCCTTGCTGGTAATGGCAACCTTGAATTTCACCTCTGTCTCCTTGGAAGCATCCACAACTTTTTGATGTGCTAGATCAGCCTCCTTTGTAGCATCCATATCTTTTTATTGAGTTTCCTCATCAGCCTTGAGTTTATTCTCCCAAGACGTTTTGTCATCTTCATACTTCTGCCGGGAGTCCTCCAAATATTTTGATAACCCAACAAGGGCTTCTTCTACTTCACTGGAAGAGGGAGTAGCTTTGATAGCTTCATCCTTTTCCAAGATATTATTGAAATACACCAAAAACTGCAAGACAAGGAGAAACTGAAGTTAGAATATAAAAATTGAAAGCATAATTGAAATGACAAGGTATAATGACACTTACTGATGTAAGGTGTTGGGCTGCAAAATCAGAGACTTTCCCCCGAGGAGTAGACACCTCAGCAGCTCTGTGATCAGGAAGAGTTCCAAACTAGATCAATTTCCTGGCCAAACCAGGTGTAATGAATGTTGGAGGACCAACACTCAAGGAAGGTATTTCAACACCAGCAGGTTCAGAAGCAACATCCATAGTCTTATCAGCAAGACCTCTTCTCAATCTTCGCAAAGGTGCAGCCTCTTCAATCAAAGATGATGCCTATTTTTGAACAATAGGATTCTTCGTGGTAACATACTTAACATGTGTAATTACCCCCCAGATGGATCACTATCCTTTTTCTTCATCCCTTCAGCTGGGATATCTTCTTTGTTCTTTTTTTCCCCATCAGCATCAGGGACAATCTTGGCAAAGAGATCAGGAATTCTACTCTCCTTCATCATCAGATCAGCAATGGTAGTACTCAAATCAGAAGAAGATTCTTAAACAACTAAAGAATATACTGGATCTTGCTCAAGATCAATCACCAAAGAAGGATGAGCAGTATGACGAGCAATAAAAGAGGAAGTGGTGTTCCTATATTTTAACAAGTAGGAAGCAGATCTCACGTTCTCCCCATCAACTAATTGATGCAAAACCCAAATAAACTTCAATTCTTTTATATTAATGTCACTCTCTTTTGGGGGTTTTCTTTTACTGTCAACTGAAAATTAAAATTGAAGAAAAGAAAAAGTCGGTGAAATATTTTATCAAACAAAAACAGAGCTAGTTTTAAAAAATAATAATAAAGAACAACCTATCCCATTGCCATAAGGTGGACATTTGGGACCTTGGTACACATCATTCCCATTTAATGGGGGGTGTTTCCAATTTTTCATCACAGCCCCATGTTCAAAATAGTCCCTATTATAATCAGGGAGATTGATCACTAAAGACCTATTAGCAAACCTAGTTTTTAAATAAAAGGTGGGATCGCTGGTGACCCATTTATAACAAAACATAATTTTAGGGATCCCAAGATGAGTTCCATGAATTTGATTCTTCCTATGTATGCCATTAACTATCCTCCATGTATTTGGAACTACTTTTGTAGGTAAAATATCAAAATATTGGCAAAATTCCAAACACAAGTGATTAGGCGAGAAAGAAAAACCACATTCTTCTACAAAAATAGAGGGAAACCGATGTCCCTCAGCTAAAGAAAATAAATCAGAAGGACAAACAGGTTCTGCCAAATCAACCCAAGAAGGAATCTCAAAATCGTCTATAAACTTACCTAATGACTCAATATTGAGGGTGAGCGCCGTAGGGATAAGTTTGTTTTAATTGAGGGTGAGCGCAATAAACTGTTAAGTTTAATTGATAATTTGAAAAAGAAATCACTTAATTTGGAAGAGTCTAATTCTTTGCTTGTGTAAAAAATTTTGAAGTTAAAAAATGATTTGACAGACTGAAGTAGGTTTGATAGTGATGGTAGTGGCTCATCTTGTTCTCATGCTTCTAATGCTAAAGCCAAAACCATTATCTGTTTTAGAGGGTCAACCAATTCTAAGGATATTAGAAAAGGCCATCCCATAGGTGTCGTTCCACCCATTTACACATGTTCGTAGTGTGGTAGGAAAGGTCACCTTAGGAGATTTTGTTTCGATCTTGGAAAATGTCCATGGAAGTCTATGTCTAGTGTTCCCGTGGTTCCCAAATCCCCTACACGTCATTTCACATTTATTTGGGTTAGGAAAACTTTGTTAGAAGCACTAGATTTTATACAAGTTGATTCCCGTTTGCTTGCACATGATTCTTCTCTTGCCATATCATATAGATGATTGTGTTTGCATGTTTGTCATAAGCTAGTTATGCTTTTTGATATATTTTTGCTAGCGTTGTGACATGTACTTTTTGTATATATTTATTTGAAAATTTTTTAAAATTACAAAAAGATTTTGTTTTTTTTGGTTGCACCGTTTATGGATGGACATTTAAGATGGCCAAGTCACAACTTCATTCCATATATCCATGTGACAGTTTGATAGAGATTTGAGAGGCTACATCATTTCATCCATGTGCTTTACATTGTTTGGAGTCTTTGAGATGTAATTAGTGATATCTTCCTACATGTTTGACTCCTATATCCTTTATTGCACACATGCATGGCTATATTTAATTATTGCACTTGTCTATCTCATATTGGCTTGAGTGTTTTCATCTCAATCCTGTCTATACAATGTACAATATGCGATAAAACTTGACAAGATTGGAATGAATGTAAAAACCGTTTTGATGAGACTGAGTGTTTGTTTAAGAATGGGGAGGGGCTGCAAAAGGTAATTATCACTTCTTTGCGCAAAAGACACCATTCAAAAGGACCTAAAAAATGGAGGAATTTTATTATCCGAGGTCCAAAGACGTTAAAAGAGCCCGAAAAAATTGAAAGGCAATAAAAAGATATTCATGCCAAAAATGGGCCTTTTAGGTTTCACCGTCAATTCTCCAAAGTTTGAGAATTTAGATTACCTCTATTCAAAATATAAATTTGAGGAAGTTTGGTTGGAGAATATAAACGGGTTTGCACTTCCTTGAACGTCCTGAAAAAGCATGAAATAGTTTTGGACGTTATTGGTGTAGAAATCACTTTGAGCTTTGATTTGTTGATTTGATTAAGTCAATGTCTTATATTACCATTTTTTTTACACCAAAAGAAGATTTTGAGTTCATTCGTTAGGAGTATCCAATATTCGTCGTGCACATATGTCTTGTTTGTATGCATTGATTTTCCTATCGAATTTGATCACACCACTTCATTTACGCTATCATCGACTTGGTTGTTTTTGTGATCATTCATGGTGTGTTTCCTTGTATATATTCTTGTTTATTTGAAATTTTTTTAAAAATTCAAAAATAGTTGTTTATTCCTTGTGACACCCTTACTTTGTTTGTCTGATTTATTCTTCTCATTTTTATATTTGGGGACATCATAAAAAGGGGAGAAAGAAATATCATATTTTGGGGGAGTTTTGTGTTTTTGAGATTTGATACAACATGCTTTCTTCATTTGATATCTCATTTCAAACTCGATACATCACTTGGTATTTTACTTTTTCTCATGTGTGTAGGTACTACATGGATTATCATTTGTTTGCACACCCTGATGAGAAAAGCGTTGAGATTTCTGAAGAGTTGAAGAATAAACGATGAAGTCTTATTCAATGGTATCTTTCCAGTTTTGGGTTCATGGAAGGGTAGATTTGTATAGGGATTTTTAGTTGGTTGATAATTCGGATGTTTGTTTTTATGTATTTACCGGCATAGACATAGGGGGAGATTTGTAAGGACATTTTTATCCATTATCAATTTGTTATGTCGTACGCCGTTACGCCGTTGAAGAAATTCAAGAATCATACAGTCAACAACGGATCCGAATATCAAAAGAAGAAGAGGAATCAAAGTCTGACAAACCAGGACCGGTCCGCCCTGGAAAAAGAACCGATCCGCCTGCGAATCGGTCCGCCTCAGACCCGGACCGGTCCGCTTGTTGAAAGCCAGTATACCCCAGATCGATAGAGAACCGAAAATGATAAATAAAAAATGAACCGATCCGCCCCCTCGGACCGATCCGCCTCAGACACGGACCGGTCCGCCTGGGATAATCTTCAGCAGATCGTGGTCAGATTTTCTAGGCTAAACGTTTCCTTTATAAACCCACTATGGGAAGTGGTTTTCCAAGACTTCCATACACGATTTTCAGAGTACAAAAAACTCTAAGTCTTCACCCCTTGGGTACCAAGACTCTAGGTTTTTGATTCACAAAAATTTCCAAACACTTGTGAATCACTTTGCAACCCAGGAACACACTTTTTCTGTTCAGACCATTATGGAGAAGACCGTTCTTCTTCTTCTTCATTGCAGCCCTCCTGGAAAGGGATATTTCCAGCCGCCGACTACAGAATCCGACACCTGAGGGTAATTCTTAGTCACTTGTATTTTCATTATAATCCGAAATTGTACAGTTACAATATTATAATGAAAATAAATAGTTTGGCCCCTTTGGGGGATTTTTCCTCAATTCTGTGTGTTTGATTAATCTTCATGATCTACTTCTTAATTCAATCACACCTACTTGCTTGTTTAGGGTTTATATGGGTTAAAAGGTGTTTAATATATAATTTTCTCATTTGAACGCACGCACATACTCTTCTCAAATTGGTATCAGAGTGGGCTACGCTAACTTATTGCGTGATCCTGATTTTTTGAGGATTTACTTTCTGATACAATTTGTCTACTCACGTTTTCAAATTGGTATCAGAGCGGGTTACGCTAATTTATCGCGTGATCCTGATTTTTTGAAGATTTACTTTCTGATACAATTTGTCTACTCAGATTTTCAAATTGGTATCAGAGCGGGTTACGCTAATTTATCACGTGATCCTGATTTTTTGAGGATTTACTTTCTGATACAATTTGTCTACTCACATTCTCAAATTGGTATCAGAGCAGGTTACGCTAATTTATCGCGTATTCCTATTTTCTGTAAAATTATGTGATATTAATTTTTTTTTTAAAATCAGTTTTGTGAAAAATCGCAATTTTTCCAATGGAACGCCAATTTAATGAGTAGCCTATTTTTGAAAAAGTTCACGACCATGCTGAAAATTTAAAAAGTTTGAATTTCAAACATTGCAAAAGAATTAAAGTTTTGGAAAAAGAAAATTCTCTCTTTAAAAGTAAGATTGAATATTTGCAAGCGCTTCAAACTCAAAGTGATATTTGTCGTGAGCACTTTGGCAATTTGTGTATTGATTTTGATTTTTTGAAAATTTCCAAAAAGAAGAGTGTTGGGAGAGTCCTTGTTTTAGAGAAGGAATTAGAGGACTTAAAAAATTCTAGTGCTCCCATTTGTGCCGTCGAGGATAAAAAATTAATCGATGATTTTACGGCACGTGAAAAGACTCTTAGGGATAAGTTTGTTTTAATTGAGGGTGAGCGCGATAAACTGTTAAGTTTAATTGATAATTTGAAAAAGAAATCCCTTAATTTGGAAGAGTCTAATTCTTTGCTTGAGTAAAAAATTTTGAAGTTAAAAAATGATTTGACAGACTCAAATAGGTTTGATAGTGATCGTAGTGGCTCATCTTGTTCTCATGCTTCTAATGCTAAAGACAAAACAATTATCTGTTTTATAGGGTCAACCAATTCTAAGGATATTAGAAAAGGTCATCCCATAGGTGTCGTTCCACCCATTTACACATGTTCATATTGTGGTAGGAAAGGTCACCTTAGGAGATTTTATTTCGATCTTGGAAGTCTATGTCTAGTGTTCCCGTGGTTCTCAAATCCCCTACATGTCGTTTCACATCTATTTGGGTTAGGAAAACTTTGTTAGAAGCACTAGATTTTAGACAAGTTGATTCCCATTTGCTTGCACATGATTCTTCTCTTGCCATATCATATAGATGATTGTGTTTGCATGTTTGTCATACGCTAGTTGTGCTTTTTGATATATTTTTGCAAGCGTTGAGACATTTACTTTTTGTGTATCTTTTTTTGAAAAATTTTGAAAAATACAAAAAGACTTTTGTTTTTTTTTGGTTGCACCGTTTATGGATGGACATTTAAGATAGCCAAGTCATAACTTCATTCCGTATATACATGTGACTGTATGATAGAGATTTGAGAGGCTACATCATTTCATCCATGTGCTTTACATTGTTTGGAGTCTTTGAGATGTAATTAGTGATATCTTCCTACATGTTTGACTCCTATATCCTTTATTGCACACATGCACGGCTATATTTGATTATTGAACTTGTCTATCTTATATTGGCTTGAGTGTTTCCATCTCAATCATGTCTATACAATGTACAATATGCGATAAAACTTGACAAGATTGGAATGCATGTAAAAACCATTTTTATGAGACTGAGTGTTTGTTTAAGAACGGGGAGGGGATGCAAAAGATAATTATCACTTCTTTGCGCAAAAGCCACCGTTCAAAAGGACCTAAAAAATGGAGGAATTTTATTATCCGAGGTCCAAAGAGGTTAAAAGATCCCGAAAAAATTGAAAGGCAATAAAAAGATATTCATGCCAAATATGGGCCATTTAGGTTTCACCATAAATTCTCCAAAGTTTGAGAATTTAGATTACCTCTATTCAAAATATAAATCTGAGGAAGTTTGGTTGGAGAATATAAATGGGTTTGCACTTCCTTGAAAGTCCTGAAAAAGCATGAAACAGTTTTGGACGTTATTGGTGTGGAAATCACTTTGAGCTTTGATTTGTTGATTTGATTAAGTCAATGTCTTATATTACCATTTTTTTTACACCAAAGGAAGATTTTAAGTTCATTCGTTAGGAGTATCCAATATTCATCGTGCACATATGTCATGTTTGTATGCATTGATTTTCCAATCGAATTTGATCACACCACCTCATTTACGCTATAATCGACTTGGTTGTTTTTGTGATCATTCATGGTGTGTTTTCTTGTATATATTCTTCTTTATTTGAAAATTTTTTAAAAATTCAAAAATAGTTGTTTATTCCTTGTGACACCCTTGCTTTGTTTGTCTGATATATTCTTCTCATTTGTCTATTTGGGGACATCATAAAAAGGGGGAGAAAGAATTATCATATTTTTGGGGAGTTTTGTGTTTTTGAGATTTGATACAACATGCTTTCTTCATTTGATATCTCATTTCAAACTCAATACCTCACTTGGTATTTTTCTTTTTCTCATGTGTGTAGGTACTACATGGATTATCATTTGATTGCACACCCTGATGAGAAAAGCGTTGAGATTTCGGAAGAGTTGAAGAACAAACGATGAAGTCTTATTCAATTGTATCTTTCCAGTTTTGGGTTCATGGAAGGGTAGATTTGTATAGGCATTTTTAGTTTGTTGATAATTCGGATGTTTGTTTTTATATATGTACCGGCATAGACATGGGGGGAGATTTGTAAGGACATTTCTGTCCATTATCAATTTTTTATGTCGTACGCCGTTACACCGTTGAAGAAATTTAAGAATCTACAGTCAACAACGGATCTGAATATCAAAAGAAGAAGAGGAATCAAAGTCTGACAAACCCGGACCGATCCGCCCTAGAAAAAGAACACATCCTCCTGCGAACGGGTCCGCCTCAGACCCGGACCGGTCCGCTTATTGAAAGCCAGTATACCCGAGATCGATAGAGAACCAAAAATGCCAAGTAAGAAACGAACCGATCCGCCCCGCTCGGACCGATCCGCCTCAGACCCGGACTTGTCCGCCTGGGATAATCTTCAGCAGATCTTGGTCAGATTTTCTAGGCTAAACGTTTCCATTATAAACCCACTACAGGAAGTGGTTTTCCAAGACTACCATACACGATTTTCAGAGTACAAAAAACTCTAAGTCTTCACCTATTGAGTACCAAGACTCTAGGTTTTTGATTCACACAAATTTCCAAACACTTGTGAATCACTTTGCAACCCAGGAACGCACTTTTGCTGTTCATACCATTGTGGAGAAGACCGTTCTTCTTCTTCATTACAGCCCTCCTGGAAAGGGATGTTTCCAGCCGCTGACTACAGAATCCAACACCTGAGGGTAATTATTAGTCACTTGTATTTTCATTATAATTCGAAATTGTACAGTTACAATATTATAATGAAAATAAATGGTTTTGCCCCTTTGGGGGATTTTTTCTCAATTGTGTGTGTTTGATTAATCTTCATGATCTACTTCTTAATTCAATCACACCTAGTTGCTTGTTTAGGGTTTATTTGGGTTAAAAGGTGTTTAATATATAATTTTCTCATTTGAACGCACGCGCATACTCTTCTCAAATTGGTATCAGAGCGGGCTACGCTAACTTATTGCGTGATCCTGATTTTTCAAGGATTTACTTTCTGATACAATTTGTCTACTCACGTTTGCAAATTGGTATCAGAGCGGGTTACGCTAATTTATCGCGTGATCCTGATTTTTCGAGGATTTACTTTCTGATACAATTTGTCTACTCACGTTTTGAAATTGGTATCAGAGAGGGTTACGCTAATTTATCGCGTGATCCTGATTTTTTGAGGATTTAGTTTCTGATACAATTTGTCTACTCACGTTCTCAAATTGGTATCAGAGCAGGTTACGCTAATTTATCGCGTATTCCTATTTTCTGCAAAATTGTGTGATATTAATTTTTTTTTTAAAATCAGTTTTGTGAAAAATCGCAATTTTTCCAATGGAACGCCCATTTAATGAGGAGCCTATTTTTGAAAAAGTTCACGACCATGGTGAAAATTTAAAAAGTTTGAATTTGATACTTTACAAAAGAATTAATGTTTTGGAAAAAGAAAATTTTCTCTTTAAAAGTAAGATTGAATATTTGCAAGCGTTTCAAACTCAAAGTGATATTTGTCGTGCGCACTTTGGCAATTTGTGTATTGATTTTGATTCTTTGAAAATTGCCAAAAAGAAGAGTGTTGGGAGAGTCCTTGTTTTAGAGAAGGAATTAGAGGACTTAAAAAATTCTAGTGCACCCATTTGTGCCGTCGAGGATAAAAAAAAATTAATCGATGATTTTACGGCACGTGAAAAGACTCTTAGGGATAAGTTTGTTTTAATTGAGGGTGAGCGCGATAAACTGTTAAGTTTAATTGATAATTTGAAAAATAAATCCCTTAATTTGGAAAAGTCTAATTCTTTGCTTGAGTCAAAAATTTTGAAGTTAAAAAATGATTTGACAAACTCAAGTAGGTTTGATAGTGATGGTAGTGGCTCATCTTGTTCTCATGCTTCTAATGCTAAAGCAAAAACCATTATCTGTTTTAGAGGGTCAACCAATTCAAAGGATATTAGAAAAGTTCATCCCATAGGTGTCGTTCCACCCATTTACACATATTCGTATTGTGGTAGGAAAGGTCACCTTAGGAGATTTTGTTTCGATCTTGGAAAATGTCCTTGGAAGTCTATGTCTAGTGTTCCTGTGGTTCCCAAATCCCCGACACGTCGTTTCACATCTATTTGGGTTAGGAAAACTTTGTTAGAAGCACTAGATTTTAGACAAGTTGATTCCCGTTTGCTTGCACATGATTCTTCTCTTGCCATATCATATAGATGATTGTGTTTGCATGTTTTTCATACGCTATAGTTATGCTTTTTGATATATTTTTTCTAGCGTTGTGACATGTACTTTTTGTATATATTTTTTTGAAAAATTTTGAAAAATACAAAAAGATTTTTGTTTTTTTTGGTTGCACCGTTTATGGATGGACATGTAAGATAGCCAAGTCACAACTTCATTCCATATATCCATGTGACTGTTTGATAGAGATTTGAGAGGCTACATCATTTCATCCATGTGCTTTACATTATTTGGAGTCTTTGAGATGTAATTAGTGATATCTTCCTACATGTTTGACTCCTATATCCTTTATTGCACACATGCACTGCTATATTTGATTATTTCACTTGTCTATCTCATATTGGCTTGAGTGTTTCCATCTCAATCCTGTCTATACAATGTACAATATGCGATAAAACTTGATAAGATTGGAATGAATGTAAAAACCATTTTTATGAGACTGAGTGTTTGTTTAAGAACGGGGAGGGGCTACGAAAGGTAATTGTCACTTCTTTGCATAAAATCCACCGTTCAAAAGGACCTAAAAAATGGAGGAATTTTATTATCCGAGGTCCAAAGAGGTTAGAAGAGCCCGAAAAAATTGAAAGGCAATAAAAAGATATTCATGCCAAATATGGGCCATTTAGGTTTCACCATCAATTCTCCAAAGTTTGAGAATTTAGATTACCTCTATTCAAAATATAAATCTGAGGGAGTTTGGTTGGAGAATATAAACGGGTTTGCACTTCCTTGAAAGTCCTGAAAAAGCATGAAATAGTTTTGGACGTTGTTGGTGTAGAAATCACTTTGAGCTTTGATTTGTTGATTTGATTAAGTCAATGTCTTATATTACGATTTTTTTTACACCAAAGGAAGATTTTGAGTTCATTCGTTAGGAGTATCCAATATTCATCGTGCACATATGTCATGTTTGTATGCATTGATTTTCCTATCGAATTTGATCACACCACTTTATTTACGCTATCATCGACTTGGTTGTTTTTGTGATCATTCATGGTGTGTTTCCTTGTATATATTCTTGTTTATTTGAAAAATTTTGAAAAATTCAAATATAGTTGTTTATTCCTTATGACACCCTTGCTTTGTTTGTCTGACACTACACCAAATCTGCCCATTTGTTAAGGTCATTGACCTTGACAAATCCACCTTGTCAAGGTCAATGACCGTGACATTTCGAGGCGAGACAACTTTTTTTGTCACGGTCGTGTCACGGTCATTGACCTTGACACAAAACTCGCGTTTTGTGTCACGGTCGTGCCAAGGTCAATGACCGTGACACGTTTGTCACGGTTTATAACCGTGACAAAGCCGTGACCCTTTTTAAAAAAATTGTCACGGTCAATGATCGTGACAATTCTGGGCAGAATTAAAAAAAAACTGCTGGGCAGTATGGCCACTGCCACTGCCCAGCAGTATATTTGTACCTGTTATAGCAACGTTGTACCTGTTCCAAACATCATATATCCGAACAAACTAAAGATAATGCAAATATATATTCAAATAGGAAACTATTTAAAAAGAAACAACATCACCATCATTTTATCTCAAATCTACAAACTATTTGCATGGAAAAGAGATTTTGTACCGCGACGCTCGGGAACACCTCCTTATCCTTCCCTTCTCGTCCGAATAGCCACATAAGTATAGAGCATATGTGGCCTACCCTTAGGGACACTCCCTGTCCCCTGAATTGAAATAAAGTAAAATTAGTATCCGCCCCTCAAATATAGATAAATATAAATCGTAATTGAAATCGAAATCGAAATTGACATATAAATATAAATACATTACCTGTAGTGTCACTCAAATAGCTAACTTGAGCTCATATGGCACCTCCTTCCAACTAATGTACCCCGGGCAATCGTGTCAATTATAATTCTATTCATATATAAACACTAAGAAATACCATAATCCTATGGAGGTATGCGTTGCAAATTCCTTCCAACCGTTGTGTAGCCAAAAATCAGCAGTTGAAGTTGTCAACTCCACCTTTGAATCGGATAGACGAAGAGATTCAGTCTCCTCTCCACAAATAGGACACCCCAAATAATTATGTACTAATCACCTATTAAAGTTAAGAAGCGTATATTCATGCTTTAGTATAAACAAAACTTAGATGTAGTTGGAATATTTATGTATTAATCTCCTCTCCACACACGCACACTACACAAGAGTGAAAATGATAAAGTGCAGATCAAGTAAAAGCATTAAAAATGGATTTTTCGGTACAAATTGAAATATTTATTACAAATTGAAAAATTGTTTCAAATTCGGGTTATCATCAAAAATGGATTGATATTCGATAGGAGCAGCCAAGTCATCCACACTACTATTTAGACGCCTTGGCGCGTGTTGGACAATTGACCACGGCTCGTTGTTGATATACTCCGAGTAAAACACCTGCTTAACCTTTTGAAATGCACAAACAAATGGCTCATCGCTCACGTGGTCGTTGATCTTCAACTTGGACAAGTCAACCATGATCAAATTGGTGACAGGATCAACTTTACAAGCATTTTTATCCTCAACTCTTACCCATTCACAGTAAAATACAACCTCTTTGAAGCTTATATAATCCAATTCAAATATATTTTGGATTACACCATAGTAAGTCATTTCAGCTTCAATGAGGTTTTTATCTTTTGCGCTCGCTCGAAAGAAAGTAAGAGCCTTGTATGAAATTCCCGAGTTCTGTACATTTGTACTTTCCTCGTACACTTTAGCGCCGAAAATGTAACCGTTCAATCGATATTTTTTGTACTCTTGTGCCACGAACAAGGGTCCAGTGGCTAGACGAGCAAGCCTTGATGTCGCATCACCCATCTTTAGGAGCTGAGAATATAGATAAATTAATTATATTAGTGGTAAAATTTGAGTGTAATGTAACGTTATATAACGACTGTTTTCATTGTAATTACCTCTTGTGTCAACCATAGCCTAAATTCGTTGTCTGATTGTACCACTGTTTTTCGTCTTTTATTGTTCTCACAGGCTTCATATTTACTGCATATTACAAAATTAATCATGTATAAAATAATCTAAAATAATGTTAAACATTATAATATTCGAAACTTACTTTTTCCATTCTTCGACATCTTCATGTGTGTCAAATAGATAACGAGCTACTTGTTCATGTTGCAAACTCGTTAATTTCACTCGTTTTCCCATCACATTACCACCATCATCGAGGAATTCATCAGTGTTATTAACGCTGGTAGAGTCAGTCATATATTCCCGAGTATATATTGATGACTCCACGGTGATGTATTCCTCTGCAATTGATCCTGCAATATATCGCGTATTCTTGACGTAATCTTTAAAAACTTTCATCAATCTTTCAAACGGATACATCCACCGATATCTAACTGAACCACAAAGAAGTGCCTCGTCGCATAGGTGTACCAACAAGTGAACACTTATGTCAAAGAATGCTGGAGGAAAGTACTTCTCCAATACACAAATCGCTTCGTTCACAGCCAATTTTGCGGCCACTATGTGTTCTCGATTCACCACCTTCTCACACAAGAGGGAGAAGGTAATACTAATTTGCATAATAGCCCTAAGCAAATCCTTGTGCTTGGAGAAACAGTGCTTAAACAATTGAGGAACCAATTGCATGATCACATGCCAATCGTCGGACTTATACTTATGTAAATCATGAGTAACATATTGCATGATCACATGCCATACACTCTGATTGGTGCTTAGATTTCCAAATGGATTGAAACCATCTGTTGATATAGCCAAACGAATGTTGCGTTGTTCTCGAGCAAAATCGGGATACTCATAATTCATCCTCCGCCAGGCAGTAGAATCAATAGGAGGACGCATGATATTACCCCCTACTTCTGCCCTAGCATGCCAAGTCATTGCCTCTGCAATCCATGGTACTGTGAAAAATCGCTTTAATCTAGGCCCAACGGGAAAATATTTCAATACTTTTTGAGGCACTTTTGAGCTTGTGCCTTCCTTACTAGTAGATTGGACATATCTAGGTTCATCGCATACCGGACAACGATTGAGATTTTCATACTCCTTTCGGTATAGTATGCAGTCATACACACAAGCATGAATCGATTTATACTTCATTCCCAAACCTTTCAAACTGTTCTTCATAACAGGATAGTTATTTGGAAGTGTATTCACCTTGGGTAATAAGCCCTTCACCCATTTCAGAATTCCCATCACGCTATTGCCAGACAAACCGTACTGCGTCTTCAAACTGTGCAAACCAACCATGGCATGTAAAGTTGTTTGATCTTTCTCACAGCCAGAGTATAACGGTTGGGTTGCCTTAAATTTTAAACTTTGGTAGTCATCGTCAAGTTTTATCGTGTTATCTTCACGAGCACTTGAATCTTCTACATCATCAGTAACCTCATTCTCCTCAGCTTCATAAACTCCGTACGCATCATCAACTAAATCCTCTAACATATTATGATCTACGTCGTCCCCTTCTTCATCTATTCTACTTGTTGAAGGATGTTGTGAAGGTTGGTCAGGGACAAAATGAACTTTCAATTCACCGTGAAAACTCCAAAATCGATAACTATCTTGCATACCCGATCTTAACAAATGTAGTTCAACTGTTTTCCACTCAAATACTTTACCATTCTTACACCTAGCACACGGACATGGAAACTCTTCATCATTACGACATCTCTTTGCATATTTCACAAATTCGTTAGCACCTCTGCGAAACACATCCCCCATTCTATTAGTCTCACCCATCCACTCTTTGTATTTCGGATATCCCATCACAGCTACCATAACTAAACACCTATTAAATGTAAACAAAACTTAGATTTATAGTATGTTTTATTTAATTATCCCATCCTTTAATTATCCTATTAAAGGGTAAGTGGTCCTATCCCATTGAAGAATGCATTTTTCTGTAATATACTTAACAGCTCATACACATTGTTACGATTTGAAAAAAATTCGACAGCATATCCCCTTAGTTCTCCAAATACACGACGTAGATTGCTAGGTGTGAGTGTTATTTCAATTGGTCAATTAAAATAATAGTCACACTTGTCAATCTAGTATGTACCCAGAGAACATTAAGATACGACTGCAGAACTTCCTCCAAAAGTAACAACTTTAAGCCAATAAGAATATTATACAGAAACTATACAGTCTCAAACTGTCCAAACGGGACAATTCGAGAGATCTCATTACAGGGGTAATGACTCTCGAACGGGTGTAAGGTTTATTGAATGCGTACGCATAAGAACTAGAATGCTAGTATCTACGCGCACTATATTTAATTTCAAATATGTTTCATATAATGGGTTAATTCAAATACAAAAATAAATTCATGGGATAATTCAAATACAAAAATAAATTCATGTATTGACCACATGCACACACACACACACACACACACTATCTAAGCTGTTCTATAGGTATAAAAACAATTATTATCCAATTATTATCCAACTATTATCAATTATTTATTTTGAATGTAAATAATGTTCAAAACCCCACCCTCCCCCACCCCCTCCCGATGTTTATTATCCAACTATTATCAATTATTTATAAAATTAATGTCTACTTTTAGTGTTGTGTATACCCCACCCCACCCCACCCCCTCCCCCACCACACACCACCACACACACACACACACACACCCCACCAACCCCACCCCACCACCTACCCCCTCCCCTACCCCCTCCCCCACCACACACCACCACACACACACACACACCCCACCCCACCCCCCGCCCTCCTCCACCACCCCCTCCCCCACCACACACCACACACACACACACACACCCCACCCCACCCCCTGCCCCCCTCCACCACCCCCTCCCCCACCACACACCACTACACACACACACACCCCCACCCCACCCCCTGCCCCCCTCCACCACCCCCTCCCCCACCACACACACACACACACCCCACCCACCCCCCTGCCCCCTCCACCACCCCCTCCCCCACCACGCCCCACCCCCTACCCCGACCCTGCCCCACCCTCCACACACGCACACACATACACACATATATATATACACATACACACATAAATATACACACAAATATATATATATATATATATATATATATATATATATATATATATATATATATAAATGGAAGAGAGAGAGAGAGAGAGAAAACCGACCTGAGAGAGAGAGAGCAGCGTCGAGAGGGAGAGAGAGAGGGAGGGACGGCTCGGAGGGAAAAAAGAGGGGGGATAGGGTTTTTGCTGCGAACATTATCACGGTCGTGTCAAGGTCTTTGACCGTGACAAGTATTTAAATTATTGTCACGGTCATTGACCGTGACAAGTCCGTGACAAGTAAATTTGTCACGGCCTTGTCACGGTCAATGACCGTGACAATTAGTTGTCACGGTCGTGTCAAGGTCAATGACCGTGACATAAAACACGTGTTTTTTGTCACGGTCAATGACCTTGACAAGGCTGGCCGGCTGAAAGGTGACAATTTGCCCATTTTGGTGTAGTGTGATTTATTCTTCTCATTTTTCTATTTGGGGACATCATAAAAAGGGGGAGAAAGAATTATCATATTTTGGAGGAGTTCTGTGTTTTTGAGATTTGATACAACATGCTTTCTTCATTTGATATCTATTTCAAACTCAATACGTCACTTGGTATTTTTCTTTTTCTCATGTGTGTAGGTACTACATGGATTATCATTTGATTGCACACCCTGATGAGAAAAGCGTTGAGATTTCTGAAGAGTTGAAGAACAAACGATGAAGTCTTATTCAATTGTATCTTTCCAGTTTTGGGTTCATGGAAGGGTAGATTTGTATAGGCATTTTTAGTGGGTTGATAATTCGGATGTTTGTTTTATGTATGAACCGGCATAGACATAGGGGGAGATTTGTAAGGACATTTTTGTCCATTATCAATTTGTTATGTCGTACGCCGTTACACCGTTGAAGAAATTCAAGAATCATACAGTCAACAACGGATCCGAATATCAAAAGAAGAAGAAGAATCAAAGTCTGACAAACCCGGACCAGTCCGCCCTAGAAAAAGAACCGATCCGCCTGCGAACCGGTCCGCCTCAGACCTGGACCGGTCCGCTTGTTGAAAACCAGTATACCCCGGATCGATAGAGAACCAAAAATGCCAAATAAAAAACGAACCGATGGGCCCCCCTTGGACCGATCCGCCTCAGACCCAGACCGGTCCGCCTGGGCTAAGCTTCAGCAGATCGTGGTCAGATTTTCTAGGCTAAACGTTTCCTTTATAAACCCACTACGGGAAGTGGTTTTCCAAGACTTCCATACACGATTTTCAGGGTACAAAAAACTCTAAGTCTTCACCTATTGAGTACCAAGACTCTTGGTTTTTGATTCACATAATTTCCAAACACTTGTGAATCACTTTGCAGCACAGGAACACACTTTTGCTATTCATACCATTGTGGAGAAGACCGTTCTTCTTCTTCATTGAAGCCCTCCTGGAGAGGGATATTTCCAGCCGGCGACTACAGAATTCGACACCTGAGGGTAATTCTTAGTCACTTGTATTTTCATTATAATCCGAAATTGTACAGTTACAATATTATAATGAAAATAAATGGTTTTGCCCCTTTGGGGGATTTTTCCTCAATTGTGTGTGTTTGATTAATCTTCATGATCTACTTCTTAATTCAATCACACCTAGTTGCTTGTTTAGGGTTTATTTGGGTTAAGAGGTGTTTAATATATAATTTTCTCATTTGAACGCACGTGGATACTCTTCTCAAGTAATGATTACAATTGACAACGGTTGCGTTCTCGACGGCTAATCAAAGGAAAAAGACGCAAGTACCCAAATATTCGTTAAAAACTCAAAATATTTACAAATTTGGCATTTCGCGCTCAAAACTGTTACAGAAAGTGGAAAATTTTTATAATTGTTGAAGGTCTGTAATTAATGAAGACATGAGAAATATTCCCGAGCAACTTTTCGGGTAAAATGTTCCACACTCTCACATCCAACCTCAACTGTGAAACATTGGGGGCTTCTGTTGATACAAAAATTAGTCAGCTGATGTGGACCAATTATATGGAGACACGCGTCATCTACAATGGCACAAGTTCAAGTACCGAGCTACTTATGCAATTTCAGTGGCATCAACAGCAGATAAAGTGATGAGAATGAAATTGAAGATGAAATGAATGAAAATAATCACATCAACCATATAAATTTTTTTAACTGATGAAAACTTTTAAAGTAGATCTAGGTTCGAATTGTGATATCTAGGAAAGAGAAACTTGTTCTTGAGAATGATTCCTTCCTATTCTCCATTTACATAGATAAAATTATGGTAAATGATATTATTTCACCCCTAAAAATTATTACGAAATTTATATTAAAATCAATCAATGAAACTTATTGACATAGATAATAGATGAACCAAACTGAGTATACAGTTCATTAAAATGCATGAAATGAGAATCGAATTAGAAGAAAGAGAAAGTATATTTGTATCTCCAATTTTCAGATTGCATATAGAATTAATATGGCAAATCATTATACATAACTGTGTTATGTGAATTCTAAAAAATATATGGTTCGTGAATATATAAATACGAGATTCATGATTGAATGAAACAATATATGTATAATATGTAATTGTTCATATAAAAAGATAGAAAGACTTAAATTTTGATGCTGATCTTCGTCTCATTTAATAAGAACGAAAGAATTCATGTGTCGAATTCCCATAGACGACGCCAATCTGTTAAAGACAGAAAATCGTCTCTATGTCATTTTAGTGACATCAACAGCAGATAAGGTGATGAGGATGAGATTGAAGATGAAATGAAGATAAACAAGAACATCAAACATATAAGAGACAAATGTTTTTAATGTGGTTCGGCTATAAGGAAAGCCTACGTCCACTGTTATTTTATTCCCAGGGGTTTAAAATAGCACAATATGGTGTAGAGAGAGAGAGTTTGCTAAGGATGAATTAATTTTTGCCTGTTCAGATTGTTCCTTTGGCTAAGGGAAGGTATGTATTTATAGTGATGGGAGTCCAAGAGATGGAATGTATTTATATATTCAGACATTCACATCTATTTACAATAAATATGACTATTGGTCTTCTAGGGTTCCATGTTGGTGAGTCTTCTTCTAATGACCTTTGATCTTCTGGATGGTTTGTCTTCCTTGAGTTGGTTGGTATGCCGACCAAATCTCCTCGGGTGCCGAGCAAGTATGAATATTTCCATGTAGGATGACAAGTGTCGCTTTCTGAATGGTCCACGTAGATGGGTAATTTTTTGCGTCAACAATATTGTTGTTTTTTCAAACCATCTTTTAACATATAATACATATTAGATTTGTTTTTTTATAAAAAACAAACAATCTAGATTTTTTTAAAATACTTTCCCAATTGTTTTTTAAAAAATACAGCATTATAAATATTATTGACCAAATAATAAAGCTAAGATTGTTTTTCCTACAAAAAATGAAATCTTTTTTCCTTCTTTTTTCTCTTTTGCTATTTTTTCCCAAATAAATATTGTTAACCTAGGCATCGATTAAAAATCATCCTAATGTAATTTTTATATTGTTGTTTTTTATTTATATTGTGTAGATCCATTTTTTTATATTGAAACCTCCCAAAAATATATTGAATTTTTTGGTGGCTTGAACGTAACAATGTTTATTTTATTATGGTAATTATTTAGAGGTTGGATTTAAAATGGATAATGATAAAATTGAGAAACAACATGCAGAAAATTTACAATGGGATGTTGGGGGGGGGGGGGGGGGGGGGGGATATGGAATTTGAAATACAAAATGTACTAAATGTCGAGACTGAACAATGTGTTGGGTCACATTTTAGCTATATCGATTCGGTGTACACACCATAAGTAGCACCTGAATTGAAGCATAAATTGTGTTAAGAGTTTAAAATGGTAGAAAATGTTAAGAAATTTTATAAAGATTATGCGAGAGAAAGTGGATTTAGTGTTAGAAATTGGTCTGAGAAAAAGAGACACGGAACCGATGAGGTTATTAGGAAAGACTTTGTTTGCTGGAAACAAGGTAAGGGTACACTTGTTGCTATAACAGGGTGGAAAGGCAACGGAGATCGATTAAAGTTGGTCTCAATGCTAACCTTACTCTTGTGATTTCCCAAAATGGTTTTATATGAATTTAGTGTATTTGTTGAGGTCCATTGTCACCCATTAGCCACTCCGATAAACACATATTTGTGGAATTCCCACTTCCATGTATCTAGTGCTCAAAAGTCATCGACTCAAGAACTACGCATAATTAAAATTCCAAAACATCAATAATTTAATTTACTTGGGCTGAAAGAGGGTTTTTTTGAAATATTGGGTGTACACAACGAGATTTGTATAACCATGAAAGGGATAAAAGCAAGGAGTTGAAGGGGAACGATAGGGATACGCTTCATGAGTACTCGGTATTAGATCAATAAAAAAACCCGTCGTTTTATTTTAAGATTAAGGAAAATGATGAAAACAAAATTACCCATTATTTTTTATTTGATGATAACTCGAGACATGCATACACTTTTATTGAGGGTGTGGTCATTTTTGACACAACATACAACACTAACTGATATGGTTTGATATTTATGCCACTAATGGGGGTTAATAATCGTGGTCAAACAATAATATTTGCTTGTGAATTCTTGAGTGATGAGATGATTGATTCATTTGTTTGTCAATTAAACATATTTATAAAAGCTATGCTAGGTGATTCCCCTAAGATGATAGTAACCAATCAAGACCCCCCCATGACAACTGCAATTTCAAAAAGACTGTGGATGACATATCATAGATATTGTAGTTTTCACATTTTAATCAATTTTTCAGAGAAATTAGATTCAGTTAAATATAGTACTTACTATAAGATATTTTCAAATTGTAGTCGGGGATTAGAGTTAAGGGAAGAGTTTGAGGTGAGGTGGACAGAACTTGTTAACAAAAGTTTTGTAAGTGAGAATAAATGGTTAAACTCAATTTATCAAATCCATTCAAAACTGGGTGCCAGCGTATCTGAATAATGTTTTTCAGAGGAAATGTCGAGTAGTCAATGTGCGAAAAGCTCCGACTCATTTAAAAAAAATTATGTTTCAAAAAATATTTCATTGGTCGATTTTATGATCCAATTTTGTAGGGCCTAATGCGTCAATGCCATGAAGAATTAATAGCGGATCACTAAGATTTTGTTGATTAGCCTAAGTTGAAAATCGCCCATGGTTTTTTATTCATATGGTTGATGTGTACACAAATGAAATATTCAATAAATTTCGGGATGAAATCCTTGAGACATTCACGTATAAATTTAAAATTTGAGCATGTTAAGGAGGACAAAAGCAATTGTTTTTAGAAGATTCAAAAATCAAATTTTTGGGTTACAAAATATGACAAGGTATTATATTTCGCTTCTGCTACTTTTAAAAACTTTGAATGTTCTTGAAGAAGGCCGACAATTTTTACCCGATAACCCGTTTATGATAATAAACCGAAATGATTCGAGCATAACATGATTAGCTTGTATAGATTGAAGAGTACCCAAAACTTATAATCAAATATTAAAGTGACCCAAAAATGATATGACTAACTCGAATTGACACACCCTACTCTGGAATCCCGTGTCAACTTGTTTTGGTGTACTTGCAAATAATGCATGATTATAAAAAATTACAAAATTAATACATTTTGAGTAGGTGGACTAAGGAGGAAAAATATAGTGGATGATATTGATTGTTAAATTGTTGATGATATATCATATCTACCAAAGAGGTATCAATATATTCAAATGGCATTAGATTAGGTTGATAAGGCCCTTATGAGTCAAGAAGCCACAAAGGTATTTATTGATGGTTTGGCTAGTGTGTGTGATAATTTATATCAGATTTTTGGGATTCAAGTCAAATCAAGAAATGAGATGCCTAGTTTTAAAGATTCGGGAAATGTTAGTGGTAATTACTACATTAAATAAAGCCACGAGCAGGCAAAAGGGTGTGGTAAAAGGTTGAAAGGTGGTAAGGAGAAATCATTGCGGAAGGACAAAAGTTGTAAATCAAGAAAGTGTAAGGGATGCGGTTTGATTGGCCAATCACATGATAAAATAAATTGGCCAGTGTTAATGTGACACCCCGCTCAAAATTTTAAATCATACAATGAATCAACATACCAACAACATAGTAACTACTCAACATGATAAAATGTACACACATACCACGATAAAAGGAAGTACTCATATAAAACATAATAAGTACAACAAATGGAAAGATACCCGAATATGATGTCGAGTCATAGACAATACAACATCCTGAGGAGAGAAATATAAAAGTGCTACATATATAACCCTTGGGTATAAACTCGATATACAAAATGAATCCTTAACTAGATTTACAAAAGATAATATGTGACTATAGTAAAATCCCGTAAAAGTCCGCATCTGCTGCATCTCCGAGGACACTTGATAGAAAAGCATCACTAGCATCCTTGCGGTGGGACACCTTGTGCCACCATACCTAATTAAATACCGTGTGATCAGTCCTTTATTAAATTAAAATCAATGTGAACAGTTGGTTCATTCTTAGCATCACTGTCGCAAAATAAATATTTCCAATTTAAACACCCTAAATAATTAAGGTAAGTGTCAAAACAATTTAAAATCTTATTCCATGTATTAAATTCCAATATCAAAACCATTTTACTTGAAAATCAATTTAAGAATCACATATATGCTACGGATGGCAATCAACACAAAAGAATTAAGCCATCTAAATTAACCAAACCAAGTCAAAGAGTCATAAATGAAATCATCATGAAAAGCGTTAACTCCCAAGGAGTACCGAATACTGAAAACATAAATAAATACAAAATCATTAATAAGTCTAAACTGAAATAGGAAATCGGGCAACACATGCCCTGGATATGCAGTAGTAAATCAAGAACTGAATCAAGGAAGAGGTCGTCTATAGCAAGGGCCTACAACTCCCACATAAGCTGCAGCACGTCCAATCCAAAGAACTTATGCCTGACGCCCCTATGGATGGGCACCTAAAATACATACATATATATACAAGAGAGAGAAAAATGACAGGAAACAGGGCAGAGCCCAAGTGTAAAATAGTTTTAAAAATAGTTTAGCAAGTATTTAAAATGCTTACCGGCTAATGTAACTACTATATTAGTATGTGACACTTTCTTGAGAATTCTCACCTCTCATATAGTTTGCAAGCCTAACGTACTACTAAATCTCATAAGTCTATGTAACATATCCCCCATAAAGTTTTATTTTGAGAACTAACAATGCTATGATATTTATTTTAGAGATTAATCTCTTCATGATTACTTACGTTACTTAAATTCTCTCAGTACCATTAGAAAGTTCCCGAACACTTACTATAAAGTTTGGAGCATTTATTAAATACTTAACTACTCATACGCACAGTAGAAGATTTCCATATATACGTGTATATATATATATATATATATATTAGTCACTCATATAATATATATACTATCGGCACCCCCACATAGAATCTATGGTGCTGGCATACTTTTCTATTAAGTCCCCGTATCTCTCGTACTAAGGGAAATACTAGTTCAGAATCACTCTCGAACTGTATTAACACAATAAACACAAAATGGAGGCAAATCATAGTTCCAAGTCACTAAGATGTCATCACATACCCCTCACATATCTTAGGACTGTCTGACTATCATTCTGAGATATCCAGTACCAAGGAATCCTATGTTCTAGGGTACAAGTTAATATCCCTCATAAAGGTCCCATCGAGATAAGATTGTCCCCGGGGCGGCAACCTCCGTGATAGCAAGTAGCGCGTGTATGATTATTCACAAATATAATATTTAGTATATGCACACAGTCACATGACCATTTATAAAAATATTCACATTTTCCAATTAGGTTCGCCCACGAACCATAATAATTATTATTAACCGTGCTTAGTACAATTTTACCTAATTATCTCGCATAAAGGATTCATCTATTTTATTCTCAATTATAATCTTTTCATACTTAGTTCTCATCTCTCGAAGTATTCTCTCATACTAAAGATAATTTCAGTAGGTAAACCCTCTCTAACATTCTGGTCTAAGTCTTTCACGAGTCTCTCAATTCTTAAGTGAGCGTAAGCACAATTTCAAATATGTGACGAAACCCCCCGTTAGCCCACAATTTCATCCCATATTAAATTTCATTCAACGGAGTCTACTTAGACCCTACTGGTCCTCTTCATGACCCATTATACTCTTTAAATGATATTCAAGGGTTCCTATGTATTTTATCCGGATTAAAAAAAAAGGGGAAAAAGATGCAGTTTTCGAGGAGGGGTCGATCGATCTAGGAAAGGGGGTCGATCGATCGATCATCGATGGATCGACATTCTTGGGTCGATCGATCAAGAAAAAATTTCCTCCAAAACACCATTAATGATCCCCAGACTCCCAAACAAGTTTACTACTGATTTAATACACCTATATACATGATTTACTATGTGAAGCATGTATGAATTCATCAAAGGTAACGCATTAAAAGCCCAATTCGTAATATTCATCAAGAACCCTAGTTTCATTGAAATTTCCAATCTCATAATTATTTTTCCAGATTTCTCAAGTCTAAACCAATATAATTTCGTGGGTAATCCTCTACATATGTTGAGATGTACAAAATATATTTATTTCCTTTAAAGCCTGTGATTTAAATTCCCTAAATCATAAAATTCTCCCATGAAACATATATTTATCAATCATATTCTAACATGGGTGAAACATTAACTAGAAATTTAGCAAGATAGATTTTTTCCTAGGATTCGAAGGTCTGATTTGTTGGTGATAAAGTTATGGTTGCATTCCTTTTCTTACAATCTATGTTTTTGGTGGTGGTGGTGGGGCAATTTCAGTTGGTTCTTGGCCTTAGATTCTTGGAAAGCTTTTCATTCCTTCCTCTCACTGTTGTTCTATCTCTTTGAGTGTGTTAATCCTAGAAGAATATTTTAATATCTGATAATAATGTCCCAATTTTTGTCATTTAATTAAAGCCTAATTTGGAAATGACTAAATTGTCCCTCTGGGGTGCCGGTTAGGCCTAAAAATGCCCCGAGACCCAAACTGAACCCCCCGGTACACTTTTCGAACTATATCAACCCTTCCGGACACATTGGCACAATCGAAATGACTATACGAGGAACTTATAATTTATTCATTTTTTAAATAATAAATTCGTCCCAACACGACAAAGGCGCGTCCCCACTTAATTTCCATAATTGTCATGTTATTCATTCGTGAAATTTTTTAATAAATTAAAATCTACATATTACTTTACTCATTAAGTAGTAATCAACAAATTCCCAATAATTACTAACTCTCGTCACGCTAGTAAATATTTAAAAATAAATTTTTGGATTAATATTAAATTAATAGCTCAATTTAAATTTAATAAATCCCCAAATTTAAAAGCCATAAAAATACGGGATATTACATACTCCCCCCTAATAACAGAATTTTGTCCCCGAATTCAGAAAATAAGGCATACCTGGTAAAAATAGATCTTGATATTTTTCGTGCATATCTGCCTCGCGCTCCCAAGTGGACTCCTCCGCCTTATGATGCTCCCATTGACCCCGTACAAGTGGAACTACCTTCGACTTCAATTTCCTCTCGCTATGGTCTAGGATAGTCACTGGTATCTCCTCGTAAGAATTGTCGGGTTATAATTCAATCTTCTCTATCGTGATGTGAGTGTGGGCCATATCATCCCGAAGATATCGTCTCAACGACGAGATGTGGAATACATCGTGAATACAATGCAAATGCTCTGGTAACCCCAATCTGTATGCCAACGGCCCAATCCTATCTATAATGGGAAATGGTCCCACGTACCTCGAATCCAACTTCCCCTTTTTCCAAAATCTCATTACTCCTCTCATACGAGACACACGTAGTAATACTAGGTCCCCCACTCCAAACTCTCGGAAAGACCGTTTTGCATTGGCGTAGATTTTCTACCTGTCATGGGCTACCCGAATGCGACTCCTGATAAGCTCAATCCTAGCTGAGATCTCCTGAATCACCTCTGGTCCGAGCAATTTGTTGTCCCCCACCTGTAGCCAACAAGTGGGAGAATGACAAGGTCTTCCATACAACACCTCAAATGGGCTATGCCAGCCATTAACTGATAGGAGTTATTATAAGCAAACTCCACCAATGGAAGATATAGCTCCCAACCTCCTCCAAAATCAAGGATACACATGCATAGCATATCCTCCAGCATCTGATTGGTACGCTCTGTCTTTCCATCCGCCTCTGGGTGATAAGATGAACTCAATCTCAACTTTATACCCATGGCCTCCTGAAATCTCTCCCACAAGTGTGACACAAAAATCTTCTCTCTATCAGACACAATATCCAAGGGCACCCCATGTAGCCTAACGATCTCTACAATGAATAATGTGCATACTGGCCCGTGGTGTAGTCTATCCCTACTGGCAGAAAATGAGCTACCTTGCTCAACCTATCCATTATAACCCATATGTAATCGTGACCCCGTTGTGATGTAGACAACCCAGTACTGAAGTCCATGGAAATACTCTCCCATTTCCACGTAGGTATCTTCAACGGCTAAAGTAACCCTGGTTGTCTCTGGTGGTCCACCTTTACCATCTTACAAGTAGAACATTTGGACACAAACTCTGCAATATCCTTCTTAATTCCACTCCACTAGTACTACCGCTTCATATCCTGGTACATCTTATCCCGTCCGGGATGTACTACAAATCTAGATCCGTGAGACTGTGTCATTACTACATGAAGTAAATTTTCTTCGGGACCACCAATCTCCCATTAAATCTCAAACCCCCATTAGAACTCACTGAATAGGACTTAGCACCCTCAGTTAAGATCCGTACAATCTGCTCTTGGCAAAACATATCCATTGCTTGTGCCTGTATCACCCTCGTAACAATCTCGGGTGTGACAGACATAACAGATATAAAGGAACGAGCTACCGCATCCTGGTGAGCCAAATCTTTCCACTTCGCTCTCCATACTTCCGCTAAGTCACCTACCGGTCTATGACTTAACTCATCAGCAACCACGTTAGCCTTTCCCGGATGGTACTGTATCTCGAACTGGTAGTCTTTCACAAACTCCAACCACCTACGCTGACGTATGTTCAACTCTCGTTGCGTGAACAAGTATTGCAGTGACTTATGGTCTGTGAATAATAGAAACTTCTCCCCCAGTATGTAATGTCTCCAGATCCGCAATGCAAATATGAACTCTGCAAGTTACAGGTCGTGGGTGGGGTAATTCCTTTCGTGAGGCTTAAGGTTATGGGAGGTAAAAGTTATAGCCTACTCCTCCTACTGAAGTACTCCCCTGAGTCCCCGTAAAGAGGCGTTGGTGTACACCAGGCACTCCACTCCTGGCTTGGGCAAAGCAAGAATTGGCACCAAAGTTAACTTATCTTTCATCTCATCAAAAGCTAATTGATAAGCATTATCCGATACATACGGTATTCCCTTGTGAGTCAGATTCGTCAACGGACCCGCTATCTTCAAAATGCCTCGAATGAACCGCTTGTAGTACCTGGCTAACCCCAAGAAAATACGCACCTCTGTTGGTGTCGTGGGCTATCCCCACTCCCTCACAGCCGACACTTTGCTCAGATCTACTGATATCCCCAATTTCGACACGACATGCCCCAAAAACTATACCTACCGTAACCAAACCCACACCTCTCATACTTAGCATATAGAAGATTCTCTCATATAGTATGAAGAACCTGCCTCAAGTGCTCGACATGATCCTCCTCAATCTGTGAATAAATCAGGATGTCATCTATGAAGACGTTGATAAACTGATCCAATAACTCTCTGAACACTCCATTAATCAAGTCCATGAATACGGATAGAGCATTTGTTAACCCAAACACACATGACTCGAAACTCATAGGACCAATATCTTGTCAAGAAAGTAGTATTAAACACATCATGCTCCCGAATATGTAGCTGATGGTATCCCGATCTCAAATCTATCTTTGAAAGGAAGGTTGCTCCTCTCAGCTGGTCGAACATGTCATCGATTCAATACAATGCATATTTATTCCATATCATGACCTTGTTCAACTCTCGGTAATCTACACCTAACCTCAGTGAACCATATTTCTTCTTCACAAATAACACGGGAGCACCCCAAGGCAAGGTGCTCTTACGAATGAAACCCTGGCCTAACAGTTGCTCTATCTGATCCCGTAAATATCTCATATCCACATAAGCCATACGGTATGGTGAATGTGCTATCGGTCGAGTGCTCGACATCAAGTGTATGATGAAATCTATCTCTCGACTGGGTGTTAGTCCCTGTATTTCCTGGAATACATCCAAAAACTCACGAATGACTGGAATCGAATCCAGGGTAACCATAATCTCCTTAGAGGTATCCTCCTCTATGTAATACAAATGGGTGGAAGATCCTCCCTCTGGGCGAGGCATCGCCAACAAAAACATCTCCTTCCCCGAAATATCAAAGATAATACTCCTATCGAAATAGTCTATCATGGCTCTGTATGCAGCGAGCCAATCCATGCCAATAATGGCATCGTGATCATGCATATATAAAACTAGCATGTCTACAGGTAAAATAAAGATACCATTATCTATACCTACACCCCGACATATAAAGAAATTTAAAGTCCCATTCCCCGATGGTGAGTCTACGCATGTCACTGTACTCTCTGCCGTGTATAAAAACCCTAAGGCCCTTACAAAATGAGTAGCTATTAAATAATGTGATGCCCCTGTATCAAATAAAACTTGACCCATAGTGCCATGGAAAGGAAACATACCCTCAATAGCAGGTGGCGTCGGAGGTTCTGCGGCCTAGTGGACATTATAGACACGTCCATACTGCAATTGCTCCTGCTAGATTGGGGCTACTGGGATGGCTGGTAGGGCTGGCATCTGAGATGGTGCTGGGATTGTGGATGGAAAGAGTGGACTCTTCGGCTCATTACGGGTACCCTACTGCTCTAGGGCCCTATCCCCCTCTGGGCAATCCTGAAGCCTATGGCCATTCTTGCCACATCGAAAACATATGCCCCTGGATTATCGTCCCCTTTTCCCCTGCTGAATACGGCCCTGTTGGCCGTTACCACCCCGCCACTGGCCCTGCTGAAAAAGCTGTTGGCCCTGATGGCCCTGCGGCTGACCCTACTACTGACGATGTTGGCCCTATTGTCCATGTTGACTGGACTGGCCCTGTATAAATCCCCCAAATCCCTGCCTCGAATCACCTGATCAAAATCGCTTGGTAGGGTCCCCCTGATGGGAACTCTGCTCACTGTGAGGTGTCTGACCTTGGGCTGCTGGTGCCCCACCAGTAATACTGGCCCTTGTCCTGCCATGTTGGCTAGAATCCACTGCTCGTTTGCTCCCCTACTGATGGAAGCGGTGATCTTGATAGTGCAATATAACGGTGTTGAGTATGTCAATGCAAGTACCGAATGATATATTGCCTATGAGGTGTTGACGAATCCTTCGAGCCAATCCATTTAAAAACAACAGTATCTTCTCCTCCTCAGTGGGTGCCTCATCCAGCACTATAGTGAGAAGTCTAGTGAACTACTCCTCGTACTCAGCAACAGTCATACTCTCCTACTTAATATTCAGTAACCTCTACCTCATCTCAGTCTGCACGGTGGATGGCAAATAGTTGCTATCAAACCGCGCCCAGAAAGACTAAATCGATATGTTGTCCCTCTCCTCAAAGGTGGTGGTGGACTCCCACCACTGAAAAGTGTTCCCCACTAGCTTAAAGGAGGCCAGTAACTATCTCTGCACATCAGTGCAATCATACATGCGAAGATGCATCTGCATATCCTTCTTCCATTGGCTGGCGATCACGATGTTCGAACTACCCAAGAACTTCGGGGGATGCGCCTTCTGAAAGGCATCCCTGACTCGCTCGAATGAAGTGGGAAGATGTGCTAGTTCTGGTGCTACTGCCTGAACCTAGGGTGGGGCCTGCTGCACCACCGCTGATGCGACATTCATCACCTGAGAAACAATGGCAGCTACTTTAGTTGCATTCATCATTCTCTGAGCCGAAGATGCTGGCTCCACGGGCTGGGCATTCCTGTCTCAGAGTGCGCATCTCGAAGGTATCTGAAACGAGAAGGAATTTTATTAGTCTACAGTTATTATCAAATCTCAAATAGCTGAGGATGTAAGCGTAAACACAAGAATACAACAGTCCTAAAAATAGGGGTCTATATTAAAGACGCTAAGCTGGAAGCGAAATAAGCCATACAGATCCTAAAGTACACTAGAAACTGATGTTCTGATACCACATGTGACACCCTGCCTAATTAAATACCGGGTGACTAGTCATTTATTAAATTAAAATCAAGGTGAACGGTTGGTTCATTCTTAGCATCACTGTCGCAAAATAAATATTTCCAATTTAAACACCCTGAATAATTAAGATAAGTGTCAAAATAATTTAAAGTCTTATTCCATTTATTAAATTCCAATATGAAAACCTTTTTAAATGAAAATCAGTTTAAGAATCACATAAATGCTACGGATGGCAATCAACACAAAAGAATTAAGCCATCTAAATTAACCAAACCAAGTCAAAGAACCATAAATGAAATCATCATGACAAGAGTTAACTCCCAAGGAGTATCTAATACTGAAAACAGAAATAAATACAAAATCTCTAATGAGTCTAAACTGAAATAGTAAATTGGGCGACACATGCCCTGGCTATGCAGTACTAAATCAAGAACTGAATCAAGGAAGAGGTCGTCTAAAGAAAAGACCTGCAACTCCCACATACGCTGCAGCACGTCCAATATAAATAACGTATGCCTGACGCACATGTGGATGGGCACCTAAAATACATGCATATATATACAAGAGAGAGAAAAATGACAGGAAACAGGTCAGAGCCCAAATGTAAAACAGTTTTAAAAATAGTTTAGCAAGTATTTAAAATTCTTACCGGCTAATGTAACAACAATATTAGTATGCGACGCCCTCTTGAGAATTCTCACCTCTCATCTAGTGTGCATGCCTACCGCACTACTAAATCTCATAAGTCTATCTAACTTATCCCCCATAAAGTTTTATTTCGATAACTAACAAGGCTATGATATTTGGTTTAGAGATTAATATCTTCATGATTAATTACGTTACTTAACATTTCTTAGTAACGTTACAAAGTTCCCGAACACTTACTATAAAGTTTGGAGAATTTATTAAATACTTAACTACTCATACGCACAGAAGAAGATTTCCATATATACATATATATATTAGTCACTCATATAATATATATAATATCGGCACCCCACATAGAATCTATGGTGCTGGCATACTCTTATATCAAGTCCCCGTATCTATCGTACTAAGGGAAATACTAGTTTGGAATCACTCTCGAACTGTATTAACACAATACACACAAAATGGAGGCAAAGCATAGTTCCAAGTCACTAAGAGGTCAGCACATACCCCTCACATCTCTTAGGATCGTCTGATTATCATTCTCAGATAGCCTGTACCAAGGAATCCTATGTTCTAGGGGACAAGTCAATATCTCCCATAAAGGTCGCATCGAGATAAGAATTTCCCTGGCGCGACAACCTCCATGATAGCAAGTAGCGCGGGTATGATTATTCACAAATATAATATTTTATTTAGTATATGTACACAGTCACACGACCATATATATAAATATTCACATTTTTCAATTTGGTTCACCCACGACCCATAAGATTAATTTTTAATCGTGCTTAGAACAATTTTACCCAATTATCTCGCATAAAGGATTCACCTCTTTTATTCTCAATTATAATCTTGTCATATTTACTTCTCAGCTCTCGAAGTATTCTCTCTTACTAAAGATAATCTCAGTAGGTACACCCTCTCCAACATTCTGGTCTAAGTCTTTCACAAGTTTCTCATTTCTTAAGTGAACGTACGCACAATTTCCAATATGTTACGAAACCCCCCGTTAGCCCACGATTTCATCCCAAATTAAATTTCATTCAACGGAGTCTACTTAGACCCTACTAGTCCTCTTCATGACCCATTATACTGTTTAAATGATATTCAAGGGTTCCTATGTATTTTATCCGGATTAAGCAAAAAGGGGAAAAATATGCAATTTTCCAGGAGGGATCGATCGATCGAGGAAAGGGGGTCGATCGTTCGATCATCGATAAATCGACATTCTTGGGTTGATCGATCGATTAAGAAGTTCTTGCCTAGAAAACTCTAAATTCGACCTGCGGGGTTCATCCAAAAATTTCCTCCAAAACACCATTAATGATCCCCAAACTCCCAAACAAGTTTACTACTGATTTAATACTCCTATATACATGATTTCTTATGTGAAGCATATATGAATTCATCAAAGGTAACGAATTAAAGTCCAAATTCATAATATTCATCAAGAACCCTAGTTTCATTGAAATTTCCAGTCTTTTAATTCTTTTTTCAAATTTCTAAATTCTAAATCAATATAATTTCGTGTTTAATCCTCTACATATGTTGAGATGTCCAGAATATATTTATTTACTCTAAAGCATGTGATTTAAATTTCCTAAATCATCAAATTCTTCCATGAAACATATATTTATCAATCCAATTCTAACATGGGTGAAACATTAACTAGAAATTTAGCAAGATAGGTACTTGCCTGGGATTCGAAGGTCTAATTTGTTGGTGATAAAGATATGGTTGTGTTCCTTGTCTAACGATCTATGGTTTTGGTGGTGTAATTTGAGTTGGTTCTTGGCTTTGGATTCTTTGAAAACTTTTCCTTCCTTCCTCTCACTGTTGTTCTATCTTTTTTAGAGTGTTAACCCTTGAAGACTCATTTAATATCTGATAATAATGCCCCAATTTTTGTCATTAAATTAAGCCTAATTTGGAAATGACTAAATTGCCCCTCCGGGAGCCGGTTAGGCTTAAAAATGCCCCGGGACCCAAACTAAACCCTCGGGTACACTTTTTTTACTATCTAGTCCCTTCTGGACACGTTGACGCACTTGAAACAACCATATGGGAATCTTATAATTTATTCATTTTTTTAATAATAAATTAGTCCCGACACGACACAGGCGCATCACGACTTAATTTCCACAATTGTTATGTTATTCACTCGTGACAAATTTTAATAAATTCAATTCTACATATTACTTTACTCATTAAGTAATATTCAACAAAATCTCAATAATTACTAACTCTCATCACGCTAGTAAATATTTAAAAATAAATTTCTGGATTAATATTAAATTAATATCTCAATTTAAATTTAATAAATCCCCAAATTTAAAAGCAAAAAAAATACGGGGTATTACACACCTATATTATATATTACAATATAAATATATATATCAAGAGAGAGATATAAACGGGTCAGAGCCTGAGGTGTGAAAACATTTTAGCAAGTGCATTAAAATGCATAATAATTATATATGCACAATTTCATGATTTAAGTGGATTCTCACTCTCGTGGAACCAAACTCCCCACTCGACTAAAGCGCACACTTAAACGTATGCACATGAAACTTAATTAAACTACCCGACACATTCTAGGGAAAGTTCAATCTTAATCTTCGCATAATCAAAACCCGCGTAACCCACTAGCTCAAGTATAACACAAACTCTTCTCCTTATATCATATCCTAAGTTTACGCCAGAACGTATATGTTAACGTATATATATATACACATATATCTTGCTAGAGCTCATCGGTTATAATTATTAAATTAGACAAGTTATTAGCATTGGAATAGTAACACGTCATCTTTATATACTTATAAACTAATGTTTTACCATAACGCATAACCCTGGTACTAAGAACTAAACTTCTCCCCACTCCCAATATTGCACTACGTTTCGTACGTGGGGCGTCTCGTAAAGCGAAATCCAAACAAGGACCCCCCGATACACTACTCCTTGACAATGTTGATCGTCGAGATCTATTATGCCCTTAACACGCAACACATATAACCTTAGATACTTATTTAGAACAACTATCTCTAAGTTCATAAATAAGATATCGCATTGTTCCTTTAGGGTCTATATAACATTATTCTAGTTATAAAACACAATCATTCAACCCTCACAAGAACGTACACATAACACACTTAGCATGCATTTAAAACATCCATAACGTATTCACTTATAGGATATAAATATACTTCATAATGCTATCATCTTCTAGGAATTACGCACATTATCCCAGTTTACCAGCCACCGAACTACTATCACACCGCCCTGGTAATAAAAAAAATACAACGTATGGGAAGCGGTCATAGTTCCGAACCTGAAAGTGAGAATGAATCATACCCAAGACTTCTCCCAGAATAAAAGCACGCAAAAAATAATGGATGAATATGACCTGGGGACTATACGCTCCCTGCTCCTCAAGCCAGAGGCCTCACCCACATCGCACAACTTCCCAGATAGCACTGGAGGGGTATGCTCACACAATAAGTATATATATCATTCACACTAGATATATATACAATCACATCATATATACAAAACCATAACACGAGGTATATACATTTACGCCATATATATATATATATATATATATATATATATACACACACACACACACACACACACATACTATCTCACGGCTGCATGTATAAAAGTAATGAATTCGACTATATGTATATAGCTCTCATTATACTAACCGACGCTATAACGCATAATTTCCCAATTCATTTCATAATACGATCCCTCACTTGAAACTTACTCATCCACCACACCTATGATACGAATAGTCTCCCAATTTGATCAAAATTACGGATATATCTCATAACCGAATGTATATAACAATCATCATTCACACACCATCTATATATGTTTGCACGCCGATATACAATAACTATCCTGGCTATAAGTACGTACGTAACTATTAGTCGGTCATCCACAAGCTCAATTCATTTTATGATCCCCTCACGCATTGGAATATTTATCATCAATCGCACATAGATATATAAAAACTATCCCGGCTATAAGTATAAACACAACTTATTCTAGTCGATAATACATTAAATCTATCTCAATTTAGATTATGGCTCAGTTGCTCATATGAACCCTTAACATTTCAGCGTTTATGATTTACTCTTTAATTTTAACGTCACTAAGGGTACACAACCTTTTTCTCATTGGTCCCCACCCACCCATATCTAAATAAAGAAATCCCATCGCTAGGTGGATTCAACACAAAAGTGAGCATAACAACTCCAAGTCATACATTCACAACGACCTCGATGAGCCCCCAATGTCACATCATATAATAACTTATGTCTAATATCCAAATATGATTCTTGTCGCTAATATGATTCCCCATTAAATCAATGCGATAACTCCAATTTATACCTTCCCAAATAACTTAATACGTCCCCAATATCACATCATACAGGAAACTCCCAATAAACCTCCCAAACGCATTTCTCGCATCACATAAGAATATTCCTAATTGATAAACCAAATTGAAACGGAGTAGAAATCATTCTAGAAAAACTTCGCAAAACAGCCCTGTTTCCGAATCGATTCGGCCCAGTCCGAATCGATTCGGTCCTAAAAGCGAATTAATTCGTCAGTATGCAAATTGATTCGGTCCAAAGGACCTGTGAGTATGTCTTAGGTCGAATCAATTCTCTTTAGGACCCGAATTGATTCGGTCACACAGACCTGTAAGTTTTCAACATTCCGAATCAATTCGTAAAGGGGGCGAATCGATTTGGCCTGTTCAACAAGCTACTAATAGCTTATTTTCTCCAAAACCCAAATTTCCAAAACTCAATTATATCATCTTTCAACCCCCAGTCTTCAACCCAGTCATGTTTCTAACATCAAAACTCATAACATATATCAACCCAACTAATTATACAACCTCAAATCCGTATACACACCTCAAATGCAATATTTAACCAAAAATCTTGGTTTTGACATATTAACCCAAAATCCATATTTTAATCCCGAAATCATGAAATAATTTACACACATAGATTATTTAGCAAGTTTAATCACTTACCTCAAAGTTGTAGAGGTTGAATCTTCCTCGAAATCTTGGATTGGCCGGAGTCTCCAAGCTTTTCTCCTCTTTCTCTTCTTCCTTTCCTCTTCTCTCTCTCTCTAGGGATTTCTCAATCTCATAAATGAGATTCTTATCTCATGTAGGCTTTATAAGACTTATCTCCAAAATACCCAACTTTAAATGATGATACACACTTTAAATGACTCATTTACTCCAATTCGAGTCAAACTAATTTAAAATATTCCGGATCCGAAATAAAACCCAAGGATAGTTTTTTTTACTATCTTGACCCATTCCGGATCAACCGTGTGCTCATCATTGTCATCTGAAACATTTTATAACATCCTCAAATTTGACCTCAATCGCCAAATTTAAAATTCTCCAATTCAAATAAATTTTATTTCTCCCGAAATAATTAAATTCCTAGTCCTAAAATCACGGGGTATTATTGTGACACCCCGCCTAATTAAATATCGGGCGATCACTCCTTTATTAAATTAAATCAAGGTGAACAGTTGGTCCATTCTTAGCATCACTGTCGAAAAATATTTTTTTCCAATTTAACACCCTAATTAATTAAGCTAAGTGTCAAACCATTTTCATACATACTTTCCAAATTTTAATTAAAGAAAAATCATTTATTTAACAACATTCAATAAGTAAGAATCACACCACATTAAATTCTGCAACATAGTCCAATTTATTTAATACATTCGTCAATCGAATGTCAACATACGAAATCTAAAGTCACACATCCAAACTGAATAAATCCCATAGTAACAATACTAGAAATAACTGAAATACAAATGTCTAATAACAACGGAATAATGGAAAGAGCTACACATGCCCAACTATATGAAAGTACTAAGAGTGGATCCGAATGAACGAAGTCGTCTAATCAAGAGACCTGCAACTCCCACCTAAGCTGCAGCGCGTTCCTTTCAAGGGATCCTAAGAAAGACGCCCATGTGGCTGGGCACCTGTAATATATACATATATATACAGGAGAGATAAAGAGAAAAAGAAACGGGTCAGAGCCCGATAGTGTGTTTGATTTAAAATACGTTTAGCAAGTATTTAAATTGATACAGGCCAATGCAACAACATATTAGTGCGACACTCTCTTGAGAATTTCTCACCTCTCTTCTAATGTGCACACCTATCGCACTAACCTTCCCAACGGTTTATCCTATCATTTTATCACACTAACCTTCCCAACAATTTAGCTTATCTCAAATTACTCATAAGATTTTAAAACCAAACAATATCATTGTTTAAAAAGATACTACCAATTAGTTTATCACACTCTCGTTTTTAGCTTCATTAATTTATAAAGTTTCCCAGTGTCACATTATACTTTTCAAGCAAGTTTTTCCGATTTATAGTCCAGAATTATTTCTCACTTACTATATCACAGCAATAGCTTCAATATCCCAAATTTCAGATATATATATATTAAGTACTCGTATAATATATATATTCTAACAGCACCAACGTACAAACTATGGTGCATGCATACTCTGCTATCCAATCCCCGTATCGCTCACACTAAGGGATATACAAGTTCAGAATCACTCTCAAACTGTATCAACATATATACACAAAACAAGATTGAGGCGAAGCATAGATTCCAAGTCTCTAAGAGGTCAGTACATACCCCACGCCTCTTAGGACCGTCTGAACTATCGATTCGATAGCCTGTACCAAGGATATCTATCTTCTAGGGTACAAGTCAATATCCCCCATAAAGGTCCCATCGAGATAAGACTGTCCCAGCGCGGTAACCTCAGGGATAGCAAGTAGCGCGGGTACGTTTTTCACACGTATATAATATATGAATACACAACCATATAAATATACCACTTATCATTATATCAATATAGGTTTCTCTCATCACCCATAATTACGATATTTATCCTAAATTTTCACATTAAGTATTTTTATAAGGGTTCGTCACTAACCTTAACTCGAAGGGGTTTCTCCAACTCATTTCGTGACACTCGTGAACTCTATCCTCACAAGTATGAAATTCAGTAAGTGTCCTTATTATGTTCCAATGTAACTCTCTCACACACCTCACCCTTTAATTCATAAATTTACCAACCCTAAAGTAAATATCCCATAAATACCCTTCTCGTTGAAGATTAAAGGTCCCAACATTTATTCATATGCTCTACTGGTCCTCAATGTCTCCCAAAATTATTTTATTAAGAATGCCCAAGAATTATATCACGATAATTTGAATTTAACTCATTTAAAGAGGGAAATGGGAGTCTGCCAGGAGGGGTCGATCGATCGAGGTTTGGGGCTCGATCGATCAAGCCTTCGATCGATCGAATCTCTAGGCTCGATCGATCGATCAAGCAGGTATTTCGATTTTCTGCAGAATTGCAGTTACGGGTTCTACCAATTGTCTTCATCCAAATCCATGTTTTCCAACCCCAAACGTCCCAAAAATTCTACTACTAACATTATATCAATATACCAGATGTTTCTAACGTAAGGCATGTGTATTTTTATCATTTAAACATGGATTTTCAACCCAAAATTCATACACAACTTCAAGAACCCTAAAATCTCTAAATCATGGTTCTAATATATTTTACCCCAGAATTTCTTTTTTAATTACAACAAAAATTTGTGGGTTATCTTTCTACATCACAAGGGACTTCCAGAATAAGGTTTAAGTCTTTACTACATGCAAATTCCTATCAAAATTTGGGTTTTCTTCCATATATTTCATCCCTAATCATTCCTAAACTAATATGGAAATTGCACCAACGAAAATAGCAAGATAAACACTTGCTTGGGATTTTCAGAAGTCTAGAATGCGGCTGATTTTGGTATGGTTGCGTTCCCCGTCTCGCGATCTACGCGTTGGTGGTGGCGGCGGCGCAAACCGTTGAGTTTTGGGCCTTGAAATTGCTTGAGAGCTATCTCCTCTCTTCCCCAATGGCTGTCACTTGTGTTTAGAGTTTCTAATCCTAGAAGGTAACCTAGGTATCTGATATAACTCCTCTAATTTTCGTGGGTTTAATTACCCAAAAATGTAAAATGACCAAAATTCCCTCCCGGGTTACTAATTAGGCCTAAAAATGCCCCGAGACCCAAACTACACCCCCGGGTACACTTTTTTGACTATCTCGACCCTTCCGGACGCGTTGGCGCACTCAAAACCACCATACGGGCAACTTATAAAATATTCACTTTTTATTGATCAAATTTTATTCCCGACTCGACACAAGCACGTCCCGACTTAAATTTCCAAAATTGTCATTTAACTCACTCATGAAATTAAATACAACCAATATAATATATTACTTTGCTCATTAGTAATATTCAATAATTTCCCATAATTACTAACTCTCATCGCGTTAATAATTATAACATAATTAATTTCCAAATTTTTATTAAATAATTCATTCACATTAAATTTAATAAATCCCCAAATTAATATAGCATAAAAATACGGGGTATTACATACTTCCCCCCTAATAACGGAATTTTGTCCCAAAATTCGGGGAAATAAGGCATACCTGGTAAAAACAAATCCGGATATCTCTCGCGCATATCTGTCTCGCTCTCCCAAGTTGATTCCTCCACATTATGATGCTCCCACTGGACCCGTACAAGTGGAACTATCTTCGACCTCAATCTCCTCTCACTATAGTCTAGGATAGCCACCGGTCTCTCCTCATAAGAGCTATCAGGCTGTAAGTCGATCTGATCTATCGCAATGTGAGTATGGGACATATCATCCCGAAGATATCGTCTCAAGGACGAGATGTGGAATACATCGTGGATGCGATGTAAATGCTCTGGCAGTCCCAGCCTGTACGCAACCAACCCAATTATCTCGATGATGGGAAATGGTCCCACGTACCTCGGAGCCAACTTCCCCTTCTTCCCGAACCTCATCACTCCCTTCATAGTAGATACACGCAATAACACTTGGTCCCCCACACTAAACTCCCGAAAGAACCGTTTCGCATCGGCGTAGCTCTTCTGCCTGTCCTGGGCTACCCGAATGCGACTCCTGATCATCTCAATCCTCGCGGAGGTCTCCTGAATCACCTCTGCTCCTAGCAACTTGTTATCCCCCACTTCGAGCCAACAAGTCGGAGAACAACAAGGCCTTCCATACAAAGCCTCAAATGGAGCCATGCCAATCGTGAACTGATACGAGTTATTATAAGCAAACTCTACCAGTGGAAGGTGTGGCTCCCAACCTCCTCCAAAATCAACAACACACATGCGTAGCATATCCTCCAGTATCTGATTAGTACGCTTTGTCTGTCCATCCGTTTGTGGGTGGTAAGCTGAACTCAACCTCAACTCAGTACCCACAGCCTCCTGAAAGCTTTCCCAAAAACGTGACACGAAAATCTTGTCTCTAACTGACACAATATTCAGGGGCACCCCATGTAATCTGATAATCTCATAAATGAACAATTGAGCATACCGACCCGTGGTATAGTCTGTCCGTACCGGCAGAAAATGAGCCACCTTGGTCAAACGGTCTACAATCACCCAGATAGAGTCGTGGCCCCGCTGTGATGTAGGCAACCCTGTAATAAAATCCATGGAAATACTCTCCCACTTCCACACGGGTATTCCAATGGATGAAGCAATCCTGACGGTTTCTGATGGTCCACCTTCACCAGCTGGCAGGTAGAACACTTGGACACGAACTCAACAATGTCCTTCTTCATCCCACTCCACCAGTATTGCCTCCTCATATCCTGGTACATCTTATCTCCTCCAATATGTACTGCAAATCGGGACCCGTGAGACTGGGTCATCACTCCATGACATAATTTTGTTCCTTCTGGAACCACCAATCTCCCATTAAACCTCAAACCCCCATCAGTACTAATAGAATAGGACTCAGCACCCTCGACTAAAAGTTATACAATCTGCTCCTGGCAAAACGGGTCTGTGGTCTGGGCCTGTATCACCCTCATAACAATCTTGGGTGTGACTGTCATAACAGATATGAAGGAACGGGCTACTGCGTCCTGGTGGCCTAACTCCTTCACTTTGCTTTCCAGACATTCGCTACCTCGTTTACCGGTCTACGACTCAACGCATCAGCAACTACGTTGGCCTTTCCCGGATGATACTGTATATCGAACTGGTAGTCCTTCACAAACTCTAGCCATCTGCGCTGACGCATATTCAGCTCTCGCTGAGTGAACAGGTACTACAATGACTTGTGGTCTGTGAACAAACGAAATTTCTCCCCCAATAAATAGTGCCTCCATATCCTCAATGAAAAGATGACCGTTGTTAACTCCAGGTCGTGGGTGGGGTAATTTTTTCTCATGCGGCTTAAGCTTGCGGGAGGCAAAAGCTATAGCCTTCTCCTCCTGCTGAAGTACTCCCCCAAGTCCCCGTAAGGACGTATCAGTGTAAACCAGATACTCCACACCCGGCATCGGTAACGCAAGGACTAGTGCTGAAGTAAGCTTGTCTTTCAGCTCGTCGAAAGCCAACTAACATGCATCATCCCAAACATATGGTACCCCCTTGCGAGTCAGATTGGTCAGTGGACCCGCTATTTTGGAGAATCCTCGAATAAATCTCCTGTAGTAACCAGCTAACCCCAAGAAACTACGCACTTCTGTCGGTGTCGTGGGCTATCCCCACTCCTTCACCACTAACACTTTACTCGGGTCAACTACTATCCCCTGCTCAGAAACAACATGCCCCAAGAATTGTACCTCTCGCAACCAGAATCCGCACTTCTCGTACTTAGCATACAACTGATGCTCTCGTAGAGTCTAAAGAACCTGCCTCAAGTGCTCGGCATGCTCCTCCTCGAAGTGTGAATATATCAAGATGTCATCTATGAAGATGATGACAAACTGATCCAAGAACTCTCTGAATACTCGGTTCATCAAGTCCATGAAAACGACTGGATCATTTGTGACTCCGAACGGCACCACCCTGAACTCATAGGACCCATATCTCGTCAAGAAGGCAGTCTTTGAAACATCATGCTCTCTAATACGTAACTGATGCTACCCCGACCTCAGATCTATCTTTGAAAACAAAGTTGCTCCCCTCAACTGGTCAAACAGATCATCGATTCGAGGCAACGAATACTTATTCCGTATCGTGACCTTGTTCAGCTCCCGGTAGTCCACACACAATCTCAGTGAACCATCTCTCTTCTTCACAAACAAGACTATAGCGCCCCATGGTGAGGTAATCCTACGAATGAAGCCCTGACCTAGAAGTTGCTCTATATGATCTCGTAGCTCTCGCATCTCTGCTGGAGCCATACGGTACGGTGCGCGTGCTATAGGTCTCGTATCTGGCAATAAATCTATTACAAAGTCTATCTCTCGACTGGGGGTAGGCCTGGTATCTCCTGAAACACATCGGAATACTCCCTGACAACTGGGATCGAAACCAAGGGAATCACAACCTCCTTAGAGGTATCCTCCTCTATGTAATACAAATGAGCGGTCGAACCTCCCTCTGGGCGAGGCATCGCAACTACAAACATCTCTTGCCCCGGAATGGCAAAAATAATGCTCCCACCGAAGCAATGAATCATGGCTCTATAAGCTGCGAGCCAATCCATACCAATAATCACATCATGCTCGTGCATGTCTAAGACTAACATGTCTGTAGGTAATACCAAGCTACCCATCTCTACCCCACTCCCCGGCATATAAAGAAAATAAGCGACCCACTCCCCAGTGGTGAGTCTACACATGTCACAGTGCTCTCTGCTGTGGCTAATAACCCTAAGGCTTTCGCAAAATAGGTAGCTATAAAATAGTGCGATGCCCCAGTATCAAACAAAACTCGACTCATAGTAACATGGATAGAAAACATACCCTCAATCGCGGGTGGTGCCTGCGGAGCTGCTGCCTGTGGGAAGTTATAGACACGTCCGCCCTATAGCTTTCTCTACTGAACTGAGGCTGTTGGAAAGGATGGTGGAGCTGGCTTCTAGGGTTTATTGTTAGCACATTCCTGTCGTGGGGCCCTATTCTTCTCTGGGCAATCCTGACGCCTATGGCCATTCCTGCCACATTGGAAGCACCTCCCTCGAAACTGCTTCCCTTCATTACGGTATTGACTAGTCTCGCTTTTTCCCTGGTCTTGTTGGCCTTGAGGGGAAATCTTTGGAAAAGCTATGTCAGGGCGAGGACAATCCATCCACTTGTGACCCAGTTGTACACATTTATAGCAGAGTTTCGAAATTCTTCGCTGGTCAGATTGTAGTTTATCCCCAGTCTGATTCGGACATGATTTACGTTTGTGATCGTCCATTACACAACCAAAACACCTCTTGGTGATTTCATTCTGAACCTGACTTCGTTGGCCCTGACACTTTTGTCCCTATACATAAATCTCATTACTTCTGGAACTGACTCGATCTTGATTGTTTTGTTGTCGCAGATTCGGTGCCTTCGCACAATTCTCAACGTTAGTCACATGCATTTGGTTAACCTCTCTAGGTCTTTTGCCTCCTTTAAGTTGTTGGCTGCGTTCTTGGTATTGTAGAACTGCAGTGGTAACTGCTTGTGCCACGATACCTGCTAACTCGGCGGTTGATATTCTCCCTGGGGATACCTGAGGTGTGAGTCGAACTTGCTCATTGCCTCCCTTAACCGTCTTAGCTAGTTCTTCTTGATGATCCATCTGAAAATTTAAGTAAATTTGGATGAGTTCATCATTCAAATAAACAAATCGCAGAAGTACGAATTTCCAATGTATACAGATAAACACAACATTCCTAGTATTAGGGATCTATATCAAAGAAAGCAACTCTGAAAGCATAATAAGCCGCACAGATCCTAAAGGACACTAGAACCTGATGCTCTGATACCACCTGTGACACCCCGCCTAATTAAATACCGGGCGATCACTCCTTTATTAAATTAAATCAAGGTTAAGAGTTGGTCCATTCTTAGCATCACTGTCGAAAAATAAATTTTTCCAATTTAACACCCTAATTAATTAAGCTAAGTGTCAAACCATTTTCATACATACTTTCCAAATTTTAATTAAAGAAAAATCATTTATTTTATTAACAACATTCAATAAGTAAGAATCACACCACATTAAATTCCACAACATAGTCCAATTTATTTAATACATTCGTCAATCGAATGTCAACATACGAAATCTAAAGTCACACATCCAAACTGAATAAATCCCATAGTAACAATACTGGAAATAACTGAAATACAAATGTCCAGTAACAACGGAATAATGGAAAGAGCTACACATGCCCAACTATATGAAAGTACTAAGAGTGGATCCGAATGAACGAAGTCGTCTAATCAAGAGACCTACAACTCCCACCTAAGCTGCAGCGCGTTCCTTTCAAGAGATCCTAAGCAAGACGCCCCTGTGGCCGGGCACCTGTAATACGTACATATATATACAAGAGAGAGAAAGAGAAAAAGAAACGGGTCAGAGCCCGATCGTATGTTTGATTTAAAATACGTTTTGCAAGTATTTAAATTGATACAGGCCAATGCAACAACATATTAGTGCGACACTCTCTTGAGAAATTCTCACCTCTCTTCTAATGTGCACACCTATCGCACTAACCTTCCCAAGGGTTTATCCTATCATTTTATCACACTAATCTTCCCAACAATTTAGCTTATCTCAAATTACTCATAAGATTTTAAAACCAAACAATATCATTGTTTAAAAAGATACTTCTAATTAGTAGCACAACTCTCGTTTTTAGCTTCATTAATTTATAAAGTTTCCCAGTGTCACATTATACTTTTCAAGCAAGTATTTCCGCTTTATAGTCCAGAATTATTTCTCACTTACTATATCATAACAATAGTTTTAATATCCCATCTTTCAGATATATATATTAAGTACTCGTATAATATATATATATTCTAATAGCACCAACATACAAACTATGGTGCAGGAATACTCTGCTATCCAATTCCCGTATCGCTCACACTAAGGGATATACAAGTTCGGAATCACTCTCGAACTGTATCAACATATATACACAAAACAAGATTGAGGCGAAGCATAGATTCCAAGTCTCTAAGAGGTCAGTACATACCCCACGCCTCTTAGGACCGTCTAAACTATCGATTCGATAGCCTGTACCAAGGATATCTATCTTCTAGGGTACATGTCAATATCCCCCATAAAGTTCCCATGGAGATAAGACTGTCCCAGCGCGGTAACCTCAGGGATAGCAAGTAGCGCGAGTACGTTTTTCATACCTATATAATATATGCATACACAACCATATAAATATACCACTTATCATTATATCAATATAGGTTTCTCTCATCACCCATAATTACGATATTTATCCTAAATTTTCACATTAAGTATTTTTATAAGGGTTCGTCACTAACCTTAACTCGAAGGGGTTTCTCCAACTCATTTCGTGACACTCGTGAACTCTATCCTCACAAGTATGAAATTCAGTAAGTGTCCTTATTATGTTCCAACGTAACTCTCTTACGCACCTCACCCTTTAATTCATATATTTACCAACCCTAAAGTAAATATCCCAGAAATACCCTTAGCATTGAAGATTAAAGGTCCCAACATTAATTCATATGCTCTACTGGTCCTCCATGTCTCCCAAAATTATTTTATTAAGAATGCCCAAGAATTATATCATGACAATTTGAATTTAACTCATTTAAAGAGGGAAATGGGAGTCTGCCAGGAGGGGTCGATCGATCGAGGTTTGGGGCTCGATCGAAGCTCTAGGCTCGATCGATCGATCAAGCAGGTATTTCCATTTTCTGCAGAATTCCAGTTACGGGTTCTACCAATTTTCTTCATCCAAATCCATGTTTTCCAACCCCAAACATCCCACAAATTCTACTACTAACATTATATCAATATACCAGATGTTTCTAACGTAAGGCATGTGTATTTTATCATTTAAACATGGATTTTCAACCCAAAATTCATACACAACTTCAAGAACCCTAAAATCTCCAAATCATTGTTCTAATATGTTTATCCCCAGAATTCCTTTCTTAATTACAACAAAATTTCATGGGTTATCTTTCTACATCACAAGGGACTTCCAGAATAAGGTTTAAGTCTTTACTACATGCAAATTCCTATCAAAATTTGGGTTTTCTTCCTTATATTTCATCCCTAATCATTCCTAAACTAATATGGAAATTGCACCACCGAAAATAGCAAGATAAACACTTGCCTGGGATTTTCATAAGTCTAGAATGCGGCTGATTTTGGTATGGTTGCGTTCCCCGTCTCGCGATCTACGCGTTGGTGGTGGCGGCGGCGCAAACAGTTGAGTTTTGGGCCTCGAAATTGCTTGAGAGCTCTCTCGTCTCTTCTCCAATGGCCGTCACTTGTGTTTAGAGTTTCTAAACCTAGAAGGTAACCTAGGTATCTGATATAACTCCTTTAATTTTCGTGGGTTTAATTACCCAAAAATTTAAAATGACCAAAATGCCCTCCCGGGTTACTAATTAGGCCTAAAAACGCCCCGAGACCCAAACTACACCCCCGGGTACACTTTTCTGACTATCTCGACCCTTCCGGACGTGTCGGCGCACTCAAAACGACCATATGGGCAACTTATAAAATATTCACTTTTTATTTATCAAATTTTATTCCCGACGCGACACAAGCACGTCCCGACTTAAATTTCCAAAATTGTCATTTAACTCACTCATGACATTCAATACAACCAATATAATATATTACTTTGCTCATTAGTAATATTCAACAATTTCCCATAATTACTAACTCTCGTCGCGTTAATAATTATAACATAATTAATTTTCGGATTTTTATTAAATAATTCATTCACATTAAATTTAATAAATCCCCAAATTAATATAGCATAAAAATACGGGGTATTAGAATTACATACTTCCCCCCTTACAAGAAATTTCATCCTCGAAATTTAAATTAAGCCTAGTATTCCAAACCTCTACTAGCTCCCAAGTCACCTACCCTCAAGATCACTATACCTATCTCTCCCACTTCAAACGGCGAATTATTTATTTTAAAATCAAATTTGTTAACCAGGGCACGCATACACCCCCTACCTGAGCTCAAATTTATAAACATTACCCGACTCCACTTAGTCTTAAATTGTAATACAACTCTCAACAATTTAATCGATTATAACGTACTAAGTATATAACAAAAATTTGAAATGTTCAAAGATTTAACTCTTCTCAATTCCTGACATTCGCTACTTTCATGCGGTGGAGGTCTCGTTAGAGAAATCAAAACAAGGAACCATCCAAATACACTACTGTGTAGCTCTGTCGCGGATTGAGATCAGTTACACCAGGACTAATGTTTTACAACATTTTTGAACCATTTTTTATATTGCCCGAAGGCCTATAAAAAAGTGTACTATAAAATAGTTTATTGACTTTCGACACACGAATCAAATACCTTATGCCCAAGACACAAGGCATCAATAAATACAATGCTCTCACCAACCTTTAGTTCTCCACCCGCACACAACCATGAGCTAAAATTACTTTCTCAACAATAAGATATCTAAACTCTTAATCTCCTCAGTAATAAAATCCTTTACATCCCATCAAAACATCGCCATAAGGTAGGCCCTTCCATAACTCGAATATTACAATTACATGCATTTAGCTTTAACTATAAGACAATAGCCTTACCGTTACTACCAACCACGTTTTAGCAGTTCGTACTTTCAAAAATATAAGAATCATAACACTTTACTAGCACATCTCAAAACAATCTAATCTCCCGAAAGATACCATCCTAGTGCCACCCTTGCTCATTCTTCCCTTCAAGGTAATTCTATATACAATATGGTTATAACGAATAATCGCTCACTAAAACCTTATATTCAACGCTCCCAAGACCGCTCAAAGCATTACCTAAGAACAAAGGAAAATAATTTACATATTACCTCCATATTCTAACAGCCTCGCTTTATCAAGAGGTCCATGTTCAAAGTTCTCTTGCCCAAAATGGCCTATGAACTGTTGTAGAGGTTGCACATCCAAAACCTCCTCATGAACTTTCCCTTTACCTCTTCTAGGACAATCCCTCTTCTATGGCCTATTTCCCCACAAAAGAAACATCTCCTAGAAAATCCTTCATGTCCATCCTTAGTGACAAAATGCTGTTGTGACCCTTGATAATGCTGCCTATACCCTTACAACACCCCGCCCGGAAGAGCAAATCGGTACTCGATAAAACTAACCAAATCCATAATCGACAAGATATAGAGCATCTAAATAAAACCCCAAAAGAAGAATAAAATAATTCACTATTCTCAAATCTCAAATTAAATACAACAATTGTATCTCGAAATAAAATGAATCGCCAATGCTCTATATAACAAAATAAATAAAAATCTCCTCACTTTGTACTCTCGAATATTCTTCCCAATATATCCAAGCTAAAAATCCATCTCCTCCAGTCCTACTTGATGAACCCGAGTCTCCAAGTTTCTTAATCCCTTTTAAATGAAGATAATACTCCTGACAATGCAATAATTCCAAATTCATCACGTCGGTGAAAGTCAGAAATGTCGGATTCCCTCACAAATGCTGACGAATTCTCAAATCTAAACCTCCCAATAACTTCACTATTCGCTTCTCCTCCGTATTTACCTCGTCGAGCACAAAATTCACCAATCGATTAAATTCTTCTTCGTACTCAACCACTGTTCGATCACCTTGAGTTACATCCAGTAATCTCCTCATCATTTCCGTCTGAATCGTGGAAGAAAAATTCTTCTGGTCAAAGCATACCCAAAAGTCTTCTATGGGCATTTCATCTCTCTGCTATGATGTGGTGACTGATTCCCACCATTGGAACGCTGCACCCGTTAATTTAAAGGTGGAGAGTGTTTGTTTATGCACCTCACTACACTCAACCATTCGAATGTGCCTTTGTATATCCTTCTTACATGGACTTGTAACTATTGCATCAGCTCCCCACGAAAATTATGGAGGATGTCCTTGCCTAAAGGATTCTCGTACTCCTTCCCACACAGATGGCCCTAGGTGGTCTTGAGATACTGGAGCTGGAGGTTGATGTGCCATCGCAGCAATGGAAGCATCTACTACTTGTGCCAGTATATTGGAAACTTCGGCTATAGTCACAATCCCTTGAGGTATTTGGGGTCCCATATTCTCAGTCCCTCTATTTTCCCCGCCTGGACGACTTCTTCTTGTAATATCTCGTATTTCTACGTATTTTGAATTTAATTAAGGATCTATTAAAAATAAAATATGGACTATATGTTTAAATTACGTGAGTAGAGTAATTTTGATACGATGCAGTACAAGCAGCTATTCATTGTAGAGATCATTAAACTGCACGGGGTTCTTATTAATATTGTTTCGGACAGAGACAAAGTGTTTGTGTCACACTTCTGGCAGAGCTTTCAGGAGGCCATAGGCACATAATTGCAGTTGAGTACGGCATACCATCCACAGACAAACGGGCAGACTGAGAGGGTAAATCAAATGCTCGTGGACATGTCGAGAATGTGCATCCTAGACTTTGGTGGCAGATGGGAGAGATATCTCCCACTGGTAGAGTTTGCATATAACAACTCTTACCAATTCACTATCAGTATGGCACCCTTCGAGGCACTTTATGGGAGGCCTTCTCGTTCACTCTCCTGTTGGATAGAGGTGGGGGATAACAAGTTATTGGGGCCTAAGATGATGCAGGAAACTTCTGCCAAAATACAATTAATTCGGGGATGTATTCGAATAGCTCAAGATAGGCAGAAAAGTTACGCTGACGCCGGAAGGAGACACGTGGAGCTTGAGGTGGGAGACCAGGTGTTAATTCGGGTATCTCCTATGAAGGGGATTATGAGATTCGGCAAAAAGGGGAAGTTAGTGCCGAGATTTATAAGACTGTTCCCTATTATTGAGAGGGTGGGGCCGGCAGCATACATATTGGGGCTTCCAGAACATATTCAATAGATACACGACGTGTTCCATGTTGCATCGCTGAAGAAATATAAGAGGAACGAGAGAGCCTTCTAGCACGTTCCACTAGAGGATATAGATTTGCAGCTAGATGTCTCATATGAGGAGAAACCTATAGCTATTCTAGATCATAGCGAGCGTAAACTACGATCCAAAGTAGTGCCATTAGTGCGAGTACAGTGGGGGCACCACAATATTTATGAGTCCACTTGGGAGCGAGAATAGGATATGCGAGAGCAATATCCAGAGTTATTCACCGCAGGTATATACTAATTTTGAGGACAAAATTCCTTTGTAAGGGGGAAGTATGTAATACCCCGTATTTATACGTATTTTAAATTTAATTAAGGAGCTATTAAATAAAAAATACATACTGTATGTTTAAATTACGTGAGTAGAGTAATTTAATGTGACCTTTTATTTAAATTACGCGAGTAGAGTAATTTAATGTGACCTTATATTTAAATTACGTGAGTAGAGTAATTTAATGTGAGCTTTTATTTAAATTACGTGAGTAGAGTAATTTAAGGTAATCCAAAGGTTAAATGGGATGATTTAATAGTATAAGTCGAGTTACCGAAAATGATTTGTGAATAACTCCTGCATTTACCTTACGTCATAACGAGTGATATGGACGTATATGTTTTAAATCTTAATAGAGAGTCAAACAAGGGCAAACGAGAGGTCGAGATAAGAAATATTATATGAGTGACTCAAATGACAATTTAGAGGTCACAGTTAGCTACAGGAGGATCAAAATAGTCAAAATAGTATACCTAGGGGTACTAGTTGGGTCCCGGGATATTTTTAGACTAAGTCGGGACCATTCAGGGGCATTTTGGTCTTTTAAAAGATATGAGTGGGAAGACCTACGAATTTTGGAGTCTTTTACCATCTGATTAAATAAGGGATTAGGGTTTGAAACCTCATAACTCACATAGAGGCCATTACAGAGAAAAGATAAGTCATTCTCAAAGCACAAAAAGAGAAGTGCGAGAGATTTAAAGGAATCCTTGGAACTCAAGAAATTAAAGAGTGAAGATTGAAGGAGACAAATAATCAAACTCTACAACAACCATGAAATCTGATCACCTCTGAATCAAGGCAAGTGGTTATTTTTGAGTTATAATATCCATGTGTAAGATATGTAGAATAAATGTTTTATGAATAATTCCTGAAAAATGATTTGATACATGTTTGGGATAGGACTTGTATGTAGTTAGATTTACATCTATAGAGGATTTAATTACAGAAGAAATCTGATTCCTATCACAAAATATAAATCTGGTGATATGATGGTTTAAGACAAAGAAAACATATATATAGGGTTTTGAGAAGTTAAGAATAATTATGGTTCTCGGATGTTTTTCGTGAAGATTTGATGTTATATCAACGTTAGGAATAGTCTATATTCATATGAAAACTAATTGGTGAAGTTGGTAGAGAGACCCAAATGGTTTAAAGGAGTTTTGAGTGACTAAAATTTGAGAAAAACGTAACAGGTAGAGGCTGTCCAGAACAGTCGATCGATCGACTATGAAGATCGATCAATCGATGTTCATAAGTCGACCGATCGATGATGAAGGTCGATCGATCGACCCTTGCTGTTTTCCCGAAAAGTTTTCTTGAGTGAATTTTCTTCGATGGTAGTCACTTACTGAGAAGTTTAGGGTGATTATATACATATCCTAGGACTTGATAAAGACCAGTAGGTAGAGAGTTGAGACCCATCATTCATGGAAAGAAAGACTTAGAAAATGGTTAGATAAGAAAAGAACGAACGGGTCGAGTATTGGAAATGGTGAATTTAAGTTACTAAGGGAGTTAACATGAATTCAAAATAATTATCAGTATGGTAGAGATGAATTAACTACAGAATTAATTGAAGGGGTAACTAGGTCCCTTAGAGTAGTGCATATACTCAATTAAATGTGATAGTGAAATAAATTGTTAATTAATAAGTACGGTGAATATATGAGAATAAAATATTATGTACTAAAATGATTGATAGGTCGGGTGTGTACCTACCGAATTGTATGAACTTTTAGGTTAAGAGAATTATACCTCAACGGAATATGTTAGGGCCGATGAGATATTCTGAAATAACATAGAGTTATTACATGTTTGGGGTCGATGAAGAATACCGAACCAAACTTTAAAACTTGTGTCATGATGAAAGAGTCCGAGCCAGAATATGTGTATATATATAAATAGTTGGGGTCGATGTATCATTTTGAACCAACTTTTACTTATTCGATGAGTTATTCCAAACCAAGAGTCCTTCATGTGTATTATAAGGACATATTAGTGATAACAAATATTTAGTATATGTCGTGTGATAAAGGTATACTGTATATAAAATCTACTGGCATGAGATAGTAGATAATAAGATGGACTGATAATACTTTAAAAATAATTAAGAAGTGAGACTTAATTAGAAAAAGAACAAACATAACAAGGTATTAATAAGTTATCTACGTGTGTAACATATGAGTTATGGATAATTAAAATATTGTGTGTATGATATTGAGGGTTAGAGAGTATTAAAGTCCAGTGGAGTACTCTAGTCTAGTTAGGTTGGATAGTATAGCTAGATGGATTAAGTACCAACGATAGGCATGCACTATAGGAGAGGGGTGAGGTAACTCAAGAGAGTGTACGAAATCTTAACATGTATAATCAATAATCATATTTTTGATAGCTGCTTGCAAAATATTGTTAATGTTTTGAGTACAAACTCTTACTATGTAAAATTTTCTTTAAAAACCTTTTAGGTGGCCAGCCACAGGGACACCCAACAAGACTTCATTTCAGGGATTTTGGGAGCTGCAGCACATGTGGATGTTGCAGGGCTTACTTAGACGACTCTCTTCCTTCAGATATAGTGTGTAGGATCTCAGTTTTAGTATTCTCAGTTTGGGGACATGTTGTACAATATTTCCATTTGCAGTCATTTTGTCGTATTAGATTTTGAGATTGGTTTTATTTCAGCCGTGGTTTTCGGTGAGACTATATTTCTTTCAGTATTTATGATGATTGGTTTAATCCTGCTTAATCTTTATTGTTCTGCATGAGTTGTTTTATTTGTTTAAGGAAGTTAAAATTTGGAACTAGCTTAATTTCACTTAGGTGGTTAGTAACTAAAACATTTTCGACAGTGATGCTAAGAATGAACCATTTAAGAATCTTGTTTTAAATTAAATCAAGGCTTGATCACCCAAGGTTTAATTAAGTGGGGTGACACACTTCTCGGCAGCATCTGAGAAAAGGGCAACTGTATCGGAATGCGATTCAAGTGATTACACATCGCAGAAGAAGATATAGGCCTAGTGAACACAACAGTGCTAAAAATAGAGCTCTATATGAGTAACGGTTATGAAAGAATGCAGAAAACCCGTACAGATCCTAAGACACTAGAACCTGATGCTCTGATACCACCAGTGACACCTCGCTTAAAATTTTAAATCATTTAATGAATCAACATACCAACAACATAGTAACTACTGAACATGATAAAATGTACACACATACGATGATAAAAGGAAGTACTCACATAAAACATAATAAGTAAAACAAAAGGAAATATACTCGAATATGGTATCGGGTCACAGACAATACAACATCCAGAGGAGATAAATATAAAAGTTCTACATATATAACCCTTGGGTATAAACCCGATATACAAAATGAATCCTTAACTAGATTTACAAAAGGTAAGATGCGACTATAACAAAATCTCATAAAAATCCGCATCTGCTACAACTCCGAGGACACTGGATAGAAAAGCATCACTAGCGTCCTTGATATATATATATATATATATATATATATATATATATAGTAGGGTATGCCCGTGCCTGAAGGCACGCTGAAAATTTTCAAAGTATATAATCGAATAACGACGAAAATTTAAAAAGTATATAATCGCAAAATGGCAAAAAATTCCAATAAAGGCACGCACATAATTTTGAAAAGTTTAATGTGGAGTTACACGTCTAACTAAGAACATAACCGTGTACATCTTTAACAAATGAAAAAGGGAAACAACACAAAAAAAATTAAACTAATTGAGAAAAAAAATTCATTAAAGAGCACCACAAATAATACAATCCATTCCAAAGAGAAAAAAGTACCGGTTGTTTCATATTTACACACTTCTAAAAACACTAATGCATATGTACAATATCATTTTAGTTGTTGTTGTAAGTGGGAAAGATGTTGTTTTAGGTGGCTAAGTTTTAGTTGCAAATGTCATCGTTGGTTATGCTGCTGTAGTGGTAAATGGCTGAGCTGACTAAGATGTTGTCACTATAATTAGCCGAACAGGCCAAGATGTTGTTGATGTAAATGTCTGACCGGCTGCAGACATGGTTGGTCTATTGGTATCATGATCTTAAACACAAAAATCTAGGCTTGTATACATCTCATTACATGGGACGAAAAACATTATTCACCTAAGTCCTGATCCAGTAAGTCCGCAACAGCCATGCCTAAAACAATATTATTTTTTGTGTAAAATAAAATTAACAAAAGAAAAATTGAAACTCATACATCCCGATCATCCCTGTGTGCTGGATGGCCGTCCCCCAGGCATATAAGGTCACCTGCACTTTTCAAAGATAATGTCAATACTTACACAAGTAAAGACAACGCCAAAGAAGAGGATTCAAAAAAGAAAAGGGGAAATAACATGGTCACTCTCCAGGACAATCATGACCCGATGTACTGCTGTGACATCCCGCCTAATTAAATACCGGACGATCACTCCTTTATTAAATTAAAATCAGGGTGAACAGTTGGTTCATTCTTAGCATCACTGTCGCAAAAATAACTTTTCCAATTAAACACCCTAAATAATTAAGCTAAGTGTCAAAACCATTTATGACCTTATTTCCATTTTATTAAATCCAATTATAAAACCTTTAACCATTAACATTTTAAGAGTCACACATTAAGTATGAGAATAGAAATGACCATTCAAGAGTTTAACTATAAATCATGAATCTCAACATTTAGAACACTAAAGGAAAACATCCTGCCAGTAACAAATCTTGAAATAAAGATACTGAAATTTAAAAGAATTACAATCTCTGACAATACCAACTAAATAATGGAAAAAGGGCGACACATGCCCCTGCTGTATAAAGATGAACTAGGTGTAGAGTCAACAAAGAGGTCGTCTAAGCAATGGCCTGCAACTTCCACAAAAGCTACAGCACTTTCCATCCAAAGAATCCTAAGCAAGACGCCCTTGTGGCTGGGCACCTGTAGTACATATATATATACACAAGATAGAAGAAATAACAACATACGAGTCAGAGCCCGAATGTAAAATAGTTTTAAAAATAGTTTAGCAAGTATTTAAAATGCTTACCGACTAATGCAACAGTCATATTAGTGTGTGACACTCTCTTGAGAATTCTCACCTCTCATCTAGTGTGCACGTCTATCGTACTAACGAACCCCATATATCTCTCTAACGTATTCTCTATAAGTTTTAACACGTGAAATTTAGGTTATGATATTCACTTTAGAAAGGTCTATCTCTTCAAGATTTCTTACATCATTTAGAAAAATTACGTATTGTTATAACATTTCCGAATACTTACAGTGAAGTTAATGAATTGCATACTTTACTTAACTACTATTTTACTCAGTAGAAAGTTCTCATATAGTCACACGTATATATATTAATTCCTCGTATAATATATATACAAACAGCACCCCACATAAAATCTATGGTGCTAGACTTCCATATATAAGTATATATATACCAATAACTCATAAATTATATATATACTATCAGCACCCCACATAAAAACTATGGTTCTGGCATACTCTGCTATCAAGTCCCCGTATCACACAAACTAAGAGAAATACTAGTTCGAAATCACTCTCGAATTGTATTAACATAAACACATACAAGTGGAGGCGAAGCATAGTTCAAAGTCTTTAAGGTCAGTACATACCCACACGTCTCTTAGGAGTGTCTTACCATAGATCAGATAGCCTGTACCAAGGATATCTATCTTCTAGGGTACGAGTCAATATCCCCCATAAAGGCACATCGAGATAAGACTGTCCCAGCGCGGAAACCCCCGTGATAGCAAGTAGCCCGGGTACGATTTTTACACAGAAATAATATATGCACAATCACACTGCCATATATATAAATATGTATTCACATACACATTATTAAATTTGGTATTCTCACGACCCATACTCATCATTATCCTTTATTACACATTTTACTCAATTATCTCGTATAACGGACTCATCCCTTTTATTCTCGTAATTAAATTATTCTCAACCCACTTTTTGTCTCTCGAAGTATTCTCTTTAACCAAGTACAATTTCAGTAGGCCCTCACTCGCCTCCTAATTCTACTTCTTAGTCATTTCGATTATTCAATCAATGCATGTATGATTTCTAAAGTATGAATGTCTCCCTGTTTACCCCTTATTTCCTTTCACATTAAAGTTTTACTTAACGAGGTTTATCTTGACCCTACGGGTCCTTCATATATCCCATTATGTTCTAGCAACCCTAATCAAGCTTTACTACGTATAAAATCGGATTAAGTTAACACGAGAAAAAATGTAGTTTTCCAAGAGGGGTCGATCGATCGATGAAAGGGGGTCGATCGATCGATGCTCTGGGCTCGATCGATCCATCAAGCAGTTATGCAGATTCTGCAGAAAACCCAGTTACGGGATTCTCACCCCAAACTCCTCCAAATCATCATGTTACAGTCTTGAACTCCCATCCAATTATACTATAAGAGTTGTATACTCATATAAACAACATCCTATGTAACACATACGAATTTTCATCATCTATAACACGATAAAAGGGTAAAAATCTTTATAAGTCTCAAGAACCCTAATTTTTCCATTAACTTAGTTTCTTCCATTCTTTACCATATTTTCAATCACTAATACCATGGAAATTCGTGGTTTAACCTCTACATGTGAAATGAATTTCCATAAATATGATCTCTACCTCTACAACATGTAATTTTTGTCTTCAATTAACATGTTTATTCAAAAACTCTAATTCTAATCAACCTAAGACTAATATAAAAGGATGCATTAACTTGATAAAAGAAAGATAGATACTTGCCTGGAAATTTTGTCTCTAATTTGTGGAAGAATTTGGTGTGGTCAAGATCCTCGTTTCGCGATCTACCTTTTAGTGGTGACGGCGGTGCAATCGGAGGTGTTTTTGGCCTAGAACTCTTGGAGGGCTTCTCCTCTTCCTCTCCAATGGCCGTCATTAGTATTTGATTGTGTTAACCCTAGAAGATAACATTTGACATCTGATATAACCCTTACAAATTCGTGGCTTTAATTACCCATAATTACCAAATGTCTAAAATGCCCTCCCGGGGTGGTAATTAAGCCTAAAAACGCCCGGAGACCTAAACTAAACCCCCAGGTACACGTTTCTGACTATTTCGACCCTTTCGGACACTTTGGCGCACCCAAAACGACCATACGAGAAACTTATAATTTACTCACTTTAATTAATCAACATTTAGTCCCGACACGACATAGGCGCGTCCCGACTTAAATTTCCATAATTGCCATTTCATTCACACGTGATAATATTATAAAATAAAACGCATATATCTATACTCATCCAGTAACATTCAACAAATAAAAAATTTCCAATAATTACTAACTCTCGTCACGCTAGTAAATATTAAAAACAACATTCCGGATTAAAATTAAATTAATTTATCTCAATTAAATTTAATAAATCCCTAAATTTTAAAATCCATAAAAATACGGGGTATTACCACTGCCACCAAAGAGAGAGAATGCTTCGATTTTCGATTGGATATCCGCCACCGGTATATCCAAAAGAAGTTCCCTATTGACTAATCATGCAAACCAATCAAATAGGCATTGAACCCAATCACCTTGTAGAATCACGTTTGCAAAAGTACCAGACTCATCAATCAAAAGAAATCAAAAAGGAAATAAAAGTAAATTCATAAAGGAAAAATGCAAAAAGAAAAATACCTCCAAAAGGTACGTGGCTCTGGTAAAAGTCTGCCGGAAGCACGAGATAAAATCATCCATGGAAGAATAAATGGTGTCCAAAGACAGGCTCCTCCAGTCAAAGAGAGGGATATTCGAATATACCCTCAATTATGGTAAAAACCACAAGTGGACAACATCGCCACTCGACACCACCAAATACCCTCCCAGTAATAGAAAAATAAATAAGTGGGACATTTGCCTCACTTGTAGCTTGTTAGTGTCATCGATCTACTGACTCAGCAAAACCTTCGATAAAAGTGATATGCAGATCGACTCCCCCAAGACTATCCTCCCCACTTTGCCCAATGCCGCATCTACCCCTGCCAGTGTCACCATCAGGGACTGGTCCACCTCTATCTTCCTCCCCTCACAGTTTACACCCTCCAGCTACTAGACATAAATATGGGTCACTGTCATCTCCTTAAATCCCAAGTGTATGGTGTGGGTGTTATCTTACCACCTATCCCCAATAGCGCATAAAACTGTCGTAAAGTGTGATGTCTCATCCAATGCAGACGCTAAACCATAAAAACCTAAGGAATAGACTACCCAGTGAACCACCGCAAGAAGGTGCCCCCACACATCTTTAAATCCCGTCATCCCCTAGGGCGAAAACTCATAGTCGCAATCTAAATCTATCAAAACAGTTGAGAAACCTTTTATCATATTTCAAAGGAACAAGAAAATGCAAAATAAGAAAAAGAATGCCAAAAGTCATATTGTACTTACATAGCCATTAGGGTTCATCACCCTAGATGACCGGTGGTATGAAGGCTCATGCAGAAGAATTCGATCATCAACAACATTATAGATCAAATCAAAAGCGTTCCATTTCTCAACGCTAAGGGCACCCTAGCCCGCCACTCTAGATTCACCCAATCAGCAACGCCTAACCATGCCATATGGGCCTCTCTACTCGATAAATCAACAATTTTATACTCTGGAATGAGGAAATAACCCAAGAATAGATTGCAGAAGAATGAAATAGAAAATAAGAAATCTAGAAGCTGGGAAAAATGAAGAGATGTTACCCTTTTTTATAAGAGGCTAACGGTAATGCCGATCGACAGTCCCCTAACACCTACTGATCGACATTATCCCTTACCCATCCTAAGGTAGCCTAGAAGACCATGCCACTATCTGTTGGTAACCCCTACAACATACCGATCGGTAACCCTCTAAAATTTTGTATAAAAAATCCTTCACAATTTCGAAAATTTCCTGAAAAATTTCTGAACATGCTAAAATAAATATTGGAACATTTCTTCACAAAAAAAAACATTTTTTAAGATCCCAAATCCCCGGTCGAATTAACATCAAATTTCCTAGGACCTCCCTAATTCACTACAAACCCTAGGTCATACTCCAAGTATCGATACAGTTCCCATCGGGTGCTCCATAGCCCCGTTTGACTCTAATCAACTTCCTTGTTAGATCGAAAGCTCAATGAATATTCAAAGAGCTCTTAATACTATTCCAAATGTCTTCCATGTTCATGAATCGGCATAATGGTTTGGATGAACAAACCATTTTACTATCGAAAATCAATCTCGAGGCCACCGGGCGCTCTCAGGCCCCAACTTGACCCCAGTCAACTTTAGTGTCAGGGTGAGAGCTTAATGAATCCTTTAAGGACACAGAAACCCATTTCTAATGATCAGCCATGTGCATGAAATGACATGACGGTTCGGACAAACAATATATTTTTCCTAAAAATTGATCTGGAGGCTCCCCAACGACGTTTCACCAGAGTCAAATATTTAGCTGAAATGAGATATAATTAATCTTTAAAGGTATAATAGTCCACCCCGTGCATGAATCAGTCTTAAAGTACAAACAAACAATTCATTTTACTCCGAAGGGTGTCAACAAGAATTTTTAGTAAACATTTCACAAAGTCAACTCTCCGAACTGGGCAAAGATCTTTGGAAAATAGAAATACCTCACGCAACCTTTCCAAAAATCTATCCTGTGCATGATTCATACTTATGATTTGGACAAATGATCCATCACCATCCGACACTCTCTTGTCCAAAGGACCGACGGGCTCTTTCGATCCCCATTTGACCCAAGGTCAACTCTCGGACTCGAGAGTGGCTTAAGGATTCTTAAAGTCTCTTAATTACCTTTCTAACGGTATGCCCCTGCACGATTTGGACTTACAAATTCGATTTTATGACTGCTTTTCCTAAAATAAAGTCCCGCAACAGTCCGCAACTGCTACAGCTCCACGTAAACAGGATAGAATGCCTCAATGGCGTCCTTGCGGAGGAACACCTAAGATAATACAATATATATATATATATATATATATATATATATATATATAGCAAGAGGAAAATATAAACGGGTCAGAGCCCGAGGTGTGAAATTTTTTATAGCAAGTGCATTAAAATGCATAATAATTATAAATGCATTATAACATCATTTAAGGAAGAGTCGCACTCTCCTGAAAATCAAACTCACCCCTCAATCTGTAGCGCGCACCTAAATGTATTCACATGATACTCAAATAACTACCCAACTCTTCTAAGGATAAACTAGTCTAACCTACTCCCAAATGCACACTTACGTAACCCATCATCTAAAAAAACACATAAACTACTTAACCTAACTTACCCCTCGAGGGCCTAAAATTATATTAACTTACAATTATTGCTATACCTATACATGTTCTCTTATTAGAATTTTTAATTCTAGTTATTAACTTATATGAGATATTAGCATCTAAATGCTAAGGACTAAACTCCTCCCGACTCTCAACACTGCACTGTTTTTCAAGCGTGAAACATCTCGCAAGAAAAATCCAATCAAGGAACCCCCCTATACACTACTCCTTGACAGTGTTCATTATTAAGATTCATTATTCCGTCAAAGCATGACGCACATAACCCAAAATTAATTATTTAATATATGGGACTAAACTTCTCCCAACTCGCAACAGTGCAATGCGTTTCGTGCGTGGGATGTCTCGCAAACAAAATCCAAATAAGGAACCCCCCTGATACATTACTCCTTGACACTGTTGATTGTCGAGATTTGTTATGCCCTGAGTGTACGATGAATATAACATCATCCACTTAATTAATATTTCACTCAACAGTATTCTCATCAAACTTTGTTCCACTATAACAAAAAAATCTGAGTACTAAGGATGAAACTTTTCCCAACTCTCAATATTGCGATGCATTTCGTGCGTGGGACGTCTCGCAAGCGAAATCCAAATAGGGAACCCCCCCCCCCCCCCACCCCGATACACTACTTCTTGACAATATTGGTCGTTGAGATCCATTACGCCCTCAGTACCCCACACATAACTATAAATACATGTATGGAGCAATAATCTCCAATCAGATACAATAGATATTGCTCCGAAACATTTAGGGTTTATAACTTTACTCTAGTTATAAAGAACAATCATTCAATCCCAATAATTAAGTACACATAACACACTTAGCATACATAATATTATCCATAATCCATTCACACATGGATATAAAAATACTTCACAATGCTATCATCTTCCAGGAATTACTCACTTCATCCCGGGATACCATATATCGAACTATTATCACACCGCCATGGTAATAAAAGCAAATCACAACGTATGGGAAGCGGTCATAGTTCATAACCGAAAAGTGAGAACGAATCATACCTAAGACTTCTCACCCCCAAATGAAATCACACAATAAATAATTGATGACTATGACATGGGTACTATACGCACCCTTCTCCTCAAGCTAGGGATCTCACCCACATCGTGCAACCTCCCATGATAGCACCGGAGGGTATTCCCACAAAATAAGTATATATATATATATATATATATCAATCACTCTAGATATATATCCAATCACATCACATAAGCATAAACCATCACACAAGGTATATACAATTATGCCATATAGGTATACATACTAAATTACACCCATATGTAAATGAAGTGAATTAATTTATAGTATAAAACTCACATTATACTAACCATTGCTAACTCGCATAACTTCCCAACTTATATACACGATAAAATCCGTCACTTGAAACTCATACATCACTTATATTAGTATGATTAATCTCCCAATTTAATCGTTATTAAGGATATAATATGTATCCGAGTACACACCGATCAACAATCATCATCCCCAATCCATATTATTGTTCAATCGATCATATGAACCCTTAACGTTATCAGATTTGTGATTTAATCCAAAAGTCCAACATCAATAAGCGCATCCTTACCCTCTCTTATAAACCCATAACTATCTCTAAATAGAGGTGGTGATAATTGTGGGATTTCCCACTCGACTATACGATAATCCTCGAATTTGTTTTCTCTCAAAATAACGCAAAATGACCCGACCCCATCATTTCGTCATAAAGTAAACCCTCTCAAAGTCTCAAAAACATACTTCTCATAATATATATGAAGGTTACCTATCGATACACTCAAACGAAACGTAGCGAACTCCCTCTTGAAAACCCCCACCAAAAGCAACCCTATTTCCAAATCGATTCGGGCATAATCCGAATCGATTCGGCCCAGCGAATCGATTCGTCCCCAATGCAAATCAATTCGGTCCAAAACACCTGGGAATCTATCTTAGTCCTAATCGATTCGGATTTGGGTCTGAATTGATTCGGTCACTTAGACCTAGGCAGCTGGAACTTTTTGAATCGATTCGAAATAGGGGCCGAATCGATTCGTCCAGTTCGAAAGCTACGAAAATGGCAATTTTTCTCAAAAGCCTCAAATTTCCAAAATTCATTTATCTCATTTTCTAACCATTTCTCTTTAACCCAAACATATATACAACATTAAAAATCATTTTATAACTCAACTCAACCATTTATATACCCTCAAATCCCTATACACACCTCAAATGCAAAATTGAACCCAAAATCTGGGTTTTGACATTTTAAACCCAAAATCCATAATTTTATCCACAAATCATGAAATAAATGATACACAACAATTATTTAGGAAGTTTAATCACTTGCCTCAAGATTGTAGAATTGAATCTTCCTCGGAATCGCGTAAAAGACGAAATCTCCAAGCTTTTCTTCTCTTTCTCTTCTTCCTTTCCTCTTCTCTCTCTCTCTCTCTCTCTCTCTCTCTCTCTCTAGGGATTTTTTCTTTCTCTCTAATAAGAATTGCTTCTTATGTAGGCTTTTAAGCCTTAACTCCAAAATACCCAATTTAAATGAAAATACACACTTAAACGATTCGGTTACTCCAATTCGAGTCAAACGAACTTTAAAATATTTTGAAAACCAAATAAGACCCAAGTACAGTCAGTTCAACTTTCTTGACCCTTTTGGGATCAACCGCACACTGAGAATCGTCGTTCGAAATACTTTCTAACATCCTCAAATTTTGGCCTCAATCGCCAATTTAAAATTCCTCAAATTAAAATAATATTATTTCTCCCAAAATAATTAAATTATCAGTCCTGAAAATCATGGGGTATTACAGACTTCCCCACTTACAAGAATTTCGCCCTTGAAATTAAGCTTAGCCTAGTACTCCGAATCTCAACTAGTTCCTATGGAACCTACCCTCAAAATTTCTATACCTGCTTCTCCCACTTCTCACGGAGATTCATTTTAATTAAAAATCAAATATACTAACCAACGCGCCCGTACACCCCGTACCCAAGCTCGACTCATAAACATTATTCGGATTCACTTGCCTCAAATAGTATAATAACTTGAATGAGAATTAATACATAATAATATACTAATGATCTAAAAAGTGTGTAAGGTCCAAGAAGTTAACTCCTCTCAATTCCTGATATTCGCTACTTTCGTGCGGGGGAGGTCTCGCAAGAGAAATCCAAACAAGGAACCCTCCCAATACACTACTATGTAGCTCTGTCGGGGATTGAGATTAGTTAGATCGGGACTAAAGTTTAAAAATATTTTTAGAATCATTTTGATATTGCCCGAAGGCCTATAAAACAATTTTATTTTTAAAACAGTTTAAGTTTAAAATAGTTTATGTCTTGTGACATCCAAATAAAAAAAAAATACCTTATGACCAAGACTGAAGGTGCTAATAATTTCCATACTCTTACTAACATATAGTTATCAAAACTTGTATAATTATGAGCTAAATACCTTGCTCAACAATAATCTACTAAACTCTGAATCTTTTCAGTAACAATAATCTCTTATATCATAATAAAATATTGCCATACACTAGGCTCGTCCATTGCCGGAATATAACAAATATGTAAATCTAGCATAATTATAAAGCAATAGCTTTATCAATACTACTCATCACGTTTCAACAATTCCTACGTTCAAAACGAAATCATAGCTCTTCACTAGCATAACACAAGATAATCTATTCTCCCAAAAGAAAATCATATAAGATCCTTACTTACTCAATACTCCCTTCCGGGTCATTCCATACATAATAGGGTTACATCACTAACCACTCATTTCAATCTTCCATACGATACTCCCAAAGCCTCATAAAGCATAATCCTAATCACAAAGGAAAAAAAATAATTTACATCATACCTCTCTAGTCCGATGGCATCTCTTCATCAATGGGTTCCCACTCAAAGTCCCCTGACCTAAAATGGCCTCGAACCTGCTGTAAGGGTTTCACATCCAAAACCTCCTCAAAACGTGGTCATCTACCTCTTTCAGGACATTCTCTCTTCCTATGGCCTAATTCCTTATAAAAGAAACATCTACCAACAAATCCTCTTTGCCCGTCCTGAGGGAAAAAACGCTTATGCGACCCTCGATAATCCTTCTTATACCCTCCGGCATTACTGGAATTCTCATCACCAAACCTACTTGATTAACCCGAGCCTCTAAAGTTCTTACCCCCATGCTGACGAAGATGATATTCCTGACACTGTAATAATGTCGCATTCACTACCTCGGCGAAAGTCACTAACGTTGGGTTCCCTAACATATGTTGTCGAATTTGCCAATATAAACCTTGCACGAACCTCGCTATTTTCTTCTCCTCTGTATTTACCTCATCGGGCACTAAATTTTCCAATTGAGTAAATTCCTCTTCGTACTCGGCCGCCATTCGATTACCTTGAAAAATGTCCAATAATCTCCTCATCTACTTCTGAATCGCGGAAGGAAAATACCTTCGATCAAAGAGTTCCCAAAAATCTACTATGGGCATCGCATCTCTCTGCTCTGATGTGGTGATTGACTCCCACTAATGGAGAGCGGTTCCCGTTAGCTTAAAGGTGGTGAGAAATTGCTTATGTACCTCACTAAATCCAACCATACGAATGTGGCTTTGCATACTCTTCTTCCAATGACTTGCAACCATCGAATCATCTCCCCCTAAAAATTCTGGAGGATGTCCCTTCCTAAAATCCTCTTGTACTTTTTCCCACGGGAATAGCCCTGGTTGGGCTTGGGCTTCTTGAGTTACAGGTTGATGTGCCATCGCAGAAATGGCAGAAGTGACTGCTTGTGCCCTAATATTGGCAACTTCGATTGTGGGCATAGTCCCTTGAGGCATTTGGGGTTCCATATTCTCAGTCCCAATGTTTGCCCTGCCTAGATGACCTCTCTTCGGTGGTATCTGAAATAAGAACAATTGTATTAGAATGCCATTCAATTATTTTTTCATCGCAGAAAAAAATATAGACGTGTGAACACAACAGTCCTAATAATAGGGCTCTACATCAAGTACGCTTATGGAAGAACGCAGAAACCCACACATATCCTAAAGACACTAGAACCTGATGCTCTGATACCACCTGTGACACCCCGCTTAAAATAATAACGGGTGGCTATCCCTATACTGAAATAAATCTTGAATCTAAAGTGGATCATTCTCAGCATCTACTGACGATACAAGGTAATCATAGCTAACTACTCGATACTATAAAAATAGGGTACCAATTTTTTTTTGAAACATTCAAAACAATAAACAACCAACAAAATAATAACTACTAAGCAGGATATCATGTGCACGCGATAATAATAAAAAGAAGTAATTCTAAATTACAACATAAGTTCACAAAATAAAATACCCGAATATGCTATCGTGTCACAAACAATACACAATTGCGAAAAGAAATATAAATAGAATGCTACAACTATAACACTTCGGTGTAAACTCCATATACAAACTGAATCCTAAACTATATTTACAAAAGAATAGGAAGTGGATAAAACAAAGTCCCGTAATAGTCTGCAACTGCTACAGTTCCACGTATACAGTATAGAAGGCATCAATGGCGTCCTTGCGGAGGAACACCTAAGATAATACAATATATATATAGCAAGAGGAAAATATAAACCGGTCAGAGCCCTAGGTGTAAAAATATTTATAACAAGTGAATTAAAATGCATAATAATTATAAATGCATTATAACACGATTTAAGGTGGAGTCCCACTCTCCTGAAAATCCAACCCACCCCTCAATCTATAGCTCGCACCTAAACGTACGCACATGATCCTCAATTAACTACGCAACTCTTATAAGGACAATCCAGTCTAACCTACTCCCAAATCCACACTTGCATAACCCATCATCTAAAAAAATCCATAAACTACTTACCCCACGTGCGTCTAAAATTATATTAACTTATAATTATACCTATACTTATACATGTTCTCTTATTAGAATTTCGGATTCTAGTTATTAACCTAAATGAGTTATTAGCATCTAAATGATGAGAACTAAACTCCTTCCGACTCTCAACACTGCAATGCTTTTCTTGCATGGTAAGTCTCGTAAGAGAAATCCAAACAAGGAACCCCCCCCCCCCCCCCCCCCCGATACACTACTCCTTGACAGTATTGATCATCAAGATTCATTATTCCCTCAAAGCATGACGCACATAATCCCAAATTAAATATTTAATATATGGGACTAAACTTCTCCCAACTCTCAACAGTGCACTTCATGTCGTGCATGGTATGTCTCGCAAGAAAAATCCGAACAAGGAATCCCCCCGATACACTACTCCTTGACACTGTTGATTGTCGACATTTGTTATGCCCTCAGTGTAGGATGAATATAACATCATCCACTTAATTAATATTTTACTACATTGTATTCTCACCAAACTCTGGTCCATTATAACAAATAAATCTGAGTACAAAGGACTAAACTTCTCCCAACTCTCAATATTGTGTTGCGTTTTGTTCGTGGGACGTCTCGCAAGAAAAATCCAAACAAGGAACCCCCCGATACACTACTTCTTGACAATATTGGTCGTTGAGATCCATTACTCCCTCGGTACCCCACACATAACTATGAATACATATAAGGGGCAATAATCTCTAATCATATACATAAGATATTGATCCCAAACGTTTAGGGTCTATAACTTTACTCTAGTTACAAAGCACAACCATTCAATCCCAATAATTAAGTACACACAACACAGTTAGTGTACATAATTTTATCAACAATCCAATCACACATGGATATAAAAATACTTCACAATGATATCATCTTCCAGGAATTACTCACTTTATCCTGGGTTACCATATATCAAACGAAAGTCACACCGCCATGGTAACAAACACAAATCACAACGTATGGGAAGCGGTCATAGTTCCTAACTTTAAAGTGAGAACGAATCATATCCAAAACTTCTCACCCCCAAATGAAATCACAAAATAAATAATTGACGACTACGACCTGGTCACTATACACACCCTGCTCCTCAAGCCAGGGGCCTTACCCACATCGCACAACTTCCCTTGATAGCACTAGAGGATATTCCCACAAAATAAGTATATATATATATATCATTCACTCTAGATATATATGCAATCACATCACATAAGCTTAAACCATCACACAAGGTATATACAATTATGACATATAGGTATACATACTAAATTACACCCGTATGTAAAGGAAGTGAATTCATTTGTAGTATAAAACTATCATTATACTAACCATTGCAAACTCGCATACCTTCCCAACTTATATACACGATACGATCCCTTACTTGAAACTCATACATCACTTATATTAGTATGATTAATCTCCCAATTTAATCATTATTAAGGATATCATCAGTATCCGAGTACACACCGATCAACAATCATCATCCCCAATCCATATTATGGTTCAATCGATCATATGAACCCTTAACGTTATCACATTTATGATTTAATCCAAAAGTCCAACATCAATAAGCGCAGCCTTCCCCTCTCTTATAGGCCCATATCTATCTCCAAATAGAGGTCGTGATGATAGTGGGATTTCCCACTCGGCTATACGATAATCCTCGAATTTGTTTTCTCTCTAAATAACCCAAGACGACCCCATCATTTCATCATAAAGGAAACCCTTTAAAAATCCCCAAAACACACTTCTCATAACTTATATGAAGGTGTGACACCTCGCCTAATTAAATACCGGGCGATCACTCCTTTATTAAATTAAATCAAGGTAAACAGTTGGTTCATTCTCAGCATCACTGTCGATAAAATACATTTTCCAATTTAACACCCTAAATAATTAAGCTAAGTGTCAAAACCATTTTCATACATACTTTCCAAATTTTAATTAAAGAAAAAGATTTATTTATTTAAAAACAATAATTCTACAATTAAGGATCACATCACAGTAAACTAAATAATATAATACATTCGTCAATCGAATGTCAACATATGAGAACTAAAGTCACAAATCCGAACTGAATAAATCCCATAGTAACAATCTGGAAATAACTGAAATACAAATGTCCTAATAACAAAGAAATAATGGAAAGGGCTACACATGCCCAACTAAATGAAAGTACTAAGAGTGGATCCGAATGGACGAAGTCGTCTAATCAAGAGACCTGCAACTCCCACCTAAGCTGCAGCGCGTTCCTTCCAAGAGATCCTAAGCAAGACGCCCCTGTGGCTGGGCACCTGAAATATATACATATATATACAAGAGAGAGAGAGAAAAAGAAACGAGTAAGAGCCCGAAAGTGTGTTTGATTTTAAAATACGTTTAGCAAGTATTTAAATTGATACAGGCCAATGCAACAACATATTAGTGCGTCACTCTCTTGAGAAATACTCACCTCTCTTCTAATGTGCACAACTATCGCATTAAACTTCCCTTTATCTTATCATTTTATTAAACTAACCTTCCCAATAATTTAGTGTATCTTCTCACTCGTAAGATTTCAAAACCGAACAATCCTTTTTTTGTTTACAAAGAATACTTCCAATTAGCAGCACAACTCTCGTTTTAGCTTTTATCAATTTATAAAGTTCCTCAGTGACATATTATTTTTCACAAACAAGTATTTACTATAAGGGTCATCAACCATGTCCTACTTATCAAATCACAGTAGGCAGTTTCAAATTTCAAAATCTCATATATATATTAACTACTCGTATAATATATATAACATAACAGCACCCCTCATAAAACTATGGTGCGTGCATACTCTACTATCCAGAACCCCATATCACTCATATTAAGGGGAATACAATCGGAATCACTCTCGAATTGTATTAACATGAATACACAAACAATATTGAGGCGAATCATAGATTCCAAGTCTCTAAGAGGATGGCACATGCCTGCGTCTCTTAGGACCGTCTGAACTATCACATCGATAGCCTGTACCAAGGATATCTATCTTCTAGGGTACAAGTCAATATCCCCCATAAAGGTCCCATCGAGATAAGACTTGTCCCAACGCGGTAACCTCAGGAATAGCAAGTAGCGTGGGCATGATTTTCACAAGTATGTAATATATGTACACACAATCATATAAATATACCACTTTATCATATTAATATAGGTTCTTCTCGTCACCCATAATTTTACCATTTATCCTTAATTTCAACATTATAGAATTACGTATAAGGTTTCGTTCCTAAACTTAGCTCGAAGGGTTTTCTCACTCATTACCTGACACTCGGGGACTATATCCTCACAAATCTGAAATTCTGTAAGTATCTCTATTAGGTTCCAACATAACTCTCTTACGCACCTCACCCTTTAAATTTATAAATTCACCAACCCTACTATAAATGTCCCATAAATACCATTCTCGTTGAAGATTAAAGGTCCCAACATTTATTCCTATGCCCTACTGGTCCTCAATGTCTCCCAAATCATTTTATCGAGAATGCCCAAGAATTATATCCCGACAATTTGAATTTAACTCATTCAAAGAGGGAATTAAGAGTCTTCCAGGAGGGGTCAATCGATCGAAGCTTGGGGCTCGATCGATCGAACCTTCGATCGATCGAAGCTCTGGGCTCGATCGATCGATCAAGCAGGTCTGGGAAAAATTCTGCAGAATGCAGTTACGGGTTTCATCACCAAAATTACACAAAATCGATATTTCCAAGTTCCAATCGTCCCAGAATTCTACTACTAACATCATAACAATATACTAGATGATTCTAACATAAGGCATGTTCATATACATCATTTAAACATGGATTTTCAACCTAAAATTGTCTCCAATTATCAAGAACCCTAGAATTTTCTTAAACAGTTTTCTAGCCAAATCTTTCTCCGAAATTGTTTTCCTTATGATCATCAAAATTTCGTGGTTTAATTTCCTCTACATGGCAAGGGTTTCAGAATTTCATATAAATAATTTCTACATGCATTTTCCTAACACAAATTGGGTGTTCTTCCATATTTATCATCTCTAATCAATCCTAAACCAATATGAAGATTGCATTAACGAAAATACGCAAGTTAAACACTTGCCTGGGATTTTTGGTATTATGATTCACGGCTGATTTTGGTATGGCTGCGTTCCTTGTCTCGCGATCTACGCGGTGGTGCAAACCGGTGGTTTCTTGGCCTTGAATTGCCTTGGAGCTCTCTCCTCTCTTCTCCAATGGCCGTCACTTGATTTCTGGATATTCTAACCCTAAAAGCTAACCTAAATGGCTGATATAGGTTGCTGAAATTCGTGGGTTTAATTACCCAATTATGTAAAATGACTAAAATGCCCTCCCGGGGTACTAATAAAGCCTAAAATTGCCCCGAGACCCAAACTACACCCCCGGGTACACTTTTCTGACTATCTCGACCCTATCGGACGCGTTGGCGCACTCAAAACGACCATATGGACAACTTATAAAATATTCACTTTTTATTTAACCAAATTAGTCCCGACGTGACACGAGCACGTTCCGACTTAAATTTCTGAAATCGTCATTGAATTCACTCATGACAACATTATAAAAATAAATCTCATATATTACTATACTCATCCAGTAATATGCAACAAATAACAAATTTCCAATAATTACTAACTTTCGTCACGCTAGTAAATATTCCAAAGCAACATTCCTGATTAAAATTAAATTAATTTATCTCAATTAAATTTAATAAATCCCATAATTCAAAAGCAATAAAAATACGGGGTATTACATACTTCCCCCCTAATAACTGAATTTCGTCCCGAAATTCAGAAAATAAGGCCTATCTGATAACACAATTCTGGATATCCTTTTCCGTACACAGACTGACTACACATTACGGCGTTTAATTACTATAGCCCTTTCTTCACAGCAACATTGTTTTACATTCCCATTAGAGATACATCACCTTGTGCTCCCAACCGACAACATTTGCATAAGTCACGCTTATACGTTATACATTTCATTATCTCACTAACCTTAAGAGGCCGCATCATACTATAGACAAATACTCGGATCATTCATATACAAAACTCCCATTCTGAGAAAATATTACGAACATTTGATCACTCTAGCTCGCCTAATACAGTCGTGGAATTCTACCACATTTATCGGAAGATCTCTTGACCGATCCAAAACTTTTGTTTAAGTACCTTGTATGCGACAAACAGGTACGAGTGTTTCTACCGAGCTTGCTTGAAATCATTGTACCAAGATTCCAAAATCTCCTTCACATGGTTCCCCTAATCTTTAATCACCCTGCGCTTATTCCCTGGCTAAGGGTGATAGATCCTACTCGAAATGAAATCTTATCTCCGCTGGTTCCTGAAATCCCATTTCAAAGGTGGAATTCACCAATCTCATCATGATTCAGAAATTTATACTGCGCCGGACCATGCACTGGCGCGATCCTTCCTTTCGAAGGAAGTCTGGGGCATGCTAGTTAATATTGTAAGCCAGCCCAAAGGAATATCAATTATTTCCTTCTCGGCCACTTAATTCACAAGTTCGGGATAAACCCTTGATCTTGTTTTGAGGATGGAAACCCATCCAAGGACTGTATCAACTTTACCGACCTCTTCCAATTTCAGGAATTGTCGATAAACACAAAATTCTTTGGTTGATTCTCCACTTTCAACCAAACCTTACTTACGGACGGTGCATGTAGAGACTACTCACTACCTCTCGCTAAACATCGATTCTTCCCTTGAAATATCTCACATTAAGTGACACGTAATACTCCCCTTCCTCCTTGGAGTATGCCGAAAGTTCCGACCCGTGCTCTTCTCTCCACGAAGCGCACTTATGGATCTCTTATACCATACTAACATCCTTACTCTTTGTATGCGCAAGTCGCTCTCATGCTTGACTAATAATAACTCCGCTCCGGGTGTTCTTCATAATCATTAAATTCTACTTTATTCAAGGAATACCAATTCTTGAACGGCTTCCACAGCCTTCCAATCAAGTTAGGGCGTGCTATTCTAATTGCACACTTATGTATGGATTATCGCCCCTCATGTGACGCTTAATCCACTCTATCACTTCCACTTCGTCATATTATTCCCACAAACATATATTTCACACGTTTATTTCCACGTCCCTCCGATTCGGACCATTTTAACTGTAGTTAACCAAGATGCCCACAATTTTGCAACACTTCGACCGCCCTGGGAGAGCGAACGGCGTGCTACTCATCTGTAGAACTAACTAAATTCAACGGAATAGAAGGAATAGGGCATTCAAATTCCATGACAATAAAAGAGGAATAATAATTCTCCACCTTCCTCAGATAAGTACAACAATTTCCCAAGTAGGTACAACAACTAAAGTAAATCACTAACGCCCCATTCATCAAAATAATTATAGGTCATCTCTTTTGTATAGTATAAAGTTCTCTCTAGATATTCCATGCTAAAAATCATTCTAACTCTTTATTCACTTTGTGTTCTTTACGCGGTTATGATATTCGGGTACTTCAATCACCCTAGAAATCAGAATTCTTAAATTATCCTTATCATAGTTCCACCCCTCAACTTGTGGGGATAACTTTCAATGTTTTCCTACCACAAGATCCGACTCCAATAACCTTAAAACAAAATTCAACTTCCAGCTTACATACATAATTACTTGATCCCATTTCGACCAGGGTACCAAACTCGTGGAAAAGTGACCAAACATCTCCCTATTTTCAACCTTACGCTAAGTTTCATGCGTGGGATGTCTCGCAAAGCGAAATCCAAACAAGGAACCCCCCCGATACACTACTACCTAGCTTTTTCGGTCATCGAAATCCGTTAGGTCCTCCGTCCGTGGTATATATACCCCTTTATTCCGTCTCTTGACAGAAAAGTTACAATTCTCTCGTAATTATGCTTAATAAAGAACGTTTCACCAATTTCACTATCGTATTGGTTGATGGAAATTTTATTCTATAAACCTCGGATACATACGATCGGAATTTTTTGAAATTCCATTCCCTAATAATAGGGGTATAAAGATTAACTCCCACATCTCTAAAGGTTAAATATAGAAATGCACTCTTCCTATCACTAAGTCCGGAGTGCTAAACATAATACTGAGTTAAATCTTTTCGCTCAACAGTAAATCCCGATACATACGGAATTATACTAACATAGTCTATACATACATTGGCATCGAATATCTCGAGCCCACTATCTCCTCCGAAGTCCCTAGGATAGATAATATAAGTGCGAGTTCAACTCTCTTACGGGTAAGCCTCACCAAAACAAACATGGAACATGTTGCACCAATGCAACTACTCCAATAGCCTCGCAATAAATGCCACTATCATACTACCCATTTCTATAACGCTTTAACAAGGATAATATCATACTCGTGTATCGCATCACTACAACGAGTAACCTCAATAAAGTTTAAAACACTGTTAATATGCTCATTCATCCCCCGGGGATAGCACCAAAGAAAAATCCCGTTATACTAAGGAAAATATTCACATAATGGTAACATTTATAATGATATGCATTAAACTCATCTCACATGCCAATCTAGCAATAAACAAAATATGGTGACTCGCTCGTGTCACATAAACACGCCGCATCCTAAGGATACAACTTATACTTCCATCCTGGCAATCGTTTTGACTGAACAAATGGTTTTCGGACGTAACACGTCTGCCCAAACCAAAACAAAATTACTTTACTCGTTGCCTTTTACTAGGCACCGTATTCTTTCCCTTATACTTACTTCGAAACATATTATCGTGAGCGATCTCACTCCGCACAAAATACCTCAACACATAATTCACCTATCACCTGTCCTACTAACCCGGTTAGGATTGTCCTTTCCTCGGACATTAGTAGACTCGATTTCTGTTAACCATCCCGGTTGTTCCATAGCCTTCTTAGGCCATAAAGATCATGTTATTATCTATACTAGCACTTACTGAATTTACCATCAATTGGTAAGAATTTAACTGCCTGAAGCATTTAAATGGTTTTCCTGATGTGTATCCACATCCTCCTGTGGTGCTATACCACTACCGTTTCATTCAGTCTCATTCTCGACTAAATTCTTCGTTTCCTTTAACTTCCTCCACAAAGAAGCGTTATCATCTATTCTGACACAATATGACAATGTCAACCTCTGGATCGTTCGTCCACCAGAATTTCCTCCTCGAGTTTTATCAACTATAATTACGAGTTGGTCTTCCACTTGGAGTCGTTCCCCCCCCCCCCACTTGTATCTACATCTTCTGATACAATATTGGCTAACGGTTAAGATTCAAATTCACGAATGGACCCCTGATATGCCCTCCCTCGAAGAGTTCAGAACCACGTTTGCTTCTCATCCTGAACAGTTAAGGAAGGAACATACGGTCAACACTGTACCTCAGGTTCTCCTATAGGCATAGCGTTCCACTTCTAAAATTGGTGGTTGTCTCCAACCATTATAATTTCGTCCCGAAAGCCAAGAATTTTTTTCTCTAAATCTTCACCTTTGGTTTGCCAAACTCCGTTCTACATTTAAGCCTTTGGATACTTTACCGCCTTTGGTAAAGACACTACAATTTTCGCGTTTCTAAAATTTCCCATTGATAGTCTCTACACGTTTTTTGTAAAACGTTGGGTAAGTTTACCCCCGCACCTCATTTGACTATAACAGCATTTGAAAATCATTGCTGCACCTTAGTCGCCTTTCAAGTCTTGGCTTCTCGTGCTATAATGGAGGTGACCTCGACTACGGTCGTCATCCTCGAATATATTACCTAATCTCAACTGAGCCCTGCCTCCTGATGTACGCCTAACGGTCTTCTTCTGACATCCATCATCGCTCATCTCATGCACACATCCGAACGAAATTAGAATTTACTAATGCATACACATTATAGCAGGAGAACGAAATCTCGCCAAAGGAATCGACAATCCTAAACATAGGGCTCTATAACAAGCAAAGTAACGTTGAAAGCATAATAAGCCATACAGATCCTAAGGACACTAGAACCTGATGCTCTGATACCACCTGTGACACCCCGCCTAATTAAATACCGGGCGATCACTCCTTTATTAAATTAAATCAAGGTAAACAGTTGGTTCATTCTCAGCATCACTGTCGATAAAATACACTTTCCAATTTAACACCCTAAATAATTAAGCTAAGTGTCAAAACCATTTTCATACATACTTTCCAAATTTTAATTAAAGAAAAAGATTTATTTATTTAAAAACAATAATTCTACAATTAAGGATCACATCACAATAAACTAAATAACATAATACATTCGCCAATCGAATGTCAATATATGAGAACTAAAGTCACAAATCCGAACTAAATAAATCCCATAGTAACAATCTGGAAATAACTGAAATACAAATGTCCCAATAACAAAGAAATAATGGAAAGGGCTACACATGCCCAACTAAATGAAAGTACTAAGAGTGGATCCGAATGGACGAAGTCGTCTAATCAAGAGACCTGCAACTCCCACCTAAGCTGCAGCGCGTTCCTTCCAAGAGATCGTAAGCAAGACGCCCCTATGGCTGGGCACCTGAAATATATACATATATATACAAGAGAGAGAGAGAAAAAGAAACGGGTCAGAGCCCGAAAGTGTGTTTGATTTTAAAATACGTTTAGCAAGTATTTAAATTGATACAGGCCAATGCAACAACATATTAGTGCGTCACTCTCTTGAGAAATACTCACCTCTCTTCTAATGTGCACAACTATCGCATTAACCTTCCCAACGGTTTATCTTATCATTTTATTAAACTAACCTTCCCAATAATTTAGCGTATCTTCTTACTCGTAAGATTTCAAAACCGAACAATATTTTTTTTTTGTTTACAAAGAATACTTCCAATTAGCAGCACAACTCTCGTTTTATCTTTTATCAATTTATAAAGTTCCTCAGTGACATATTATTTTTCACAAACAAGTATTTACTATAAGGGTCATCAACCATGTCCTACTTATCAAATCATAGTAGGCAGTTTCAAATTTCAAAATCTCATATATATATTAACTACTCGTATAATATATATAACATAACAGCACCCCTCATGAAACTATGGTGCGTGCATACTCTACTATCTAGAACCCCATATCACTCATATTAAGGGGAATACAATCGGAATCACTCTCGAATTGTATTAACATGAATACACAAACAATATTGAGGCGAATCATAGATTCCAAATCTCTAAGAGGATGGCGCATGCCTGCGTCTCTTAGGACCGTCTGAACCATCACATCGATAGCCTGTACCAAGGATATCTATCTTCTAGGGTACAAGTCAATATCCCCCATAAAGGTCCCATCGAGATAAGACTTGTCCCAGCGCGGTAACCTCAGGGATAGCAAGTAGCGTGGGCTTGATTTTCACAAGTATATAATATATGTACACACAATCATATAAATATACCACTTTATCATATTAATATAGGTTCTTCTCGTCACCCATAATTATACCATTTATCCTTAATTTCACCTTTATAGAATTACGTATAAGGTTTCGTTCCTAAACTTAACTCGAATGGTTTTCTCACTCATTACCTGACACTTAGGGACTATATCCTCACAAATCTGAAATTCAGTAAGTATCTCTATTAGGTTCCAACATAACTCTCTTACGCACCTCACCCTTTAAATTTATAAATTCACCAACCCTATTGTAAATGTCCCATAAATACCATTCTCGTTGAAGATTAAAGGTCCCAACATTTATTCCTATGCCCTACTGGTCCTCAATGTCTCCCAAATCATTTTATCGAGAATGCCCAAGAATTATATCACGACAATTTGAATTTAAATCATTTAAAGAGGGAATTAAGAGTCTGCCAGGAGGGGTCGATCAATCGAAGCTTGGGGCTCGATCAATCGAACCTTCGATCGATCGAAGCTCTGGGCTCGATCGATCGATCAAGCAGGTCTGGGAAAAATTATGCAGAATGCAGTTACGGGTTTCATCACCAAAATTACACAAAATTGATATTTCCAAGTTCCAATCGTCCCAGAATTCTACTACTAACATCATAACAATATACTAGATGATTCTAATGTAAGGCATGCTCATATACATCATTTAAACATGGATTTTCAACCTATAATTGTCTCCAATTATCAAGAACCCTAGAATTTTCTTAAACAGTTTTCTAGCCAAATATTTATCTGGAATTTCTTTCCTTATGATCATCAAAATTTCGTGGTTTAATTTCCTTTACATGGCAAGGGTTTCAAAATTTCATATAAATCATTTCTACATGCATTTTCCTAACACAAATTGGGTGTTCTTCCATATTTATCATCTCTAATCAATCCTAAACAAATATGAAGACTGCATTAATGAAAATACGCAAGTTAAACACTTTCCTGGGATTTTTGGTATTCTGATTCACGGCTGATTTTGGTATGGCTGCGTTCCTCGTCTCGCGATCTACGCGGTGGTGGTGGCGGTGGTGCAAACCGGTGGTTTTTTGGCCTTGAATTGCTTTGGAGCTCTCTCCTCTCTTCTCCAATGGCCGTCACTTGATTTATGGATATTCTAACCCTAAAATCAAACCTAAATGGCTGATATAGGTTGCTGATGTTCGTGGGTTTAATTACCCAATTATGTAAAATGACTAAAATGCCCTCCCGGGGTACAAATTAAGCCTAAAATTGCCCCGAGACCCAAACTACACCCCCGGGTACACTTTTCTGACTATCTCGACCCTATCAGACGCGTTGGCGCACTCAAAACGACCATACGAACAACTTATAAAATATTCACTTTTTATGTAACCAAATTAGTCCCGACGTGACACGAGCACGTTCCGACTTAAATTTCCGAAATCGTCATTTAATTCACTCATGAAAACATTATAAAAATAAATCTCATATATTACTATACTCATCCATTAATATGAAACAAATAACAAATTTCCAATAATTACTAACTTTCGTCACGCTAGTAAATATTCCAAAGCAACATTCCGGATTAAAATTAAATTAATTTATCTCAATTAAATTTAATAAATCCCATAATTCAAAAGCTATAAAAATAAGGGGTATTGCAGAAGTTTCCCAATCGATACACTCAAATAAAATGAAGGGAACTCCCTCTAGAAAACCCCCACCAAAAATATCCCTGTTTTTGAATCAATTCGGGCCTAATCCGAATCGATTCGGCCCAGCAAATCGATTCGCCCCCCAATACAAATTGATTCAGTCCAAAAGGCCTGGTCATCTATCTTAGGATGAATCAATTTAGATTTGGGTCTGAATCTATTCATTCACTCAAACCTGGGCAGCTGGAACTTTTCAAATCGATTCGTAATGGGGGCCAAATCGATTCGGCCAGTTCAGAAGCTACATAAATGGTAATTTTTCTCAAAAGCCAAAAATTTCCAAAATTCATTTATCTCATTTTCCAACCATTTCTCTTCAACCCAAACATATATACAACATCAAAACTCATTATATAATTCAACTCAAACATTTATATACCCTCAAATCCGTATACACAACTCAAATGCAAAATTGTACCCAAAATCAAGGTTTTAACATTTTAAACACAAAATCCACAATTTTATCCACAAATCATGAAATAAATGATACAAAATAATTACTTAGCAAGTTTAATCACTTGCCTCAATATTGTAAAGGTTGAATCTTCCTCGAAATCTCATAATAGCCGGAATCTCTAAGCTTTTCTTCTCTTTCTCTTCTTCCTTTCCTCTTCTCTCTCTCTCTAGGGATTTTCTCTTTCTCTCTAATGAGAATGGCTTCTTACGTAGGCTTTTATGCCTTAACTCCAAAATACCCAACTTTAAATGATAATACACAATTTAAATGACTCGGTTACTCCAATTCCAGTCAAACGAACTTAAAAATATTTCGAAACCCAAATAATACCCAAGTACAATCATTTCGACTTTCTCGACCATTCTGGGATCAACTGCACACTCATAATCGTCATTAGAAATACTTTCTAACATCCTCAAATTTTGACCTTAATCGCCAATTTAAAATTCCTCCAATTAAAATAGTATTATTTCTCCCAAAATAATTAAATTATCAGTCTTGAAAATCGTGGGGTATTACAACACTTCCTTCAAAATATGATCACGATTTGCAAGCGGTTGCAAACTTTGTAAAACAATATGGTAGTCATGACTTTTCATCCCTGAAATCTTGCCATTAATAGCACTCACACATCAAGAATATTTGGAGTCAAACCCGTTCAACGACTTTAGTGATTGACAAAATTTGCATAAAAACCATCTTCTCTGCTTTTGATAAACTGTAGCAAGCATGAGAAATCACCCATTTATCTCCCTTTTTATTTCGATGCAAATCTTTTCATTTAGGCATTTCTCTGAATCTAATCGAGACTTGACGGTGTCTTTTGTTTTCCCAAAAATGTCTAGTAATGTTTCTAAAATGTTTTCACATACATTTTTCTCAATATGCATGACATTTAAATTGTGATGCAATCTAAGATATTTTTTGTATGCCCAATAATAGAATATACTTATTTTCCCCACTGTAACTCATATTCTTCACAACTCCTGTTTTCGCATGCTTTTCCAAATACTATAGGTCAAACCCACTCAGGTTGAGCAAGTATGTCATCATTACTAAGCCTTTTTTATCGTTCTTGATAATTTTCTTACCATCAAAGGAAGACATATTTCTCTCCATTATGATTCATCAGTAGAAAACAACTATGTCCAATGTCGCATGCATTATTTTAATTCTTCAAATACATGGAATGTGTTTCCTTACTGCATACTGGGCAAGACAACTTCCCATTAGTGATTTAACCTGACTAGTTAGCATAAGATGGAAAATCATTAATAGCCCACATCTCTGCAGCACATAACATAAAGGTAGTATATGTGACGACGTCATATGTTTTCACCTCAACGTCTCACAACTCTCTTAACTCTTTTATGATTGGTTTAAGAAACATGTCTATGTCAGTTTTAGGAGCCCTAGGACCCAGTATAAGCATTGATAATATGAAAAATAGATGCTTCATACATTTCCATTGAGGTAAATTATATATCACCAGAACAACCGACCATGTGTTGTGCTTGCTACTCATGTTTGAAAATGGATTGAATCCATCACTAGAGAGTCTAAGCCTAAAATTTAGATCATCTCTAGTAAATGAATCATGAACATTATCAAACTCTTTCCATGCTTCCCCATCTTATGGATGTGATGACATATTGGCCTCTTCAACGCTCTTATCTTTATGCCACCTTATCTCTGAAGCTATATTCTTATTTATAAATGGATGTTGCAGCCTCGGTTTAAGTGGAAATTAATGAAAGACTTTTTGAGGGATCTTAACACCACTGAATTTTTCCATTTTATATCTAGATTCTCCACATGTTGGACATTTAGTTTTTTCCTCATTTGGTCCCCAAAAGAGAACACAATCATTTATGCAAATCTCAATCTTCACATAGTCCAACCCCATTTCACGAACTATTTTCTTCACCTAATAAATGTCTTCAAAATGTGGGTATTATCTGGAAGACCTTTCTTAAAGCTTCAAGAAGCGAGTCAACAAATTTCTCACTCTAGTTGTTCATTGACTTTAGATCCATTTAGCTGAATAATGAAAGATAATTTAGATCAATTTTATTAATCGAATACAGTTATAGTTATGTATCCATAGCTAATCAAGTAAACTTTTCCCCTTCACCCTCGGGCACTTGAGTAGAATGGCCATTAGATTCATCTCCTAATACATCATTGTTGTAAGGTCTAACAAACATGTCATGTAATATTTCCTCCTCATCGTCTTGCTCAAAATCGTTTGTAGTGTGTTCTTTTTTCTCTATAATATCAGCATCTCCAACTTCAAACTAATATTCATTATAATTATAAGCATTATCGTTCTCGGATTCCAATGGTTCACCATTATATATCCACCTAGTATAATTATTCACTATGCCATGTATAAGAAAATGACTTTAAACATCTTAACGATTTTTCCAATAGATGTTATTACATTTCTTACACGGGCACTTAATCTTACCATTTTTCTCAATATTAGCAAATGCAAAATCAAGAAATTATTTAATCCCATATCGATATGCACTACTAATTCTATTTGGATAATGCATCAAATTGTTATCCTTTTCAGAACCCTTCAACTTGAGAGAACATTAAAAAATATCAATGATAAATAAATAACAATAAATTCATGAGATATTTGGAAATAAATGAACAGTGTGATATGGTAAATACAATCTTGTTGCATGGAATTATGTCGTATGTGTGTATTGGCGGTGAGAATTGGTTATTTTTCAATCGGGGCATATTTTTATGTGTTATATGGGGATGGGAGATGATTTTTATATTCAGATTCTCGGATGATAATTTGGAGTGCACGGTTGATCTCGAAGGGGTCCAGATACTCAAAATAATTGCTCGGGGGTTTTATTTGGATTTAGGGGTCTCTTTTGGCTTGTTTGACTCAATTTGGGGTATACGAGTCATTTTAAGTATGTATTATCATTAAAAGTTGGGGTTAATAGAAAATGAGTTATTAGGCAATCTCATTTTGAGGAAAAATCGTTTGAGAGGGAGATAAAGAGAACAAAGAAAGAAAACAAGAGGAGAAAACCTTAGAGCTTTGGAAATTTTCAGTGAAATCCGTAACATTGAGGAAGATTTACACTCTACATCTCTAAGGCAAGTGATTAAACTTGCTAAATGATTATGTGTGTGAGAATTATTTCATAATTTGTCAATAAATTATGGTGACATTGAATAGATATGATAAACCCTATATTTTTGTGTTGAAATCTAGCTTTTGATGAGTATGTATGATTTTTATGGTGTAAAAATGGTTGGGAGTGTAATTACGTTGATGTATGAAGTTAAAATTAGGTAAAAATGGGTTTTCAAAATGTAGGAAAATCTCATAGGATCAAAATCAGAATAGGCTAGATCGATTCGGTTGCAGAGATCAGATCGATTCGTTTTAGTAGTAGACCGAGTCATTTTTAAAGGTCATCGGTTCGGTTTTCCCATCTTAGTGTACCAGATCGGTTCATTTTTTGGAACCTGCGATTCAGTTCGATCGTGTCAGATTCTTAACACTTCTATAACTCCATTCCATTTGGTTTTTGCACTTCAAAATCCTCTAAAATAATAGGATAAACATGTTTATTAGTTAAAAGGTAGGATAGTGTTGTGACATGATGGTTAGGGAGACATCGGGTCAATTATTGAGGCATATTTGGGAGTTTGTTATGCCTATTTCATTCGTAAATTCTCCTACTGATAGGATTTTTTTTTAAGGATGGCTACGGGCTAGTAGAGAGAGGTCATATGTCCTACGAAGTGTTGATTTGGTAACTATTTATGTCATATGTGTGATTGATGATAAAGGTTCAAATGAGCGATTGAATCATAAAATGAATTGGGAATAATTTTTTGGACTATCGGCTAGTGTGATGAGTGATGTACACATAGCCGAGATTAATGATATATACATTCGAATATGATATGGTTTGTATATATGATGTGTATATATATCTTGTGTGTATGATATATATATATAAGACATACCCCTCTAGTGCTATCATAGGAAGTTGCGTGATGTGGGTTAGGCGTGCGGCTCGAGGAGCAGGTTGTGTATAGTCCTTAGGTCATAGCGTCCATTTATTTATTGTGTTCCATTTATCAGGGGTTAGACTTACATGCTGGGTAGGATTAATTTGATTTCCAGTGAGGAACTATGACCATCTCCCATATGTTGTGATTTGGATTTGGGGTCAGTGTCAGATTTCGTCCCGGTTGTCCAGGTCGATGTGTGTTCTCCCTAAAAGATGATAGCATTGAGAGACTGCATCCATTGAGTTAAATCTCTAAGGGATGGTTAGTATACATATATTATGGGTGTTATTTATGTGTAATTGGTAGCAATGATTTCTCTCGTATAGTAGTGAGACTGATATTATATGGACTTGAAGATGATGTGTGATATCTAACACTAGTGAAAGTTATTAGGTAATGAATTGTTATATAATCATTTGGGATTAGATTTAAATGATTACATCTTGGATAAACTAGTTATGTGAGTTGGGTAAATGCGAAGACTTGAGGTTGAGTTATCCCTTGACGAGTTGGGTATCTTGTTTAAGATTTAAAATGCATACGTTAGGGTGTTCACTATAGTTGAGGGGTAGGATTGAATCTCAAGATAGTGTGTTACCACTTTATATTATGAAATTATGCATTCATAATTATTATGCATTAAATTATGCTAAATTATTTTCAAACCTCGGGCTCTAACCCATTTATATCCTCTCTCTTTCTTTTATTTATTATATAGAGGTGTCCCACCGCAAGGATGCCAGTGTTGAGTCTTCTTTTCCTGTGTATATGAAGCTGTAGCATGTGCGGAATATTGAACAACTTTTTTTGTAGACGATTCTCATTTTTGCATATCTAGTTAAGGATCCAAAATTGTAACTCGGGTGCGTACCCAAGGGTTGTATAGATGTATATCTCTTATATTTCAGATACTTGGAATTGTATTTTCAGTTGCCCGATAACTTATTCATGCATATTATTTTGTTGTACATGTTGTATATATATGTTCACTTTCCGTTGTTATATTTGGTTTGATTGTTCTTTATGTTTTGAAATAAAATTTTGGCATCCGTTTATTGTAATATTGGGTGGTTAATTATTTTTTAGTTTATTCAACAATTGATGCTAAGACTGGTCCATTTGAGATTCCTATTTTATCTTAGTATTGGCCACCCGTTATTATTATAAGCAGGGTGTCACAGGTGGTATTAGAGCATCAGGTTCTAGAGTACTAGGATCTGTGTGTATTTTCTACATTCTATCGAAGCATTTTAGAGATAGAGCCCTAGTATTTGGATTATTGTGTTCATTACGTGTATACGATCTACAACAATGATGATCGTTTGAACTGTGGGATAATATAGTTTGTATGTTTCAAATGATGCTGAAATGAGGTGGCCCAACCAGGTCAAACATAGGGGATGAGAATGTGGGACCCCATTTTCCTCTGGGAACTATGACTGCAGCCGAAGTTACCAATATTGTCGCACAAGCAGTCAATGATTCCATGACCACTATGGCACAAAAGTTTCCTCAGGCTCAACAACAACCTATAGCTCCGATAGCTCAAATCCACATGGGGCCATCCACGTGGGAAAGAGTACGAGAATATTTTCAGAAGGGAAATCCTCGAAAACTGTAGGGGGAGCTGATGTGATTGTTTCAAGTCAATGGAAGAAGGATATTCAAAGGCATCTTCGAATGGTTGAATGTAGTGAGGTTTAGAAGGAAATACTCACCACTTTTAAACTAGTGGGTGCGACTCTCCAATGGTGGGAGTCGGTTACTACCTCTGAGCAGAGAGATACAATGCCCATAGTTTTTGGGTATGTTTTGATCATAAGTATTTTCCACCTGCAGTTCAGATCGAGATGACAAGAAGACTGTTAGATTAAAGTCAAGGAGATTGAACAATGGCTGAGTATGAACAAGAATTTACCTGCCTGGCGAATTTTGTGCCGGATGAGGTAAATACGAAGGAGAAGAGGATTTTGAAGTTAATGGGAGGTTTGAATTGGAGAATTCGACAATAACTATTAGGTAACCCGGCTTTGTTAACATTTTAAAATTTAATGAATGCTGCTTTGTTACATTATCAGGATCACCGTCTACATTTAAAGGGGAATAAGAAGTTTGTCGTAACAACCCGCTTAAAATAATAACAGGTGGCCATCCATAAACTACCTTAAATCAGGAATATCAGATGGCTCATTCTCAGTACCAACAAACTATACAATAACATCTAAGGCTAACTACCAGAAATCAAATAAGCGAGATGCCAAAATTTAATAAAACATACCACGAACAACCAACCAACACTAGAACTACTAACAAAGGGTGAAATGCACACAAGAACCATGATAAATGAAGTGCTAGAATAATATGAAATGAGTATATATAAGGAAATATACCCTAATAAGATGTCGGGTCACAGACAGTACAACATCATACAGAGGAAGTATAAACAACTACAAATAACCCTGGGTGAAAACCCGATGTACAAAATGAATCCTATCTAGATTTACACAAGAATACGAAGCGACTACAATCTAAATCCCGCAATAGTCAGCACCTGTTACGGCTCCGAAGAATCTGGATAGAAAAGCATCCGGCATCCATGCGGTAGGACACCTGTAGTAAAATATACATATAGCAGGAGAGAAATATAAATGGGTCAGAGCCCGAGGAGTAAAAAATGTTTAGCAAGTGTGTTAACCGTGCATAATAAATAGAAATGCACTTATTTCATAATTAAAGTGGAGTCTCACTCTCGTGAAACCCCAACTCACCTCTCATCTAATAGCGTGCACCTACTCGCATCCTGGGATCTTAATTAAGTTACCCCACCCATAAAGACAACCTACCTTACAATAGGCACGGCCTATACTCGTAAAACCTGCCATTCTAGCATAACCTAAGAATCCTTTCCATTCTAATCACATTTACACTACACCATAATGACTTTTTTGCAACTAATATTATATTTAATTTGTAAGTGTTTATAGCACTTACAAAATTAACAACGGTTTTGAACACTTACAAAATTTATAAGTGTTCAAAACCGTTGCTATATCTATAATTTTATTTCCCCAAACTTAAAAAGTGTAACATAATCCCTAAAAGGGTAATAATATTTCCCTCTCTAACCTAATTTTCAATCCCCTCTCTCTCTCAATTATTCCTCCCTCGACTATTCACGAAATCGCAAACCTGTTCAAACTCCATCCCACCACGATTATACTCCATCGCTCCATTGTTCTTCATTTTTCTTCGTCTTCTCAGAGGTGTATCGCAAACCTATTTGGCGTTGATTTAAGTTACCTTTTATGGATGATGTTTAATCTATGGTTTTAGATCAGATCTTTAGTTCAATTTTGTTGTGATGTTGTTGGATTTGTAGGTTTTGTAGGTTTTGTAGTCAGATATTATATATATATATATATACATGTATGCTTCATATCTGTATTGTATATAAATCATGTTTGAGCTCATTATTTTTTTACCTTGGCATTGATTTAAATTACCTTGTTACCATTACTTCGCTCAGAGAATTAATTTTTGTCGTATCAGTAATATTAAATTTAATTATTTCGGGTTTAACTTCAGTATAATGGATGTCTACATATAGGTCAATGCGTAGGTGACAGATACCATGTGTGTGGGTGTGAATAATTGGATATATCTATGCGTGTGTAGCATATTGTATTATATATATATATATATATATATATATATATATATATATATATATATATACACATTGTATACTATATAGGGATATGTAAAATTAAATGTAAACAAATTTCACACACACATACACACATATTGATAAGTAACAGATACTGTTTGTTTACGATTCTCAATTGGTACAGTGATGTACGTGGAGTGCCATTACATATGCAAGTTGTCAGGCCAAATAGAGAACCTGAGGCAGTGTGACCATAATGGGCTTAATATATATATATATATCAACTATTATATAGTGTATAGGGATATGTAAAATTAAATGTAGACAAATTTCACAGACACGCACATATTGATAAGTAACAGATATTGTTTGTTTACGATTCTCAATTGGTACAGGGATGTACGCGAAGTGCCATTACATATGCAAGCTGCCAGACCATATAGAGAAGCTGAGGCAGTGTGTCTATAGCAGGCTTAATAAATAACCTGGTGCAAAGTTTATTAGAATATGGTTCATCAAATGATAATATTATTCATCATTATTTGTCCATATTCCGGTGTACTTTTTGTTTTTTAGGATAATAATTTTATATACTGCAGGGCATTGATGAACCCCGCTATATGGAAGTGTCGTATTAATGAGCTCAAATTCAGTTGCATAGTTGATCGCCATCTAGAAGATGGGGACATTGATTCTTTTAATGGTGAACCGAGATTGCATCAGATGTCAATCATGTGACATAGGGTTAGTACAGTCCCCATTCCATATAATTTAACCATATGTTTAAATTAATGGAACTTTCTGATGTTACTTTAATTCTCGGTGAGCAAACTGTACCTCTCTATTTGTCGTTCATACTTTTATTTATGTCATATGCTATATACCCATATTTTGTCATACATGTTTTAGACTATTTGATTTTGCAATTTCTCCGTAATCTTTGAATTTAACATTGACCTCTGATCTAGTTTCGTGAATGGAAACAATCCCTCTGCTCTGCATGAATTAGTAAGTAGATTTTTTTATTGTGATCTATATTTTAAAGGATCTTGATATAGTGTTTAGCTGTGTTGTCTTCTTATTTTATTTTTTCCTCTTCATATATAAAGGTTTAACATGCCCTCTTTTTTCCAGTCACTGATGACCATTATGTCTTTTGGATCCTCATTATGACTGTTCTTATGAATTAGGTTGTTGAATTGCCCAATGTCAGTTGGGAAGATATTGGAGGCCTCAAAAATGTTAAGAGGGAGCTTCAAGAGGTAGTTAGAGTTCCTGGAATGTATTAACATATATTTTCACCACTTTTGTTTTTTTTTTTCCAGTTTGTTTACCAAATATCAATTTATTATACAGACTGTGCAATATCCTGTGAAGCATCCTAAAAAGTTTGGTATATCCCCCTAGAACGGAGTTCACTTCTATGGCCCCCTGATGTGGTAAAACTTTGCTGGCCAAGGCTATTGCCAATGAATGCCAGGCAAATTTCATCAGTATCAAGGGTCCTGAATTACTTACTATGTGGTTTGGAGAGAGCGAAGCCAACGTATGAGAAATATTCGACAAAGCTTGTGGGTCTGCTCCTTGCGTCTTATTCTTTGATGAACTAGACATAATTGCTACTCAGCATTGTATAATGTCTTTCAAATGTGATTACCTATTTTCTTCCCCTTTTTGTTGAAAAAGGGTTAATTTTGACTTTCACCTCCACTTTATTCCAACTTTTGTGTTACACCCTTGCCTTTTAAAAACTGAGATAACCTCCCAAAAGTGTGGCTAAAACTCAGTGTCATAAAATACCTTCAAATAGTGATTGAATTTTAGCAACACTCTCGATGTTATGTCTCAATTTTCAAAAACATGGGGTCATAACGTTGAAGTTTAAACGGAAATCAAAAGGACCCCAAAATATTGTTTCGTTGATCCTGAATTAAATTGTTTTTTGTTATATTATGCAGAGAGGAAGCAGTGTCGGGGATGCAGTTGGTGCTGCTGACTGAAATGGATGGAATGTCGGCCAAGAAAATAGTTTTCATTATGGGGGCTACTAACAGACCTGACATTATTGATCCTCCACTTTTGCATCTTGGTCATCTCGATCAATTAATTTACATCCCTCTGCCAGATGAGGATTCCTGATTTTAGATCTGCAAGTCATGTCTGAGGAAATCTCCTATTTTGAAAGATGTGGACCTGAGGGCTCTTGCCAAGTACAATCAACGCTTTAGTGGTGCTAATATTACAGAAATTTTGCCAATTTGAATGCAAGTATGCCATTAGAGAGAACATCGAGAAAGTGAGTTTATATGTTTCCTTTTATTGCAGATTGCTTCCTCTCTTGATATAATAGTGAAGTTAGGTCGGTCAACAAATGATAAGATTACACATGTTAACACTAATAGACCAAATTCTAAATGACCCCTATAAATAGCCTAAAAATGTTTTTAGGCTATTTGAAAATATTCTAGGGACACATCCATACCGCGCATCATGGTTCCGTTAGAAGTTAATTAAACTATATGCTTTATTTGACTTATTAAGAAATGTCTTCAGGGAGTATATCAATGTGATTATCACTCTGAGAATTCCTATGGAGCAACTACTTATTCGATTATTCATCCTGAAGGAAATATTCTTGTAGACAGGTGACTTAAAGTTTTCTAAATTCACCACATTGATGGTATCTTTAACTCTTACACTAAATCTGGTCATTTAAGTAAAAAGGACATAGGAATTTGAGGGAAGTTCAATGGAAGATGGTGTTTTCTTGTATTGAAATGTTTGGTAGAGATGAGTTTGACATAAACAAAATGTCTATCGTATTATTTTGCAGTCCTCGATACACAGAGAAACTTACACGTAACATTGAGATGTTGGGTGGATCTCGGTACATGTTTCACACCCACAAGTATGGACATGACCTGAACCAATGCAATTTGTCTTTGTAAATTTTTAGGATATATTAATTTCTCTTTTCCTAATCAGGGATGACGTTACGGCTCATGAAAAGTGGTCAAAGCGGTTCTGTTGTGAAAGAATTCTCCACTTCGAAGAGGTATGGTGAATTACTTTTTTATGGTTTTTGAATAGGTAGTATTGTTTTCTTCATGTGGAACTCCATAAGAATAATATCTTGGGTGAGAATTGTCTAAAAACAATCAATTTTTTAATAAAATTCTTGCCATCTTCTTCATATTTTTCGTATCATAAACACACTAACCTGACAAAACACTAGCCCCCAAACATTCCACCACAATCACTGGTTGTCACCTTCCAGCTCACCACCAGCCATAGCACCCGCAAATAAAAAAACACGCACTGCCCAAACCCATTTCACCTCCTTCCCCAAGTGCCAATTTTTGCTATTTTGTACTCCTCAACTTTCTTGTTGCTTTACTTAGATTTAACAGTAGGCTTTTCTTCTCCTTGTGTTTGCAAAGAACTTTTTGAAAAATACAAGAAGATAATAAAATTATCGTTGTTGTCGTTGAGAAGAATGATAAAGAATTACATCGTGGGCTTTTGTTCTGACTTCTGTGTTCACCCACCCACCCACTTCTGTAATAAAATTGAAATACACCTCCAAAGCATTGTTAAAACTCAGGAAATGTCACTTTATAAATGTCTTTTATGTGCTTTAGAGATGCTTACGAGGGTGTATCTCAAATTTTCAGAAAAGTGTGGTGGTGGTGGCGTGGGGTGGGATGGGGGATTTGACTTTTACATAATTAACTGAAATTCTCAGCGTATACATTGACTACAATTTGTACACTAGTCTTAAATCTATTCCTAATAATCGACATAGAACATGGACCGGGCATTAACCAAAGCTTTGTGTAGTCATTTCTACATAATGTTGTCGTATCCTACATCCATGAGTCAGTACTCGTGGTTTACATAACTCAGGTATTCTTTGTATTGCTTTTAATTAGAAGTGAATGAAATAAGAAAATAAAAAAATATCTGACAAAAGTAGGATGTGAGGACCTACATAAGTGAAAATAAATGGAGCAAGGGTCCACATCATGTTTTGTAAGTGGGATGTGATGTAAAAGATCATATAATAAGATCATAATATAATAATCATAAAAAAGTAGGATGTGACGACCTACATAAGTGAAAATAAACGGAGCAAAGGTGCCACATCACTAAAACTAATTAGTAGAAAATGGAGTTGTCTAATTAAATTTGCTGCCACATTATTTTGTTATCAACTTTTTGTGTGGATTTTGTGCGCCTAAAATTACTGAAACGCTTGGTAGGACAAATGTTGACTATAGATATCCCGTATGTAAAATAAATTAGAAAGGATATACAACCTAAAACACATACAATAATTGCAATGCCTTGTGAATGCTCTAAAAAAAAGTATATTCCATTAATGAAAGCAACCATCATTGATGCCACTGCGGTAATAACCAGGGTGGTGGCAAAGACTATGTGCTTAGAAGTTTACGCTCTTCTTTAACATATACCATGACGAAGTAAATGAATACAACACAACTAGAGCACACCACAACTATAGTATCCGTAATGATAAATGCTATAAAAGCTTGCCTTTTAAGAGTCACTTATTTGTTTATATCCTTTAGTTTTAATGTTTTTCCTTGGACCCGTGTGCTTACCTTTTAATAGTCACTTATTTGTTTATGTCCACAATCACATAAAACTGTTGCTAAATTTGACTTTCGTGATGTTACTCAGGTTTTTATCAGACTCTCATGAGTAGTGTCATTTCATCTTCTGCCGATTGGAATGATGAAGTGGTAGAAGCTTTGATTTCGTTTTTTATGCACTTGAAGAGCCATTTGGCGATGAGGCGGTGAGTACTGGTAATGGTCTCTTGAGGGAACTAGTGACAATGCTCTTATCGATACGATTTCCTTCCCATACTAATAGGGTTGTGTCACAAGTGTATTTGGATACAATAACTAGATGTATGAAGTTCGTTAAGGAGAATACTCAATATATACCTTTGGTTCTTGTTTCCTCTCTTGATGAGAGTGTTTGTTTATGTCGAACATATCATGAAGTATTGTATGAAAGTGTTTGGATATAATTTTTATATTTTTAGTCGTTCTTATTGTTTGTTATATGTAAGGTTGGTGGTATGTGGTGGATAATTTTTATTTTTTTTAATATTTTAATTTATGAAAGTGTTCATAACACTAACAAAATGAACATTGTTTTCCTTCGTATTAATATTTGTAAGTGTTTTGAACCGTTACAAAATATATATATATATATATATTCTTTTCCAAGTGTTCTAAACACTTGCAAATAAAAAATTTGTAAGTGTTTAAAACACATGCAAAAGTTTAATATGTAAGTGTTCAAAACACTTACAAAGTTTTTTGTAACAGTTGCCCGAAACGGATATGTGTTCCCAATGAACACTTACAAATGATATTTGCAACGGTTTTGAACACTTATAATTTTTTTGCAACGCGCCAATTTGTAAGTGTTTTAAACACTTGCAAATCGCATTTGTAAGTGTTCAAAACACTTACAAATCTCCTGTTTTGGTGTAGTGTTAAAAATATACACACATATGCCATACTGGGCTTAATTGATTCCGATTTATAACTTATCAGTTATCCATTTTATTACTTCACACATTAACATTAAACTTCAAATTTAGAGTTCATTCTCTAAATAACATGCACAATTTAATACAGATAAAACTTCTCTCTACTCTCAACATTGCACTGCGTTTCGTGCGTGGGGCGTCTCTCAAAGAGAAATCCAAACAAGGAATCCCCCCGATACACTACTCATTGACAAAGTCGATTGTAGGGATCCATTATGTCATCCGAACAGATGCTATTACTACAACATAGATTACTATCTAAGAGAAACTTCAAAATCTCCAATAATATCCTTGGGTTGATATAACCGAAATGTTCCTTAAGTGCGATACATAAACCCCCAACAATCTAGTACACCATAATCACCCATGATGTACACCATAGAAACTTCATATCCTTTTTCACCTATAGGATGTATGTATATATATATATATATATACACACACTCCAAAATATATATATATATGCACTCTAAACATATATATATATATAACCATTCATTCCCATAGCCAAGTGTACACATCACATATATTGTGCAATTGCCGTACACATAATATAACCGACTATAGAAAGCCAATATACTACACCATGCTATCATCTTCCAAGGCATCACTCATATTCCATCCTGGGGACCACCGGTGGGACTAAATATCACCCACTTAACAGCCAACACACACACATGACATTCGGGAAGCGGCCATAGTTCCTAACCGTCAATGAGATGAAACATACCCACCACGTCTCATCCCCAAAAAAATGTATATCACATAATAACACAATGGACGACTATGACCTGGGGAATATCCACACTCTGCTCCTCGAGCCAAGGTGCTCACCCTCATTATGCAACTTTCCAATGATAGCATGTGCGAGGTATGCTTCACAATAAAAGTATATATATCATTCACATATACATCCATATGATCCCATCATATAATTAAACCATCATATATATATATATATATATATATATATATATATATATATATATATATATATATATATATATATATATATATACATACCACCTCTCACGCGTAAGTACGAAATTTATAAATTCGGCTATACATGTATATTACCCTCTTTATACTAGCCGTCGTCTCAAACGTATTTAATTTAATTCCTTATATAAATATGATCCCCCACATGAAGCATAATGATCCATTTCTCCTATGATATAAATAATCTTCCAACATAGATATATCCCCAACATTAAGGTTATCACCCAAATTTTAGTGTAGGTAACAATCACTACACATCTCATATATATCCAAAAGTACATCAATATCTCTAGTACTAATTTCGACTATTGGTATGCACATAACTAGTAGTCTACAAGACTCAGGCTTAACTCAAATTCATTTCAAGTATTGGAATCCCAATTGTTATTCACACAATTAATAATTTGTAGGCCTCAAGCTCTAAACTACATTTATCTCATGATCCCATCATATATTGGGATACCCCTAGTAAATCACGTGCTGATATATATATACAGACTATTCCGATGATAAGTATACCCACAACTATTAGTCGACAATAAGTTAAATTTCCCTAACTTTAGATTACGGTTCAATGCTTCATAATGAACCCTTAACTTTAACACGTTTATGATTTATTCCTTGAGTTTACCATTACTAAGGATACGCAACCACTCTCTCTCATAGAGTCCTAAACCGTACATCGTATATAAGCTCATTTATGACCTCTAAATAGAACTACCATTCCCAATGAGATTCCCCACTATATCGATATAACCCTCTTTAATACATGTGTATATTTGTCCCCAAAATAACCCAATATATTCCCGCGATCTCATCATGCGACAAGATCCCAATGAATCTTAAAAACATGCTTTTAACCTCATGTAAGGATGTTCCCAAATCGAGAAAACCCAAGAGAATGGGAGTAAAATTCTCCCTAAGAAAAAAATTCAAAAATTGCCCTATTTCCGAATCGATTCGTCCCCTCCTAATCGATTCGTTCCTAGATGCGAATCGATTCGGCCCAACTAGACCTATAAGTCTACTACATACTGCATCGATTCGCTAGGGGCAAATCGATTCGGCTTGTGCATCAAGCCACGAAATGGAGAAATTTTCTCTAAACCCTAAATTCCCAAAACTCCAAATTATCATAGCCCAACCATCAATCTTCATACCAAACATATTTCTAACCTCAAAATTTATCATATAACTACCCAATAATTTCTATAACCTCAAATACAAGATTTTCACCCAAAAATTTAGGTTTTGCCAATTAACCCAAAATCTAATTCTTTTATCCTAAAATTATGAAATGAAATACACAAATGAAATATTTAGCAAGATTAAACACTTGCCTCAGATTTGTAGAGGTTGAATCCTCCCCGGGATCGTGTTTGGGCCGGAATCTCCAAGCTTTTTCTCCTCCCTCTCTTCCTTTCTTCTTCTTTCTCTCTTCTTTTCTATTTCTCTCTTCTCACATATGAGAAGGGTTGAAATCGTAAGCCCTTAAATCCCTTAAAACATAAGCCCTAGTTTTAAATGTTAATACACACTTTAAATGACTCGTTAACTCCAATTCGAGCCAACTAACTTAAAAATCATTCCGGAACCAAAATAAATCCCAAGGACAGTCATTTTGACTATTTCGACCCATCCGGAATCAATGGCGCATTCAGAAATATCATTCGGAATACTTTATAACGTCCTCAATTTTTGGACTTCAATTTCCAAATTTAAAATTCTCCACTTTAAATAAATTTTATTTCCCCCAAAAATTTAATTTCTCAATCCCAAAATCACGGGTTGTTACATACTTCCCCCCTTACAAAAATTTCGTCCACGAAATAGGACTTCCATCTCTTCTAGTCCTTACATCTACTCTCAAGATCACTATACCCATCTCAACCAGTTCTCACATCGAATCATATAAATTTTAGAATCAAACCAGCTACCCAGGTCGCCCATACACCCCGTACCTAAGCTCAACTCGTACAAAAACAACCCGGCTACACTAGCCTCAAATCGTGATATAAATCTCAACAATTATCTATAGCATCATATTAAGTATATATAAAAGTTTGAAGTTCCCAATGGTTGAACTCTTCTCAATTCCTGACATAAGCTACATTCATGCGGGGGAGGTCTCGCAAGCAAAATCCAAACAAGGAACCCTCCTAATACACTACTGTGTAGCTATGTCGAGGATTGGGATTAGTTGAACCAGGGTTAAGGTTTTATAAAAGATTTTTGAATCCTAAATATTGCCCGAAGGCTAATATAGAAATATAATATAAAATAATTCCATGTCTTTCGACACGCCAAACAAACACCTTAAGTTTAGTACACAAGGCCTCAAAAAATACAATACTCTAACCACTACCTAGTTCTCAAAACTAGCACAACTCGGAGCTAAATTTTCCTCTCAAAATAAATCTACCAAATTCTGAACCTCCTCAGTCATACAATTCATTTACATTACATAAAAGCATTGTCGTAAAGTAATTCCTCCTCTCATTGGAATACCATAAGTATATGACCTAGCATATCGATAAAACAATAACATAATAACCACTACCCAACAAACCTAATCATTCTGCAATTCTGGAAACCAAGGGCATAACTCTCTACTAGCTTATCACGAGTCGGTTTATTACTTCAAAAGATGCCATACAACGGCCACACTTGCTCACTTCCTCCCAAGGCCTAATTCTCCTCAACTAAGTATCCTCCCCATAAATCCTTCCTACCCATCCTGAAGGATAAGGTGTTATTGCGACCCCCTGGTAACACATTCAGTCCTACTCAATGGACCCAAAACTCTAAATTGCTCACTCCCTCTTCCCAGAAGGCAATACTCCTGATATTGGGGTAACTCCACACACCTCACATCGATAAAAGTCACCCACACCAGGTTTCCTATCAATGTTGACTAATTTATAAATCTAAACTTTCCAAAGGCTCCTATTCTCTCCTCATCAACACTTACCTTATCGATCACGGAATTCAGTCACGGGAAGAAATACCTCAAGTCAAATCGTACCCAAATCTATTATGGATATTGCATCTCTCATCTTGTCCCTTCCTAGACGACTTATTCTTAGCGACGTCTGAAATGAATCAACTGTGTCAGAACGTCGTTTAAATAAGCACACCGTGCAGAAGAAGAGCGTTGTGAACACAACAATCCTAATAGTAGGGTTCTATATCAAGAAGGCTAACGAAAGAACGCAGAAAACCCGCATAGATCCTAAAGACAATAGAACCTGATGCTCTGATACCATCTGTAACAACCCGCTTAAAATAATAATGGGTGGCCAAACCTATACTACCTGAAATCAGGAATATCAGATGGCTCATTCTCAGCACCAACAAACTATACAATAGCATATAAGGCTAACTACACGAAATCAAATAAGCGAGATGCCAAAATTTAATAAAACATACCACGAACAACCAACCAACACTAGAACTATTAACAAAGGGTGAAATGCATGCAAGAACCAAGATAAATGAAGTGATAGAATAATATTAATTGAGTATATATAAGGAAATATACCCGAATAAGTTGTCGGGTCACAGACAGTACAAAATCACACAGAGGAAATATAAACAACTACAAATACCCTGGGTGAAAACCCGATGTACAACATGAATCCTATCTAGATTTACACAAGAATACGAAGCGACTACAATCTAAATCTCACGACAGTCCTCACCTGTTACGGCTCCCAAGACTCTGGATAGAATAGCATCCGGAATCAATGCGGTAGGACACTTGTAGTAATATATACATATAGCAGGAGAGAAATATAAACGGGTCAGAGCCCGAGGTGTTAAAAATGTTTAACAAGTGTGTTAACCGTGCATAATAAATATAAATGCACTTATTTCATAATTAAAGTGGAGTCGCACTCTCGTGAAACCCCAACTCACCTCTCATCTAATAGCGCGCAACTACTCGCGTCCTGGGATCTTAATTAAGTTACCCCACCCATAAAGACAACCTACCTTACAATAGGCACGTCCTATACTCATAAGACCTGCCATTTTAGCAAAACCCAAGAATCCTTTCCATTCTAATCACATTTAAAAATATACACACATATTCCATACTAGGCTTAATTGATTTCGATTTATAACTTATTAGTTATCCATTTTATAACTTCACACATTAACATTAAACTTCAAATTTAGAGTTCATTCTCTAAATAACATGCACAATTTAATAAGGAAAAAACATCTCTCTACTCTCAACATTGCACTACGTTTCGTGTGTGAGGCGTCTCGCAAAGTGAAATCCAAACAAGGAACCCCCCCGATACACTACTCCTTGACAAAGTGGATTGTAGGGATACATTATGTCATCCAAACAGATACTACTACTACAACTTAGATTACTATCTAAGATCAACCTCAAAATATCCAATAATATCCTTAGGTTGATATAACCGAAATGTTCCGTAAGTGCGATACATTAACCCCCAACAATCTAGTACACCATAATCACCCAAGATGTACACCATAGAAACTTCATATCCTTTTTCACCTATAGGATGTATATATATATATATATATATATATATATATATATATATATATACTCTAAACATATATATATAACCATTCATTCCCATAGCCAAGTGTACATAACACATACAATGTTCAATTTCCATACACATAGTATAACTGGCTATAGAATGCCAATATACTGCACCATGTTATCATCTTCCAGGGCATCCCTCATATTCCATCCTGGAGACCACTGGTGGGACTAAATATCACCCACTTCGCGGCCAACACACACACATGACGTTCGGGAAGCGGTCATAGTTCCTAATCGGCAATGAGACGAAACATACCCACCACGTCTCATCCCCAAAAAATGTATATCACATAATAACACAATGGACGACTATGACCTGGGGAATATCCACACTCTGCTCCTCGAGCCAGGGTGCTCACCCTCATTATGCAACTTTCCAATGATAGCATGTGCGAGGTATGCTTCACAATAAAAGTATATATATCATTCACATACACAATACATATACATCCATATGATCCCATCATATAATTAAACCATCACATATGGTTTAGATATTCACGCCATGAGTACATACATATATATATATATATATATACATACCACCTCTCACGCGTATGTACAAAATTTATAAATTCGGCTATACGTGTATATAACCCTCTTTATACTAGCCGTCGTCTCAAACGTATTTAATTTAATTCCTTATATAAATATGATCCCCCACATGAAGCATAATGATCCATTTCTCCTATGATATAAATAATCTTCCAACATAGATATATCCCCAACATTAAGGTTATCACCCAAATTTTAGTGTAGGTAACAATCACTACACATCTCATCTATATCCAAAAGTACATCAATATCTCTAGTACTAATTTCGACTATTGGTATGCACATAACTAGTAGTCTACAAGCCTCAGGCTTAACTCAAATTCATTTCAAGTATTGGAATCCCAATTGTTATTCACACAATTAATAATTTGTAGGTCTCAAGCTCTAAACTACATTTATCTCATGATCCCATCATATATTGGGATACCCCTAGTAAATCACGTACTGGTATATATATATATATATATATATATAGAGAGAGAGAGAGAGAGAGAGAGACAATTCCGACGATAAGTATACCCACAACTATTGTTCGATAATAAGTTAAATTTCCCTCACTTTAGATTATGGTTCAATGCTTCATAATGAACCCTTAACGTTAACACGTTTATGATTTATTCCTTGAGTTTATCATTACTAAGGATACACGACCACTCTCTCTCATAGAATCCTAAACCGTACGTCGTATGTAAGCTCATTTATGACTCCTAAATAGAACTACCATTGTCGATGAGATTTCCCACTATATCGATATGACCCTCTTTAATACATGTGTATATTTGTCCCTATAATACACCAATATATTCCCGTGATCTCATCATGCGAGAAGTTCCCAATGAATCTTCAAAACATGCTTCTAACCTCATATAAGGATGTTCCCAAATCGAGAAAACCCAAGAGAATAGGAGTAAAATTCTCCCTAAGAAAAAATTTCCAAAATTGCCCTGTTTCTGAATCAATTCGGCCTCTCCGAATCGATTCGGTCCTAGCTACGAATCGATTCGGCCCCTCCGAATCAATTCATCCCAACTAGACATGTAAGTCAGCTACATACCGAATCGATTCGCCTTCGCTAGGGGCGAATCGATTCGGCCCCAAATACCTGATACTTCTACAACATAGCGAATCGATTAGCTAGGGGCGAATCGATTCGGCTTGTGCAGCAAGCCACGAAATGGAGAAATTTTCTCTAAACCCTAAATTCCCAAAACTCTCAATTATCATAACCCAACCATCAATCTTCATACCAAACATATTTCTAACCTTAAAATTTATCATATAACTACCCAACAATTTCTATAACCTCAAATACAAGATTTTTAACCAAAAATTTAGGTTTTGCCATTTAACCCAAAAACCAATTCTTTTATCCACAAATTATGAAATGAAATAAACAAATGAAATATTTAGCAAGATTAAATACTTGCCTCAGATTTGTAGAGGTTGAATCATCCCCGGGATCACATTTGGGCCGAAAGCTCCAAGCTTTTTCTCCTCTCTCTCTTCCTTTCTTCTTCTTTCTCTCTTCTTTTCTATTTCGCTCTTCTAAAAAATGAGAAGGGCTGAAATCGTAAGCCCCTAAATCCCTTAAAACATAAGTCATAGTTTTAAATGTTAATACACACTTTAAATGACTCGTTGACTCCAATTCGAGCCAACTAAGTTAAAAAATATTTCGGAACCAAAATAAATCCCAAGGGCAATCATTTTGACTATCTCGACCCATCCGAAATCAATGACGCATTCAGAATTATCATTCGGAATACTTTATAACGTCCTTAATTTTTGGACTTCAATTTCCAAATTTAAAATTCTCCACTTTAAATAAATTTTATTTCCTCCGAAAATTTAATTTCTCAATTCCAAAATCACGGGTTGTTACATTTACGAACTCAATCTCATCGAGCAAGTCGAGAGTGGATGGTGCCACTGGGGTATAGTAGGCTCAGCCACATTAAGATAGGCAGAAGGAGCGGGATCTCCATTCAGGGGATTCAATTAATAGGCGATATTTAGGAGGCTTCAGATTTGGGGGTGGTGGTTTTAGACAAAATTTTGAAGGGGATCAATAGTAGCAACAACAAAATGTTTCCCAAAGTTAGGCTGGCTGAGGGAATAATGGGGGAGGCTAATCGGGCCGAGGTCGTTAAGTCCAACGATAAGGGCATCTAAGATTTAGGTAGTAGGGATAGAAACATGAGAACTTTATAGGCTGTTTCCTTCAGTGTGGAGAAGTGTGTTATAAGAAGTCAGAATGCCCATACGATAATAGGGTACATGCACTAGGAGTTCACCAGATTCAGCAGGGATAAATGCAATACGGGCGAGTTTATAATGTCTAGATTGCCACAGGGGCAATAGCCTAAACGAATAGTTGAGAGTAACTTCCCTATCCATGGGCGTATGGGTTGGGTGTTATTTGCTACTGGAGGGTGAGGCCCCTGTCTCGAGGAGCGGGTTGCGTATAGTCCCCAGGTCATAGCGTCCATTTATTTATTATTTGGCATTTATGAGAGGTAAGATTTCTTGGGTTTGATTCGTCTTATTTCCAGTGAGGAACTATGACTGCTTCCCATACGTTGTGATTTGGATTTGGGGTCGGTGTCAGATTCCGTCCCGGTTGCCCAGGTCGATGTGTGTTCTCCCTAAAAGATCTCCCTAAAAGATGATAGCATTAAGATATTGTATCCATTGAGTTAAATCTCAAAGGGATGGTTAGTGTACTTATATTATGGGTGTTATCTATGTGTACTTGGTAGCGATGATTTATCTCTTATAATAGAGACATTGATATTATATAAACTTGAAGATGATGTGTTATATCTTAAACTAATAACTAGTGAAAGTTATTAGGTAACGAATTTTATATAATCATTTGGGATGAGATGTAAATGATTAAGTATTGGATAAACTAGTTAAGCGAGTAGGGTAAATGCGAAGACATGAGGTTGAGTTATCCCTTGACGAGTTGGGTAGCTTGTTTAAGATTTAAAATGCATACATAAGGGTGCGTACTATAGTTTAGGGGTAGGAATGAATCTTAAGAGAGTGCAGAACCACTTTATATTATGAAATTGTGCATTTATAATTATTATGCTTTTGAATTCACTTGCTCAACTATTTTCAAACCTCGATCTCTTACCCATTTATATCCTCTCTCTCTTGCTTTTATGTTTTATATATAGGTGTCCTACCGCAAGGATGCCAGTGTTGAGTCTTCTATTCCTGTGTATATAGAGATGTAGCATGTGCGGACTATTGCACGACTTTTGTTGTAGCCGATTCTTATTTTTGCATATCTAGTTAAGGATCCAAAATTATAACTCGGGTGTGTACCCAAGGGTTGTACAAATGTATATCTCTTATATTTAAGATACTTGGTATTGTATTGTCTATATCCCGACACCTTATTCATGTATAATCTTTTGTTGTACATGTTGTATATATATGTTCACTTTCCATTATTGTATAAGGTTTGATTTTTCTTTATGTTTTGAAATAAAATTTTTGAATCCGTTTCTAGTAATATTGGGTGGTTAATTATTTTTTAGTCTAATAATCATTGTAATTATAAGAATTATCGTTATGTAATTCCGATGGTTCACCGTGATATATCCACCTAATATAACACTTCAATATGCCACGTATAACAAAATGACTATGAATATCTTGACGATTTTTCCAATAGAAATTATTACATTTATTACACGGGCACTTAATTTTACCATTTTGCTCAATATTAGGAAATAGAAAATCAAGAAATTATTTAACTTCATCTCGATATGCACTACTAATTCTATTTGGATGATGCATCAAACTCTATCCTTTTCAAAACCCTACAACTTTAGAGAACATTCAAAAATATCAATGATAAACAAATAATAATAAAGTCGTGAGATATTTAGAAATAAATGAACAGTAGTTATATATAAAAAAACATAATAACATGTTGCACTTAGTAATGTTGCGTACTCGGCAACTCATATTAATGCCATACACTTATATGTTTTTATTCAAGCCAACATATGTTGTTTCAATCAATAATATGGGTGATATATATATATATATATATATATATATATTCATATAATAAGTTAGGTTGGTTTTTGAAAATATACACATTTTTAACGGTCTAGATCGATGCCACCTACTCACATATTTTTACACATTTTAATGGTTTAGATCACATCACATTCCTTTTTACAAATCTACCCTCACTAATTTGGGTTTCCCCCTTTTTTTAACCCACAAAGATTACACCTTAATTCAAAATTGAGGGTATTTTTGTAACACTCTCCACCTCACACTCTTACACGCATACCCTCAAGCCCGTCGACCTCGCTCTCACTCTCTCCGCTGCGTCGCCCGCTGCGCTAGCCACTCCCTCTACTGCGTCGCCCTCCGCCCTCCGTTGCCAACCACTCCCTCCACCGCCCTTTATCTCAATTCAGGTAGTCTCTCTCTCTCTCTCACGCATGCGCACACACACATTGTGAAATCAATGTTGTGTGAAGTCAGGAGCTGTGTGAAATCAAATTTGTGATCGCATTGTGGAGGTTTTGATTTCGTTCTTAACTTCAATGTTGCTGTGTAAAATTAATTTTGTGATCGAAATGTTACATTGTGGAGGTTTTGACCCTCTTCATTTGGTCTAAATTGTAGCTTCACTGTTATTTACATTTAGATCTTATTTGGGTCTTTACATGTATTGTTTCTGATTTGGGTATCTGATTTGGGTTTTTACGGGTCTTTACATTGTGAGGTTTTGACCCTCTTCATTTGATCTAAATTGTAGCTTCATTGTTATTTACATTTAGGTATTTACATTTTAGAGGTTTTGTGAAGCTTGGCTGAGGTATTTTATATGATTTGGGTCTTTACATGTATTGTATCTGATTTGGGTTTTTACGGGTCTTTACATTGTCGAGGTTTTGTGAAGCTTGGCTTTACTTATTTTCATTGGGTATTAACATTGGATATTTACATCTGATTCACTTATTGTTATCGGTCACATTTGTAGGTTTACTTATTCACATTTAATTTGGGTATTTACTTATTTACAGGTATTTACATTATGGAGGTTTAGCCAAGCTTAGCTAAAGTATTTACTTATTAAGGTATTTACTTCATTTTTTTATTGATAGGTTGCCTTTTGTTAAGCTTGCCTTCACGTATTTACATTCTTAGGTTTGGGTTTGTACATTTTGGCAAATTTATTTTCATATCTTTTAGTTACTTTATTGTATTAATAGGTTGCCTTTTGTGAAGCTTGCCTTTACGTATTTACATTCTTAGGTTTGGGTTTCATGGGTTCTGCTTCTTTTGTTCAGAGAACCAAAGTCTGGAAGTGTTCTGACATGTTGAAAGATGTAATTATAAATCTATTCATTTCTTAGATGTATAATCTTACATGTGTATTTTGGTTATTGATACTAATTGTTTTTGTCATCATAGGTTGAATTTACGCGACGTAGACACCTTGGTGTTATTATTCGAGATGAATCTGAAGTAAATACTATTCGAATTGAGGCCCAAAATCAAAACATCGTGGCAAGTTCCGATGTAGTTATAGGAAAGAGAAAAGGCAAAGAAAAAGTTATTTCAGATGGGGTATGGTCGAAAAGGCCTTTTCACTTTTTATAAACTGTACTTTGGAAATACAAAACATTATTTCACTTTAAATATATTTTCCCTTTCTTGGCACAGTCTGAAAGTGGAATCTCAAAGGCTGCATTTGCTCAGCGTCGATGACGTGAACGAGAGCACGTTGAACGTGTTCTATTTTCACATTCTACTCTTGCTCAATCGTGTCAAACACCTACCCTTGCTGATCACGTTCATAATAATGTAACTCCACTTACATTACATCTAGATGGGGTACCTGAAACACCTAGCCTTGCTGATCGCGTTCTATCTCCGCATTCTACTGTAACTCAATCGTGTCAAACACCTCGTCTTGTTGATCACGTTCATAGTAATGTATGTCTATTTACATCACATCTTTCTAAATTTCTATCGTTATAAATCACATCGTTCTACATACCTATCGTTATAGGAGCAATCTGAAATTTGAATCTCAAAGGCTGCATTTGCGCAGCATCGAAGACGTGAACGTGAGCATATTGAACGTGGAACCATGCCTTCTCGCTGCCCTTCACCTTTCCCTGGCCTACCGCCGTCTAGGAGAGAAGCAAAAGGCAAAGAAAAAGTTGGTCCTATTGGGGTGTGTATCTTTCGTTATTATGCAATAAGAATTTACTTCTATTGTATTTACTTATTTTATTTTTATGCAATACGTATAGGACCAATTTGAAATTGAAATCTCAAAGGCTAAAGTTATGCAGCGCCTATGCCATGAACATGAATGTGAACGTGAATGTGAAGTCCATTTAGAGGACGACCATTTACATTTGTATGAAGAACGTGAAGAAGCTCCTCAAATTAATCGGTTCGTTCGACCCCTCTCTATGAATGACCCATAGTAATTAAAATGAGCCATATCTTCAATTACTTTGCATCATTTGAATCTGTTATAATCTATTATAATCACTTTTATGCAGTGTATCATTTTGATATAGCATATATATGCACTGCAATTGCATATATATGCAGTTAGATATGCAATATATGCAATTTGCGGCCTCCACACTGCATATATATGCAATTTGCGGCCTCCACACTGCCTCCACACTGCACACTGCCTCCACAGTCATATATATGCATATGCATATATATATATATATGCATATGCATATGCAATCTGCATATATATGCACATATGCATATATATGCACTGCCTCCACACCACACTACCTCCACACTGCATATATATGCATATGCATATATATGACTACATATATATGCAGATTGCATATATATGCATATGCATATATATGCATATTTCTATACATGCACTGCAATTGCATATATCATTACTCTCTCGAGCTTTAGCCAAATTAGACTTCGCCCTTCACTTTAGGAAAAATGGTTCAAGCGCTTGAAAGCCAAGTAGGGCTAGGTCCAGGCTTAGGCCTTTGAACATTGATTCTATTCTCTCTCCTGAAGAAGGGCTAACGCTAATTACCCTATATTGCCTCTTTGTTTGGAACTTCTTTCATTCCTTTTAGTTAGTCCTCGAACTACTTAATTTAAGTCTTTCAGTACTTTCGACCCCTTCATTCACTCTACTCTCTTCAACTCCTGAAGTCTGAAAAGGAGCCCCAACTTACGATTTTCGTTGATATTGCTTCCTTCCGATAAGATAGAAAGATAGTTCTCTGGTCCGACCATCCTTCCTTTGTGACTTTCATTCGACCTCATATATATAGCAATCTGCATATATATGCAATTGCAGTGCATATATATGCATATGCACATATATGCATATGCACATATATGTGCACTGCCTCCACACCACACTGCCTTTGCATACCACACTGCCTCTGCATATGCAGATTGCATATGCATATATATATATATGCACTGCCTCCACACCACACTGCCTCCACACTGCATATATATGCATATGCATATATATGCATATATATGCATATGCATATATATGACTGCATATATAGCATATCCAACTGCATATATATGCAGTCATATATATGCATATGCATATATATATGCACTGCATATATATGCATATGCACCATACCTTAGATTGGAAATCAGTAACCATTGTACCTTTTGTTGTTCTTTACAGAAATTAATGAATGCCGGAAATGTATCATTTATCATCTGCATTTCATGTCTACGTTGTGGGATAAAGTGACAGGTAACCTGACTCGACCATCGTTTGCTATTGATCGAATGTCTGATGTGTCAAATTTGTAATTTTATAGCTTCATAAGGTGATCGTCAGGTGCGAACCTCGCACGTATTTGATTTCCATATCGTTAGAATAGTCAATTTTCTTCCATGTTGACTACTTACTGCCATTTATAGCTGCTGATTTTTTTTTCAAAAATGTATCAGGTTATTAGAAAATATGGTGGACTGGATTATGTATGTAGTACTACTGTGCTGATTGCTTTTGTTAATGCTGCTATCTGTGAGTTTCCTGTATGTAAAGTACTCGGGAAAATCAAATGAATGTGGGTTCATTTATGTGAGTTTCATGTATGTAAAGTACGCTGCTATCTGCTATCTGTGCTGATTGCTTTTGTTATTTGTTTTATTTTTAGACCAGATATGATGGGATCAAACTCGAAACTCCATTTTTGTATAAAAGAGGTAATCCAATTGGATCCGGCTGAATCAATCTCGAATTTAGACAATTTGGATGTGATTGTATATTTCATTTTACTGATTGTATATTTACTTATGTTATTGTATCTTTGTTCGAAAAGCTGATTAATTATGTTTATTATTTGTCGAATCGTACATAAAACCGAGAGGGAGAGATTGATATGGCCAGAGGTGGGAAGAAGGTTGGTAATACAGCAGTAGTAGTACCTATTCCAGAAGCACCACGACACAAACATTTTAAGGAAGTCCCACAGAAAGAATAAATTCATATTCTCCTTTCCCGGCCTTCTAGCTCCCATCTACGAATTTGGGATTCTTTTTTTAATTTGTTGGATTTTTTGTTACACCTTAAATAGGGTGGATAGTCCAATAAACAAAGGAGATTATGCCAAATTTTTTTTTTAAATTGACACTTTGTTTTTTTGAGACAGTTAATTTCATTGATGAATATTGTATATTTCATTTTATATGTGAATTTGTTTGAGGAATTCAAACAATTTGGATGTCAGACTATTTGTTATTTGTTAAAAAGGGTGAATAGTTCTGTAAACAAAGGAATTCCCAATTTTTTTTTTTTAAATTTGACACTTTGTTTTTTTAAGACACAATGTGAAATTGATGGATGAATATTGTATATTCCGTATTATATGCGAATTTATTTGATTAATCTAGACTATTTGAATGTTATTGGACTATTTGACATTGTTTTAAAATTAAACTTCAAAATTTTTGCGTTATGCTATTACGTACTTTGAAAAATTGTCTCCGTTTCGCGATTACGTATTTTGGAAAATTTCTTCGTGCTTTCAGGCACGGGCATACGCTAGTGTGTGTATATATATATATATATATTCATTTCAAGGTCTCTTTTATAAGTTTGAATAGTGATTCATTGCATTAGAATAAAAATAAGGACAAGAACGAAGCATTAAGCTAACTACAATGAATAATGAAATCCCCACCATCTCCTTTAATATTGGGATCAATTACCATAAAGTCCCTCAAATATTTTTAATACATATTTAGTTCAAGGCTATTTATTTTGTTTAAAAAAGTCCTTCAAACACCCATTTTACCAATATTCTCTTATTTCTTCCCCTCCCCCCCCCCCCCCCCCCCATCCACCATCAGCCCCCACAGCCGGAGCTCCGTCGATCCTCATCGGAGCTCCTTTTTTTTAGTGTTTTTATGTTGTGAGCTACTTTTTGGAACAAAATAAAAATGCTTGAACTATATTTGTATTAAAAAAAATTTAAGAGAATATTTGGTATATGCGCCTTAATATTATTGTAGATGGTGGGTATTGTATTATTCAATGTTTTAAAAAGCACACAATTGTGCGCAACGTAGGGCACAATTGTTCTTATCTACGAGATAACGCGACATTGTCCACTCTGATTGCGAGAAGTCCAAATAGTGTGCGCAATTGATGATGTGTCACGCGATTTTAACGTTGTTTCACTCTATTTGCGCGAACGACGCTATTTAGCGCAATTTGGGAGCGATTTGGGCACAAGGTATTTTCATGCACCAATTACAAGATTTCATCGTTTTTTTTTCCATTTTTTCTCCTTTTTAAACCATTAAAAATGCAAACCAATATCTTAAAACACTACGGGCATGTTTAGTTGTATAAAATAAGGTTGTTTTCCAAATAAAATTTTAAAAAATTTCATAAAAATGAAAATATGTTCAAATTTATTTTTTTAAAAAAAATATCAAAAATATTTTTTTGATTTTCAAAATTTCAATAAACTAATTTAACATCTTTTCAACAAATTTTTGAAACATTCAAAATTACATTAACACCCCTGATTTTTGGCAAATTACATGTTGACCTCCAATTTTTTAAAAATATATTTTATGCCTAAATATTAAGAAAAATAATAAGTGCAGTAATTCTATGTGAATTACGATTTGTTCCTCGAAATTTATGTTGTAATATTATTCTCACTAAAATTTCTATAAATTAACTTTTAGCCATGACACTATCGATAAATTAGATTTTTATGTCAAACTTTCTCTAAGTTATATTTCATCTCTCTCAATATATATAAGTAACATTTTAAAAATAATGGCATGTTGTTAACAAATGAATGTGCTTCCCTTGTTCTCTCAATTTTATATTTGAAATGAAAATGAAAAATAAAAACTAAAACTCCAAATAAATTTTTTTTTGTTGGAATTACAATTAGGGACCATATATAAAATCTGGATATAAACCCATCAAGTACAATGAGACATATATCTCAAACACATATCAAATGCTGCCAAACAAAAACAACTACATCGAACCAACCATAAAAAATATTTCAGCTATTAAAAAAATAAAAATAAACCTGTTTGAGCAATAAAAAAATAACCCAAGTTTCAGCTATTAAAAAAAACTATTCTAGGTAAAAAAAACTCTTCCAACTATTAAAAAAACTATTTCATCTATAAAAAGAATATGTACCTATTAACTTATTTGAAACTTTAAACTTCTTTTTCGTTCATCAAAAAATAATCCATAAAAAATTAAATTTAGCAAAAGCAATGAACCCCAAAAAAATCAAAGCTTTCATAATACCCATTTGAAACTAAATTCCAATAAGATATGTAACACACACACACGCACACACACGTGTGTGTGTGTGTGTGTGTGTGTGATTTAAATCATATCGTAAACAAAATACCTAAAAAATTCATAATACCCATTTGCAACAAGATTTAAATCAGACTTATGATATTCAATTTATATCCGGACGTGTATAATGATATGCATATAAAAGTTAGTGTGATAATATTATATATATATATATATAATAAGTTAGCTTGGTTTTTGAAAATGAACACATTTTCAACGGTCTAGATCGATGCCACATCCTTACATATTTTGATGGTTCAGATCACATCTAATTTTTTTTACAAATCTATCCCTTAACTATTTGGTTTCCCCCTCTTTTTCTACCTCTCAAATTTAGACTTTAATTAAAAAATGGGGACATTTTGGTAAAGAACCCAAACTTACACTCTCTTTCATTTCTTATACTCTCTTTCTTCGCTCCCGACCCTCACAAACCCTCTTCGCCTCCTCTAAGAACCCGGTCACTTGCTCACCTCTCAGTCACTCACCTCTCACCTGTCAATGTTTGATTTAGGGTTTCATGGCTTTGGATTTTATGAGTTTTTGATTTCGTCGGTTTTAGATCTCTTTGCTCAGGTATTCTTTTATTCATTAAAAACTCATATCTTATATACACTCTTAGGTTTTGGATATCTTTGCTCATGTATACATTATTAGGTTGTATTTGTATTTGGAGTTTTCTCAGAATCCTATGTATACATTAATTATAAACCCTTCATTACATTCTAATACCAGATTGTACATTTTGTAGGTTGGCTCAGATTGTACATTTTGGGGTTTCTTGGCTCAAATTGTACATTTTGGAGGTTGTTCTTGTAAAACTTAGGTATCCTTTTATTTTTTAAGTTTGGGAGCTTATATTTTTTACAAATTCAGTTTTCTATTTTTCATTTTATGTTTTTAGTTTCTTAATATACTGAAAATGTAGTGGTATACAATACAAAGGATGCAATGTACAATCTGGCAATAACCTAATAGTGAACGAGATGTTTGGTTTTATAAATTTTCTTATATATTGTTGAATTCGAAGCTTATGTTCCGTGGGTTAGATTTTCATAAATTAAACTTCATTATAATTACAAGGTTCTTACAGTTTCTGGTGATATTTTTTCAATTAATCTTCATTTGTCATATTATAGCGTTGAGTTACAACATGATTTGGGATTATTTATTGGATGAATTCAATTATATGTCCTTAAGCCAGGCTGTGTGTATAATTTTAGTAAGTTCCGTGACGTTATTTGGTGACACACAGTAAAATTATCTTGACTATTAGCATAAATGCATTGTTATTATATGTTTTGTGATTTTTGTGTGTGATTTGATTGTGATTTTGTATTAGATTTTAGAGGCCAAATCCTAATCAAATTTGATTTTAGAGGCTGACTCTCAAACAAATCAAGTATACTCTCTCTCTCTCTTTCTCTCTCTTAATTTTGAGGTGTGATCTTCTTCTCTTACTTTTGATTTATACATGTCTGATATGAGTCCTTCTCTTACTTTCGAGGTATGCCATATCTCTTGATTTTTGTTCCCTTTTCTCCCCTTAAACTGATTTTTTTAGAGGCAGGGCATTCATTTTTTTTAAAGATCTAGCAATTGTTAAGGTTTCTTTATGTAGTTTTTATTTTTAGATTGGGGTTTGAAAAGATCTGAATTGTTTATGTCATCAACTGAACATATCACATCATTATCCCTCTAATTTACATGTTCAGTATAAGCGTGTGCATATGAATCTAGATATCTCATAAATCAATATTCATTTTATGGTAATCCTATAGCTACCTACATGTTGGACAAATTGTCCACTTGAATTTCTAGATTTCTTTTTCTATGTCATATATGCGATTTCTTATATATCTATTGTTTATAAATGAAACACATGGTTACTTTGGCAACAACCTAAGAGACGCATATTCTTGAACCTCAAACAAATCGAATAATATGTCCCTTCCACAAGACACTCACTTTTTTGTACTTACAAATTATGATATTATTGATGATAGATGGGTTAAGACCAATTGTCCGGATGTACCAAATTGGATGGTCAACCACGGGTCTCTAATAGTTTAGAAATTACTCACAGTCCTGAATGCAATAACTAAATTATCATTGTGGCCTGAGTTTGAGATAGGGCTTAATACGAGTGAAGCTATGTGCTTATCAGTTATATGTTCAATTTGTTTTTTTCATTAGTAACGCTACTCTTTATTGTTGACTGGGAATGGTTGTCACCGGGTTTAATTATAGTCCTTTTTTGTGAAGGTACCTTCCTCTTTGAGACTTTTATATGGATTTGTTACTGTGTTACTTTATCAAATTCCCATGATGAATTAATTCTAATGATCTAAGTTCTTTTATTAAGTAGGTATATTTGGAAGATGAGTTGTTTGGTTAAGCAAACAGAGCAGTTAAAGATTACAAGGATGTTGAACGGGAATGCAATAGGTCTGTGCATTCGTAGAAGGGGCTATACGAATGGGTATAGGAACAAGAATGTAGCATGTTTGTGCATTTATAGCTGGGAGGTTGTCCGGGAATCTAGCAGGTCTAATGCCATACCTCAAGTTCTATGCATACCTTCTTATGTAAGTGTGTGGATGTATATTTATTATATTTAGTGATATTTTAAATATATTCACTATTTAAGTCGTCGACTAGATTTGTTATCACAATACACGTGATTGGATTAATATTTATATTGCGAGTTATATTCTATTATGTGCTTCATTGACGCGATAAACATGGCATGTTATCAAAACTGTTCCACAACTGTCGTCGCCACCCCACACAAGCATGTAGCTTATATTCAAACTAGTGTAGCTTTTCTTATTAGTCTTTTGTCTTGTAGGGGCACTTGGGTGTCGCTGCTAAACTCCATCTCTCTCGCATTCAAATAATGCTAAACTCCATCTCTCTCGCATTCAAATACTGTTGAACTCCATCTCTCTCGCATTCAAATACTTGGGTGTCGCTGCTAAACTCCATCTCTCTCGCACTTGCGATATTTTCTGTCATTATTTTTTTGTTTACTGCATTTATGGTCCATGGAGCTTACTAATATGCCACAACTTACTAATACATCCCATATTTTAAGTTTAATTTCTAATTTACCTTTTATTTTAATCTGTTAATTCTAATTACCTTTATTTTATTAATTTTGTAGCCCGTGACATATTCTTAGCAGACTCATTATGGTATGAAAAAGGAGGTTGGAATCTACCGATCAGATTGGGTGGACCTTCTTGACAGTCACCTACAGCCATTTGCTTACGAATATGATCGCATAATCATTCTAATTAATTGCTACCAAAAGATTTTATTACGGTATGATACAATTATGATTACATTTACTATTACGATTACAATTACGATTAACATTATGATTAAAATTACAATACAAGATTTCAATAGTTGGCATACGTGTGCAGATTTACATGTGGCGACGGCGCTATCAACAATAGTACTGCCTCCAAGGCTTTATGCATAGTTTTATGTTGTTTTAATTACTATTCATCTATCATATGTTTGAGGATGTCATGACAATCATCTATCTAAGCACTGCACACTCATTGAGAATTATGAGCTCAAGTTATTTGATAAATCAAGGATGCCTTTAATACGGATATATAGATACGTGGTACCACAAAAACCGCTTATATACATAATGGGATCAACCATCATAATGGACGGTCTGGTATTACCCCTCGGACACATGATGTTTCGTAACAAACACATCCCCTCCTTTTCATCCTCTTACGCCAAACAGACGTACCAATAACGTTTTGACTTAAAAAATTTCATGGTTTGTATACAACCCATAATTTAAGTTTAATTTCTAATTTACATTTTATTTTTATTTACCAATTCTATTTACCTTGCTTTCATTAATTTTGTAGCTCGTGACATATTTTCACCAAACTCATTATGGTATGAAAATGGAACTTGGAATCTACCGATCAGTTCGGGTGCATCTTCCTCACGATCACCTACAACCATTCGCTTACGATTATGATCCCAGCATCATTCTACGTCCTTACTACCACAAGAGATTTTTTTGCAATGCTCCTAAGCAGGTGTGCTGGCACAGGGAGAACTTAATGTTTGAATGTAAGTATGATAATTAAGATTCTCTGATTGCGTTATCTTACACATTGAACAACTAACATATAAACTACGCACCATTTTCTTTAATTAAATTAATAGGTTTGGGAGGTGATACTTAATCAACAACCGAGGATATACAACCGTAATCTAAGGTGATGCAACTGAGGTGATATCTTTTACACATTGTTTTTCTCTCTTCTCTTTCATTACGCATTTTTAGCTTTCATTACTGATGATTAAAAATATCTCTTTCAAATCATCATGCAGAATGTTTGAAATACATTCAAGGCAATTTTATTTTTTGCCTAGCGTGTAAACTTACTTTTGTCAATAATATGACATCGAGTTGGTTATTTTTAGAAAACGATGGCTTAGCTTCTCTTTATTTTTGGCTTAGCTTCGCTTTATTTTAAGGCGTTAACAGTAGCCCTGGTCAGATTTCGTACTAATCATTTAAGTTTTGGTTTGGCATTTGCGTAGTTTTATGAGGTATATTCTCTATGGGGTTTCAATGGTGTCCATTATGGGGTTTCAACTGTCTCCACTATGCTAGAGGTATCCTCTCTCTCTCTCTCTCTCTCTCTCTCTCTCTCTCTCTCTCTCTCTCTCTCGTTTGAGCGCGCGCACACATAGAAACACACACACACACACAACCCTCTACTGTATTGTACCTTTATATCGCTTTGAAACTATTGTGATTTCGACATCCACTATATCAAGGCAAGATCTCAATCAAACATAAGTTTGATTTAGATACATTTTGCATAGATCTCGAGTCGGTAGTAGAACAAGCACATAGATGTAAAAAAACTAAATATACTGAAAAAACATTGACTCAAACTTGGCATACTCACGCTGAAAGCTCTAAACATACTAGAGCCTTTTGTAACAAGAGTTTATCTCCCATGTGATCGAAAATCATTGCATTTATATACCAGTGAAAACTGTCATAGTGAATTTTGTCTCGAACCTCCTTTTTTATATCAAAACTTCTCTATACATGCATTAACCAAACCGTTAAGGATGATAATGTTGATAATTTATTCAAATGATGTTGTGGACACTCACCAGGGGGTCCAAGTTAGATTGTAATTTCTTATTTTAGTTTTATGTTTATTATTAGTAGAATAAGGAATGTTCAGTAGTAAATATTCTCCCATTAATTTAGGACTTTTAAGGCTACTTCAATATATTCTCTTATTAGGTATCTCAACCCTATGAATATGATTGTAATCCCTTATAATTGTAATGTTTACATCAAACCCTATAAATATGTCCATAATTAATATATGATTGTAATGTTTATAATTATTTTTTCTTATTCTTATTCTTAATTAAGTGCTCTTACTGCTCTATTAAATAAACTATCAATTGAGTGGTATTAGATCATCTAAGTGGTTTTTTTTTAAAGTTTCATCCTTTAGTGCTCCTACTTCATTAGTGAACTTTTTTAGCATACAATTTATGCCAGTAGATATGATAGTTACTAGCTTATAATAGATTATGGCGTTTCTATGTTTTTTATTCATGTTAACGCTTTTACAGTAGTGGCCTGACAATTTTCCTACGCACTTGATATCGGGAGATATCAGCTTTCAAAGTTACAACACTGTTGTCTCGGATGTAGGGGAAAAAGAATATCAGTCACAGGTGAACTAAGAGATCTTCCCACATTTTGTCCATTTTCACACTTGTTGTTGTCTACCATTTATCACCTGGTACTTTGTTGCGTAATTATTTTTGCCAAAAACTTTGAATCCAACCCTTCCTAAGGTCTTCCGAAGAATCTCTGCCTTGGGTATAAAACTTTTTGGACCAACTATCACAGTTCCTGCTGGAGCACCAAGTGCAACTGATGGACAAGAACACCATTTGCAACTGATGGACTGAATCAATAACCTTCCATTTATACCTATTTATCTATTCTATTCTAAACTTAGTTGTAAATTTACTATCTTTCTGCTCTAATATATTTTTTCCAAGTCTTCTATGTTATCACAAATGATCATCCAACTTTATGTGCAGGCTATGTTAATATCTTTTGATAATAATTCTTTATATATAACAATGTGCATGCTACATTACGAATTACAAATGTTCTAATCCTTGATATTCATTAAAATTTTGGGTTGTGCTCAATGGATAGTTTCCTATTAACTTGATTTATATGAAAATCCATATCTTAATAACCTATGTTTTGAGTGTCACAAGCTTGAATATTTGCATGTTTGGTTTCCTAAAGTAGATGTCGGCATTCTTTTTGGGTTCTTACTATTCTAAATTTGATAAATGGAACATTTGGATTGTTTTCTTAGAGCTAGAATGATGGATAACATTTTGTTTTCACTGAATTTGTAACTCTTTTTAATACAATTATTGGTAATGCAAAGGTTACTACTAGCTGCATTTGGCTTGCATCAAAATTGGAGGAATGTCCTAGAAGATCGCGCCACGTCCTCATTATTTTCCATAGAATGGAATGTAGGAGGGAGAACTGACCCATCCACCATTTGCCCCCCCCCCCCCCCCCCTCTCACCACAAAATCCATCCGAAAGGTAGCCTCTCCTTATTCAATCAATGTCAATCCGTGATTTTCGAACGTGAATCTCTCTGTCAGAATTTAATTCACGTTTTAAGCATGCTGTGAGACCCATTCTAGGAAACATAAATTATTCTCTTTTCATGATCTATAGATTGCAATGTCTGTTTGTGTGCTAAGATGTATTTTCGTTTGCCTAAATTCTCTCCCTTTTTCTGATTCATTTCAATTTTAGAGCTCCACTGATTGGTATGCAACAACCCCAGCTATTGGTATGCAACTGGGGCACTGACATACTGCACCAAGACTTCTGCACTGACATACAACAGGTCATCTATTGGTAATTCTGGACTGACTTCTGCACTTCCTCGTCCCAAGACACATCCACGTGAACCAGTCGACATGGACCTAGATCCGTCACAAGGGTGGAGTCGACAGAGTGTTGTACAAAACTCAATTTTGTGGACAAAGCATTCGATTTTTCTAGGGGCATAACCCGACAAATAAAATTCATCCTCAAGCAGATCCAAACAAATGGAATAGCAGTGGTGGTGGTTCTACTGGAATGGCAGCACAAGAAGATTCAAATTCAGCCTCAAGAAGATCCAAAATTCAGCCCCTGCTGCCCAAAGTAGATATATACATATGTATGTTTTTAGACAACATGTGGTAGTTTGATTATGTATATTTTCTTTCTTTAACTTGGATGCATAATATATAATAATTCTAAGAGAGTAATATTTCACCATCTTCTTTAAATTTGTTTAGTATTTACATTCATCCTAAGCAGATGAAATCCATTTTTTATTAACTGTGTTATTGTTACATGTGAGTTATTAGAACTATTCATTGTTTTAAGCAGTTTAGTATACAAAAATGTATCACTCTGATTTTCTAGAGTGCTGCCTGAATGATGGAATGACTAATAGCAACACTCTTCCATACTTTCTCCCCCTGTTGATCTCTAATTGGAGGGTGATCTGTTCATTGCAACTATTGGTGTTTTTATATTTAGGTGTTTTCACCTACTTCCACCAAATGAGCCATTTGAATTCACCATTGCTCATAGAATCTTCGACACAAATGGTGTAGGGCAATAATAAATAGTTCATAGTTATAATACATATCGCAACCATGTTTGCTATATTAATTTTTTTTTTGGGGAATTGTATTGTATCTCATCAACAACGGAGGGAACAAAGAATACATGTAATAATACGTGTAATCTTTCTTGACACTCTGTTTCTAAGATACTGATCCAAGCTCTCTTTTCGGATTTGTCCGGGTATGTCGTTCAAGAAATTAGCCCTCGAGTATCACTCTCCATGACCAAAGAAACGAGTACACCAGCAAGAAATTAGCCCTCAAGTATCACGCGCACACACACACACAAACATGCGCACACGCACACACGCGCCCCCTGCCCCGTCCCCTCCCCCCTTCCCCACTAACACATGCACACAAACACACACAAACATGCAGACACGCACCCGCTGCCCGTCCCCTCCCCCTTTCCCACTCACACACGTGCACAAAAACACACAGACAAACACACACGCACACACTCGCACTGCATATATGCATACACGCACACACGCGCCCCCTGCCCCGTCCCCTCCCCCCTTCCCCACTCACACACGCAAACACAAACAAACACACACACACACACACACACACACACACACACACACACACATGCGCCCCCTACCCGTCCCCTCCCCCTTCCCCACTCACACACGCGCACACACGAGCCCCCTGCCCGTCCCCTCCCCCCTTCCCCACTAACACACGCGCACACAAATACACACACACACACATACATATGCGCCCCCTACCCGTCCCCTCCCCCTTCCCCACTCAGACATGCACACATGCGCACACTATTTTCACAACTCTTATTTAGTGTTTTAGACTTTTGTTTATGTATATCTTTATTTTGAGTTTTATTTTTTAAAGATTTGTGGTTTAGAATAGACGCAATAAAACTTGTTGGGTGTAATACATTTTTTCAAATAGTTCCTTTTTCCTAATATTGTTATTTGTTTTATTTGTAGACCAAATATGATGGGATCAAACTCGAAACTGCATTTTCATATAAAAGAAGAAACCCAATTGGATCCGACTCAATCAATATCGAATTTAGACAATTTGGATGTGATTGTATATTTCATTTTACTGAGTGTATACTTACTTATGTGAATGTATCTTTGTTTGAGAAACTAATTAATTATCTTTATTGTTTGTCAAATCGTACAGAAAAAACGAGAGGGAGAGTAATAATGGCCAGAGGTGGGAAAAAGGATGGGAAGACAGCAGTAGTAGCACCAAATCCAGAAGCACCATGGCATAGACATTTTGAGGAAGTCCCACATATTCTCCTTTCCCTGCATTCTAGCTCCCATCTCCGAATTTGGGATTTTTTTTTGTTGGATTTGTTGTTACCCCCAATTAACAAAGGATATTATGCCTAATTTTTTTAAAAATTTGACACTTTGTTTTTTTGAGACAATGTGAATTCGATGGATAAATATTGTATATTTCGTATTATATGTGAATTTATTGGATGAATCTAGACTATTTGAATGTTATTTGACTATTTGACATTGTTTTAAAATTACACTTCGAAATTTTTGCGTTTCGCTATTACGTACTTTGAAAAATTATCGCCGCTTCGTGATTCTTTACTTTGGAAAATTTCGTTGTGCCTTCAGGAACGTGCATACGCTAGTGTATATATATATATATATATATATATATATATGATTGAAATCAGATATATGTTGCGATACATACATCTGATTCAAATTAGATTTGAAACTAGATTCGAATTTAAAAATAAATAAAGATTTAAGCGGGATAGGAAGAGGGGATTTGAGCGGGATAGAGTTAGAGAGGGAGAAGGATTGGAGCAGGAGTGATTTTAAATGGAATTGAACAGTTGTCCTTTTTAGTTTAGTATTTGGCAGAAAAATTAAGTTGTTATAAAATTTAATTCAGAAAACAGTTTGTTGCAACATTGTAAAATCGTCACGAAATGAAGATTTTTAGTTACAATATTTTTTATTTTCCAACTAATACAATGCAATTTATTTCTCAGCTGGTTGAAATTTTTGCACCAAACTTTTAGTGGCAATCTCACATTTTGCTACTAATACTTTCTCTGCCATTACTTTTAGTTACAATGGAATTTTTTTCCACCAATTATGATATTTCATGGAAAAAATCATTTTGCCCCCAAATAAATTGCCACTAATTGGCAACTTTCTTATAGTGATTATTTCAAGTAACTAATAAAAGTTATATTTCATTAAGTCAAAAATAAAAACAAACCTAAAAAATTTTTACATAAAAAATCTCTAAAAAGTTTAATGTATAAAAACATTACCCTCCAATTACCAAATTTCCAAATGAAAGGGAGGATCTCCTTGAAATTTTGGGATAAAATAGAGCTCCCAGTTATCTAAACCAGAGAGAAAACTTGGACATTTTTCTAAAGCTAAGAATTTTATTAAGGAACAAATGTGTTAAAGTAGACAAGTGGTTATATTGTTTTTAAAATGAAGTGGTGGGAAAGTGGGGCAAGTGTGAATGGGATGTCAAAGTTAGTTAATTTGCTACGGGTGTTTTCAATGTTTAAAGGGTCAAATTAGATAATTTTATCTTCAACTTTATATATCCTTATATTTTATTAATGTTTTGTGGGGGGGGGGGGGGATTCTAGGGTAGGAACTTGCACATCCCAATAACATCATAACTCCATCCTTGATAGTGAACATGCCCATGATCATCCCAAAATATAATGTGAAAGTGGGTGATTTGAAACTTAGATGAATGCATGCAATTTTAAACCGTTGAAACTTATGATCATCAGCACACATTATTTCAAATCGTATTTTTGTAAATGATTATCTCATTATGGGGATCCTGTTTACAAAATTTGGTTGAAAATTACATTTTTTACTATTTTTAAAAATAAATATGTTATAGGGGTGTGAGTACAAGAAATATCAAAACCAAGATCCACCAAAACAATTACAAATGCAGCAAGTGGAATCACACACACAACAACGATATTCATAGTTCGGTAGCTTGCCTATGTCCACGAAGAGGTTACTACGATCTTATTAGTGTCTCTCATTATTAGAGATTACATCCATTTTCCCTGGGCCAGGGTTTACAATTTATAGATATTAACATAAGAGATTGAGTTGTACAAGTAACTCAATATGATCATAGATAATTTGTGGTGTCCCTAAATATCTCCTCCGAGTTTATTGGTAACCGATTGAATTTATCCTCGAGTCTTTCAGTGTTCGTCTGATACGGGAGCCATTACTGAATAACACATTTGGGCGGGGCAGTCTTTGATGGATCTTCGGGGTATCGGCTACTCTCCTGGGCCAAAATAAATGGATTCCCGTAGGTGGTGTTTTTTAGAACCTTGATATATATATATATATATATATATATATCAAGGTTCTAAAAAACACGAGGCGTGACCATGGCGTAGAGGCTAAGCCTTAAGACTTAGAAGCCTAGGCGGGCCTTAGGTGTAAAAAGGAGCAAAAAGGTGTTTAGGCCTTTTTTAATATATTTTAACATTTTTAACTATAACAAAGCTATTAAAAATACTAAAGTGGTACATACCTTCAAATATGTTTGAATATATGCAAACTAAAGTATTATTTTTTTTAAATACAAAGAAAAAACAAAAAAATAAAAAAAATGCACGTTTTTTTTTACGAGAGGCGGAGAGGTTTGAGATACCATTTGTCTTTTGATTGTTTTGAATGTGGCATTGGTCCATTTTTAAAAAACAAATCTTTAAAAGGCGATATAGTTTCACTAAAGCATTTTTGTTTTAAAAAAAGTTTGCCTTAAGCCTCTTATCAAGAATAAAGCGCACAAAGCTTAAAGCGGGGAGTTTCGTCCAAACCTCAAGCCTAGGCGGAGCCTAGGTGCACGTTTTAAAACGCTAATATATATATATATATATATATATATATATATATATATTGAGATTTGTATTCAGAATTTTCTGTTGAATTTTCAGGGCTGAGGCCTTAAGTCAAACCTACGTGGATGTTATCCTCTATGAATGTCACCAATTGTTGGCCAACACATGTCAATCTTCTAGGACTAGGAACGTTATCCAAATTTTATGGCAATTTAATGACAAAAGGATATTTATACATACTTTTATATATTAATTAACTTTAATGTCATTCCAGTTTCTGCTTAGATGAGCATCCATCCAACGTGAGCAACATGTGCAATACATATTAGTGCCAGCTAGTAATTAAGTAAATATGTTTAGGTAAGTGTATAGAACCCCCTTTTTATGTTGACCTTAAAATAGGTCCGCAAGATATTAATCTTTTTTAATTACCAGAAAAATGTGGGTTTATTTTATGCGTGGGCTACTCATAAAAAACCCAACTCAAAATGATTTTATATGCTATCTTAAAAAATATGTGACATGTTCAAGAGTTTTATAACATTAGCCCATTTTTTTAAGTATATAAAACAATCAATTTTACCTTTTTTTAGGGGTACCCAGGCTTAAAACCCACATCGAAACAATAAATTAACTCAATTTTTATGGATTTAGTACAATTTTCAAAGTGTTGTTAGGCTCCCACCCCATATATTTTTTAAATTGTATTTACATGCCATAACCATACAAAATTGTCTTCAACCACATTATTAACACCTCTAACCGCCCCTTAGTTTTCGTAAAGAATTAGACTTGTCCCAAAGTATATATATATATATATATATATATATATATATATATATATATATATATATATATATATTGTGATAACATGTGTATTAAGTCTACTGGTATTTCACAATTATTAAGGGGTCTATTGAATTACTCTTTATTTATACTATAAATATGTGTCGTACTCCTTGGGTATTGACATATCAATGAAATGAATGACTCACTCCCACAAAATTCTCTACTTGTCCCCTTTATTGTGACACCCCGCCTAATAAAATACCGGGTGATCAGTCCTATATCAAATTAAAAGAAGATTCTCATTTAGTTCATTCTTAGCATCACTGTCAAAAACTGTAAAACTTACTAACCACCGAGTATTCAAAACGGTGGTGCTAAATTTTATCTTTATTAATCCAGGAAAAAATCAGTAAGAAATTAAAATGAACATCCAATGCTGATAGAATCAATCATCACATAGAATAATAAAATTCTTGCCGAATAAACCACCAACTAAATCCAAAACCAAACCAAACTAACAGAGAGTAATAACTCCCATACAATCTGAAAAGGAACTAAATAAATTATGAGCGACATGCTCGAGATAAACTGATATGAATCCCTACAGTAGGAAATGAAAAATAGATGCGTATACAAATCCTCGACACCTAAAAGGTTTTGAAAATATTTGATAGTAAGGGTTTGAACCTAAAACATTTTGAAAAATATTTAGCAAGTGACTAAATTGTAGAAATTTAAAATGCATGAATGCTCTTCATATTTAAGTTAGTGTCTCACTCCCTTGAGGGCAGTCTTACCCCTCAACTAATGTGCAGACCTAACGCTTTCTTTATATTCCCCCCTAGTACTCTACCCCGTAACTAGATCATGATAAAATTCTTTCCTGACACACCACTCCAACCCCAGGATGTTTAAAATATGATATATAACTTATTTATCACTTTAACTTAAATAATCATCTTCCCTTTAAATCCATATAACATTCACACTAGTTATATAATAAATACAATTTTTTCCATCTATTAGATATTCCATACATAATTATTTCTCCCATTATATACATAACACTACCTTACAACATTCACACATATGTTGAATATATATATAATCCATCCTCCCGAGTAATACCTCACCGGACGTATTCTCTAAAGTGCTATCAACCCAGGCTACTCAGTCCCACCTGGAGTTCTGAGATAACTATGGTCTGTCGAATCTGAACTGAAATAATAAACGTAATGGAGGTGGTCATATTCCCTTGAGTATGAGGAGATCATCTCAATGCCCCACCTCTGAAATTGGATTCTATGACATGGGTATATACTCTCCCTACTCCTCAAGCTAGGGGAATCGCCCATATCGCACAACCTCCCTTGATAGCAGTAGAGTATATAAATTAAATAAATATCTAGTCACTGATATTTATAAGCCCACAATATATATATATATATATATATATACACACACACTATCACACTACCGTATATATACTTTAAATTGTATCCCGTCTTTACCATGTACAATGTCCGTAGAACTTAGCCAAAAATATTCCCAAGTCTATGGTCTGACTCTAATTAAATTAATTTAACCATTAATTTATTTTTATAATTTTCCCGAGTTTATGGTCCAACTCTAATTTAATTAATTTACTCAATAATTAAATTAATACCTAGGTATCTCTCAACCAATTACCCGGACTCGCTCACTTGGCCCGAAATTTAATATCCAAAATTAAATGCCCAAATTCCCTTTAATAAGTTTGACACACTCTTATTTATTTAATTTATTTCAATCTTAATGTTTCTCTCACGTTAAATATAAAACAACCTTATACCGTTATCCCTAAAGTCCCAAACAATCCCATATTTAGGACGCTTCCTCATTGTACACAATTCTCCCTTAAATTTAACGCAGGTCAATCAATACAACAAAATAAAGTGAGCTGAATTTTCTAGCTCGTTCGAATGAGAAACGACGTCTTTTCAACCACTGGTGATGACGTTTGAATGACAATCACTGTCGTTCGAACCAGAGCATTGGTCGTTCGAACGACTTGCAACTTTTTCTCTTTTTTCGTTCTGAATCGGTTCTCCGCCATTAACATCCCTTAAAAAATTTCTTACCCAGAAATCAATCCCAGAATTTACACAGTAGGTTCTACGAATCAAAACAAATCCCAATATCTTTAAAACTCAATTTATATCTCCAATTGTTAATAAAGACATGAATCCAAATGATTTTTCCACAACTTTTGCAGTCAATAACATCTCTAATTAACTTACAATTTCTTCAAAGTATAATATGAATTCATAAGACCTATCATATCAGTCCCAAAACTTAATTCGTAACATCCACAAATTTAAAATCCAATTTGTATTAACCCAACCCAAAATCATGTGTTTAATACCTACAATGATATGAATTTAAATCAGCAATTTATATAAAGGCAAGTTTAGCCACTTGCCTTAGGATTCATAGTGTGTGATTAATCCTTTGGTGTAGAGATTTGGTTTGTTGAAGAATACCTCCCTTGTTCTTCCTTTTGGCTCCCAAGAGTTTAAACTTTTTTCTCCTCTACATTCTCAAATTTCTCCCAGTTGTGTTGTGGATACACACAACTCCTAAACTTAGGTTTTTATCTCCAAATTCCTTTTTAGTCATATGGGCCTAATTAAAATGGCCCAAAGACCTCCGTCTGGGCCAGGTTATGCCCAAAACTACCTCGTGACCCATTTACCACCTCCGGGTACACAAATTTGACTTTCTCAGCCCATCCAGACTCAACCGTGCCCTCAGAATTGACATCCGATTTAATTTTTAAAAATCATCATCTCCCTCCTAAATTAATCTATATTCGACTCCCGATTGAGATAAATAAACGTCACATCACTAATACACGTTATGACGTAATTAAACTATTACTATTCACTTAGTAATTTAAATTCCATAGATATTAGCCTTTTACTTTCTCGATTAATATTTAAATAATTATTAACATAATTAATTAAATTAAATCACGACACACAAGTAATTTCAAATTTACCCAAATTAATTAAGTATTTAAATGCACAAAATTATAGGGTGTTACATACTTCCCACCTTACAAAGGAATTTTGTCCCCAAAATTAGGTCACACCTGCGGCGAATAACTCTGGATACTGCTCTCGCATATCCTCCTCCCACTCCCACGTAAACTAGTCAATGTTGTGATGACCCCATTGTACTATAACTAGTGGTACTACGTAAGATCATAACTTGCGCTCACTACGATCTAGAATAGCTATATGTCTCCCCTCATATGAGATGTCTAGATGTAAGTCAATCTCCTCAATTGGAATGTTCCAGAAAGCCCTCTCGCTCCTCTGATATTTCTTCAGTGATGCCACGTGGAACACGTCGTGTATTCGTTGAAGATGCTCCGGCAAACCCATTCTATAAGCTACATGTCCCACTCTCTCGATGATTGGGAAAGGACCCATATACCACGTTGCTAAATTATCCTTCTTACCAAACCTCATCACTCCTTTCATAGGAGACACCTGGACTAATACTTGATCGTCGATATCTAACTCCACATGTCTCCGAGAAGCATCAGCATAACTATTCTGCCTATCCTGAGCTATCTGAATCCGTCCCCGAATTAGCTCTATCTTGGTAGTCATCTCCTAGATCATCTTTGGCCCTAATATCTTGGTGTCCCCCACCTCTAACCAATAGGGGGCGAATTACAAGGTCTCCCATAAAGTGCCACAAACGGTACCGTAATAATTATAAACTGGTAAGAGTTGTTATACGCAAACTCTACCAAAGGAAGGTATCGCTCCCATCCTCCCCCAAAGTCTAAAATGCACATCCACAACATATCTTCTAGCATCTGATTAACTCTTTCAGTCTGCCCGTCTGTCTGTGGATGCCAGGCGGCACTCAACCATAACTTTATGCCCATGGCCTCTTGAAAGCTCTACCAGAAGTGGGACACAAAATTCTTGTCTCTATCAGACACAATGTTAACCGACACCCCGTGCCACTTAACTATATCTTCTATAAATAGTTGTGCATATCTCATCATCTCAAAATCCGTACGAACTGGTAGAAATGAGCTACATTGGTCAAACGATCCATAATCATCCATATGGAATCGTGACCCCACTGTGATGTAGGTAACCCTGTAATGAAGTCCATGGAGTACTCGCCCATTCCCATATGAGAATCTATAGTGTCTATAGCATCCCGGGAGGTCTTTGATGATCAACTTCACAAGCTGACATGTGGTGCATTTTGAGATAAACTCTACTATATATCATTTCATCCCTGCCCACCAGTACTTCCTCCTCGTATCCTGGTACATCTTACCCCTACTGAGATGTATCGAAAATCTCAAACCATGGGACTCATTCATAACTGCATGCCTCAAATCCTCATCCTCATCTTCTGGCATGACTAAACTCCCATTAAAGTGTAGGCCCCCCTCCGAAATAACTGAATAACACTCTTGTCCCTTGGCCCGTAGTTAACATATCCTGTCCTAGCAGATCTGGTCCTCCATCTGTGCCCTCACAACCCACATAATAATTTTTGGAGGGATCGATAAAGTTGACATACATACCCTGGCGACATCGCCGTCGTGTCAAAGGTCACTCCACTTTGATTTCCAGATCTCTACAATATCCACAGTGGGCCTCCGGCTCAACATATCTGCTACCACGTTTGCCTTACCAGGATGATATGAGATATCAAACGGGTAGTCCTTCACGAATTCTAGCAACCGCCTCTACCTCATATTCAGATCCTTCAGCATGAAATCAATACTGAAGTGACTTATGATATGTGAATGAAGTAAATAGCTCTCCTAGAAGATAATGCCTCCATATCCTCAAAGCAAAGACGGCCGCTGCCATCTTTAGGTCTTATGTGTGGAAATTGTTCTCATGGGCTTAAGTTTCCGAGATGCATAAGCCATAGCCCTCTCCTCCTTCTGTAACACACCCCTAAGTCCCTACAAGGATGCGTCAGTGTAGACCCGGTACTCCAATCCTCCCCTAGGCAAAGAAAGTTAAGGCGCAGATGTTAACTTGTCCTTTATCTCATCGAAAGCTAACTAACAGTGGCTATCCCATACAAATGGTACTCCCTTGCGATTCACGTTCATGAATGGACCCATAATTTTCAAAAACCCCTTAATGAACCATTGTTAATAACCTGCCAACACCAGAAAGCTGCGAATCTCTATCGGTGTCGTGGGTTGTTCCCACTCCCTCATAGCCGATACCTTGCTTGGGTCAATAGTAATACCTAGATCTGACACTATATGGCCAAGAAACTGCAGTTCCCATAGCCAAAATCCACACTTCCCAATTTTGGCATAAAACTGGTGGTCTCTTAGTGTCTACAGAACCATACGCACGTGCTCTGCGTGCTCTTCCTTTGTGAGCGAGTAGACCAAAATGTCATCAATAAACACTATAATGAACTGGTCAAGATACTCTCTGAAAACCCTATTCATTAGATCCATGAACGCTGCTGGCGCATTGGTGAGCCCAAACAGCATCACCCTAAACTCATAGGAACCATATTGCGACAGAAAAAAGGTCTTAGGAACATCCTCCTATCAGATACATAGTTGATGATACCCTGACCTCAAATAGATCTTTGAGAAGTATGCTTCCCCTCTCAACTTATCAAAAAGTCATCAACCCTAGATAACGGATACTTATTCCATATCATTACCTTGTTCAGATCCCTATAGTCTATGCAAAATCGAAGCAAAGCATCCATTTTCTTAACAAATAACATAGGCATACCCCACGGTGATGTGCTTCGCTAAATGAAACCTTGTCCCAAGAGCTGCTAAATCTGTAATCTCAGCTCACGCAACTCTGAAGGGGACATATGGTAAGGTACTCGAGAAATCGATCTCAAACCCAGTGCTAAATCGATAACGAACTCAATCTCCCTTCTAGGTGGTAACCCTGATGTCTCTTGAATACATCCTTCAAATCCCTCATGATGGGAATCGAGTATAATGAAATCGCTACCTCTTGTGAGGTCTCCTCCTTAATATAATACAAATGAGTGGGCGACCCTACCTCAGGAAGAGGAATCGCCACTAGGAACATCTCATGTCCCGAAATGGAGAACATGATGGTCCTCTCGAGGTAATATACTATCACCCTATATCCTGCCAACTAATAAATTCCTATGATGACTCTACACACATAAGGAGACTACTGACAGTCTCTAACAAACCTACATCTCTAGCAGTTGAGGGAATATTTCTTATTCATGGGCATGCGGGTAGGATTACTTTTTATACTGGGGCATTCCGAACATTATACACACGCCCGTAGTGCATCTGCCCCTGTTGCTGTGGGGTTGGTGGAGTTGGTGCTGCTGGAGGCATCTGTACCTACTATTCCTATTGGGTACCTTATTGCTGATCCCTACCTCTGTGTGGGAATTCCTTTTTAAAATGTATCTTATGGCCACAAATGACGCAACTCTTCTAACTGTCTCCCTGTAGCTAGCCCTATTAGCCCTGACGAGGTTGTCCCTGGTGTTTTCCCTATTGGGCTCCTCCGTTGTTCCCTTGGCCCTGTCGATCCTGAGGAACCTACTGCTACTAATTAGGGCCATATTAGGTCTGCCTAAACCCCTGACCTCCCTATCAGAAACCTCCCAACTTAAACTTCTTAGCCTGATTCCCCTGGTGGAAATCATGTCCCTGATGGCTACATGTCTTCCCCTGGGCTTCGCTACTAACACTCCCACATGCCTTGCCCTGCTGACTCGTCTCGCCTCCCCTCTTTCTTCCCTCTAGATGGAAGCGATGATCCTAATAGTGCAATAAAGCAGCATTGATAATGTCAGTATATGTCACCAGCGTGGGGTTCCCTATCAAATGTTTCCTGATCCTCCAAGCTAAACGAGTCATAAACCTAGCCTTCTTCTACTCCTTATTGTGCACCTCGTCTGGGAAAAAATTTGCCAAATGGGTAAACTCCTCCTCGTACTCTGCTACTGTGTTCTCTCCCTAAGTCACCTCCTTGAATTTGCTCCTCAACTCGGCCTCAACTGCTAGAGGAAAGTACTTACGGTCAAACCGCAACCAGAAATCATCGATGGTCATTGAGTCCCTATCTCCAATAGTGGTAATAGACTCCCACCACTGTAAAGCTATCCCGGTCAACTTGAAAGTGGATAACATCTGTCTCTGTACATCGCTGCAGTACATCTTTTGCAAGTGGCGTTGCATATCCTTCTTTCAATGGCATGCTCCCCTGAAACTATGATAAATGACCCTTCTGAAAGGCCTCTCAAACTCTTTGCCACGCTGACGGCCCCTGGTGGGCCGGTGCAACTGGGGCCACTGGTTGTTGTGGCTATGGCTGAGGCTAAGGCCAAGGGAAATGGGTTGCCATAGCTACCATCGCTGCATTGACCTCCTGGGCCACCACCTCTACCATCTGAGCTATCATCACTAATCCGGATGGGGTCTATGACTCTGGAACCTATGGTTGTTGCTGAGCCTCCCTCACATCGTCCTTGGTCGCTGCCCTAGAAGGTTTACCTCTCTTAGGCGGCATCTAAAATTCAAAACAGGTTGTATTAGTTCACTATTAATAAAAATACTAAATAGCAGAATTACGATAACTCATAAGCATGAAGATAAATCAATAGTCTTAATAATAGGGCTCTATATCAAACAAACGCTATACTGAAATGTAAAAAGACATATAGATCATATGGACACTAGTACCTTATGCTCGGATACCATCTATGACACCCCACCTAATAAAAAACCAGGTGAGCAGTCCTATATCAAATTAAAACAATAATCTCATTTGGTTCATTCTTAGCATCACTGTCGAAAACTTTAAAACTTACTAACCACCTAGTATTCAAAAAGATGGTGCCAAATTTTATCTTTATTAATCCAAGACAAAATAAGTGCGAAATTAAAATGAACATCCAATGCTGATATATTTAATCATCACATAGAATGATAAAAGTCTTGTCGAATAAACCACCGACTAAATCCAAAACCAAACCAAACTAATAGAGACTAATAACTCCCATATAATCTGAAAAGAAACTAAATAAATTGTAGGCCACATGCTCGAGATAAATGGATATGAATCCTTACACTAGGAATAGAAAAATAGATGCGTCTACCCAAATCCTACAACATGCACATCTGATGTAGCTGCGTATCCCTGGAATGAACTCACGATAGACTCACCCCTCAACTAATGTGCACACCTAATGCTTTCTTTATATTACCCCTAGTCATCTATCCCATAACTAGCTATTTATAAAATTCTTTCCTGACACACTACTCTAACCCGAGTATGTTTAAAATATGATCTATAAGTTAATTATCGCTTTAACTTAAACAATCGCATTTCCTTTAAATCCATATAACATTCACACTACTTATAATAAATACAGTTTTCTCCATATATTAGATTTTTCGTATATAATTATTTCTCCCATTATTTAAATAACACTATATTACAACATTTACACATATGTTGAATATATATATAATGCATCCTCTCGAGTAATACCGCACCGAATGTATTCTCTAAAGTGCTATCAAACCAGGCTACTCAGTCCCACCTGGAGTTTCGAGATAGCTATGGTCCTCCGAATCGGAACTTAAATAATAAACATAATGGAGGCGGTCATATTCCCTCGAGTATGACGACATCATCTCAATGCCCCACCACTGAAATTGGATGCAATTACCTGGGGATATACTCGCCCTACTCCTCAAGCTAGGGGATTCACCCTCATCTCGTAACCCCCCTCGATAGCACTAGAGTATATAAATTAAATAAATATCTAGTCACTGATATTTATAAGCACGCAATATATATATGCTATCACACTACCATATATAACCTATAAATTACATCCCGGCTTTACTGTGTAGAATGTCCATAGCACTTACCCAAAAATATTCCCGAGTCTATGGTCTGACTCTAATTAAATTAATTTACCCATTAATTTATTTTTATAATTTTTCCCAGTCTATGGTCCAACTCTAATTTAATTAATTTACTCAATAATTAAATTAATACCTTGCTATCTCTCAACCAATTTCCCGGACTCGCTCACTTGGCCCGAAATTTAATATGTGGAATTAAATGCCCAAATTTCATTTAATAAGTTTGACACGCCCTTATTTATTTATTCCAGTCTTAATGTCCTTCCCACATTAAATATAAAACAACCTTATACTGTTTGTCCCTAAAGTCCCAAACAATCCCAGGTTTTGGACGCTTCCTCGCTATACACAATTCTCCCCTAAATTTTAACCCAGGTCAATCAATACAGCAAAACAAAGTGGACCGAATTTTCCATCTCATTCGAATGAGGAACGGCATTGTTTGAACCACTGGTGATGTCATTTGAACAACTATCTGTGTCGTTGAAACCAGAGCACTGGTCATTCGAACGACATGCAACTTTTTCTCTCTCTTCGTCCAGAATCAGTTCTCTGCTATTAACAACCCTTACAACCTCTCTTACTCAGAAATCAAACCTATAATTTACACAGTTGGTTCTACGAATCAAAACAAACCCCATTATCTTTAAAACCTTTTTTTATCTCAAATTGTTAATAAAGACATGAATCCAAATGATTTTTCCACAACTTTTGCAGTCAATAACATCTCTAATTAACTTATAATTTCTTTACAATATAATATGAATTCATAAGCCCTATCGTATCAGTCCCTAAACTTGATTCGTAACATCCACAAATTTAAAACCCAATTTGTATTAACCCAACCCAAAATCATGTGTTTAACACCGACCATGTTATGAGTTGAAATCATCAATTTATATAAAAGAAAGTTTAGCCACTTGCCTTAGGATTTGTAGTGTCTGATTAATCCATTGGTGTAGAGATATGGTTTGTTGAAGAACACCTTCCTTGTTCTTCCTTTTGCATCCCAAGAGTTTTCCCTTTTTGCTCCTCTACATTCTCAGATTTCTCCCAATTATGTTATGGCTGTCCATAAATCCTGAACTTAGGATTTATCTTTAGTCATATGGGCCTAATTATAATGGCCCAAACACCTCCGTGGGCGCCTGGTTATGCCCAAAAACACCTCGTGACCCATTTACCACCCCCGGGTACACTTTTTCGACTTTCTCAGCCCATCCACTCGAAATTGACGTCCGAATTAATTTATAAAATTCCTTATCTCCCACCTAAATTAGTCTATATTCGACTCCCGACTGAGATAAATAAATGCCACCTCACTAATACACATTATGGCATAATTAAACTATTACTATTCACTTAGTAATTTGAAATTCATAAATATTAACCATTTAATCTCCCTATTAATATTTAAATAAATATTAACATAATCAATTCAATCAAATTATGACACACAAGTAATTTAAAATTTACCCGAATTAAATAAGTATTTAAATGCACGGAAATACGGGGTGTTACATTTATTTTATAACATATACATATATGAGAGTTCTCTGACTGGATACAATAGAGGGTGGAGGAGCGGATGATTTAAAAATGAAACACGTGTAATTGGGTTGAAAAGTCATAAGAGAACAAAACGTTATGACCCTTTCAACTTATCTTTTGGACCCATCCTCTCTCTTTCTCGCGTTAAACTCGGCGACAACACTACATTGGAGGAAGATTTCTTTGCTCTCTCTCTGATCATAAAAAATAGGTATATCAGTTATACCCTTCTCATTTAATTTAACATTGTTTACTTGGGCAATCTTTAGTTTGGATATGTTTTTATTTTTATTTTTATACTATTTTTTTTAAACCATCTATTAACATATCATTCAGTTAACATTGTTTACTTGGGCAATCTTTAGTTTAGATCCGTTTTTTATATTGGCATTTTTTTAAACCATCTATTAACAAATCACTTAAAAAAATACATGTTAGATTTTTTTTAAAGTCCAGATTATTTTTCAATACTATCAATATACATATTATCGACCAAATATTAATGTTGAGTTTTTTTTTTCTTTTTATTTCTTTTGCTATTTTTCCCCAAAAAATATTATCAACCAAGACATGGATTAAACACCATCATAAAATAATTTTTATATTGTTTTTTTTATTTATATTGTGTAGATCCGTTTTTTTATTACAATGCAAATTTTTTAATCCATGTTTAACGTGTATTTTTGTTGTTTGATGTTTTCATCAAAATTTAAGTACATTATTCCTAATTCAAGTACATTATTCCAAACAACAAAAATAATAATAATTATTTTTTTTAATTATTATTTATAGGTTTGGTTTAAATTGGATAACAACGAAGAAGGCACTTCTTCAAAGGTTCAAAAACCTTGCCTGTGGGATATATGCACATCGCCATATCTAGAACGACCAAGGCCATATTGTTTCATGCCAATTTCTACCCTACGAAAACCTAATCCACAGTCATAGAGGCGGTCTCGAAAACAAAAAAAATCATGTTCTGGAAATACCACAATGGATGTTAAATCCCAAAATTTACTACGACCAACTTCATAAGCCATGGAAAGGTGCTAAAAGTTTTTTTGATAAAAAATCTATTGATATGAGGCTTCCATTCTCTACGGTTGATAATGATATATTCTTCCACCCATTTGTAGGAGATTCTCCCATTTTAGAATTTGATATAGAATGGCCTTGTCTATTTGATCGACGGTGTGATCTTAAAGTGTATTGCTGGTGGCATGGAGTACCAATTCCACGATCTAGGTTTGCAAATTATTGTAAAGACAAAACTAAAGACAAACCAAAGTTAATCTCTCTATTGAAACATGACCCATCGTTAATATTGGGTTCATCACAAGATAGGTTTGAAGAATGAGTGTAATTATCAATTATACATCTCCGACCCCGAACTACCGGACTATAAAGATGTTGATCCAAATGGTGATTCCAGAAGTTACTTACCCAGGTGTCTACTGGAGAGGAATGCTGCAGATTGTTGTCACATGTGGAAGCCTATCTAATATTTAACTTTATTTATCATTTACGATTCTTACAATATTTTTCAGACTGCCAAACTGGTGATGAATATGTATTATTATTTATCCTTTATTAACATGTAATGGTCGGCTTAATTTGTTGCTTGATGCCTAATATGAATAAATTTATAAGTTAAAAAACCACATCCATCAAAATTCAAATACACTCATCCAAATTTTCTTACATTATCCAAGTTCAAATACATTCATTCAAAAAAAATAAAATGTAACCCAATTCATTCAATTCATTCAAACATAATATTACAAAGTTCATCATATCACATTATCCAAACAAAATGTAACATAGTTCATCCAAACAAAATAAAATGTAGTTCATCCAACTCCAAAAATCATCCACCATCTCCATCCAAATTACAGTGGTATTCCTGAAAAAGGAACGAAAAAGAGTAGACTAGTATGTAAAAATAAATAACTTACAAATTTTTAAATAACTTGGTAAATAGTAGTAATCACCTTTTGATGAATAACTGTCATCACCTTAGCTTTCATCGGGTCTTGTTGACATGAGGAATACCTACAAAAACATCCCAAGTCAGTTTCAATATTTCAGTTATAACTAAACTAATTAATGAAAAATATATAAGTTACTTATTAATTGTAACAACCCGAATTTTTTAAATGGGAATTTTAAAATTTATTTTGAAAATCGGAGAAAAATAAAATTTTTGGCTTAATTATTTTTAATAATTAAATATATTAGTTATTATATTCAAAATTCGAAAATCTATCTCAAAATACTCCTAATATTTGTATATGCAAGTCTTGGGGCATTTAGAAAAGTCATCAAAACATAAAACTCTTTAAGAGTCCTCAAAATAAAAAACTGTCTCGAAAAAAATATATATAAAAATATTCGACCGTCTGATCGAGCTGAATTTTTTTTGTGCAACTTCCTCTCCCCTTCAGCTACTACTCCCCTAAATTTCAGTCAATTCCAACGATCCGATCGTCCGGAATATTTTTTAGTGTTTGTATCTGATTATAAATCTTTTCTTAATCAAACTCTTAATAATTTATATATCCCAAAAAATTCATGGATTGACTTTTCTAATAAGTTTTTCATCAACTTTTCAGCCAGAGGACCTCTGCAAAATTATTCCATTTCATTTACAAACTTTAGCCCCAAACTTAATCAAGTGTTTGACTCAATATTTGAAGGCTTACTTGGTGTTTTCTCAACCTTGGGCTGGAACGAGTTTTGATTATTTTCGCGAGATGAACATGATGGTGCGATCAGATTTTTGGGTTGAAATTTGTTTGACGATTCATGGGATGATTTTGAGGTACGGGACTTACACAATATGCTCCTAATTTCTATCGAGAGTATTCTATTTGTTTTCTGTGTCAACTGCACTCCTGTTGAATTGTGATATTCATTAGAATCCTAAAAATCGTGGGAATGTATTATTTGATTCATTGAGATATATTATATTATTGATTTCAGCATAATGTCATGAGATTTTAATCTAGCATGGAGAATGGGCGCCTGCTAATAGTCCAAAAATCGTTATATGGCTTTGAGATGCCTACGGGGGCGAGGTGAGGCCTGGTGACCCATTGATGTGTTGTTGAGATATTAATATTGATATAATTCTTGAGTATTGCATTTGATTTTTATATGTGCATTCATATTGTTGCGATTTATTCATCGTGCTAATTATTTTTGAGCATTTAATCCTGTCATATTGTGTACTTCCTCGTATTTTCTTTTAGTTGCAGGGTAGCGTGGATTAGGAAGCTATGGACTATTTTGGAGAATTATTTTTGGAGTTTGGATTGGAAGATTTATTTTTTATGTATAAATTAGTGGTGTAATTTTTGTTGGGGAATTGTGTATTTTGGGAGAAACGTTATTATATATCATTATTGTGGAAATAGAGGAATTGTGGTTTTGTTATATTTAAATCGTGCAATTTAGATGCTTTATACTTATTGTTGATGGATTTAGTTTAGTTTTATCGCAGTAGCATGTTGCGTGTCGTTTCGGGCGCACAGGGCATTACAGATCGTATCGGATCTTAGGTATACGACAACCCTAAAAACTTTGGGTTTTGGGTCTAGCATGCGTGAGAGACGTGTTTTCTTTGGAGATAGAGTATTTTCGAAGACGTGTCAGGTATCAAGGTTGAGATTTGTGATCTTGATGCTAGAACGTATAGAATTGATTGAGGACTTTAGTGTTGTGATTTCTTGAAAATATAATCGAGTAGCATTTTATTTTCAAGCATTAGGCTACTCCGAATTTCGAGGGCGAAATTCCTTATTAGTGGGGAAGTATGTAACAACCCGAATTTTTTAAATGGAAATTTTTAAATTTATTTTGGAAATCGAAGAAAAATAAAATTTTGGGTTTAATTATTTTTATTAATTAAATATATTAGTTTTTATATTCGAAATTCGGAAAGCTATCTTAAAAGCCTCCTAATATTTGTATATATAAGTCTTGGGGAAAAGTCATCAAAACATAAAACTCTTTAAGAGTACTCAAAACATAAAAATCTCTAGAAAAAAATATATATAAAAATATTCAACCATCCGATCAAGATGGATTTTTTTTTGTGAAGCTTCCTCTCGTCTTCAGCTACTATGCTCAAATTTCATCCAATTCCAACTGATCGTATGGAATATTTTAGATGCTCCATAATTATTATTGATGGATTTATTTTAGTTTTATCGCATTAGCTTTCTTTAGAGATAGCGGATTTTTCAAGACGTGCCAGGCATCGAGGTTAAGATTTGTGATCTTGATGTGATAACGCGTAGAATTGATTGAGGACTTTAGTGTTGCAATTTTTTGGAAATATAAACGAGTAGCATTTTATTTTTGAGTGTTAGGCTACGTCGAATATCGAGGGCAAAATCTTTGTTAGTGGTGAAGTATGTAACAACCTGAATTTTTTAAATGGAAATTTTTAAATTTATTTTTGAAATCGGAGAAAAAAAAAATTTAGTTTAATTATTTTAATAATTAAATATATTAGTTTTTATATTCAAAATCTATCTCAAAACACTCCTAATATTTGTATATACAAATCTTGGGGCGTTTAGAAAAGTCATCAAAACATAAAACTCTTTAAGAGTCCTCAAAACATAAAACTCTATCGAAAAAAATATATAAAGATATTCGACCGTCCGATCGAGCTGAATTTTTTTCTGCAGATTACTCTCGTCTTCAGCTACTAGCCCCCAAATTTTAGCCAATTCCAACGGTCCGATCGTCCGAAATATCTTTTTTAGTGTTTGTATCTGATTATAACTTTTTTCTTAATCAAACTCTTGATGATTTATATATCACTAAAAATTCATGGCTTGGCTTTTAAAATCACTTTTTCATCAACTTTCCAACCAGAGGACCTCTCCAAAATTATTCCATTTCATGTACAAACTTTAGCCCCAAACTTAATTAAGTGTTTGACTCAATATTTGAAGGCTTATTTGGTGTTTTCTTGAGTTTGTTCTAGAACGAGTTTTGATTATTTTCACGAGAGGAACGTGATGGTGTGATCAGATTTTGAGGTTAAAATTTATGTGATGATTCATGTATTGATTTTGAGGTACGAGACTTACACAATATGCTCCCAATTTCTATCAAGAGTATTCCGATTTTTTTCTGTGTCAATTACACTCATGTTTAATTGTTATATTCATTGTAATCCTTAAAAATTGTTGGAATGTATTATTTGATTCATTGAGATATATTATATTGTTGATTTGAGCATAGTGTCGTGAAATTTTAACACGGCACGGAGAATGGGCGCCCGCCAATAGTCCAAAAACCGTTTTATGGATTTGAAATGCCTAGGGGAGGTTAGGTGAGGCCTAGTAACCCATTGATGAGTTGTTGAGAAATTAATATTGATATAATGCTGGAGTATTGAAGTTGATTTGTATATGTCCGCTCGTATTGTTGCGATTTATTCATCGTGCTAATTATTTTTGAGCATCTATTCCTTTAGTGGCCGGGTAGCGTGGATTGGGAAGCTATGGATCCCAGTATTTTCCTTTAGTGGCAAGGTAGCGTGGATTGGTAAGCAATGGACTATTTTGGAAAACTATTTTAGAGCTTGGATTGGAAGATTTATTTTTGATGTATAAATTACTGGTGTAATTTTTGTTGAAGAATTGGGTATTTTTGGGAGAAACATTATTGTAAATCATTATTGTGGAAATATCACAATTGTGGTTTTGTTATATTTAAACCGTGGAATTTATATGCTCTACACTTATTGTTAATTAATTTAGTTTACTTTTATCACAGTAGCACACCGTGTGTCGTTTCGGGCACGCGGGCTGTTACACTAATCAGTTATGTAATACCCCGCACATTTATGAGAAATTAAATTTAATAATTCAGTGTAAATTGGGAATTTGAGAAATCATAATGAATAGTAACTTTTGAGGATTTCAAGGATTAGATGAATTTCTATGGGTGTTATATTTACTTTTTGGATTAAGTAAATGAGCTGGAGTATTTTAATTATATGTCACAGCTGGGTAAAGTGACAGAGGATAATATTTTAAATAGAAATACCGCATTAAGTTGTGTGGGGTTAAATTAGTGATTTGCGGTCAAGTACCTCAGATGGATATTTAGAGTGTGTGGTTGGTCTCGGAACGGTCGAAACAGTCAGAATAGAGTATCCGGGGGTCGCAAATGAGTTTCAGAAATTTTTGGATTAAAAGGAACTCATAATTGAGTAAACGAGTCATTTTTGGGTTTAAAGGGATAAACCCTTAATTCTCTCCCATTTAAGGCATGAGAGAGTGGGAGAAGGAAAGAAAAAGAGAGAAAAGAAAGAGGAAAGGAAAGGAAGAGATAAAAGAGGAAGAAAAGGGAGCTTCGGTCCAAACTCCACGGGATTCGACTCGAGATCGTCAGATTTTATCCTCCAGGCAAGTGTGTACTTGCTTTATTTCATTTGGTGCACATATCTCATATTATAGATGGTATACTATATAATTTTTTGTTAAAACCCTTAAAATAAGTTTGGGTAATTTGAGTATGAGTTTATATATTTATGTAATGTAAACTCTTAATGATTTCTAATGTTAAAATCATGTAAATGAAGTGAAGAAATGAATTAAAATGGGGGAATTGGAAAAACTAGGGTTTATATGGGTTTTTAGGTTCTAATTAAAAAAAAATTGATGTAATCCCCCAATTGATTGATGTGTTAGTTAGAAATATTTGTTTAGGTGTTTGTTGTGTTGTTGGTTGAGATTAGAAACCATAAGAATGGAGTTTGGGGTGATATTTTGGGTGGTGGAAATTTTGGATTTCATCCAAAATGAACTTTGGCCCGCCTAACTGGTATGATCGGTCGAACTCGCCCCTATGGCCGATCGACTGCGGCCATGAAAAAGGTCTTACTGATTTTGCAGTTAGGCAAAATCCCAAACCGCGGTCGACCGGGGGTCCAGGGCCGGTTGATCAGTACTCTATTTTTAGCCCAAGATTTTGGAGATTAATACTCTTTCTCCCCTTTAAGTTTAAGATTAGGAAATTTTATATTAGAGTATTTAAGAGAGTTATGTTCTAAAGGAATTGAGGAATGTTGATTTAACCTTGGGTTATTTAAGAGGTTAATCCAGGGTGTGAACTTATTAAATGCTTAAGACATGTGTGAAATTTAGGGAATTTATGGGGTGAGACGTGGTGGGTATATTGTGTGATTTTTATTAGGGGTGAGACGTGGTGGGTATGTTTCGTCTCATTTATGGGGAGGAACTATGACCGCTTCCCAGACGTTGTGATTTATGACCGCGATGTTTGTGATATTGAGTCCGACCGCTGGTCTCTAGGATGGTATGTGAGTGACGCCCTGGAAGATGATAGAATTGAGAGACCGCATCCTCGAGTTATAGATCGTAGGGATGGTTATTATACTTATGTGTATAGTTTATTTCTTGTGCATTAGAACAAGATATTATATATCTATATTAGAGTAAAGAGATAAAATGGAAAAGGATGAATTCTCAGTCCGGGAGATTATATCCGGACGTGTATAATGATATGCATATAAAAGTTAGTATGATAATATATAATTATATATGTATCTATCTATCTATCTATCTATCTATATATCTATCTATCTATCTATCTATCTATCTATCTATCTATCTATCTATCTATCTATCTATCTATCTATCTATCTATATATAAATATATATATATGTATATTCATTGTGTACTGAGGGTGTAATGGATCTCGACAATCGACATTGCCAAGTAGTAGTGTATCGGAGGGTTCCTTGTTTGGATTTCACTTTGCGAGACACCCCACGCACGAACATGGCATAGTGTTGAGACTGGGGAGAAGTTTAGCCATTAGTACTCAGTATTACTTAGGACCTTTAAAGTTTGGGGGTGACGTATTAAGTTAGGCAGAGTAGCTTGACTAGGATGTTTATAGTGATACGCTAGGAGTGCACTATTAGAAGAGAGGTGAGGAGTATCTCATGGGAGTGCGATACCAATTTAAATATGAGATAAAACATATTTTCTAGAATAAATAATTTATGCACTTTCTAAATATTTTCACAACTCGGGCTCTGACCCGTTTCTATATTTTACCTCTTGCTACAGACATAGGGACGCCTGGATGAAGATTCCTTCGAGTCAGACACTTACTGCAGCAGCTGTGGATTCATGCAGGTTTTCTATAGACGCTTCTATCCTCGTAATATAGATAGGAGGTATTGTATAAACATTCGGGCTAATAACGTAATTGCTTTTATTAATTCTTTTACCGCCTTTTTAGTGCGGCATTCGATTTTTTTGTATTATTATTGAACCGAGTGTTCGGTTATTTTATTTCCTTTCAGTTTCATTTATATAAACTGTGTGAATGTTTTATTTGTGTAGTTTGTTTAAAAAGATTAGTTAAATGAAATTTTGACGCCAGCCTAATAGGTTATTAGTAATTAATTTCGTTTTCAACAATAATGCTAAGATTGAAACATATGTGACTCCTGTTTTAATTTGGTACAGGATTGATCGCCTGGTATTTTATTTGGTGGGGTGTTATAGATGGTATCAGAGCATCAGGTTCTAGTATCCTTAGGAATCTATGTGGACGCACTACATTTTCAACGTTGCTTTCGATTTGTTATAGAGTGTTATGATTAGGATTCTTGATTCCTCATGGGAGATTTCTTTCTCCTGCCACTTCATAAGATTATAGTAATCTTTTGTGCACTCGTTCGAGAATTGTGAGCTGATCGATGAAGGACGATCACAGAAGGCCATGGCAAGGGTAGCAGAAGGCAAGACTTACTTGGAGCAGTTAGTTGAAGTCGGAGACTAGGACGGCAGTAGCTCCCTATGGCATTTGTAAAGGATGGTTGCAATGACTACTAAAGAATAGTAGTTACGAGTATCTCAGTACCACTGTAGTAGAGAGTGGTACTAAAGTTGAATTACTCGGTGAAGCTAAGGGTTCGAAAGGGGTCTTTTATAAGGACCATAGTTTGAAGTTAATTCAGGTGAAGGAAGTGTAACATTAATCAGTGGGAGTAGAAGGCTCATAAGCTTTGACTTAGAAAAGGGTATGGAAATACCCAGATTTGAAAATTTGAGGTATGGATAAGTGAATTTTGTACTGAATCAAGGTAAGTAGAATGAAGAGAGGGTCCTTCCTGGGAATTATAAGCTCACTAGAGAAGCATTGCTAACACTTATGGAGAATGTGTGTGTTCGTGGACCCCATTGGTGGACATCCACATGGGGATATGTTTGAAATAGGGCTCTTAAAGCCGGTGGTGGAATTTCCTTTTCATGAAAAAGTTAAGGGGGACTAGTAAAGTGATTGTCGGGATCTCGGCTATGGAGTCCAAGATACTGATCACTTTAAAAAAGGGGTCAGAGTGAAACGAGACGGGGAATGCTGTAACATGGAACATAGAACCATGTCGTTAGTCATTTCTCAGTGGGAGTTCAGGGGCAAGAGTATGGTTCCTAGATAGGGAATTGATTAAAGTAATTTTTTGGTTCAGTTAGGGAAAGTGTACCATGTCCAGGAACCTTTTGGAGTAGCTAGGGAGATAGACAAGAATTTTACTATGAGTTTCACCTCAGCTCAAGGAGGTATGTTCTGTGTGATAAGATTGAGTCACAATAACTTATTAGCTCCAGATTCGTGTGTGTGGTATCGAGTTTACTAATAGTATCGATAACGTTATGTAGTATATGTTTATGTGTTTTTCCACGATAGAGGGAATCTATTTTCTTTCATTCGCTGTGAATAGAGGGTGTTAGTATTTTGAGTTTACATCAGATTGGTATTACTCGTTTTACGTGTGTTATACGAGTATGGTGTTAATTTGAGCATTGAATGATATTCGTTGTTCGGAGGGATAGCAGGCTAATGATTTAAAGACTATCGCGTATGCGGTTCCAAGGTGGAACAGGTTGTTGTTGCGACATCTCACCTGGATACAGGTTGAGTTCCCCTTTATTATATGAATAGATGAAACTTCGATGAGTAGGTGTTTCTTTATCATGATACGAGTGCGTGGTGACCTTATAGATATGATTTAAGGTATGGAGGGTCAATTGTTGAGTTGTGAGTTTAAACTCATTATTGTGTGCATAAGGACTTAGTGTTAGTGCGAGCGCTTAGTGGTGTGTCTACTGGACAAAGATAAGAGTTCAGACCAAATTTTGTTGAAAGAGGGGATAGGGTTATCCCAGTTGCATATTTGAAGCTGACGGACCTCCACGATCGACAAAGTTAAGTAGTAGTGAATGGCAGTGGTTCCTTGCTTGGATTTCGCTTTGCGAGATGCTCCACGCATTAAACTTAACGAAGTCAGGGGGTGGAGAAATGTTATAGGATGCTAGGTTGTTGGTTTTGTCGATAAGTCATATAGTGTGGAGGAAACACTATAGACTGAGGGCCACATGATGATGGTATGCTTATGGAAATATAAGTGCTACGGAGAAGAACTAAAGTGGTCATCTCACCACAAATGGGTGGGTGAAGTAGGACTTAGATAAACTGAATTGAGACTTATAACCAGGCCTTAATGAAATGGAAAATTTTGGAGGAATTATGTTTTAGGTATGATGTTCGTAACGCTTTTGCAGAGAGTTGATGCCTCGATTCGTCAGACTTTCCTTTTCGCATAGTTGGAAGGATAGAATGGTAGAGGTACGTGAGTAGATTACCGAGTTAGGATTTAGGACGTCCCGCTGGTGTGCCTTAGGCCAATATATCTCGATGACCGATGATGCGAGGGAGTAGTGTAACGGAACGGTTCCTTGTCTGGATTTCTCTTTGCGAGACGTCCCACACATGAAACTGCGCACATGTCAAAAGTTGAGAGAGGTCTTGGGCACCAGGGACATAGTTAGAATAATACTTTTTTACATATGTAGGAAACTCTTCGATCTTAGGGTTATTAGGAAGTAAGACCAGAAGACTTAGTGGCTCCGATATAGGAAGACTATGGGAAGTAAACCTCATAAGGAAGGTTAGTTAATTTTGCGGGTTGGGGAAAACCCATTTATGAGTATTACACTGAGGAAAGAAGGCCCATTTTTGAGAGAGAGTGTATGCGTCGGAAGTTTACAATAATTGTGCAAAGAACCATGGGTTATAAGGTGTGTGAAGCACCTTATACTCTTGCCTCACTTGAGTCAGTATTGTATAAGTGCTCATCTAATTTGGAAATAGTGACAAAATTGTGTCATTTCCTAGAAACCAAAGAACCTCAAAGATTGGTTTTCAATTTACTCATCTTGCTTGATTGATCAAGTTATATTTACTGACACTCACACACATTAGAATTGCATTCATACATTGCATATTGCATACAATTGAGTGTGTATATGTTGAGTGTGTTGAAATCCCTCAAATTGATTTTTAATACTTTTGGGGAATTTTATTAACTTTTAAAATAAGTTTTTTTCTTAATTAAAATTTGGTTTGAAAAGTATTGGGGTCAATCTGCTATTCTGGATTGTTGGTTTTATTGGCTGAAAGTTCATCATGGTTGAAACCGAAAGCGCTAGAGACTATAAGGGGTGTTGTGTAATTATTTTAGACGCGCATTTTATTTTCAATCAAATGTCTACACCTGTCAGGCTGATATCGACCCATTTTGTGTTTCTCTGTGAGACATTAGTTGTGTGTCTTTCCAGCCCTTGGATTGGTTTTAATGAATGATCTGCATGCGTTCCTAGTCTATCCTGGTGAAACCTTCCTAAGCCAATCAGAAGCATTTTAACCACCTCCACTATTTAAACCATTGGATCAAAGTCAATCCTCCAAGTTAAATCATAGCCGTTGATTTTGAACTTATTTCTCGAATATTCTCAGCCTCCTAAAAAAGGAACCCTACCCTCAGCCAAATGAGACTTTTGACACTTCGTTTCATTCGAGTGAGAGAAGAGAGAAAAGAGAGAAGAGAGAAGAGAGAGAGAGAAACCAGAGTTAGGAAACCCTAACCCTAAATCGTCCAAAACTATTTTCAAACCATAACCTCTTTTAAAACCAGTATATACCAAACACAATCTTGAGTGTTTGAGAGTTTTTGAGTGATTGGTTTGTTAGTTTTGTTGCCGTAACCTCTTCGTTCTCAGATCTTGTTATCAACTTAAACATTTGATTAGATCTGTGTTTCTACTTTTATATAAAACTTAGATCAAGTCGTTGCATGTTATATTACACATAGATATGCATATATACTTTCTCATCTTGAGAAAAATTTTGTTGGTTTGTTTCTGTAAATGTTTTTAACTTCAAAATCAACAAAATATTTTTTTGTTTCTAGTTCTTTTGAAGCAAGACCTTTGACCTAGTTAAGAATCGCAGTTGGCGGTTTTCAATATCAAAAATATTTTCAAAACCCTGAGATTGATTAAGATCATGAAACGTCTTCCGAGCAAGATAACCGTGGATTCTGGGATTATAATAAAGGTCAAATAAGGTTTAAGTTTTCTAAGAAGAGAGAGATAGAAAATCACGGCATATAGATTTTATATGTAATTTGATAGGACTGTTTGTATTAAATAAATGTGTGTGTGTGTATGTGTATGTGTGTGTGTGTGTGTGTGTGTCCATGCATGTGTTAGAAAGCACCTTCACAAACACTATCACCCTACCACACTAAAAGTGTTGGTAATAAGATCTCAAGAACAAGAGTCGACGTAAATAACTTGAACAAATTGGAAGTTAGTAAACTGAAGAACAACATCAACAAACAGAACTGCAGAGAAGTCATAAGGACACCAGTGCGTACATTCCTAAACTTGTACAGGTCTGATTTGTGTGCATGTGTGTTATATAGTTTGTAATTGTTATAATTTGTTTTAGTGGAATTTTTGGTTTTCTGCGTAGAGGGAGTCGTGGATGTTTCCTCAGTTGGGTGAGGTTTTACCACGTTAAAAATCCTTGTTCTTAATCTTTCTACATATCCTCATCTAATTCTTATGGTTGTGCTGAGTTTAAGTTTTTCAACCGATTTCCTAAACCTATTAACAAATCTTGAACAGATCTCGTACATATTTTGTTAAACACCTCTTGTGATTAATTTGATTTGGTTTTAAGAAAAGATTTTATTCAAAAAACAGTTCGGATTTACTTAAATAGTTTAATTTTATATTAAACGGCTTTAGTAACAGTATTTCAATTGGTATTAGAGATTTGTAAACTTCTTTTAAAAAGATCTTGTGTTTCTAAAATTGTTTTCGAAAAATCAAACATGGACGAGAAAAATTTAAGATTTGGTAACTTGACCAGGCCTCCCATCTTTGATGGAACCAATTTTTCTTACTGGAAAGTAAGGATGATAGCTTTCATTCAAGGAACTTCGGGAGATGTTGCCTGGGACATTATTGAGAATGGAACATTTATCCTACTAAACCAGCCACTGAAGGAAGTAATGAGAGGGTTAAGAAAGTGTTAAGTGAGTTCACATAAGAAGAGAAGCAAGTTTCTCGCAACAATAACAAAGGAAAGAATGCCATATTTAGGTCAATAAATGAACATGAGTTCAAAAGAATCTCATCCTGTACCACTTCTAAGGAAGTTTGGGACACTTTGGTTATTGCTCATGAAGGTGACACTAGAGTTAAGGATGCTAAAACACAAATGCTCATTCAACAGTATAACTCGTTAATAATGTCTGACTCTAAGTCATTTGATGACTTTTATATGAACTTGACTGATATTGTGACCAAACTGCATGCTAATGGGAAAACATATGACAGACTTGAAATTGTATTTAAAATTCTGAGATCATTACCACAGAAATTTGACAACAAAAGATATGCTATTGAGGAAATGTGTGACCAAAAGCTCACTCCTGAATTACTCAGTAGTAAACTAAGAATTGTGGAAATGGAATTAGAATTTAAGAAACAATTGACCCAGTCCCATAGGAAACAGACTAGTTCCAATCTAAGTGTTTCTTCTAAGATAATTAAGCCTGAGCTTAACATTCCTAATTATGACACTGATGAGGAATGTGACATAGAGAGTTTGGACAATCAGTTTGCCTTAATGTCAAAACAGTTTAAGAAAATTATAAAGTTTATAAATAACATGGCAAGCAAACAAGGCAAGTCCAATTATCCATCTCACTTTAACCATAAACCTCATGAGAAAGGTCATGACAAACATCACAAGAACATTCATGCTAGACCTAACAAAGACCTTAAGAAGATTGAATGCTTTAGATGTGGAAAACTAGAACACATTGCACAAGACTGTAGAGTTAACTTGAACACTAATAATAAGCACACTAGGGGCAATATTTGTAAGACATGGGATGATTCAAACGACTCTGAAAATGAGGAACCTGAGTCATCTGATGCTTTTGATCCTTGCATGTCTTTATTTGCCAATATTATCTATAATGATGATATACGTGTGCCTGTTAGTGAGGATGAATTTAGCAATTCTACTTCTATTGTTTTGAATCATGTTGTTACTGTTTTAGATGCTTTAATTACTGATAACATTGCTATTTCTACCACGGGGTGTGTGAGTCAAAGGGAAAGCGATAATGACGATGTCAATAGGTGTGTGAGTCCAAGAATTGAAGCCTTAGGGGTCACTTCACACACTACACTTAGTGACCCGAACACTGAAGACCTCCCTGATATTCACACACTTTATGCAAAAACTCTCAAGAAAAGCACTAGACTAGAGAAGATAGTGAAAGATCTCCCTAAGAAACTAGAAGATCTAAGTCTGATGGTCAAACTTAATACTGAAGAGTATACTACCCAATGTCTTACTCATTAAAGTGAAATCAAAATGTTTGATCAAAAACTAAAAACTTTAACTGAAACAAATGAAACTCTGGAGAAAAAATACAAAGGGACATTGTTAAAATTGGAACAAACAAAGGAAAAGACAGCAACTGTTTTCAAAAAATTTACAAAATTCGAAAATAACTCAACCTATTTTGATGGTTTTATTGTTGATTCAAAAATAAATTCCGATGATCGAACTGGAATAGGGTTTTGTCCTAATTTAAAGACATAAAAAAAATCTTTTGAATATATCAAGTTTGTGTCAGGAGGTAAAAGACCTATTGAAACCTGCCCAGATTTTCATTCTCTAAAAATTGAGTTTCATTCAAAACATCAAAGGTTTGATATTGGAGAACCAAGTTACACTAAACATGAAAGTTCAACTAAGGCTAAATATATATGTCCCTCAATTAGGAAGAGTGAATCTACCTTCAAAACTATTCTATCTAGGAATAGGGTTCAACCTCAAAATTCCTTAAAGCCTATGTTTACAGACTTTCCTAAGGAGATACCAACTTCGAGCAACCTTTATTGCTCATACTGCGATATATACGATCATTATTTTGATGGATGATATGCTAGAAGACTAGTTAAACATGTCTGTAACCCTCCTATTTATCAAAACATTAACTATTCTACGAGAAGCCGTAACAATTATGTTCTTCCTAGATAACTAGACAAAAACTCTAACTATAGGAAAAGAAAGACCAAACCTAAAAGAACATTTCCTAGAAGGATTCCTAATCACTTTCCTAAAATAAATGCTCACGTGTTTCATAAAAGTCAAAACCATGCGCAAAATATTTTTCAACAAAAATCGAATGCTCGCAAATTTTATCAATTGAGAGGAAATAAGCGCAAAATGAAAACAAGAGAAATTTGGGTTAGAAAAGATGACCTATTACCCCAGATTAAGTGTAACATTGTTATTACTGCTTTAAAAGATGAACGAACATCTTCTGGTTGGTATTTAGATTCTGGACGTCCCAAACACATGACTGGTGATGATACAAAACTCTTAAACAAAACCAGCTTTGCTGGAGGAAAAGTTATTTATGATGATGGAGTATCATCTCAAATCATAGGTAAAGTAACTATCCAAGAAGAAGGACTACTTGTTCTTGAAAATGTTCTTCTAGTCAAAGGTCTCAAGGATAATCTACTTAGTATTTTACAATTTTGTGCCTCAGATCATATTGTTACCTTTTCAAAGAACAATTGCAAAATTTTAAATGAAAAGGGTGAATGCCTAATTATAGGATTCAGGACTCGTGACAATTGCTATACTGTCATGAATAGTTCTAAAATCTGTAATGTTGCCAGAATGGATGACAATGAGATATGGCATAACAGAATGGGTCACATAAATTACGATAATCTTAGTAGATTGACTTCTCAAGCAATAGTTAGAGGAGTTTGAAAAATTAAACCCATTTCTAATATTGTAGGTGGTCCCTATCAGGAAGGAAAAATTGTTAAGGCACCTCACAAGAAGGTCAAAGATATCCTTACCTCTAACCCATTGGAGCTCATCCATATGGACCTAATGGATCCCTCCCAAACTATTAGTCTCTGTGGACACATTTACATTATTGTTATGGTTGATGACTTCACTAGATTCACTTGGGTAGCCTTCTTAAGACAAAAGTCAGATACTTTCCAAACTTTTTTAAAAATACTTCTTTGAATTGAAAATGAAAAGGACACTTAGGTAAATAGAATTCGTAGCGATAGAGGTGGAGAATTCAAAGACACTGGTATAATAGAGTACTTTAACTATAATGGTTACAAACATGAGTTTAGTGATCCTAAGACTCCTCAACAAAATGGTATCGCTAAAAGAAAGAAACGTACACTTCAAGAGATGGCACGTGTTATGTTACATGCCAAGAGTTTACCTAAATATTTTTGGGTAGAAGCTATTCGTACTGCGTGTCACATCATCAATAGGGTCTAGCTTAGAAAGAATTCTAAAAAAACTCCTTATGAACTTTGGTATAAGAAAAAACCCAATCTTAAGTACTTTAGAACCTTTGGTAGTACTTGTTATGTCTGCAAAGACAGAGATCACTTATCCAAATTTGAGAGCAGGGGAGATAAATCTATTTTTCTAGGATACTCGCCTAACAGTAGAGCCTACCGCGTTTATAATCTTTGCACTAAGACCATAATGGAATCCATAAATGTAATTGTAAGTGACACTACTGTAGAGAGTAAGACTGAAGAATCTACTATTATGGAAGAGCCTACAAATGTTTTAGAAAATATCTCTCCATAAATTGATGATTCCTTACCAATTGAGACACCTGAAGTACCTAACTGGGTTTCTAAAGACCATCCTATAGATAACTTTATTGGTAATCCTAGTGAGCCTGTGCGTACAAGATCTCAATTAAGAAATTATGCGCATTATGCATGTTTTGTCTCCCTAGTGGAACCAAAGAATGTAAATGAGGCATTGAATGACTCTCACTCGATTTCTGCTATGCAAGAAGGACTTTTTCAATTTGTCATTCATGATGTTTGGTATCTTGTACCTAGGCCTAATCACAAAAAGGTTATTGGCACACGTTGGATAGTTAAAAATAAATTTGATGAAAGTGGGATAATCATTAGAAATAAAACTAGATTAGTTGCCCAAAGATATTCTCAAATTGAAGGAATAGATTTTAACGAGACTTTTCCTCCTGTTACTTGTTTAGAATCTGTTCGTCTTCTCTTTGCCATAGCTTGATACTTGCACTTTACACTTTACCAAATGGATGTCAAATGTGCATTCCTTAATGGAATATTGACTGAGGAGACCTATGCAGAACAACCAAAAGGGTTCATTGACCCTCAATATCCAAATCATGTATTTCGTCTTAAAAAGGCTTTGTGTGGCCTAAAACAAGCGCCTAGAGCCTGGTATGAGCGCCTTTCCAATTTTATCTTAGATAAAGGTTTTAAGAGAGGAGGAAATGATCAAACTCTTTTTGTCAAATATTTTGACAAACATATCATTATAGCTCAAGTATATGTTGACGATATCATCTTTGGATCAACTTCTCCCTCAGGAGTTAAATCCTTTTCTGAAATTATGCATAAAGAATTTCAAATGTCTCTTATGGGGGAGTTGCAATTTTTCTTGGGTCTTCAAGTCAAACAAAATTCAGAAGGATTATTTGTTTCACAATCTAAATACACATTAGAGATTGTCAAAAAATTCGGTCTTGAGAGTGCTAAAGACGCTAAAACTCCCATGAGTACTACGGTCAAACTATCTAAAGATGAAACTGGAAAATCTATAAATCCAACTATATATCGTAGTATGATAGGAACCTTGCTATACCTTACTGCCTCGCGTCCTGATATAATGTACATTGTTTGTGTTTGTGCTCGTTATCAAAACAATCCTAAAGAGAGCCACCTATCTTATGTTAAAAGAATTATTAAATACGTAAAAGGCACTCGGAATCTAGGACTTTGGTACACTAGTGATACATCTAGCACAATAATCGGGTACACTAATGCTGACTGGGCTGGGTGTACTGATGACAGTAAAAGCCCATCAGGAGCATGTTATTATATATGTAATAATTTGGTAGGATGGAGTAGTAAGAAACAAAACTGCACTTCCCTATCAACAGTTGAATCTGAATACATAGCCACTAGAAGCTGTTGTGCTCAATTACTTTGGATTAAACAATTACTAAGTGATTATGGTATTAAAGAAAAATAATTGCATCTCTATTGTGATAATCAAAGTGCAATCAATATCTCTAAAAATCCTGTTCAACACTCGCGAACAAAACACATAAAAATAAGACATCACTTTATACGCGAATTTATTGAAACTAAGGAATTAGAAATTAATTATCTTCCTACTGATTTGCAACTCGCAGATATGTTTACCAAACCTTTGGATTACAATAGATTAATTTTTTTGCGTAAACCAATAGGTATGGTTTGTGCTGATTAATCTCTTTGGCCTCCATATGTTTTTTCCTTTGTCTATTTAAGACAAAATGGGGGAGAAATTTGAGTCTTATGATTCTTTTTACATATTCTAAAAAGCTTGATCTTAGTGATTAATTGCAGGATTCTGTACAGTTATTCTCAACAGTTGTAATAGAGTATTTAATTGTAATTAGTTGAGTTATGTACTTTTCTTTTCTAGGAAATGGGTAGATAGAATTTCTATAGGAATAGTTTTTTCTTATTTTTGTTGCCTTACGAGTCCTAGATGACTCAAAGGAAATTTTGTCTCATATTTCCAAAGGGGGAGATTGAAGCACCTTATACTCTTGACTCACTTGAGTATGTATTGTATAAGTGTTCATCTAGTTTGGAAATAGTGATAAAATTGTGTCATTTCCTAGAAACCAAAGAACCTCAGAGATTGGTTTTCAATTTATTCATCTTGCTTGATTGATCAATGTATATTTACCAACACTCACACACATTAGAATTGCATTCATACATTTCATATTGCATATAATTGAATGTGTATATGTTGAGTGTGTTTAAATCCCTCAAATTGATTTTTAATACTTTGGGGGAATTTTATTAACTTTTAAAATAAGTTTTTTTCTTAATTAAAATTTGGTTTTAAAAGTATTGGGGTCAATCTGCTATTCTGGATTGTTGGTTTTATTTGGCTGAAAGTTCATCAGGGTAGAAATCGAAAGCGCTAGAGACTATAAGGGGTGCTGTGTAATTATTTCCGATGCGCGTTTAATTTCTAATCAAATGCCTACACCTATCTGTGAGACATTAGATGTGAGTCTTTCCATCCCTTGGATTGGTTTTAATCAATGATCTGCATGCGTTCTTAGTCCTTCCTAGGGAAACCCTCTTAAGGCAATCAGCAGCATTTTAACCATCGCCTCTGTTTAAACCATTGGATCAAAGTCAATCCTCCAAGACTAAATCATAGCCATTGATTTTGAACTGATTTCTCGAATCTTCTCAGCCTCCTATAAAAGGAACCCTACCCTCAGCCAAATGAGACTTTTGCCACTTCGTTTCATTCGAGTGGGAGAAGAGAAAAGAGAGAGAGAGGAACCAGAGTTAGGAAACCCTAACCCTAAATCGTCCAAAACTATTTTCAAACCATAACCTCATTCAAAACTAGTATATACCAAACACAATCTTGAGTGTTTGAGAGTTTTTGAGTGATTGGTTTGTTAGTTTTGTTGCTTTAACCTCTTCGTTCTTAGATCTTGTTATCAACTTAAACATTTGATTAGATCTATGTTTCTAATTTTGTAGAAAACTTAGATCTAGTCGTTTCATGTTATATTACACATCGATCTTCATATATAGTTTCTCATCTTGAGAAAATTTTCGTTGATTTGTTTCTATAAATGTTTTTAACATCAAAATCAACAAAATATTTTTTTGTTTCTAGTTCTTTTGAAGCAAGACCTTTGTCCTAGTTAAGATTCGTACTTGGTGGTTTTCAATCTCAAAAATATTTTCAAAACCCTGAGATTGATTAAGATCACGAAACGTCTTCCGAGCAAGATAACCGTGGATTCTGGGATTATAATAAAGGTCAAATAAGGTTTTAGTTTTCTAAGAAGAGAGAGATAGAAAATCACAGCATATAGATCTTATATGTAATTTGATAGGACCGTTTGTATTAAATAAGAGTGTGTGTGTGTGTGTGTGTGTGTGTGTGTGTGTGTGTGTGTGTGTGTGTTTGTGTGTGTGGATGAATGTGTTAGAAAGCACCTTCACAAACACTATAACCCTACACACTAAAAGTGTTGGTAATAAGATCTTAAGAACAAGAATCGACATAAAGAACTTGAACAAATTGGAAGTTAGCAAACTGAAGAACAACATCAACAAAGAGAACTGCAGAGAAGTTATAAGGACACCAGTGGGTACATTCCTAAACTTGTATAGTTCTGATTTGTGTGCATGTGTGTTATATAGTTTGTAACTGTTATAATTTGTTTTAGTGGAATTTTTGGTTTACTGCGTAGAGGGAGTCGTGGATGTTTACTCAGTTGGGTGAGGTTTTACCACGTTAAAAATCCCTGTTCTTAATCTTTCTACATCTCCTCATATAATTCTTATGGTTATGCTGAGTTTAAGTTTTTAAACTGATTTGCTAAACCTGTTAACCAATCTTGAACAAATCTCGTACATATTTTGTTAAACACCACTTGTGATTAATTTGATTTGGTTTTAAGAAAAGTGTTTCTTCAAAAAATAGTTCGGAGTTACTTAAATAGTCTAATTTTATATTAAACAGCTTTAGTAACAGTATTTCAGTGTGGGTACCTTGGTATGTTGGTTTTATATACCGCATGGAATTGAAGGGGCGTAGTATATAAGTTGAAGATTATTCTGTGAGGCAGTCATAAATGGATTTGGAGTGTGTTGGATGGAATGTCGTACGAGGTATGCCATAATCCAAATGTTTAGGGCAATAAGAGGTAGCATGCCAAAGATACACAATGATAATGGTGGGAATAATCAAGTGTTAGAGTAATTTCCTTTTTATAGGAAATTTGATATCCTGTTATAATTCAGTGGACGTGTAGAATCGTGATTCTACGGTGAGATTTAGACATTAGAACGACGACAATAGGCTTTTTTTCTTTATATGTGGTGCTAGAAATGAGGTAGTGTTATGGCATATAGGATATTTGGTTATGCTAGTGCGTTATAGTATGAACCTCAAGCCAGGTGGGTACTGAATGAGTGTATGGTCGAGGTGTGATTAGTGATCCTAGGTTGGTAGTACTGGTCATATCCGAATTTCATGGACGAATTTCCGTTGTAAGGGGGGGGGAGTATGTAATACCCCGCACGTTTATGTGAAATTAAATTTAATAATTCAGTGTAAATTGGGAATTTGAGAAATTATTGTGAATAGTAACTTTTGAGGATTTCAAGGATTAGATAATTTTCGATGGGTGTTGTATTTACTTTTGGGATTAAGTAAATGAGTTGGAGTATTTTAGTTATATATCGCAACCTGGTAAAGCGACAGACGATAATATTTTAAATGGAAATATCGCATTAAGTTGTGTGGGGTTAAATTAGTGATTTGTGGTCAAGTACCTCGGATGGAGATTTCGAGTGAGCCGTTGGTCTCAGAACAGTCGAGATAGTCAGAATAGAGTATCCGAGGGTCGCAAATGAGTTTCAGAAATTTTTGGATTAAAAGGAACTCGTAATTGAGTGAACGAGTCAGTTTTGGGTTTAAAGGGATAAACCCTTAATTCTCTCCTATTTAAGGCATGAAAGAGTGGGATAAGGAAAGAAAAAGAGAGAAAAGAAAGAGGAAAGGAAAGGAAGAGAGAAAAGAGGAAGAAAAGGGAGATTCGGGCCAAACTGCACGGGATTCGACTCGAGATCGTCGGATTTTATCCTCCAAGCAAGTGTGTACTTGCTTTATTTCATTTTGTGCACATATCTCATATTATAGATGGTAAAGTATATAATTTTTGGTTAAAACCCTTAAAATAAGTTTGGGTAATTTGAGTATGAGTTTATAAATTGATGTAATGTAAACTCTTAATGATTTCTAATGTTAAAATCATGTAAATGGAAGAAATGAATTAAAATGGGAGAATTGAAAAAATTATGGGTTTTTAGGTTCTAATCCAAGAAAAATTGATGTAATCCCCCAATTGATTGATGTGTTAGCTAGAAATCTATGTTTTTGTGTTTGTTGTGTTGTTTGTTGAGATTAGAAACCATAAGAATGGAGTTTGGGGGTGATATTTTGGGTGGTGGAAATTTTGGATTTCGTCCAAAATGGACTTTGGCCGACCTAACTGGTATGACCTATCAACCGCGCCCCTCTAGACGGTCGAAGTCACCCACGAAAAAGGACCTACTGATTTTGTAGTTAGGCAAAATACCAAATTGCGGTCGATCGGGGGTCCAGGGCCGATCGACCGGTACTCTGTTTTCAGCCGAAGATGTTGGAGATTAATACTCTTTCTCCCCTTTAAGTTTAAGTTTAGGAACTTTTATATTATAGTATTTAAGAGAGTTATGTTCTAAAGGATTTGAGGAATGTCGTTTTAACATTGGGTTATTTAAGAGGTTAATCCAAGGTATGTACTTATTAAATGCTTAAGACGTGAGTGAAAATTGGAGAATTTATTCGGTAAGCACATACGGGTATATTTATTTGGATGGAATAGAAATGGGTCATCTGTAATTGGGTAAAATTGTACGAGGCGACTAGGATGGAAATTTGGGATTATACTTAGTTTGTTTGTGTAAATTGGTATAGTTGGAGAAATTATATAAATCCTTAAACGAGAATGACATACATATTATTTATCAAGTGAGGAAATACTTTTGGGTTTAGTATAATGAGTATGCGAGTACTTGAATGTTATTAATTGCGAGAACCTTTGGTATCAGTATGTGTGATTGACCATTAGGGCCATTTATATGTGAGGTACGATGTAGGATATATATGCAATGTGATACTGTGTATATATATATATATATATATATATATATATATATATATATATATATATATATATATATATATATATATATATATCAATGTGTGGATGGTATATATATATTTATGTGAAGCATACCCCCTCTAATGCTATCATGGGAAGTTATGCGATGTGGGTGAGGCCCCTGGCTTGAGGAGCAGGGAGCAATAGTCCCTAGGTCGTAGCGGCCATTGTTATATTGTGTGATTTTTATTAGGGGTGAGACGTGGTGGGTATGTTTCGTCTCATTTTCGGGGAGGAACTATAACTTCTTCCCAAACATTGTGATTTATGACCGCGATGTCTGTGATATTGAGTCCGATCGCTGGTCCCCACGATGGTATGTGAGTGATGGCCTGGAAGATGATAGCATTGAGAGACCGTATCCTCGATTTATAACCCGTAGGGATGGTTATTATACTTGTGTGTATAGTATATTACTTTTACATGAGAACAAGATATTATATATCTCTATTAGAGTAAAGAGATAAAATGGAAAAAGATCAATTCTCAGTCCGAGAGATTATATCCGGATGTGTATAATGATATGCATATAAAAGTTAGTATGATAATATATATAATTATATATATATATATATATATATATATATATAAGTATATGCGTTGTGTACTGAGGGTGTAATGGATCTCGACAATCGACATTGCCAAGTAGTAGTATATCGGGGGGGTTTCTTATTTGGATTTCGCTTCGTGAAACACCCCACGCACGAACATGGCATAGTGTTGAGACTGGGGAGAAGTTTAGCCCTTAGTACTCAGTATTACTTAGTACCTTTAGAGTTTGGGGGTGACGTATTAAGTTAGGTAGAGTAGCTTGACTAGGATGTTTAGAGTGATATGCTAGGAGTTCACTAATAGAAGAGAGGTCAGGAGTATCTCATGGGAGTGCGATACCAATTTAAATATGAGATAAAACATATTTTCCAGAATAAAGCTTTTATGCACTTGCTAAATATTTTCACAACTCGGGCTCTGACCCGTTTCTATATTTTCCCTCTTGCTATATATTATATATATAGGTGTCCAGACACAGGGACGCCTAGATGACGATTCCTTCGAGTCAGACGCTTACTGCAGCAGCTGTGGATGCATGCAGGTTTTCTATAGACACTTCTATCCTTGTAATCTAGATAGGAGGTATTGTGTAAACATTCGGGATAATAACCCAATTTCTTTTATTAATTCTTTTATCGCCTTTTTAGTGCGGCATTCGATTTGGTTGTATTATTGTTGAACCGAGTGTTTGGTTATTTTATTTCCTTTCAGTTTCATTTATATAAACTGTGTGAATGTTTTATTTGTGTAGTTTGTTTAAAAAGATTAGTAATAAAATTTTGACGCCAACCTAATAGGTTATTAGTAATTAATTTTGTTTTCGACAGTGATGCTAAGAATGAACCATATGCGAATCTTGTTTTAATTTGGTACAGGGGTTATCGCCCGGTATTTTATTAGGCGGAGTGTCACATTAACATTGGGAAATTTGTTTTATCATGTGATTAGACAACCAAATAGCATTTATTACACTTTCTTGATTTATAACTTTTGGGCTTCCATAATGCTTTCTCCTTACCTCCTTTCAACCTTTTACCACACACCTTTGACTGGACTTGGCTTGGTTTAATGTAGTAATTTCCACTAGCATTTACCAAAGCATGAACCCTAGGCATCTCATTTCTTGATTTGAACTGAATTCCATTTTATTTAAATTATCACGCATAGAAGCCAAATCGTCGATATATTCTTTTGAGGCTTCTTGACTAGTAAGGGACTTATCAACCTCATATCATTCCATTTGAATTAATTGAGACTTATTTACTAGATACGATTTACCATCAACAATTTCACAACCAATATCATCCACTACCACCTCATATTTTCCCGCTTTGGTCCACCTACTCAAAATATATTGATCGTAATTTTTCATAATCATGCATTTTGTGCAACTACCCCAAAACATGTTGACAAGGAATTCTGGAGCATTCAAATTGTTTACAAGTACAAGAGGAGAAATCTAGTATCTTGTCATATTTTGTAACCCACAAATTTGATTTCTGAATCTTGATCAAACAATGGCTTTCGTCCTCTTTAACATGCCAAACAAATTAATCAAGGGTCTCATCACTCAAAAATGCGCAAGCAAATATTATAGTTTCACCACGATTATTAACCCCCATTAATGGTACAAATTTCAAACCATATCAGTTAGTGTTGTATGTTGTGTCAAAAATGACCACACCCCCAAAAACATTGTATGCATGTCTCGAGGTGGCATCAACCCAAAAATAATGGCTAATTTTGTTTTCATCATTTTCCTCAATCTTAAAATAAAATGACGATTTTTTCGATTGTTCTAATATCAAGTACTCGTGAAGCATATCCCCATCATGCCCCTTTCACTCCTTGCATTTATCCTTTTTGTGGTTATACAAATCTCATTGTGTACATCCCATATTTTCAAAGCCTCTCGCTTGCAACCCAAGTAAAATTCTTGAAGTTTTGGAATATTAACCATGTCTAGTTGTTGAGTCAATGAGATACTTGGCGGTGGGAACACAATAAATGTATTTTTCTTGGAGTGGCTAATGTGTGACAATGGCCCTCAATAAAAACACTAACTTCATATAAACTATTTTGGGGCATCACAATAGCAAGTTTAGCATTGCAACAAACTTTAATCGATTTAACTCCCCGTAATTTTAATGATTTTTACAATGGGAATTAAATAGATTAATTACATTATATTTGGAAAATTAATTCGATAAAATAAATATTAACTATGGAGATAACACTACACCAAATCTGCCGAATTGTCACGATCATTGACCTTGAAAAGTTTAACTTGTCAAGGTCAACGACCGTGACAATTCTGGGCGTGATAACTTTTTTTGTCATGGTCATAGACCGTGACAATCTCATTAGAATTGTCATGGTCGTGTCATGGTCCCTGACTGTGACAAGTTTCGTCACGATTTATAACCGTGACAAGATCGTGACATTTAATAAAAAATTATCACGGTCAATGAACTTAACAAGTCCGTGACAACTTTATTTTTCAAGGACTTGTCACGGTCAATGACCGTGATAATTCTGGGCAGAATTGAAAAAAAATCTGCTGGGCAGTATGGCCATTACCGCTGCCCAACAGTATATATGTACCTATTATAGCAACGTTGTTCCTGTTCAAACATTATATAGCCAAATAAAATAGAGATAGTGCAAATATACATTCAAAATAGAGACAATATACATCACGATATAATCCAAATATAATTCAAATCTATCAACTTAAAAATAATACAATTCAATTTAAATAATGTCACAATGTGTCTTGGGTAAGGTTAAATCCGAGGAGGTGAGTAGGCCACACGATATACGAATTGACAAACACATTGATATACATCGTCCCACATTGTTCGCACAACCACAACGGAGAGTTCTCCTTCCCGGGTATCACATGCGTGACGAGCACCTTTGACTCGATTTCTTGAATCTCACGTCCATGAACTAGTCCACCCTGGACGATATTCGGGTCCCTCAACCCCATCCCTATCCGTTGGCCATCAAATATGTCCAGTATAAACATGCTCGGCCAACCAAGTGTCGACATCGATCGGTCGAAGGGAGCCATATAGGGAAGTGGATCATCAAAGTCCACACGTGTTGACGATGAAGCAACGAGATCCACATCCTCATCATCCTGCACCTCGTCCTCCCGCACCTTCTCCCCCCCCCCCCACCTTCTCCTTCCCCTTCCCCTTGAGTTTTCTTCCGCCCAACGAACGCTTCATGAATGAGAACATATCTTGGACCGTCGCCTCCAAATGGGATAGCTTCGCGTCATGCGAGTCCACCGTTAGAGAAACACGGTTTCGCTCATCTCCAATCCGATGATCCTAGATTTGGCCACCTGCGAGCTCAACCCCTTATCCTCCCCTTGTGATCAAAGCCAAGCACTTGGTTGAGTGCATCTGTGGACAAAGATGCCTTGTCGGCATCAGACTGCGACTCATGCAATTCCTTAAGCTTTGCCTGAAACGACAAAAAGCACATGATTAGTAAAATAAGTAAATTAAAAAATTATAACGTAATTAAGAAAAAGTAAAATGTCGGATTACTTACAATCATGGCCACGACGCTAGGGGACACCTCCTTGTCATTCCCCTTCTTCGTCCGAAGAGCCATATAAGTATCGAGCCTATGTGGCCTACCCCAGGGCCACTCCCTGTCCCCTGAAATAAAATAAAGTAAAATTAGTATTGGCCCCGCAAAGTAAAATAATGCTGAATAATACATTTTTCTAGTTATAGAAAAATTACATCTCACCATCATCATATGCTCCACCTCGGCGTAAGACATCCGGACGGAGTAGTGCACGTCTATCTTTTTTTCCCGGTTTTCCCTTCCTCATTGGCGAGATGCCAATTGTCGCTCCCCGATCTCATTATCAATGAACTTTTCCCATTGTGTCAATGAGATCGGCTCATTCGGTGGGACGGATTCACGCCTTTGGATAATGGACTCTCGTGTCTTAACAAAGTACCGGGTATGCATATCTTTCTTTCACGTCTTGTGTTGCTCCCTCAATTGCTCTAAGACGGAATCGCGTAGCTTTGGATCTAGGATGAATTATTCATGTCCAACAAATACATTGTTGATATGCCCCAAATGTGCCACCTCGGCTCAGAGACACCAACCTCGACCAAGCACAAGGCCGACGTTGGAAGGGCCTTGGATAAATAACCAACGGCCTCGGGCACATCAAGGTCGGTCATGGCCGACACTACTGCCAACCTCGTCAAGGAGTGTCTATGCGACTCAAGGGAATAGCAGTTCATCAGGTCATCCAAGAATGATAACCTCGGCTGAGGGCAGGACGAGGTTACAAGGAGCTATACTACCAAGGCCAACCCCAGTAGTTAATCAGATGATGTTCCTGGTATATTATGGCTTAACCTTGTCCCAGGCCGACCGTAATGGCTCATCTCGGATTCACTTAAGTCGAGACCATGATGGCTCATCTCTGATTCACTTCAACCGAGACCATGATGGCTCATCTCAAATTGGATAGGCAGCTAGACCTTACCAACCTCGGACTCATCCAGGCCGAGGTTATGACCAAGCACGGAGGCTGAGCACTTATTGACATATGTGTGGATAAGGACACGTGGACACAAATCAGTTATAACAAATCATTCCCCCCACGTGGGGGGAATATTTCATCATCATTCTCTACATGTGACAGGGATAAATGTCTTCATCATATTGGCTAGATCAACACACACATGCTCTTTACATGCATGGGGGGTACACTACACCCCCCAGGCACTATAAATACTTGTTTTCTCCTTCTTAGAAAGGGACCCAAATTTAGCAACCCTAACTAAAACTCTGTTCAAATACACAGTAGAGAGAAAGCTTGAGAGATTGTATCCATGGCCATTAGAGCCCTCATACATTGATACACATCATACACTTGCACAGTGGATGTAGGACTGATTGGCTGAACCACTTATATTTTGATGTAAATCCTCTTTTCCTCATCTCCCTCTACTATGTGTGTATATACCCTTATACTGCCATTGTTAACATTGAATTGAGCTCATAAACGCCTTGAAGGGTGGTGCTATTTCTAGCATCATCATTTTGGCGCCGTCTGTGGGAAGCGAGAAGCTATCACTTCCTCCTCTTCAGCTTAACATCATCGGAGACTCTGGTGGTGAACCAGGCACCACCCCTTGCGTGGAGCTGCTTCACCATTGAAAGAGGTCCTTTAAGGTATTAAGCTCATCCGCTACTCAAGCTCTTTACTGTAATCATATGGCACCAGAGTTACCACCACCTCTTCCGCCTCCTGGAGCGGGAGGACCTAGTTCCAGCCAGGCACCGCCCTAGTCCGAAATGGCAGAGGTGGCCCCAGCCTTGAGGTCTTTAGCTGCAACGCAATAAGCAATGCAGGAGCAATTTTCCCAACTCATCAAAAACATCATGAGACCACCAGGGGTCTCACCGGAGATGATTACTCCGACGGAGGTTCAGCCCCATCCTGAGGCCAGGGGACCACCCCAGGCACCACGAAAAGACCAACCTATGCCCTAGCGGAGGAGGGACATTGCTGACCCTAGGCGTCTATGCTTGGGGAGGCAAGGTAACCCTTTCCCTGAGGATAGGTATGATGATCTAGAGGCGAAAGATGTGCCGGAAGAATGTTGGGAGTTGTATGAGGTTTTGAATAATACGATACATCCTGTTCAGCAGAGCCGAGGTTATGGCGGTAGGAGAGGTGAAGAGGCCCAACAACGAGGTCAACTTTTGATCGATTGAGTACAGGGTCAGACTTTGATAGGTTGGTCCCAGTGAATGACCAAAGACAGAGGTTATAAAGGTCGAGAAGTGCAGCCGGCTCGCAAAGAGGAGACGAACAAGGTCAGCCTCACCAAGGCCGACCCCATGCAGGAAGGGTCAGAGACCAGGAAGAGGTCAACAGTCGATGTTGTGCTGCGGCTGGGGAACCCTCAGTCCACCCCTTGGAGGTGGCTGGGGACAACCTCGGCCAGGACGATGTTGCGAGACCATGGAATGACTTCATCCAGCGTCTTTAGGACAAGATAGGAGACATCATCAAAAGTAGGGATCCACTGCAAAGGGGTTACTCGGAAGGCTCTCCATTCGTGCTAAGATAGTCAGCTTCCCAACCCCTACTAAGTTCAAACCACCTGTGGTGTCTCCAAAGTATGATGGTAGCACCAACCCTGTACATCACATTGAGATGTATCAGTCGGCGGTGGACATCTACTCGATACATGATGAGATGAAGTGTAGGGCCTTCTCTGGGACTTTGACAGGAGCAGCACACAGCTGGTTTACTTCTCTTTCAAAGAATTCAATTGAGAACTTCAAGGGCTTGGCTGAACGATTCATTCATAACTTTTTCTTTGGGGTAAGACCTCAAAAGAAGACCACTCATCTACTTTATGTCAAGAAAGGCAAGGACGAGAGCCTAAGAAACTACATTGCTAGGTTCAACAAAGAAAAACTTAAGGTTGAAGATTACGAAGAGAATATAGCCATGACTGCCCTTATAGGAGGTCTTCAGAAAGGGAAGTTGTTGTGGAAACTCGCGAAAGACCCTCCCAAGTTTATGACAGAGCTACTGGCAACTGCGGGAAAAGTCATGAAAGCTGAAGAGGCAATGGCTGCCAAGTATGAGGATGACAATCGCGGTAGTAGAGGGAAGTCCCAAAGAAAGAAAGATGGAAAGAAGAGGTTAGCCGATGACAAGTTCGCTCACTATACTCCCCTAACTATGAGCTGTGAGCATATCCTCAACGAGATCATGAATGACAGGACTCTAATATGGCAGGAGAAACGGAAGGCCCCTCAACATAAGAGGAACAAAAACTTATGGTGCGAGTTCCATCAAGACTATGGCCATGTTACAGACAAATGCTGCGCCTTGAAGGATGAGATTGAAAAGATATTAAAGTCCGAAAAGTTAAGAAAGTATGTTGATGGAAAGGCTTCTAAAGGCGGAAGAGATGACCCAAAAAAGAGGAGAAACGATAGATACCGTGGCGATGCCCCAGTTAGAAGAGGCAATGATTCGGAAGGTGATGATGATGACGATTCGAACCTTCCACCGAAAGATGACAACACCCCGGTGAAGAGGTTTGGCATGATCTCCTTTGGTGTTGACACCATATATGGAGGACTTGCGGGAGGTGGCTCTGAAGTGGCTGATAGAAAAGCTCATATGGCAGAGGCCAAGTCAGTGGCCAAACTTGTAGTTGTAAATCTAACGTCTTCCGATACAGATCATAAGAGAAAGAAGGTGGATATGGACATCCTTATAGTTGGGTTCTCCCGACTCGACTTCAAAGGTATCTTAGCCCCACATGATGACCCTTTGGTAATAACAACAAGGGTGCATGGATGCGAGGTCCAGAGGATCCTCATGGACGGGGGGAGTTCAGCAGACCTGATGTTTTGGCCTTGCTTCAAGAGCTTAGGTCTCAACAGAGCAAGGATGGTACCCTATCATCATCCTTTAATGGGCTTCAGTGGCGAAAAGGTCCACCCATTGGGCATGTATGAGATGGACGTACGAATGGGTGATGAGTGGCCTAAGAGGTTGACCAGGAAGATAAATTTTTTTGTGATGGACGAAAACGTCTTCTCGGCCTATAATCTCATCATAGGAAGAGTGGCCCTTAAGGAGTTTGAGGTCGTGCCGTCGACGGTCCACCAGATGCTAAAATTCTTGACCCCCTTGGGGCAGGGGAAGTTCAAGGTGACCAGACCATAGCACGAGAATGTTACTTCAACTCGGCCGAAGAGAGAGAGTCCCATAAGAGGGCAACCGCCACTTATAGCATTGATACACTTGACCCAAGAGATGAAACAAAATTGAAGAAGGGAGAGGCTACGGAAGAGGTAGAATCCATCATCCTCAATGAGGACGAACCGAAAAAAACCATCCAGGTCGGCAAAGCCTTAAAAATAGATATCAAGGAAGAGCTGATAAACTTCTTGGGGAAGAGGCAGAGTGTCTTTGCTTAGAGTTAAGCAGACATGCCCAGCATCAACCCTGAGGTTATGTGCCACAAGCTTAACGTGACCAAAGATGCCAGGCCTATCAAATAAAGACGAAGAGTTTACTTCAGGGAGAAGTATGACGTCATTAGAGAAGAGGTTAAAAAATTAAAAGAGGCTGAGTTTATTAGAGAAGTCATATGTCCGGAGTTGTTATCGAATGCAGTCATCATGCCCAAAGCTAATGGAAAGTGGAGAATGTGCGTTGATTTCACTGACCTAAAAAAGTATTTCCCAATAGACAGCTATCCCTTACCTCGGATAGATCAGATGGTAGATGCTACTGCAGGGCACGAGCTCATGAGCTTCATGGACGAGTATTCAGGCTACAATTAGATCTTCATGGATGTGAAAGACTCAGAGAAGACATCCTTCATTACCGACAAAGGGACGTACTACTACAAAGTAATTCCCTTCGGTCTGAAAAATGCGGGGGCAACATACCAACGTCTTGTGAATAAGATGTTCGAAAATCAAATAGGCAAGACTATGGAGGTGTATGCAGACGATATGCTGACGAAGAGCTTAAAGGCCTGTACTCATATGGCAGACCTTGAAAGACCTTCGATACTATGGACATGTATAGGATGAAACTTAACACAGCGAAGTGTGTCTTCGGGGTAGGAGCTGGGAAGTTTCTTGGATTTATTATCAATTAAAGAGGAATCGAAGCAAACCCTGAGAAAATCAAGGCTTTTCTTGATATGAAGACACCAAGGAGTATCAAGGACGCCCAAAGACTCACGAGGAAAGTGGCCGCACTCAACAGGTTTATTTCCAGATCAACGAATAAGTGTCTTCCATTCTTTAAAGTGCTTAGAAATACCTTCCAGTGGGACGAAGAGTGCGAAGAAGCTTTTAAACAACTCAAGTCTTACCTTAGGTCTCCCTTGTTATTATCTCGGCCCATAGTAGGAGAGAAATTATATGTTTATTTAGAAGTCTCAGAATCGGCTATAAGTGCAGCCATAGTACAGGAAGATGTTGGAATCCAAATGCCTGTGTATTTCAACAGTAAATCCCTTCAAGGGTCTGAGAAAAATTATCCTCGTATGGCAAAGTTAGCCTACGCCCTGATACATGCTTCAAGGAAGATGAAGCCCTACTTCCAAGCCCATTCCATAGTCGTCCTCACCGATTCCCCACTAAGATAGGTCCTCTATAAACCTGAGAAGTCTGGAAGATTGATGACCTGGGCCATTGAGTTGGGAGAGTATGGCCTTACTTATCAATCTAGGGCAGCCATCAAAGGGCAAGCCCTCATAGACTTTATTGATGAGTTCATATGGGAAGATACTGAGGTAGAGAATGACCTAGTGAATGATGAAGGGTCAAACAACAATGTCTTACAAGAACAGGAAGAGGTTGCCCCAAATGTCTTCCGAGAACAGGAAGAGATTGCACCAAACGTCTTCCGAAACCAGGAAGAGGTCATATCCAAGAAGATCAGGAGCGGAGTAGCGAAGAACGAGGAGGATCGGTACCTCTTTAAGGAAGGAATCATGTCAGAGGGGTCCTTCTCATCGGATACAGACATTTGGAATCTCTTCGTTGATGGTTCTTCTTGTGAGAGTGGAAGCGGTGCAGGGCTGATACTTTCAGCTCCCGACGGTGCCAACATTAAATACGCTTTGAGGTTCAACTTCAAGGCATCTAACAATGAGTCAGAATATGAGGCAATGATAGCAGGTCTCCCATTGGCAAAGACTCTAGGAGTAAGACGACTCCTACTTCATAGCGACTTAAGGTTAGTTGTCAATCAAGTACTAGGGGTCTATGAGGTCAAAGATGAATGGATGGCTAAGTATCTGAAGAGGGTGAGAATGATGTTAAAATATTTCGAACAGACATAACTGAAGAGAGTGCCTCGACAATATAACAGCCACGCAGATGCATTGGTAAGATTTGCTTCAGCAACGAAGACAGACATCAGAAGGACAGTTCCGGTCGGGGTCTTATCAAAAGTGACCATTAAGGAAGAAGAGGTTAGCAACCTTTGACTTAATTTGAACCCAGGAGACTCATGGATAGACCCCCTCATCAGATATATCAAAGAGGGAGAGCTATCGAAATCCAAGCTAGAGAGGAGGAAATTAAGATATAGGGCAGCCAAGTTCTCTATAGTAGGAGACGTCCTATATAAGAAGGGATTTCTGTTGCCTCTCCTCAGATGTGTGCATCCCACCAAAGTTCCTCGCATCTTATAGGAAGTTCATGAGGGTTCTTGTTCCAGTCACATAGGAGGAAGACCCTTCGCCAAAAGAATTATTACACAGGGATATTGGTGCCCAACCTTAGCTAAAGATGTTGCAGCTTACGTGAAGAGGTGCAATAAATGTTAGAGATTATCCACTATTCCTCACCAACCTCATCAACCTATGATTTCAATCACTTCCCCATGGCCATTTGCATTATGGGGAATTGACTTAGTAGGACCCCTACCAAGAGCTGCCAATAATTACCGATTTCAGATAGTTACCATTGACTACTTCTCAAAGTGGGTAGAGGCAGAGACGATGATAGCGATCATAGAACAGAAGACCTTCCAATTTATTTGGAGGAACATCATATGCATACATGGCCTCCCAAACACTCTCATTTCAGATAATGGAACGCAGTTCAAGAACTCCCCTTTAGAAAAGTATTGCGAAAGAGTTGGGATAAAGCAGTTCTTCTTATCTCCTGGCCGACCTCAGGCAAACGGTCAGATGGAAGTCACAAACAGAACAATCCTTGATGGAATCAAGAAGAGGTCAGAAGAAGCGAAGGGGAGATGAACTAAAGAGGTTTATGTTGTGCTATGGGCCTACAGGACAACGGCAAGAACACCGACAAGAGAGACCCCATTCATGCTAACACATGGCTCAGAGGCCGTCATACCGACGAAAGTGGTACTCCCTACTCATAGGGTTCAGACCTATGACCCTGATAAAAATAGGGAAGAAAGGAGACTAGACCTAGATCTGATTGAAGAGAGAAGGGAAGACGTCGAAATTAGACAAGCATCTTACCAGCAAAGAGCAGCAAAATTCTACAATCAGAGGGTGAAATCGAGACCCATTACCGTGGGAGACTTAGTACTGAAGAAGACCTTATAGAAAACAAACAAACTCCACCCAAATTGGCATAGTCCCTACAAAGTGATAGAAGAGGTTATGCCCGGGACCTATAGGCTAGAAAACCTAGAAGGGGAACCTTTCGCCAAACCCTGGAATACTGATCACCTAAACAAGTATTACATATGATGTTGCAAAAAGTTATATAAATGTACCATCTTATGAAGAGGTTATTAATGAGAGATCAGTTTCCATGTCAATTCTTGCTTCATTGTGCTCTAATGGCAGAAGGTATGAGAGTAACATCTTAGCGGATGACCTCAGACCTTATAACATCATTATGTGGTGACAAGGTCTGAGGTCAAACATCATACTTGGATGACCTCAGACCCTTAACATCATTAATTTGGTGAAATTATTTATGGGGATAACATCTTAGTGATGACCTCACACCTTATAACATCATTATGTGGTGACAAGGTCTGAGGTCAGATATCATACTTGGATGACCTCAGACCCTTAACATCATTAATTTGGTGAAATTATTTATGGGGATAACATCTTAGTGATGACCTCGGACCTTATAACATCATTATGTGGTGACAAGGTCAGAGGTCAGATATCATACTTGAATGACCTCAGACCCTTAACATCATTAATTTGGTGAAATTATTTATGGGTATAACATCTTAGTGATGACCTCATACCTTATAACATCATTATGTGGTGACACGGTCTGAGGTCAGACATCATACTTGGATGACCTCAGACCCTTAACATCATTAATTTGGTGAAATTAATTACGGGGATAACATCTTAGTGGTGACCTCAGACCTTATAACATCATTATTGTGTGATAAGGTCTGAGGTATGACATCATACTTGGACGACCTCAGACCCTTAACATCATTAATTTGGTGAAATTAATTTTGGGGATAACATCTTTGTGATGACCTCAGACCTTATAACATCATTATGTGGTGACAATGTCTGAGGTTAGACATCATACTTGGATGACCTCAGACCCATAACATCTTAGTTGATGGCCTCTGACCTTAACATCATTATGTGGTGACAAGGTCTGAGGTAAGACTATTAATTTAGTTTAAACAGACATCATTGCACCAAGATTTCAGAGTTGAACATCGCATGGTAAAGAAGCATTCAACAAACAAAACAAATGAAGTAAAAACCCTCCTCAGAGGTTGTTATCCAATTATAAAATTCAAAAATATAAGCTGATGATGTTCTTCAGAGGTTAGAACTAATCAGGGGTTACAAAAAAGTATAAAAAGCTTCACAAAATAGCCTAAGGATTCGAAGGGAGAGTGTTGGTATCCTCAGACTGATTCTCTTGGACGACGTTGGTCACCTCGGCCCCATCTTCTCTGAGGTTAGCTTCCTCTGTCTCTGTATCATCCAGTGGCGCAGTCTCTGTAGGGGCAGCGTCCTCCTCTTTAACCTCTTGAAGGGCTTGAGGAAGCTGAGGGTTAGCAAAATCCAGACCTATGAAGTGAGAGGCCTTCAAACTCCGTGCCTCCTTATCCTTAGTAGCCGCCTATTTTATAGTAGCCTTAATACCTCTTTCGATGTACTCAAATCCGAAGCTCATGAATTCATCAGAGACTTTGTAATCATCCAAAATCCCCTCAGAAGCATCCTCAAGGGCTGCCTTCACTACAGAGTCGACCGTTTGCTGGAGAACATCATCTTTGGCCTTCAGAGCAATAGCGTGGTCCTTTTTAATCTTGGAGATGTCTTTCTCTAGCTCCTTAACTTTTTTCTCAGACCCCTCAAAGGTAGACTTCAGACGGTCTACCTCGGCATTCAGAGAGCCTTGCACCTTCTCGGCCTCTTGGCCTTTCTGGACGAGGGGTAACTTCCTCAGAGTCCAATTGGCAAGATGATACATAGTAGTCAGGCCCTGCAAATCATGTGGTCATGTGTATAAGTTGAAATTCAAATCAGAGGTTACACTTTGAAGTTATATTGAAATATGAAGTCATACCTGAATAGACATGTGGAGGCCAAACTCAACCAGCAGAGGTGTGTTCATGGATCGGCAAAAACGTTTATCCGCATCAGTCATGGCAGAGTCGATGGCATCCAGCACCTACAGACTATGGCCTACGATGCTGTCATTAATTTTCAATTGCTCTATACGAGCAGCCAATGCATCTAAAGAGGATATTGGGATGGCAGAATCCCCACCTTTTTTCTTCTGCCTCTGATCCTCAGGGGCAGGGGCAGTAGGATTTCTCTTCTTTATGGCCTGAGCCCTCGAGGTTGAGGGAGGGGGAGGAAGAGTATTCATACTTGCCTTTTTAACAAGCATCGTCAAACTCGATGCTTCCATTTCCCAAAGCTCGTCAGATATTCCCTTCGGACGCTCTGCAAAATATAAAGGTCTGAGTTAGAGAGTCAGACATGCATAAACTCAGAGGTATAACTTGGAATAAAAAGCACTTACCAAGCTCTGTAAGAGGACTTCCCCCTAAACCAATCTCAGAGAGGTAGTAGGGGGTCATCAGGTGTCCAAATCTTTCGAGAAGACCATTCGCCCCCTGATCCTGAAGGTCTCTGATCTTCTGAAGATTTTGCAGGCTTAGACTAGGGTCAGCCTTAGCATCCATTGTAACCTTTCCCCATCTTATAGGCATCCTCGGCTCTAGTGGGGAAGAGGGGTAACATGGGCCAAATTCCCATGGCCCTGAAGCAAAGAAATAGCGTGGCTTCCAGTTATGATTAGAAGTTTGAGTTATCTGAAGAATATTCTTTTCAAGTTTTTGAGCTACAAAAAGATAATATCTCGGATGGTTTCTGGCAGATGAAGGGACATAACAACCTACAAATACTAGGACTAGAAGGTCTGAGTGATGAGCAGCCCTCCATAAAACAATGGCCCCAATTATCACCCTCCAAGCATTGTGTGACAACTGGGAAGGGGCCAAGTTGATATAGGCTAGTATAGACCTAATGATGGGATGGATGGGCAGACAAAATCCCAACTTAAACATCTATTCGTACAAACATATCTCACCATCTCGATCGTGGTAGGCCCTCTCTTCCCTCAGAGGTCTCCTGAGCTTTATGGAGGGTCTAATGGAGTATAAGTACCTGAAGCAAAGAAGGTCGACCTCACTAACTGTACTCTCAATCTCGACTGCCTCAGAGACGTCAACACCGCTCTCAGCATCACCATCATCATCTAACTCAACTTCGGCCTGAGCAGACGATGGGGCTCCACTTGGAAACTTTTGAGCGAACTCAGCCCCTGTGACAACTAACAAGGGTATGGGTTCAAGGGTCGGCGGAATAGCCACACTCGGCCCAATAATTTCAACCTCAGAGGAAGAGGTTGATCTGCTAGAACTTTTGTGGGACGAGGCCCGACTGGAAACCTCTGCCTGATGAGGGACCTGATCTTATTGTTTTGAGAAGTCCATAGCCTCTTGAAAAGAGTCCACAGACATAGGGTCTGAGCGGGAAGACTCAGCCTCAGACATCGGTGAGGGTTCAGCAGGAACCTCTGCTTGGCCAACTGGTTCTGATGGTTCAGGGTATACAACCTTCAGAGGTGGTGGAAAGATAGGGCTGAGGGGGAATTCCTCTGACCTAGGAGCTTCCTCCTCGGCTCTTTCTATTTGCCTAATTTTCTCTAAAGTCTTCTCTCTGAGAGAAGGGAACTCTTCTAGGAGTTGGTAAAGGGGTCTGAGCATAAGAGGCAGACCCTACACTTACAACCCTCCTAAATAACAAACATGATTGGCTAATGGAATGATGCAATTAAGGATCAAACTCTCAAATTTGAAGCAATAACTACGAAGAACACAGAAGAACAGTTCGCCAAAAACTCGTTGAAAATCTCCTAAAACTTGCCGAAAAATGCAAAAGCAAGAAGAAGACAGGAAAAATGAAGAAGAAAGAATGGTAAAGGATACCTGAAGATAAAGTGGTAAGGGAGAAGGAAGAAATTGCAAGAAATCACCACCAAAAGATACTTCGAGCCAGAGCCTTTCTAGAGAGAGAGAGATGCAGAAGCAAGTCGAACTAGGAAAAAGAGAGAAATGAGGAGGAAAGAGGGAAAATAGGGTCTAAACCCTTAAATATGAATGCACACTTCCCAAGGTCCATTATTGCCTTGGGAGCCCCAAAGGACGGCTCACATCACATGCTTGACAGGCACGCCTCACACTTTAGCAATGGACAAGTGTCAAATGAACATGGGCACAAGGAAGAAAGACCTCGGAGACCTTATAAGGGCTGGGGGTGATTGATATGCCCCAAATGTGCCACCTCGGCTCAGAGACACCAACCTCGACCAAGCACATGGTCGATGTTGGAAGGTCCTTGGATCAGTAATCAGTGGCCTCGGCCACATCAAGTTCGGTGATGGCCAACACTATTGCCAACCTCATCAGGGGGTGTCTAAGCGACTCAGGGGAATAGCAGTTCATCAGGTCATCCAGGAATGACAACCTCGGCTGAGGGCAGGCTGAGGTTACAAGGAGCTATACTACCAAGGCCAACCCCAGCAGTTAATCAGTCGATGTTCCTGGTATATTACAGCTTAACCTCGGTCCAGGGTGACCTTAATGGCTCATCTCGGATTCACTTAAGCCGAGACCATGATGGTTGAGCTCGGATTCACTTCATTCGAGGTCATTATGGCTCATCTCGGATTGGATAGGCAGCTAGACCTTACCAACCTCGGACTCATCCAGGCCGAGGTTATGACCAAGCACGGAGGCCGAGCACTTATTGACATATGTGTGGATAAGGACACGTGGACACAAATTAGTTATAACAAATCATTCCCCCCACGTGGGGGGAATATTTCATCATCATTCTCTACATGTGATAGGGACAGATGTCTTCATCATATTGGCTAGATCAACACACACATGCTCTTTACATGCATGGGGGGTACACTACACCCCCCAGACACTATAAATACTTATCTTCTCCTTCTTAGAAAGGGACCCGAATTTAGCAACCCTAGCTAAAACTCTGTTCAAATACACAGTAGAGAGAAAAAGCTTAAAAGATTGTATCCATGGCCATTAGAGCCCTCATACATTGATACACATCATACACTTGCACAGTGGACGTAGGCCTGATTGGCTGAACCACTTATATTCTGGTGTAAATCCTATTCTCCTCATTTCCTCTACTATGTGTGTATATACTCTTATACCGCCATTATTAACATTGAATTGAGCTCACAAACACTTTGAAGGGTGGTGCTGTTTCTAGCATCATCAAATGTTAGTTGCAAATAAATATAATTATAAATATAAAATGAAATTGAAATTGAAATATTCATATGAATATAAATATAAATATAAATATAAATATAAATATAAATACATTACCTATAGTGCCACCCAAACAGCTAACTTGAGCTCATATGACACCTCCTTCCAAGTAATGTATCTCGGGCCGATGATCGTCTTTACTAGCTCGAGGGATCTCGCCAATGACCCCGACTTGTTCTCGATGGCCATCCCCAATTTTCCATATTTGGGGAGCCTAGGGGCCGAGGATCCCTTGTCGCCTCCGCTACCACCGAGCCCATACAACATCATCATAACAAGCATCATCATCCTCACCTTAATACCTGAAGGAGACATTTGCTGTAAAAAAATATTATTAGTACATATCAAAATGAATTAAAAGAAGACATGCAAATACGTAATTTCAAGTATGTTTCATGTAATTATCATACTATATATAAATTGTTCGATATATAAAGTAATTTTCAAAAAAGTTGAAAAATCCCACCCCTATATGGACAATAATCCAGTGATCATGCAACTTTCAAAACTAACCAACCTAACATCGATCCACTATAATCCAACAGCAATGTCAACAACAAATGTGTATCCCATACTCCTTCTAATTCATCTACTCAATTAATTATTTTCATCAATTAAACTAACAACTAAAGTATACAATTAATAATTTACTAATTTACTATGAGGGGCAATCATATATTAATTTACTAAAAAAATTAATAACCAATCAATTCGTTTACGAGGGATAATACGAACAAACACACACATACACGCACACTACACACACATATACACACTCACGCACATACACACACACACACACACACACACATGTAGCCCCCTACCCCACCACCCACCCACCCATCCCTGCCCCCTCCCCCCCACACTGCCCCACCCCCTTCCCCCACCACACACACACCACTACACACACATGCACACACACCACACACACACACAAATAACCCCCCAATCCCTGCACCCTCCCCCCCACCCTGCCCCACCCCCACCCACCACACACACACACACACACACATACACACACACATGCACATATGTAATTTCAAGTATGTTTCATTTAATTATCATACTATATATATATTGTTTGATATACAAAGTAATTTTCAAAAAAAGTTGAAAAGTTCCACCCCCATATGGACAATAATCCAGTGGTCATGTCACTTTTAAAACTAACCAACCCAACATCGATCCACTATAATCCAATAGCAATGTCAACAACAAATGTGTATCCCGTACTCGTTCTAATTCATCTGCTCAATTAATTATTTTCATCAATTAAAGTATACAATTATTAATTTACTAATTTACAATGAGGGGCAATCCTACTTTCATAATTAATCATATATTAATTTACTAACTTATAATGAGGGTCAATCATTTATTAATTTACTAAAAAAAATAATAACCAATCAATTCGTTTACAAGGGACATTACGCACAAACACGCACATACACGCACACTACACACACATATACACACCCGTGCACATACACACACACACGCGCGCACATTCACACACACACACACGTAGCCCCCCACCCTACCCCACCACCAACCCACCCATCCCTGACCCCTCCCCCCTCCACCCTTCCCCACCCCCTTCCCCCTTCCCCCACCCTACCCACCCCTCCCCCACCACACACACACACACGCACACACACCACTATAAGGGGAAGGGGTTTTTTACTGGGACATTTGTCACGGACGTGTCACGGTCCTTGACTGTGACAATATTATAAGGATTGTCACGGTCATTGACCGTGACAAGTCCATGACAAGTACAGTTGTCATGGCCTTGTCACGGTCTTTGACCATGACAAGTCTTTTTCACGGGCTTGTCACGATCAATGATCGTGACAAAAAATGCGTGTTTTTTTGTCATGGTCAATGACCGTGACAAGGCTAGCCGCTAGAAGGGTGTCAATTTACCCATTTTGGTGTAGTGTAAGGGTTAATATTTATTTATATTGAATATTACTTAGTGAATGAGTAGTAATAATGATAAGAAAATATTATGATTGTCGTGAGTGAGAAATACGACAGTTACGGTAAATTTAGTCGGGATGCGCGTGTTAGTCGTATCCGGACTTAATTTGTGAAATAAACTGTGGTTTCACTTTTTGTATTTTAAATTGTCATTTCAAGTGCGCCAATGTGTCTGAAGGGTCCAAATAGTCATAATAGTGTACTTGGGGGTTTAGTTTTGGTCCCGGAGAACTTTTAGGCTAAACCGGGACCCCAGAGGGGCATTTTGATCTTTTGACATTTTGGGAAATAAAGACCTACGAAAATTGGAGAATTATGTAACACCCCCCGTAAAACACGAGGTGATACTATGATTAAAACTAAACTAAATCGTCAACAATTAGTATCGAGCATCTATACTCCACAAAATAAATATAATGTATCCAAAATTACACATCTTCCAATCCAAAATTTACAATTAAATTTCACTTGAATATAATACTAAGCTCTCCAAATAAATTACACTGCCATGCGATACAAAAATAAAATCCTCCAACCGTCGTGCTCTAAAATCCTTCGAAAATCCATAGCGTCCAAATCCACGTTAATCTGCCACTAAAAGAAAAATACGGGGAAGTACACAATATGACAAGTATAGATGCTCAAAACAATAACGGTGAATAAAATGCAAAACAATACAAAACTGAATCCTAGTCCAATGCGACATCTGAGCATTATACCAATTTATTTTTCAATAACACATTACTAGGTCACCGGGCCTCACCTCACGTCACCTAGGCTTCGTAAAGCCTCATCTTGCTATTGGACTTTTGGACTATTGGCGGGTGACGATTCTCCGTGCCATATAAAAAATTTCATGACACTATGCCCATCAATAAATACAATATCTCAATCGAATCAATATTTTAAATTTCAATAAATGTCATGATATCAACAATATGAGTATAAATAAATGAGGAACAAGCGACTACACTCGAGATAATTAAGGTGCATATTGTGTAAATTCAGTACCTTAAAATCATCACAAGAAACTCATAAGTTTCTGCCTCAAAATTCAGATCATACCACTTCATTCCTCTCGCTAAAACAATCAAAACTCGTTTTAGCCCAAACTCAAGAAAACACCAAATAAGCCTTCAAATATTGGGTTAAAACTTGATAACTTTGGGTCTAGGGTTTGTAGGAGGACGAAGATGAAAATTGTAAGGGTCTACTTCTCTTATAGGTTGTGAAAATGAGCTTTAAAAGTCCATGGCCCAAACTATTAATATATATATATATATATAAAAGTAGGAGGAATTTAAGTGGCATTATAATCCTATTAAAACTAAAACAGTTCACCCCTTAGTTACAGTTCAGAACCGTGACAAATGTTATTTGTGTTTTTTTGAGAGTTTTATGTTATAAGGACTCTCCTAAACAGCCCCAGAATTATATATACTCATATTAGAAGTCTTTTAAGGTAGTTTTCTAATTGCCGAATTAATTTAATTAATTACTGGGTAAAATTATGAGTTGTTACAAATTATATTATTAGATACGTAAGGGAGTTTAGGGTTATCAGTTTTTTAAAAAAAAGAGGCAACATGAGGAAAAATGAGAGGTTCTCCAAGGTTAAGAACCGCCTTTTTTGCACCACCACTACCATCGTCACGTAGATCGTGGGGGAGAGGAGCCCAACCCTATCATTTTTCTGCATTGATTCATACCTACATATAGAGGCAAGTATTTATCTTGCTGAATATTAATTAGATGTATTATCCATGTTAGAGTACGATTAAATTTTAATCATAGAATATGAATTTGTCTTTGAAATTGAGAATTTGATGATGAATTCGGGTAGGTATCGCATGTAGACAAAACCGTTATATAATTAGAACATGAAATTCGATTATCTATGTGATTGATAATTGAAGAAATCTAGGTTTTGATGATGTTCTTGAACAAGGATAATAATTGAGGTTTTTTATAAAAATTTAGTGTTGAATAAATTATATTTCATGGATTTTCTTGATGATTTGGAGACTTATTTATGTTAGAAATAATGTATATGTGTTAGTATAATGTTGGATATCAATTGCTACGAGTTTGGGATTAAATCATAGAGGTTTTGAGGGTTAACAATGGTGGAAATCGGTAATCGCAATGAACAAGAAGAACTGTGAACCATTTCGCCTGTCCACCTAAACAAGTTTTAATGTACCCTCAAACTAATTTGCATGTTACCCCAAACCATTTTGGGGGACCTGATACTTTTGTGTCTCGGTTTACTTTAATTTTGATAGGTAAGAGTTGATATTTCTTTCTAATTAAATAGAATTATGGTTAGCAAAGTATGTGGTATATTTTACAATTGATTTCACAAAAATATTATGATGAATATGAGTGAACCACGGGGATTAGTTTGATATTAAATAATCTCCCGTAAATTATAATGGGTCACGGGGAGTGCGAGTGAACTTAAGACCAGACCAGACCAGTAGGAGGAGGGTATTATAACTATTGAAATAATCTAATGGGGTGGTTAGGATCCATTGAGGATGAATTACTTACTGAAATACGTTAAGGAATAAATAGCACCTCTCGGGTAGTGGGGGATACTTAGTAACATACGATGAGAAGTAAAATCATAACTTAAAAATACGTAGGATATTCGGGAGTTATATATACTACATATGAGATGTATATTATAGGTTGAGTGTGTACCTATACTTATGTTATATATATATATAGGTTGTCTGATTACCTATTGGTTGACATAGTGTATGAAAACATACCTAGGATAATTGCTATCATGGGAGGTTCACGTCGTTGATAATATTATCTTGATGAGCACATTGGGGGCATACTAACTTGTACCTCAGAACATAGAACTTAGGGATTGAGAACCACTTGTGTAAGTAAGGGTGTGATCGGTGATTTAGGTGCGTTAGGTGTGTGCGTAGCCTAAAAACTTAGGACTACGTTCGTCTCCATTATGTGTTATTAGATTTTATGGTTCGAGGGTGATTCTGAATATATGTCCAGCACGTGATGTAGCAAGATTTGATAGCAGATTATGCCCGCACGGTCTCCACCTAAGGGTGATGTATACATGTATATAATAAGAATGATGTGCGTGTGTGCGTGTGTGTGTATGTGTGTGTGTATACGTGTGATTGATTCTACTACGAGTCTATTAGCAGAAAGATCGATAGTGATATCTAACTTACTCAATGTGTATGACAACTTAATCATTAACTGGTGACTCTTAATGAATATAATGAATTTGAAAATGTAATATCGTATTGTATGGGCAATACGGGTGGACACAATAACTTATTAATTGGGAGAAGAGATGTAAGTCACACTAGTTAGGCGGGTAGCATAACTAGGTGGATTAGCGTAATACATTCGACGTGCACAATAGTGGAGAGGTGAGGATCTCAAGTGAGAGCACGTGGCTCTAACATGTATATAATATCTTATCTTGATGCACTTTAAATAATTGTTAAACCTTTTTCTAACTGTTTTACTTGGTCTCTAACCCGTTTCAAATCAACTTTTGTAAAAAAAAATTAGGTGCCCTGCTAGAGGGATGCCAAGCATATGAGTTCCTACATTTAACGTGTTACAACTGCTGTGGAAGTTTCAGGACCTTGATATCAGATACTTCCACATTATTCAGTTCTTATTTATCCTTCTCTATCTCAGTTGGGATTTCACCCATCTCTAGTTGGTTATTACTAACATAGACATTGTATTTCCTGTTGTTTCCAATGTTTGATTTAGACTTTACTTAGGGATGGCTGTATTGGAATTTTATCTAGAGTCTTATTCCACACTCAATTATTTATTTATTCCATTATGCTATCATTTATTAATTTGTTCTTCGAATGGTGAATGTGATTTATTCAATCTATATTAAATTGCATGTTAATAATAAAGATTAAAATTTGACACCAGGGCTATTAGGGTATTAGTAAAATGAATTGAATTTCTGTTTAATTTAAAATTTGACACAGGGCTATTAGGGTTGTAGTAAAATTTGACACCGGCTATTAGGGTATTAGTGATTCTAAGAATGACACTATTAATAATTCTTGTTTAATTTAAATATGGACTGATCACCCAGGATTAAAATAGACGGGGTATCACAGATGGTATCAGAGCATCAGGTCCTAGTGTTATTAGGATCTGTACAGATTAATGCGTTTATGCGTAGCGTTCTTTGATGTAGAGCCCTATTATAGGATTGTTACATTCCTCTTCGTATACATGTTTACGTCCTCCTAATACTAATTATAATTTATGCGATTTATATACGAGTTCAGTTGGACTTCGTACACCGAATACTATAGGACGACCAACGAGGGATGCTAAAAGGACTGCAGGAGGAGAGGCTCGTAAGAAGCCATAAAATATTTTTGTAACGGTGATCGTGATATAAGTCACCATGATTATGGTTTAGATAAATGACAATAAGATAATTATTCGGGAGTAGTAGTTTCCCCAAGCACTGTCATAGATAACAGTGGTGCAAATTCAGACTCACCCAGCTTAGTCGGTAGAGGGGAGTCAGAGGGGCCCTTTTGAAGAGACATCTATAAGGTTTCAAGTAAGAGCGGGAATGTGATGGTTCAATGGAAGGAGACAATCCATCATCGATGGCGTATGGTGGAGTGAAGTGCAACCTACGATTTAAATTTTGGTTTAAAATATTTGCTCATAGGAGCAGTGTTGTCGTGGTGGGAGACGGTCACCACATAAGGAAGTAGATAAAGAATGAACTGAAAATTTTTGGGTGCAGTTTAATCACAAGTCCTTTATTCTACTGTTCAAACAGAGATGCGAAGGAAGTTTCTGTACATTTCATAGGAGGGACGAACAGAGGCTGATTGTGAGGAAGAATCTATTTATTTAAGTTAACTTCATACCCGGGGATGTAGATAGTGGAGAGGTATATTTTTAAGTGTAATGGTAGACTCACGCATAGGAGTCGCCAATACTTATGGGAGATCAATCTTGGATGACTTATGAACACGGTGTCAATGACGTACTTTTACAATGTTTATATCAGTGCTTCTATGAGAAGGGCACCAAAAGAGTTGGAGAGCATACCCAGAAGGGAAAGACTAAAGGAAATTGGTGGTAGTGATGCACCACCGAGGGATATCTAGTAGGGGCTCAATTGAAATGATGTAGATCAATGAAATTCCTACCTAGTGACGATAGATTCAATTAGGGCCATTAGGGACAACAGTGTTCCACTGGGCTAGTAAGCCAAAGGAATAATGGAAACAGCAGTCAGGGCCAAGACTACCAGGTCCGACAGAAGGACAATCCTGATATGGCCAATAGGTCCAGAGATAGGGGAATGGAACCAAGAGGTGTCCTATGTGTGTATATTAGGTCCACATGTATCAACCTTATTCGAAGTGAGTTAGGGGACAGGAGTGGGATGCCCAGCAGGGGTAGGAATTGTAAAAGTTTTTGGATCGGTTTGGATGAGAGTGTCATGTCCAGGAAGCATTTGGACCGCCAGTTCTATTGGAAATTAAAAGTGTGAGTTTTATCCTAGGGTAAATGGGGTATGTTTTGTGCTACACAAGGGAGTCGCAATATTTCGTTAATACTAGATGACATGTGAGATGGGTTTTGTGGGTGTATCGTTAGTGTTATTATTGTGTGTATATACGTACCATTGTATTGTGTGGCTCTTTTTGGTTCCATCTGCAAGGGAGTGAGTGGGGACACTGAGATAATATATTTTAGTGGGTTAACTCATTTCGAGAGATGATATTCAAGTTTAATGTTATCCTGGATATAGTTTGGTTAGCGATAGTTGAGCGATGCTAGGTTAATATATCAAGGCTATCTTGTTCGCTATTCTAGGGCAGGATATGTTGTATAGCGATGTGTCACTTGGATGAAGGTTGAGCTCGCGTTTATATTATATCGTAGAGGAGACTTTAGAGGCCATAGTTTCCTCGTTATATTTGATCCCAATGTGTAGGGATTGTACTAATATGTTTCAGGGTATATTAAGTTAATTATTGAGAGGAGAAATTTAGCTCGTTATCGACCTAGCACAGGAAAACTAGTGATAGTGAGTGTAATACCCCGTACTTTAATAGATATTTAAATTACATAAGTGACATAATTTGGTAATTAGAGGAATTTCTTAGAATAAAAATTCTGGACTTATGAGTGTTAGATTAGTCGATGTGAGTTACATTTCATTTTGGTACTAAGTAAATGAGTCAAAATATTTTTATGTTATATCGTTAGTTGGGTTAAGTGACGGGTAATATTTTACTTGAAAGAAAACACGCGTTAAGAAGTGTTAGGTACGATTAATGAATTTTAGTTAAGTGACTCAGAAGGAGATTTCGAGTGCACGGTTGGTTTCAAAATAGCCGAGATAGTCAGAATAGAGTATCTGGGGGTAGCGATTGAGTTTCGGGGACTTTTGGACTATTAGGGACTCGCATTTGAGTAAACGAGTCATTTTTGGTTTAATAAGCGACAAGACCTTATTTATCTCATATAAGTCACGAGAGAGAGGAAGATAAAGAAAGAAAAAGAGAGAAAAGAAAGAAGAGAAGAAAGGGAGGAAAAAGAGGAAGAGAAAGGGGATTCCGGGCCAAACTCTACGGGATTCGACTCGAGGTCGTCGGGTTTTATCCACGAGGCAAGTGTTTACTTGCTTTATTGAGTTGATTGTGTATCTCATATGGTAGTTAGTAAACTAGAAAATTTGAGTTAGAACCCTTAAAATAAATTTGAGAAAATTTGATTTAAAGTTAAGAAATTGATGTGTTGTTAACTCCTTATGAATTCGAATGTTAAAACCATGTTAAGGGTGTGTATAGAGGATTTGAAATGAAGAAAATGATAAACTAGGGTTTTAATTGTTTTATATTTTAAATCTAAGATAAATGGTTTCATCCCATAAATAATTGATGTTTTAGTTACAAATCAATGTTTAGATGATTGTAGTATTGTTGGTTGGGATTAGAAATCGGAAAAATGGAAGTTGCGATGATATTTGGTATTTTAGAGATTTACGTTTTGTAAGAAATCAAGAATGGACGAAATACCTGGTGTGACCGGCCGACCTCGGTTAAGGAGCTGGTCGACCGTTATAAGGGAAAAAGGCCATTGGTTGCCTCGCAAGGCAAAACCCCATTTCGTGATTGACCGGGGGTTAGGGATCGATCGATCGGTACTCTGTTTTCTACCCAAGATAAGGATTTTTCTACTCCTTTTTCTTTTTGAGGTCAAGGCTTAGGGGCCTTATTAACTAGTGTATTATAGATGCGTATGACCTAAAGGACTTGAGGAGTTGTATATTAACCTTGGATTAGTTAAGTGTACAATCCGGGGTATGAATTTAATGAATGTTTAGAACGAGTAACATTTGAGAGAAGTCTTCGGAGAGTGTGTGTTGATATATTTATACGGTTAGAGTAAATACGAGCTAATCTCATTTGAGTAAATCCTAGGATGCGAGTATGATGGAATTTAGGATATGGGCTAGAGATGATTGAGCGGTTATCCGATACGTCTATTGACGACTATTGTGATAGTGGATGCGAAACCAATGGAATTTAGATAAGTGATAAATATACTTACTTAATTATTACGAATTGGTATATTCGGGATTATATATATAAATCCTTCAAAGTGATTAAGGTGCGAGTTATATTTTAAGTAAGATAATACTTATGTGATTAGTATTTTAAGTGGGTAAATACTTATATACTATTACGAATGGGAACATTCGGGTTATTGACTATAGCTATAAGAGTTCGGCAATTATAGCTAGAACATATTGAGTAATGATATATATTATATATACGGGTATTGTTACTTTATATATATATATATATATATATATATATATATGATTTGTTTATAAATATATTGGTATGGAAATGATATATTTATGTATGTTTATATTTCTAGTGCTATCAAGGGAGGTTGCGCCATGTGGGTGAATCCCTTGGCTTGCGGAGCAGGGAGAGTATATCCCCTGGTCATATCGTCCCGCATATGAAGGCGATATTTTTATCCCACTTTCAGGAGGGAATATGACCGCCTCCACCATTTAGTATTTCTAACATGATCATGAGAGAGTTTGACTTGGTATTGGGGTTAATTTGAGCAAACCCGGATGTGGATGGGCACTTTGAGACTGGATCCTTGAGTTATAACTCGTTGGGATGGTTATTATGCTTATGATTGTAAAATAGGTATAAATATACTTGTTGTTTATAGTATATTGCTTGAATATGAATACGAGATATCATATAACTTTAAAGGTTGTAAAGTGTAAAAATGAATAAGATGTTATTCTTCTTCTGGTAGTTTTATATCCGGAATAATACAATGTAAATCGTATATTAAAATGAGAATTATATATAGACGGTACTTTATATACTAAAGTGAATAGGCTATTTTAAACTAGTGAAAGTTACAGATTATGAACGATATACTTATATATATAGAAACGAGAACTATATATATAGAACATTGGTGATTATATCAAATAAAATATTATGTAATAGCTTACAGTATAACCGATATTATACCACACAAGGTAGGTGATAGTTAGGAGGCTTTAGAAGATGGGTGTAAGAGATTAGTTAGGTAGGGTAGCTCAACTAGGTTGTTTAAGGTATTCGATAAATGTGCAATATTAGAACATGGATGAGGCATATCTCATGAGAGTGCGATACCAGTTTAAATACGAAAGATTTCATATTTTAAAATATGGATTTTAACCACTTGATAAATATTTTCAAAACTCGAGCTCCGACGCGTTTCTCTATTTTCCCCTCTCTTTCTATATATGTATATATATTAGGTCTCCAAACACAGGGACGCTTGGATGATGATTCTTTCGAGTATGCGTTGCTGCCGCAGCTGTGGACGCAAGCAGTTTTATTTTAGACGCTTCTATCCTTATGATATAGATAAGATGCATTTTTGTAATATTCGGGTCGATAGCCCAATTTTATTCATTTATTCATTTATTCTTTTACCGCCTTTTTTGTGCGACATTCGGTTTGGTTGTACTATGTTGTATCGAGTGTTCTATTATTTTATTTCATTTCAGTTTCGTGTATATAAACTATGTGAATGTTTTATTTAGTTGGTTTGGTTAAAAATATTAGTTAATATAAAATTTTGATGCTAGGCTAATAAGTTATAAGTAATTAAATTGGTTTTCGACAGTTATGCTAAGAACGAACCATATGAGTTTCCCATATTAATTTGGTATAGGATTGATCACCGGTTATTTTATTAGGCAGGGTGTCACAGATGGTATCAGAGCATCAGGTTCTAGTGTCCATAAGAATCTGTGCGGACGTACGACTTCTTTTGCGTTGATTTATATTTGAGATAGAGCCTTATTATCAGGATTGTTGATTCCTATTGTGAGATTTCTTTGTACTGCTATTTTGTAAGATTATAGTAAATCTTTTGCATGCTCATATGAGATTTATATGTAGATCGATGAAGGGCGACTAGGGAAGGCCGTTATAAGGGAAGCATGAGGTAGGTCTTAGTAGGACCTATAAGTTAAAGTTGGGAATGAGGACCACTGTAGAGGTCACTCCCTTTTGTGGCATTTTTATGAATTGCTGCAACGACTACTAGAATATAGTAGTTATATTTAATTACATACCGTTATAGGATGGAGAGTGGTGCTAAACTTGAATTACCCAGTGAAGTAAATTGGGAAAAAGTTTGGAAGGTCTCCAATAAGGACCATACGTGGAAGTTTCAGTTATGCATAATCATTGTAACGTTGTTTAGTGCAAGTAGAAGGCTCAAAAACTTTGGTTTAGAGAAGGGTATATGAATACCCAGATGTGAAAATTTGAGGAAAAATTTCCACTCGTTGGAGTAATGTGAAATGGTAGTAATGATTGTTACCATATTTGAAGGAGAATGATGTTGTACTCATAGAGGAATCTTATAAACGGCTTTAACCACGAATTTTTTTGGGTTATTAAGAGTGATGAGAATGTTATTTCTGGGTTATTCACATAAGGATTGGTCAGGGGCTGACAGTGAGAAAGAGTGATATGGTTAAGTGAATTGTTTATCGAATTAAGGTAGGTACAATGAAGAAAGAGTCCTTCAGTGGAATGATAGGCTCACTAGTAAGCGTTGCTAACACGTATGGAGAATTTGTGATCGTGAAACCCAACAGGTGGACATCCGCTCGGGGATTCATTGAAACATGGTAGTTGAGGCAGGTACTATGTTTCCTTTTAGTCAGAGGAGCTAAAGGAACTATGAGGATGATTTTCAGGGTCAAGGCTATTAGTGTTTGAGATACTGATAATTTAACATGGTCAGGGTGGCCAGCCAGGGGGAATCTGGTGAGGTGGAGTGTAGAACCACATAATTAGTCCTTTCCCGGTAGCAGTTAAAGGATAAGAATAGGATGCCGAGATGGGGCATTGATCAAAGTAGTTTTTGGTTTGGTTAAGGCAAGTGTACTATGTCTGGAAACCAATTGAAGTAGTTAGGGAGATTGGCGAAGTTATTGGTATGACTTTCACATCAAATGAAGGAGGTATATTTTATGTGGCAAGATAGCATCATAATATTTTGTTAACCCTAGATTCGTGTTCATAATCCGAGTTTTACTCCAGTATCGATAATATCATAGAAGGTATGCCTATATGTTTTTCCATGATATTGGGGTACTATTTTTCTTCATTCGTTATGAAAACGGGTGTTGGCATTTTGAGTTTATATTTGGTTTGCACTGCTCGTTTTGCATGCGTTATACGAATATAGTATTATTCTGAGTATAATATGTTCTTGGTTGGTCAAAGCGATAGCAGGATATTGATTGCAATGCTATTGTATCCGCGGTTACAGGGTGGAACTCGTTGTTTGTGCGATATCTCACCTGGAAGTAGATGTTTAATTATCATTATTTTAGGGCATGGCCGCCTTATATATGATCTAAGGTATGAAGGATTTATTGTTAAGCTGTGAGTTTAAGCTCATTATTGTTTGCGCAAAGGACTTAGTGTTAGTATAAGTGCCTTGTGGTATGGCTCCTAGAAATAAGTAGGAGTTCGGACCAAAATCTATTATTAGATGGGATGGGATTTTCCCAATGGCATATTTGAAGCTAACTGACCTCCACAATCCATAAAGTTAATCAGTAGTGTCTCGAAGGGGCTCCTTATTTGGATTTCGCTTTGCGAGACACTCCACACATGAAGCTTAACGACGTCGAGGGTGGAGAGATGTTATGGGATGCAAGGATGTTGGTTTTAATGATGAGTTACCTAGCGTGAAGAAAACACTATAAACTAAGAGCCATGTCATGACTGGAGTCTTATGGAGATGGAGGTGCTATGGAAAAGCATTGAAATGGTTGTCACACCATAAGTAATGAGTAATATAAGATTTAGAGAATTGATTTGAGGATTATATCCGGGCCTTGATTAAAAGAAAAATTTAGAAGTAATATGTTTTAGGTATGATGTTTATATACCTTGTGTAGAGGTTAGGCGACCTAATTAGTTAGACTTTTAATTTCGCCGAAATGGATGGACATAGTGGCGAAAGAGCTTATTAGGTTTGCAAGGTAGGATTTAAAACAGCACGATGGTGTGCCTTAGGCCGTTATATCTTGATGACCGATGATGCGAGGAATTACTGTAACGGGAGGGTTCCTTATTTGGATTTCACTTCGTGAGATTTCCCACGTATGAAACTGAGCTAATGTCGGGAGTTAGTAAAGATCTTGGGCACTAGGGATATAGTTAAGATAGGACTCATTTTACGTGTGTAGGAAACACATCAATCTTAGGGTTATTAGGAAGTAAGGCTAGTGGGGCATATAGCGCTGTTTTAGGAAGATTGTAGTGAGTTAACCACGAGAAGATTGGTGGGTTAACTTTAAGAAGGATTGGATTTCCAGGGATGGGAAGAATTGAATTTTGAGTAATTCGAGTTGAGAGTACCTCGGTGTTATCACCAGGACTAGAAAATGAGACCTATTTGTTTAAAGAGAGTGTTACATGTGTGACATTTGAATTGGTTGTGCAGTTGTGCACGGGTTACAAGGTATGTGGGCACCTTTGTAAGTTGACATTATATACCCTCCAAAACAGAAGGGGTGTAGTATGTAAAGTTGAATAATATGCTTTGGGGAAGTTATAAATGGTCTTTTATTTGGAGTTTGATGGATTGAACGTCATAGGAGGTATGCGATAATCCAATTGTATAGGTGAAATAAGAGGTAGCACGCCTAAGATTAGCTATAAGACTGACGGGAGTACTCAAGCACTAGTGTAGTTTTCTTTTTTAGGGAAATTCGATGTCTTTTTGTAGATGAGTGGACACTTAGAGTTAATACGTTAGAGCAGCGATTATAGGCCCATTTCCTTTATATGCGATTCTAAAAACACTAGGCATGACGCGACGTTGTTAGATTCAACCTTACGACCGAGGTAGCATTGTAACATATGGAAATTTAGATAAGCTTGTTGTTAAGCCAATGCATTAGAGTAAAAGCCTAGAGATATGTGGGTACCATGAATAAGTATATGGTAGGGTACCATTGTGTTAGTACCATTTGACTTTTTGGTACAGGTCGTATCTGAATTTTGGGGACGAAATTCCGTTGTAAGCGGGAAGTATGTAATACCCCGTACTTTTGAAGATATTTAAATTACATAAGTGAAGTAATTTGGTAATTAGAGGAATTTCTGAGAATAAAAAATCTAGACTTATGAGTGTTAGATTATTCGATGTGTGTTACATTTACTTTAGGGACTAAGTAAATGAGTCAGAATATTTTTATGTTATGTCGTCAGTTGGGTTAAGTGACGGGTAATATTTATTTGGAAGAAAACACACGTTAAGAAGTGTTACGTCTGATTAGTGAATTTTAGTTACGTGACTCGGATGGAGATTTCGAGTGCAAGATTTGTTTCAGTATAGCCGAGATAGTCAGAATAGAGTATCCGGGGTAGCATTTGGGTTTCGGGGACTTTTGGACTAGTAGGGACTTGCAATTGAGTAAACGAGTCATTTTTTGGTTAATAAGGGACAAGACCTTATTTCTCTCCTATAAGTCACGAGAGAGAGGAAGAGAAATAAAGAAAAAGAGAGAAAGAAGTGAGAGAAGAAAGGAAGGAAAAAAAGGAAGAGAAAGGGGATTTCGAGCCAAACTCCGCGGGATTCGACTCGAGGTCTTCGAATTTTATCCACGAGCCAAGTGTTTACTATCTTTATTGAATTGAGTGTGTATCTCATATGGTAGTTAGTAAACTAGAAAATTCGGTTTAGAACCCTTAAAATAAATTTGAGAAAATTTGATTTAGAGTTACCAAATTGATGTGTTGTTAACTCCTTATGAATTCGAATGTTAAAACCATGTTAATGGTGTGTATAGAGGATTTGAAATGAAGAAAACGATAAACTAGGGTTTTAATGGTTTTAGGTTTTAAATCTAAGAGAAATGGTTTCACCCCATAATTAATTGATGTGTTAGTTACAAATCAGTGTTTAGATGATTGTAGTATTGCTGGTTGAGATTAGAAACCATAAAAATGGAGGTTGGGATGGTATTTGGTATTTTGGAGATTTAGGTTTTGTAAGAAATCAACAATGGCCAAAATATATGGTGTGACTGGTCGACCGTTATCAAGGAGCAGATCGACCGGTATAAGGGAAAAAGTCCACTGGTTGGCTCTCAAGGAAAAATCCCATTTCGCGGTCGACCGGGGGTTAGGGACCGGTCGATCGGTACTCTATTTTCTGCCCAAGATAAGGTTTTTTCTTCTCCTTTTTCTTTTTTGGTTCAAGTCTTAGGGGACTTCGTAACTAGTGTATTATAGATGGGTATGACCTAAAGGACTTGAGGAGTTGTATATTAACCTTGGTTTAGTTAAGTTTACAATCCGGGGTATGGATTTAATGAATGTTTAGAACGGGTAACATTTGAGAGATGTCTTTGGTGAGTGTGTACAGATATATTTATGCGATTAGAGTAAATACGAGTCGATTTCATTTGAGTAAATTCTTGGATACGAGTAGGATGGAATTTAGGATATGGGTTAGAGATGATTGAGCGGTTATCCGATACGTCTGTTGACGACTATTGTGATAGAGGATGCGAAACGTATGGAATTGATATAAGTGATTTATATATATAAATCGTTAAAAGTGATTAATGTGCGATTTATATTTTGAGTAGGATAATAGTTATGTGATTAGTATTTTAAGTGGGTAAATACTTATATACTATTACGAATAGGAACATTCGGGTTATTGACTATAGCTATAAGAGTTCGACAATCATAGCTAGAGCATATTCACGAATGATATATATATATATATATATATATATATATATATATATATACATATATATATATATGTATACACCATTTGTTTATAAATATATTGGTATGCAAATGATATATTTATGTATGTTTATATCTCTACTGCTATCTAGGGAAGTTGCGCAATATGGGTGAATCCCCTGGCTGGCGGAGCAGGGAGAGTATATCCCCAGGTCATACCGTCCCGCATATGAAGCTGATATTTTTATCCCAATTTTAGGAGGGAATATGACCGCCTCAACCCTTTAGTATTTCTACCATGATCATGAGAGAGTCTGACCTTGTATCGGGGTTAATTTGTGCAAACCCGAATGTGGAAAGGCACTTTGAGACTGCATCCTTGAGTTATAACTCAGTGGGATGGTTATTATACTTATGATTGTAAAATAGGTATAAATATACTTGTTGTTTATAGTATATTTCTTCAATATGAATATGAGATATCATATAACTTTAAATGTTGTAAAGTGTAAAAATGAATAAGATGTTATTCTTCTCCCGGTAGTTTTATATCTGGAACAATACAATGTTAATCGTATATTAAAATGAGAATTATATATATATATATATATATATATATATATATATATATATATATGGTACTTTATATACTAAAGTGAATAGGATATTTTAAACTAGTGAAAGTTATGGATTATGAACGGTATAGTTATATATATAGAAATGAGAACTATATATATAGCACATAGATGATTATATCAACTAAAAGCTTATGTAATAGCTTACGGTATAACCGATATTATATCACGCAAGGTAGGTGATAGTTAGGAGGATTTATAAGATGGGTGTTAGAGATTAGTTAGGCAGGGTAGCTTAAGTAGGTTGTTTAAGGCTTATGTAATAGCTTATGGTATACGATAGATGTGCATTATTAGAAGAGGGGTGAGGCGTAGTGCGATACCAGTTTAAATATGAGAGAGTTCATATTTTAAAATATGGATTTTAAGCACTTGCTAAATGTAACAACATATTGCTTATCATGTCCATTTATTTTATTTGGTTTAATTCCGGACAAAAAAAATTAAGTCCATGCTAGTTCTGTTATGTAGTTTAATTGAAGCCTATGACAAAGTTCAAGTCCAAGAATGTGCATTTTAAAGCTTTGAAGAAGATTTCAGGTCAAGAGGTATTGAATATGTTTAAGATCACTCAGGTATAAATACTTGTGAGCAATTGGGTAATTTAGTATGTTAATTAAAAGCTGGGTGATTTAAATGTTTGGGAATTAAATCTTTTTATGTTTTAAAATTATATCAGAGTTACAAATAGTCTAAAGAAAAATTCGAGGATTTTTTCTAAAAGAAAAATATTTTATTTTATCACAGTCGCTCGAACGAGACTATGGGTCATTCAAACGACAACCCCTTGTCATGTGAACGAGATCCACATCTCCCTCGAATGACCTGGCGCCTCGATTTTCGTGTTTTGATTTTCTTGGACACCGTGTTGCTCAGATATAAATAAAACGTCGCTGCGAAAGTTTTAACTACAGAACAGTTTCAAAAAACTCATTCCCATATAGTTTTTCATCACCCAGTGTTTATTCAAGATCAAATTATTCAATTACAAAGTTTATGATCTTGAAACGTAATTACCAAAAAATAATTCATTCATTGACTACATTGACTGAGGTCATTGGGAGTGCTTGAGGGTATTCCTTGCTTAAGAAAAAAACATGTGTAGTTGTGGAGAAACCCTCTCTTTTTCATTACTATCCATCTGGAGTTGTTGAGGGAGATTCCAGCCGACGACATCGGAATCGACACCTGCGGGTATTTCGTATGTCACCCTGTTTCATTGTAATCCGTGTAAGTTGTGTCTTACAAATTATAGTGAAATAAAAAGGTTTTGCCCTTCGAGCATTTTTCCTGAAATTGTTTCTTTTACCGCATGCTCTATTCGTGGAATGGATTTAATCACTCAGATTCATGTTTAGGGTTTAAGAAGTTAAAATTAGTTTTAACTAAAAATTGGAAGAAAATTATTTTTGCCTAAAGTACACGCTAAAGGGCCTTTTCAAATTGGTATCAGAGCTTGTTGCATTATTTTATTGTTTTTGTGATCCCGTGTTCTTTAGGTATTCCTTTCAGTTGTTTTCAAGATTTTAGAACTCACTTGTTTGAATCGTCTCATTGGAAATCTCACATGAAAACTGCTCTTAATACATTTGTTAATAAAGATGAGTGTGAAAAGTATCTTTTCTGCGGAGGGTATGGTCATAGGATAAATGAGTGTCCCACTAAACTTAGGGAGATTTTGAATAAACCCATGAATCATTGTCCTACCCTCAGTGATACTGACCCAGAAGAAGAAAACTTTTATGCAAGTAAGCGTGAACTTCCCACCTTTATGGCTAGTCATGTAAGTGATAAAAACTTACCTTTGTATGATTCTTCCGCAGCCACATAAGTTGATACACCAAAGAGTGAGGGTAAGGTGAGTGAGGATGAGAGCGAAGACGGGAGAGATTTCACAAACTACTTTCAAATAATTGTTTGAAGAAACATTAAAAGCAAAGAAAGAAAATTTGAAATTAGCAGTTATGTTGAAAGATCGTTCCATAAAAAAAATTCAAATGATTAAATTGATGATCTTAGGTCACGTGAAAAGAAAATACGAGAGAAGCTAGAATATGTCGAGGGTGAGAGAAATAGTATTCAAGGGTTGATGGAGTCTATGAAAAAGGAACTTCTTAAGTTTGAGAATTCTACACGTTTACTTGAGTCAAGAATATTTGAGCTTAGGAGAAACTGAGAGATTCGAGTAAAGTTAAGTTTGATTTAGATTCTAGGTCTGAAAAGATTAACAAAATCTTAGGCACAGTCAAAATCAAAGATAATAGGAGAGGTATTGACTTTGATAACCATGTCGCACCTACACCCAAAGCCAAAACCATGCAAAGAAGAGAGCCGCCTAGGAACTTTAGGAGAGAGCCACCTAGGAATGTGAGGTATAATAGATCTAAGGAAGACACTCTTACCGTATCTACACTTGCACTCATTGCGGTAGGAAAGGTCATCTTAGACAGTCTTGCTATGATCTTAAGAATGCTCCTAGAAAGACTAAATCCATTCAGGTTCCCAATACCCCTTCTCGTCGGTTCACACCTACTTGGGTTAAGAAATCGGATTTAGAGGCGTTAGGTATTAGGCTTTGTGATTCTAGCATCATTGTTCGTGGTTCTCATCATGTTTCATCTTGCGATTGGGGGTGTTCGTTCATTTTTCATACTCTAGTATTTGCTTCATGTGTTATATTTTACTAGTGTTATGACGTGTGTCTTGTTTTTGTTATTTATTTGAGTCTTTTCGAAAAATACAAAAAATATTTTTCTTTTTACAAAACTTTTGAAAATACAAAAAGATTTTTGGTTGTTGAGTCGTGAGGATATATGTTTAATGTGGCATATTGGTGTGCTTGATTCCCCCCTTCTTTCATTATTCATGTGGCTAGGACTTTTGGTCATTATTATTTATGCCTAGAATGATCTTAACCATTGCATTATGGGGTTGTTTCGAAATTGATATGCAGTTTGATTCGACTTTGTGTATATGCAAATCTTGCACACGTGCACGAGTTTATATGGATGTTTGGATTCTCTTACATATTTAATTTTGGTGAGACATTCTTATCTCAATTTTGTCATCTATGCGTAAGTAAACTTAAGGAGGAGGTGTGCTTGTGAGAACCATTTTTCTTGAGAATCGATATTGAAAAAATAATGAGTGTTCACGGAAAAGGGCTGCTAGATTATAAAATTGACTTGTCATGAAAGCCACTGTTTAAAAGATCCCAAAAGAAAATCAAGGCAATAAAAATTCACATGACAATAATTGGGGCCAATAGGACTTTCTCTAAGTTGAGATTGATATATTTTTTCTAAAGATCTTGAAAAATTCATATATATAAGGGAGTTTGGTTGGAGATAAATTTAAACGGGTTTGCACCACTAATCCTACGTTAAAACATCGTATCATGACGCTATTGTTTATAGAATCGTCAATAATTCGGGCTTGTATGCATGTTGTTAGTGTAGTTCATTAAACTCACACTTATTTTGTCACAAATGGCTTTGATGAAGTTTGATGATTTCTTGCTATAAGAACTTTTTGATTGGTTCGACGTATTGAAATGGTGACTCATTTGTTTTAGTTCACGCCCATTCAGTCCACATTCATGATTGAGCACATTGGTACTATGTTAACATGTAATTCTTATTGGTCATTTTACTTTGTTTTTCTATTTCTTTTTCTGTTTAATGTTTGTTTCTGCTTTCTAGGTACTGTTTTGAAATAATTTTTTCACTCGGCAAATTCTTATTGATTTTGGGGTATTTCTGGAATTTTTTATTTTCTCGTTCGAACTCCTTCCTATGTCGCGCGAACATGTCATTCAAGAGAAATACAAAGTCGTTCAAGCAACAAAACAAAGTCGTTCGACCGACATCAAGCGAGATCATAGTTTCATTTAACGTCAGACGTTCTCTCTTATCCTCTTGTCGTTCTCTCATAACCCCTTCTCTACCCAAGTGACGACAGCAGTTCCTTTTAAAAATATCGCCATTGATTGGACTTTAAAGCTTCGATTTTCTGGATTTTCATCTCAGTCTTCACTCGAGTGCTACCCATTTTCCTCCTGAGTTATCTGGCGATAGAACCAGTTCAAAAACATCGTCGACGGCCATGTTTTTGGTTTGATTCTCCGACATTCTCAGTATTGGTTCTACGACGTGTTTTTTTTCATAGTTCCCCATTTCCGGAGATTTCGAGGTACTACTATGGTTTTTTTTTTGTCTTTTTATAAGAAATCATTTGTTTGAGTAAAACCTTGGTTGTTGTTCTTTAGAATTCTATATCTGATATTTTTTTGTTATTGTTGTGGTTGGTGTTCGCGGTGCTTAGGTTGGATGTTTTGTACGAAGATAGGTTCTTAGGTGTGTATTCCTCGATGATGGTATCATTTCACACCTTACCTCTTAGTGTCATGCCACCTAGACAATGTGGTGCCCCTATAGGCCAACTCGATGAGCCGTCACCCTCTGCTCGAGCTCAGAGATCTCAGGCCAGTAGACCCCAGTACTCCCTAGTGAGATGGACCACACGGGTTAAGTATGATCATTACTTCTTATTGAGTCTACATATTAGATCAGTTGTTCAGGAGCGTGTGTTTCGATATTCTGAGTTTCATGAGTTAGGTGTTTAGTGTTGGTTATGTGGTAGGTTTGGGATCACCTGTTTGGGGCTAGTGGGGTTGTCTATCTGGACATTGTCCGTGAGTTCTTCTTTCGCGCTCTCCCTCAAGCTGAGGGGATTTTTTCTACTGTTCGTGGTGTTCCTGTCCTCATCACAATCGACCTTATAGCAGCTTTTCTACACCTTCCTCGTGTCCCTGACGCTGTGTTTCCTCGTTATTCTGAAGATGGACCTACATATGATGATATTTTACGTCATTGATCTGGGAGATTCCCTAGGCATGTACTACTATGTATAACCGCTAACTTTTCCATGCCTTTCGTGTTCTTAATAGGTTTGTGTTAGCATCCATTTATCCTCGGATAAATCATACTTGGATCGGGTCTCACATTGTCTATTTTATGTACCATGTCTCTTAAAGGTGGGATATCGATTTACCAACTGTCATGTTTTGTGTTATATCCTCTATCACCATCAGTGGTATCACTCCTGTCCGCCTTGCTCTTCCTTATGGGATTCTCATTTCCATCATTTTCACTACAGCTGGGGTTCCTAGTTTAGAGGGTGATCAGTGTCTCCTTTCACCTGCTATTATTGATCATAATACTTTCACATGTTCAGACAGTCATTTGCCATAGACGGCGAGAGCTAGGGCTCCACCCACTGCGGGAGCCTTCTCCGATACTGATCCCTATTAGCCTGTTGATCACACTGTTTTGGGAACTTCTGATTTTTCGCATCCACCACCCTCCATACCTGCTCCCACACGTCCTATTGAGGAGTATGTCTCTGCTTTACAAGCACATGTAGCTTCCCAAACTCGGATGTATGACATTATCATTGTTAGATTTGATGCTGAGGTTGAAGCTCATGTTCGTGCTGAATCCAGGATGACAACATTCTTTGATGAGATGCTGCAGTAAGAGCAGTTGAGAAGTGCAGGATCCTCTTGACTCGGTCATATTTCATCTACATATTCTGATGGTACTATTGCTGATGATGATGATACTCCTTCCGATGCCTAGCTGTAGTTATTTTGTCATTGTATCTGAGATATTTCTATTCCTAATTTATTTATTTATTCTCTGATCTGATGTACTCTTACAGACAGTTTTATCTCCCTTGGTTTATTTTATGGCATGGATGTATAGTTTCTTTTGCAGTTTTAGTGATTCTCTCATTATGATTCAGTTGCTGTTATCTTTTTTATCCATAGTCATAATGCTATTGTTTATCTAGCCGTGCTATTTATTCCCATATATTCATGCTAGATTTTGTGTGTCTATCCCACCTTTTGTCTATTCCAGGAAAAATGGGGGAGAGATATGTGATATAGGGGGAGTTTTTATTACGATATTATATTTTGTTTTGTTCCTCCATACTTCACTTGGGCATATGTTTATGTCTCGTGTGTGTAGGTACATTGTTCAGAGATTCAGATATTTATTGATACATCACATTCAGAGATAGAATTAGATTCCGATGCTTGCCATTAAGAGACAGAATCATATGCTTGCAGTTTATTCAGTATTCAGTTTCATTATGTCGTGTATTTTTATCATTTTGAATTTTGGGATACGACATATAATTTTTATGGCATATAGCACTTCTATTTAGTTTTGTACTGGAATATCCAAAGGGGGATATTTGTAAGAACATATTTCTTATCATGTCCATTTATTGTATTTGGCTTAATTCCGGAAAAAATAAATTAAGTCTAGGCTAGTTTTATTATGGAGTTTAATTGAAGCCTATGATAAAGTTCAAGTCCAAGAATGTGCATTTTAAAACTTTGAAGAAGGTTTCAAGTCAAGAGGTGTTGAATATGTTTAAGATCACTCAGGTATGAATACTTGTGAGAAATTGGGTAATTTAGTATGTTGATTAAAAGATGGGTGATTAAAAGCTGGGTGATTTTAGAAATTGGGAATTAAATCTTTTTATGTTTTAAAAATATTTTGAAGTTACAAATAGTCTAAAGAAAAATTCGAGGATTTTTTTTAAGAGAAAAATATTTTATTTTGTCACTGTCGATCGAATGAGACTATGGGTCGTTCAAATGACAACCCCTTGTCGCGCGAACGAGATCCGCATCTCGCTCGAACGACCTGCTGCCTCGATTTTCGTGTTTTGATTTTCTTGGACTATGTGTTGCTCAGATATAAATAAAACGTCTCTGTGAAAGTTTTAACTGAAGAACAGTTTCGAAAAACTCATTCCAATATAGTTTTTCATCATTCAGTGTTTATTCAAGATCAAATTATTCAATTCCAAAGTTTGTGATCTTGAAACGTGTTTAACGAAAAACAATTCATTCATTAACTCTATTGACTGAGGTCATTGGGAGTTCTTGAGGGTATTCCTTAATGAAGACAGAACCGTGTGTTCTTGTGGAGAAGCCATCTCTTTTTCATTGTTGCCCATCAGGAGTTCTTGCGGGAGATTCCAGCCGACGAAATCAAAAACGACACCTGTGGGAATTTCGTATGTCACCCTATTTCATTGTAATCCGTGTAAGTTGTGTCTTACAAATTATAGTGATATAAAAAGGTTTTGCCCTTCGGGGATTTTTCCTAAAATTGTTTCCTTTATCGCATTCTTTATTCATGGAATGGATTTAATCACTTAGATGCATGTTTAGGGTTTAATAAGTTAAAAATGGTTTTAACTAAAAACTAGAACAAAATTATTTTTGCCTAAATTACACACTAAAGGGACTTTTCACTAAATATTTTCAAAACTCGGGCTCTGACCCATTTCTATATTTTTCCCTCTCCTGCTATATATGTATATATATTAGGTGTCCAGACACGGGGACGCCTAGATAATGATTCTTTCGAGTCAGACGTTGCTGCTGCAGCTGTGGATGAAAGCATCTTTATTTTAGATGCTTATATCCTTGTGATCTAGATAGGAGGCATTGTAGTAATATTCGGGTCGATAGCCCAATTGTATTCATTTTATTCTTTTACCACCTTTTTAGTACGGCATTCGATTTGGTTGTACTATGATGTACCGAGTGTTCGGTTATTTTATTTCATTTCAGTTTTGAGTATATAAACTGTGTGAATGTTTTATTTTGTTGGTTTCGTTAAAAAGATTAATTAATATAAAATTTTGACGCCAACCTAATAAGTTATTAGTAATTAAATTGGTTTTCGACAGTGATGCTAAAAACAAACCATATGAGATTCCTGTTTTAATTTGGTATATAATTGATCACCCGGTATTTTATTAGGAGGGGTGTCACAGTGGGAGCCCCGTGTTGTACATATGGGGATAGGATTATGGGGATCATTTGTGTCGGACCCAAGGATCCCGATGACTGACAATGATAGGTAGTAGTGTATCGGGGGGGTTCCTTGTTTGGATTTCTCTTCCGAGACGTCCCACGCATGAATCCCAGTGAATGTCAGGAGTTGAGAGATGTGTTGGTCACAAGGGCATGAGTTACCACTTTAGTTACTAAACATTTATATGAGTGAAAGCATGAGTTGCGAGATATTCTACGATATAAGACCTATAGATTCGAGTAGTGTTGTGTGAGGAGCACTAGGGGAATTATTTTTTCACCACTAGTTGATGGGAGGGGCAGTTTCGAGGGGAATTAAATCATTTTAGCAGGGTAACTGAGGTTTGCCATGCGGTATGGCCACACTGAGAATGCGGGGTGAGACTTGAGATAAGTATGTTACGTGTGTTTAGAAGTTATCAAAAGTTAGATTTTCAAAAGAGGTTCCCGCACTTAATAAATTTGGAAGAGTTAGTGGGAACAAAAGAGTGGGATAATGGAGAAAAACTGCCAAAAAAATTTCTCGCCGAAAATATCATTCGAACGATATTTTCGTTCCAACTAAGTCTCGTTCGAACGACCATCTAATGATGTTCCAAAGGCAAAATGGGAAAAGTCGTTGGCAAACTCGTTCGAACGAAATTCTCGTTCGAACGACAATTTCGAACGAAATGCTAGAATGGTCAAATTTATTTTTAAGCCCAAAAACTTTTTATTCAAAGTTCTAAAATAACCTTTTGAAAATAAAATTCATTTTAAAAAATAATTACACCCATTATAAAAATTATTCCAAGTCTCCCTATAAAATGCATTCATACCTTTTGGATACAATGGAATATGGTGTTGATGACGTGAAACATGACACTGAAACTCGGCAATGATGTTCTCTTGATAAATAGGCCGCAACATCTTCAACTCAAACTTGTCATAGGCTTGGATGTATACACATGGACTATATCCTATGACTTAAATGTTTTTGTCCGGAATTGAGCCAAAACTACATTAAGACTCAATTGGAAATTTGGGTCCTTACAACTCATTTTCTTTTAGGTTTGAGGCTTAGGAACTTTCTAATATGAAGTAAAATAGAGTATGAGGGTCTTAGATAAGGAGTATTAGTACCCTAGGTTAGTAAGGGGGTATTCGGGCTTATTTCGGGGTCTATTTGGTAGAACTTATTGTCTCAGTTAATCTAGTAAACAATCCTATGAATAGGGTAGAGTTGGAGAGTATTGTTATGGACTTTCGAAGGCCAGTCTAAGGATAATCCTACTTTGTATATTATATCGTTATGCGCAGATGGTTTCAGAAATAAGAAACACATAATTTTAAATTGGCACATATTGTGATTATGGCATGCATATACATATACCTCTCTAAATGCTATCATAAGGGAAGTTGCGCGCATGGGGTAAATCCACTGGATAGTGAATGGAGGGAGAATATAGTCCTCGGGCCATAGGACCGGTGGTTACATTGTGTGGTTGTTTGATTCGAAGTGAGGTAATTTCGGGTATGATTATGACACACTGTCGAAGTTATATGGTTTCTTCCCATGCGACGCGATTTAGGGTGCCTAGGTGGTCTTGATTTTAGGCCCTGGAAGATGATAGCATTTCGGGGTACATCTAGTGGGGTGACTCCCGAAGGGATGGTCATAGAAATGTTATACTGATTGTAATGGCTCTTACGGTTATGGCATTTCATATGAATGAGTTAATGAATCTATAAATCATTTTATAGCATATGATTCCCAATGATGAATTGAATTGTGAAGATACATTTTATAAATTGGCAAATTAAGCATGTTAAATGGAATTAGGTTATTCCTCTTAATTAGTTGTGTAGTTTAACTTATAATGATATAGTATGGCACTAGGACGTGCACTTAGATGAGAAGTGAGGATAACTCTTAGAATGAAGAGCGACTTAACTTGTTTATAATGTTAGTATTCATAATTGTTATGCATTTTATTCACACGTATATCGTATCAAATAGGCCCTGGCCCGTTTATATTATTTTTCTTATGTGGTTCTTATTTATGCTCATGTGCTCCGTCGCAAGGGTGCCCACTTTGATCTTTCCTTCCCAGTGTCAAGGAGCTACAACATTTTATGAATGTTGTAGCATTTTTGTAGTAGAAGCATCATTTTCTGTTGATACTCTAGTTATGATCCATCTGTATATTCGGGCATGTTGCCCCAATTATTATTCATATTTACAGTAATACTTGGGGTAACCTTTTGTATTAGTCTGTTAACCGACAACCTATTCAGTTATATTTTGCAGACTATTGCATGTCTTCATTTATATCCACATTTTGTTCTAAATTGGATTGTTGAAATGGTTTTTATCAAACTTGTAAAATTATATGAAATCCATTTTCTAAAATCCTTAGTGGTTGTCTCATACAAATATTATGCGATAGTGATGCTAAGAATGGACCATTTATGATTCCTATTTTTGTTGGAGTAACGGGGGCTAGCCACCTCTTATTTTAATAAGCAGGGTGTCACAATCGGCTCAACGCGTATGCCACCACGTTAGCGTTACTAGGATGTACTGAATATCAAACTGGTAGTCCTTCACGAACTCGATCCACCTCCTCTGTCTCATATTCAAATACTTCTGGGTGAAGCGATACTAAATTGATTTGTGGTATGTCAATAATGTCAACTACTCCCATAAAAGATAGTGCCTCCATATCCTCAAACCAAACACAACTGCTGCCAACTTAAGATTGTGTGTTGGGTAATTCTTCCCATGAGGCTTAAGCTTACGAGATTCATAAGCTATATCCCTCTCCTCCTACTACAGTACACACCCAAGTTCCTACATGGATGCATCCGTGTAAACTCAATACTCCACCCCTCCCTTAGGCAGTACGAGTATGGGTGCAGGTGTCAACTTCTCCTTCAGCTCATCCAAGGCTAACCGAAAGTGATCATTCCACAAAAGCGGTACCCCCCTTGAGAGTTAGATTCATCAATGAACCCGCAATCTTTGAGAACCACTTAATGAAACAATAATAATAACCGATTAACCCCAAAAAGCTGCGAATCTCTGTCGATGTCGTGGGCTATCCCCACTACCTCACCGTCGATACCTTAGATCAACAACAATGACCTTGTCAGACATGATGTGGCCTAGAAACTTTACCTCCCTTAGATAAAATACACACTTATCGAATTTGACATATAACTGGTAGTCCCGAAGTGTCTGTGAACCCTACACATATGCTCCGAATGCTCCTCCTCAATGCGAGAGTAAACTAGGATGTTGTCTAAGAACACAATCATAAACTGGTCCAAAACTCCATAAATACCCTATTCATGAGATCCATGAACACTGTTGGCCCATTGGTGATCCCAAACGACATTACCCTCAACTCATACGACCTGTATCACAACAAAAAAGTTGTCTTAGGAACGTCCTCCTCTCTAGTGCTTAACCGGTGATATCCTGACCACAAATCTATCTTGGATAAGTATGGAGCTCCTCTCAACTGGTCAAATTGTCCATCGATCTTCGGTAATGAATTCTTATTCCATATCTTGACCTTGTTCAACTCCATGAAGTCTACACACAAGTGAAGCGAACCATACCTATTTTTCATGAATAACATCAATTCACCCCACGACGATGTATTCCATGGAATAAAACCCTACCCTAAAAGCTATTAAATCTATTCCCGCATCTCTCACATCTCTTAAAGGGCCATGCGATACAGTGATCGAGCAATCGGTCTCGTACTCGGTCCTAGGTCGATAACAAACTCGATCTCTCGATTGGGAGGCAACCCTGGTATCTCCTGAAATACATCCTCGAAATATCTCATAACTGGAATAGAGTATAATGGGATAACTACCTCCCGTGAGGTCAATTACACAATGTAGTATAAGTGGGTGGGGAAGAGGTATCGCCACTAAAAACATCTCCTTCCTTGGAATGGATAACACTATGGTCCTCTCGTAGTTGTCTAACATTGCTCTGTAACCCTCCAACCAATCCACGCCAGAATAACATCATACCCCTCCATATCTGACACAAGATGGTATGTTTCTATGCTCAATCTCCTAATAATAATGTCCATCCCTATACATATCGAGTGAATAAGGGACCCACTACCCAAAGGTGACTCTATAGACATAACGCGAGTGCTGACTGTCTATAAAAGATAAACTACTATTGAAAATCTAGTGTCAATAAAAGAATATGATGCCCCCGTATAAAAAAGAATCCTATCCTCATTCCCTTGAATAGGAAACGTACCCTATAGTGTTGATGGATCCTAAGGTGTTGGTGGCATGGGTATGTCCAGGACGTTATACACATGGCCATAATTCATCAGTCCCTACCACTATGGGGCTGGTGGAGTTGGTGTTGCTGGAGGCATCTACGGCTGTTGCCCCTTTTAGGAACCCTACTGCTGATCCCTTGCTCTCTATGGCCACCCTCTCTTCATATGCCCTGTGTGGACACAAATGAAGAAACACCCCTAAAAGTATCCCTGTGTTTGGCCCTATTATCCCTGATAAGGCTTCCCTTGATACTAGTTTTGGTGGTCCCTGCCCTATTGGCTTCCCCCGTTGTTCCCTTGACCCAGACGACCCTGGGGAACCTGTTGATGTTAGGACCCTACTAGACCATTCTGAAACTCTGACACTCCAGTCGATAACCTCCCATCCCAAATCTCTTGGCTCGATCCCCCTGTCGGGAATCCTGGCTCTGGTCTCTAGCTACCAGTTGCTGAGGTGATCTACTGGCACTACATCCTCATGTACTACCTGACTGGTTCGTCTCGCCCACTCTCTTATTTCCCTTCAAATGGAAGCGTTGGTCTTGGCAGTGCAAAAATGTGGCATTAAAAACCTTCGAATATGTGTGTAATGTTGGGTTGCCAAGTACATATTACCTGATCCTGCAGGCTAGCCCATCCATAAAGTTAAGCTTTTTCTTCTCTTCTGTGTTCACTTTGTCTGGCATAAAGTTAGCCAAATGAGTGAATTCTTCCTCTTATTCAGCCATTGATCGGTCACCCTACGTAACGTCATTCAATTTTCTCCTCATTTCCCTCTGAACAGCTGACGGAAAGTACTTGCAATCGAATTGCTCCAAAAAGTCTCTTATCGGCATCGTATCCCTATCCTCTGAGGTTGTAATGGACTCCCACCGTTGCAGTGCGACTCCCAAAATTCTTAACGTGGAAATCGTATATTTCTTAGCGTTGCTCCACACAATCATACATAGATGACATTGTAGATCCTTCTTCCACTAACATGATACTATCACATTCGATATCCGTAAAAACTTCGATGGGTGTCCTTTCTGAAAAGCCTCCCAAACGTTTTGCCAAGACAACGGCCCCGATTGGGCCTGAATCACTAGTTCCACTTGTGGCTATGGATGAGTCTGTGGAAAATGGACAGCCATGGAAATCATGGCTCCATTGACTGCCTGGGCTACTATCTTGGCCACCTGTGTAGTCGTCACTAATCTCAATGGTGGATTCGGCTGCTGCACCTCCAGGTCCTGATGAGCCTCTCTCACCTCATCTCTCGTTGTTCCTCTAGTCGATTTACCTCTCTTAGGATGCATCTGATATTTAAAACGAGTTGTATGAGTTCACAGTCAATACAAAATTTAATAGCAGAAGTAATATATCACAAACATGTAAATATAAAAGCAACATTCCTTACAAAAGGTCTCTATATCAAAACAACGCTACGTTGAAATCGTAGTAATCTGTACAAATCCAATCGACACTAGAACCTGAGACTCTGATACCATTTGTGACTACCCACCTAATTAATTACCGGGTGATCAATTCTTTTTTAAATTAAATAGGATTCCCATTTAGTTCATTCTTAGCATCACTGTCGAAAACCATTAATTACTCATAACCTATTGGTTAATTAAGCCGGTGCCAAAATTTTATCTATTCATTTAATAGTTAATGATATAAGGAAAAACTAAATTAAACCAGTCACACTTTAATAGAGTCCAAACCATCACACGATATGAATAAATAAACAAACATCTTACCGAGTAAACCATCGGCTACAATCTCCAAATCTAAATAGTAAAACCAACAGATAAATCTATAAATCCCAACATAAGTCTGAACTGAATAAACCGAATAAAGTAATGTAGGGGCAACATGTCCAAAGATGGAATATTGGAATAATGAGATCCTAAACTAGAATGATCAACTGAGGCATCTAGTCCAAATCCTACATGCATCAACATATGTTGCAGTTGTGCATCCCTAGAATAAATAATCAAGTTTATCATCCTTGTGGATGGATTGAAAATATTTTTAACAAGGGTTAGAAGTCGAAGCATTTGAAAAATGTTTGCAGCTGATTAAGTTTGCAGTGATTAAAATGCACGAATACTTTTCATATTTAAGCTAGTTTCGCACTCCCTTGAGATAATCCTCACCCCTCAACTAATGTGCACACCTCCCGTTTTCTTCATAACCCATGTAGTTATATTACCCCATCTAACTAGCCTTGTTATGAACCCTTCCTTATCAACTACTCTAACCCTAGTAATACGATTATGGATTATTAAATTATTTCACCCAGTAATTCTTTTATTCCATTCAAAATGAAATCATATAAAGTTTCACCAGTTATACAAGTAATACAATTTCACTTCATGCATTTTACCCATATATAAATACTCACACTAATTATATACGTATAACTATAACATAACATACACACAAATGCCATAAATAAATTCCATCTTGCTGAGTAACAAGTCACCAGATATTTTCTCTAAAATGTTATCACCCCAGCTATACTCAATCCAACACGGATACCAACAGGAGATTAACTCACACTGAATCATGCAATAAATAATAAGCGTAGTGGAGGAGGTCATAGTTCCCCGGGTGTGAGACCGAATCATACCCAAGATGTCTCATCCCAAAAAAGAATCCTCGCATAATATACTGGATGCTATGAAATGGGGATTATACTCTCCATGCTTTCACGAGCCAGGTGATTCACCCACATCGCGCAACCTCCTATAGAACTAGAGGGGTACGTATTTAAAAAAATATTTAACACCGATATTTAATGAGAACACAATCATATATATATATATACAATGACCCTATTCGTATATATATAATTTAATTAAACTCGGCTAACTCGTGCCTAGCTCCCGCGGCACTAGCCAAAAATATTACCCGACTCTATTCTCCGACTCTTAATTTAATTAATTTCTCCTCAATTAATTTTAATAAAGTGGTGTCACTCAACTACAATGCCCCGACTCACTCACTTGGTCCGTATTTTCACCCTTCAGAATTTATTATACCAAATTCCATTAAGTTTGATACTCTTATTGAATTTAATATTACTTAATACCAATCTCTCAAGGCCCTAAGTATTATCCTCCATTTGATTTTTACATTAATTAAATCCCTTTTGAAACCCCAAAAGAAAACAAGGCATTTATATAAAAGAAAAAAGAGACGGTGTGTCAAAAATTCCCTACCGTCGTTCGAACGATGCCCTTGGTCATTTCATTGACCGTCCGTTTCAGCCCCTTCTTCCCCGCTATTCTCTTTTCCTCCATTGTTGAACTTTAAGCTCCCATGGTTATAACGCATATTCAATTTAATCAATACCCAATATTTATTACATGATTTCATCAGTTTTTAGTCACACAAATAATCATTAATCATCCATGAATTTCACTTCCAATAGTGAAATCCCGATATTGAGTATTTTCGAGACTTCCAATCGCTCATCTAAATTCAATAATACCCACCTCTAAAATCTTGTTTCAAAATAAAAATTAAACAGCGTTGATTGTTGATGTGACACCCCACCTAATTAAATACCGGGTGATCAGTCCTTTATTAAATTATAACCAAGGTTAACGGTTGGTTCATTCTTAGCATCACTGTCGCAAAATAACTTTTCAAATTAAACACCCTAAATAATTAAGCTAAGTGACAAAAACATTTTAAAACACTATTTCCATATTTAATTTAAGCCCAATAGTAAAAACATTTCATAATTCAAAGTTTAAGAGTCACACAATAACTAGACAAGAAAAGATCATCCAAGAAATTTAAGCATTCAAATAGCTAATTCCAACTTTAAAACTTTAAAGGAAAAACATCCTGGCAGTAACAAATCCCAAAGTAGAAATACCGAAAGTAAATGAATCACAATCTCTGACAAAACCAACTAAATAAGGAAAAAGGCGACACATGCCCAACTGGATAAAACAGAACTAGGAGTGGAATCAATAATGAGGTCGTCTAAGAAAAAGGCCTGCAACTCGCACCTAAGCTGCAACTCGTTCCTTCCAAAGAATCCTAAGAACGACGCCCCTGTGGCTGGGCACCTGTAATATATACATATGTATACAAGAGATAAGAGATAACAGGAAACGGGTCAGAGCCCGATTGTAAAATAGTTTATAATTTTAGTTTAGCAAGTATTTAAAATGCTTACCGGCTAATGCAACAATCATATTAGTATGCGGCACTCTCTTGAGAAATTATCACCTCTCTTATAATGTGAACACCTACCGCACTATTAATCCCAACAGTTTAGCTTCTCTTAAATTCCTCATAAGGTTTCATGCCGACAATTTCTAGGGCTAAGATAGTTAATTTCTGAAAGCAATGTTTTCACATAAATCTCATTTTATTATAAAGTCTTTCAGTATTGCCTCAAACTTTTCAAACACTTATAAATTCGGAATATGTATTCATTACTTAACTACTTTTAGTCACAGTAGAAAGTTTCCCAATTTCAAGTCTCTCTCTCTCTCTCTCTCTCTCTCTCTATATATATATATATATATATATATATATATATATATATATATATATATATATATATATATATATACACACACACACACACACATCAATCACTCTCATAATATATCTATATATATACTATCGGCACCCCACATAAATTAATGGTGTTGGCATACTCTGCTATAAAATCCCTGTATCACTCGTACTAAGGGAAATACTAGCTCGGAATCACTCTCGAACTGTATTAACACAAAACACCTACAAATTGAGGCGAAGCATAGTTCCAAGTCACTAAGAGGTCAGCACATACCCTCATGTCTCTTAGGACTGTCTGATTGTCGATCAGATAGCCTGTACCAAGGATTCCTATGTTTTAGGGTACAAGCCAATATCCCCCATAAAGGTCCCATCGAGATAAGACTGTCCCGACGCGCTAACCTCAGTGATAGCAAGTAGCGCGGGCATGATTTTTACACGTATATAGTATATACACAAACACAGTCATATATATGTATACTACCATTCCCATTTCTAAATTAGGTACACCCACGACCCATACTTATGATATTCGTTTTTAGTACACATTACTAGATTATCCCGTATAACGGCTCGTCTATTTTATTCTTATTTATGGTATGATTCCAAACTTACTTCATATCACTCGTAGTATCCTATCTCCCTAAGTATAATTTCAGTAGGTACTCTCTTATTTTACGACGTAACTTCCTTACGAGTCTCCCTCCTTTAGTCACACGTTTCCATTATTCCTTAAGAGTAAATCACTCCTCGTTAATACTAATTTCGTCTTTACATTAAATGCTTCATTTTTACAAAGTCCTACTGGTCCTCTTTATGTCTCAAAATGTTCTAACAATAATGTTCAAAGGTTACAACTCATTTTTATCGAAATAAACTATTTAAAAGAGGAATATGAATTTTCCAGGAGGGGTCGATCAATCGATGGAAGTGGGTCGATCGATCGATCATCGATCGATCGATGCTCTTTGGTCGATCGATCGATCAAGCAGTTATGGCGAAACTGCAGAAATACCAGTTACGGGAATCCTATTCCAAACTCAACTAAATCATCATTTTTTACTCCCAAACTCCCAACAAATGATACTACAAGTGTTATATACCCAAATAAATAATATTCTACGTAAAACATGTGAGTTTTCATCAAGTATAACGAATTAAAAGGGGCAAAATCTATATAAATCTCAAGAACCCTAATATTTTCTTTAACTTAGGGCTTCCCATTATTTTTCTAGATTTTCTACTCCTAACTCAATGCAAATTCGTGGTTCAAACTCTACATATGAAATAGATTTCCAGAATATAATTTTCACCTCTACAATATGTAAATTCTAGTCTCATTATATGCTTTATTTCACGAAAACTAGTTCTAATCAACCCTAAACTAATACAATTGAAGCATGAACTAAAATAAAGCAAGATAGATACTTGCCTGGAAATATTTGTTTCAGATTTGTGGAATAAATCGGTGTGGTTTTGATCCTCATCGCGCGATCTACAATTTGGCGGTGCAAACGGTGGAGTTCTTGGCCTAGAACTCCTTGGAAATCTTCTCCTCTTCCTCTCCAATGGTCGTCCCGGGTTTTTGGTTATTCTACCCCTAGAAGACAACCCCTACCATCTAATATAACCTTAGAAAGTTCGTGGGTTTCCATGCCCAAAAATACAAAATGTCTAAAACGACCTCCCGGGATGTTAATTAGGCCCAAAAATGCCCGGAGGCCCAAACTAAACCCCTGGGTACATTATTTTGACTATCTCGACCCTTCTAGACACATTGACGCACTCAAAATGACCATACGGGTGACTTATAATTTATTCACTTTTAATAATGCGAATATAATCTCGACACGATACAGGCACGTCCTGATAAAATTTTCATAATTATCAAATTAGATTCTCGTGATAATTTTACTAAATTTAATTACACATCTTATATTATCCGCAAAGTAATTTACAACAAAATTCCAATAATTACTAACTCTCATCAAGCTAGTAAATATTTAAATGATTTTCGGATTAATATTAAATTAATATCTCCAATTAAATTTAATAAATCCCCAAATTTAAAAGTCATAAAAATACGGGGTATTACATACTTCCCCCCTAATAACGAAATTTCGTCTCAAAATTAGAAAAATAAGGTATACCTGGTAAGAATAACTCTGGGTATTTCTCACGCATGTCTGCCTCACGCTCCCAAGTGGATTCCTCCACATGATGATGCTCACACTGGACCCGTACAAGTGGGACTACTTTCGACCTCAATCTCCTTTCGCTATGGTCTAGAATAGCCACTGGCCTCTCCGCGTAAGAGCTATCGGGATGTAAGTCAATCTCCTCAATCGCGATGTGGGTGTGGTCCATGTCATCCCGAAGTTATCGTCTCAACGATGAGATGTGGAATACATTGTGAATGAGGTGTAAATGTTCTGGCAATCCCAATTTGTATGCTATCGTCCCAATCCTCTCGATAATGAAAAATTGCCCCACGTACCGTGGGGCCAGTTTACCTTTCTTCCCAAACCTCATCACTCCTTCTATAGGGGATACACGTAGCAATATTTGGTCCCCCATATTAAATTCTTAGAAAAAACATTTTACATCGGCGTAGCTTTTTTGCCTGTCCTGGGCTACCCGAATGCGACTCCTGATAAGCTCAATCCTAGCGGAGGTTTCATGAATCATCTCTAGTCCTAGAAACTTGGTGTCCCCCACCTCTAGCCAATAATTTGGAGAACGACAAGGCCTTCCATACAATGCCTCAAATGGAGCCATGCCAATCATGAACTGATAGGAGTTATTATAAGAAACTCCACCAGTGGAAGGTGTAGCTCCCATCCTCCCCCAAAATCAAGGATACACATGCGTAGCATATCTTCCAACATCTGATTGGTATGCTCTATTTGTTCATCTATTTGTGGGTGATAAGCTGAACTCAATATCAACTCTGTACCCATTATCTCCTGAAAGCTCTCCCAAAAACGTGACACGAAAATATTGTCTCTGTCTGACATAATATCCAGGGGCACCCCATGTAGTCTAACAATCTCGGCAATAAATAACTGAGCATACTGGCCCGTGGTATAGTCTGTCCATACTGGCAGAAAATGAGCCACCTTTGTCAAACTGTCCACAATCACCCAGATGGAGTCGTGACCCCGCTGTGTTGTAGGAAACCCAGTAATAAAATCCATGGAATTACTCTCCTACTTCCACGTGGGTATTTCCAATGGCTGAAGAAACCCCGACGGTTTTTGGTAGTTTACCTTTACCATTTGGCAAGTAGAACACTTGGACACGAACTCAACAATGTCCTTCTTCATCCCACTCCACCAGTATTGTTACCTCATATCCTGGTACATCTTATCTCCCCCGGGATACACCGCAAATCTGGACTCGTGAGACTGTGTCATCACTGCATGACGTAAGTCTGCTCCTTCTGGGACCACTAATCTCACATTAAACCTCAAACCTCCATCGGAACCAATTGAATAGGACTCAGCACCCTCAGCTAAAAGACGTACAATTTGCTCTTGGCAAAATGAGTTTGTTTTATGTGCCTGTATTACCGTCGTAATAATCTCGGGTGTCACTATCATGACAAATATGAAGGAACGGGATACTGCGTACTGGTGACCCAACTCTTTCCACTTTTCTCTCTACAAGTTTTCTACGTCGTCAATCAGTCTACGACTCAACGCATCAGCAACCACGTTGACCTTCCCCGGATGGTACTATATGTCAAATTGATAGTCTTTCACAAACATTAATCACATGCGCTTATCATATTCAGCTCTCGCTGAGTGAATAGGTACTGCAGTGAGTTGTGGTCTTTGAACAAGTTGAACTTCTCCCCTAATAAATAATGTCTCCATATCCTCAATGCAAAGACGATTGTTGCTAACTCTAGGTCGTGAGTGGGGTAATTTCTCTCGTGCGGCTTAATCTTATGGGAGGCAAAAGCTATAGCCTTGTCCTCCAACTGAAGTACTCCCCCGATTCCCCGTCAGGAGGCGTCGGTGTAAACCAGATACTCCACTCCCGGCTTGGGTAAAGAAAGAACTGGTGCCGAAGTCAGCGTATCTTTCAGCTCATTAAAATCCAATTGATAAGCATCCTTCCAAACATATGGTACTCCCTTGCGAGTAAGGTTCGTTAATGGACCCGCTCTCTTGGAGAACCCTCGGATGAATCTCCTATAGTACCCGAATAACCCCAAGAAACTACACACTTCCGTCGGTGTCATGGGTTATCCCCACTCCCTCAATGCTGACACTTTACTCGGTTCAACCGATATCCCCAATTCAGATACAACATGCCCCAAAAACTACACCTCTTGTAACCATAATTTGCATTTCTCGTACTTAGCATACAACTGATGCTCTCGTAGAGTCTGAAGAACCTGCCTCAAGTGCTCAGCATGCTCTTCCTCAGTGTGTGAATATATCAGGATGTCATCTATGAAGACGATTATAAACTGATCCAAGAACTCTCTGAACACTCGGTTCATCGAGGCCATGAATACGTCTGGAGCATTTGCAAGTCCAAATGGCATCACTCTAAACTCATAGGACCCATATCTCGTCAAGAAAGTAGTCTTCAAAACATCCCCTAATCCGTATCTGATGGTATCCTGACCTCAAATATTTCTTCGAAAAGAAAGTTTCTCCCCTCAGTTGGTCGAACAGATCATCGATTCGAGGCAACGGATATTTGTTCCGTATCGTGACCTTGTTAAGCTCCCGATAGTCCATGCATAGCCTCAGTGAACCATCTCTCTTCTTCACAAACAAAACTGGAGCGCCCCAAGGTGAGGTACTCCTACGAATGAAGCCCTGACCTAACAGTTAATCTATCTGATCTCATAACTCCCTCATTTCCGCTGGAGCCATACGGTACGGAGCACGTGCTATTGGTCGAGTATTCGGTAACAAGTCTATGACGAAATCTATCTCTCGACTGGGGGTAAGCCTGGTATTTGGGTAAGCCTGGTATCTCCTGAAATACATCAGAATACTCACGAACAACTGGGATCGAGTCTAAGGGAATCATGACCTCCTTAGAGGTATCCTCCTCTATGTAATACAAATGAGCGAAAGAGCCTCCTTCAGGGCGAGGCATCACCACTAAAAACATCTCCTTCCCCGAGATGGCAAAGATAATACTCCACCGAAATAATCTATCATGGCTCTGTATGCTGCGAGCCAATCCATGCCAATAATAACATCGTGCTCATGCATATCTATGACTAACATGTCTGCTGGTAAGATTAAGCTACCAATCTCTACTCCCACACCCCGGCATATAATGAAAATTAATGACCCATTTCCCAGTGGTGAGTCTACGCATGTCACAGTGCTCTCTGCTATGGCTAATTATCCTAAGGCCTTTGCAAAATGAGTAGCTATAAAATAGTCTGTCGCCCTAGTATCAAATAAAACCCGACCCACGGTACCATGGATAGGAAACGTACCCTCAATCACGGGTGGTGCCTGAGGAGCTAGTGCTTGGTGAACGTTATAGACACGTCTGTACTGCAACTGCCCCTGCTGTACTGGAGCTACTGGGATGGATGGTAGGGCTGGTGCCTGAGCCAGTGCTGGGAGGGCGACTGGAAAAAGTGGTCTAAATGACTCATTTTGGGCACCCTACTGTTTTGGGGGCCTATCTCCCTCTGGACAATCATGGAGCCTATGGCCATTTTTACCACACCTAAAGCATCGGCCCCTAAAATTTCCTTCCCTCTGTACCTGCTGATTACAACCCTACTGGCCATTACCATCCCACCATTGGCCTTGCTGAAAACGTTGTTGGCCATGATGGCCCTGCTACTGACCCTGCGATTGATGGTGTTGGCCCTGCTGATTAGACTGGCCCTATTGGCCCTACCTAAATCCCTTCCTAGAGTCACCTGATCGAAACCCCTTGAAAGGGTCCCCCTGATGGGAACTCTGCTCATTATGACGAGTCTGCCCCTGAGATGTCGGTGCTCCACCAGTACTATTACCCCCTGCCCTGCCCTTCTAGCTGGACTCTCCTGCTCGTTTTCTTCCTTACAGATGGAAGCAGTGATCCTGGCAGTGTAACAAAGCAGCATTGAGTTCATTCGTGTAGGTACTGAGTGACAGATTTCCTATGAGGTGCTGACGGATCCTCCAGGCCAACCCGTCCACAAATAACAGTATCTTCTTCCCCTCACTGGGTGCCTTATCTGGCACTATAGTGAGAAGTCTAGTGAAATCCTCCTCGAACTCACCAACAGTCGTATTCTCCTGTTTCAGATTCAGTAACTTCCACCTCATCTCAGTGTGCACGGCGGATGGAAATTATTTACGATAAAACCGCACCCAAAATAACTGAATAGTGATAATGTCCCTCTCCTCCAAGCTGGTGGTGGATTCCCACCACTGCAAAGCGGACCCCACTATCTTGAATGAAGCCAATAACTATTTCTGCACGTTCGTGCACTCATACATGCGCATATGCCTCTAGATATCTTTCTTCCATTGGCTGGCTACAATGATATCCGAACTACCCGCGAACTCTGGGGGATGAGGCATCCCTTACCCGCTCCCATGCAGATGGAAGTTGTGCTGGTATTAGCGCCACTACCTGAACCTGGGGTGGAGCCTGCTACACTACTGCTAATGCGGCATTCACCGCCTGAGCAACGATAGCGGCTACCTCGGTTGCATTCATCGTTCCCTGAATCGAAGCTGCTGGCTGCTCGGCTTGGGCACGTCTATCCTTGGGTGCGCATCTCGGAGGCATCTAAACGTAAAGGGAGTTTATTAGTCTATAATTATTAGCAAATCTCAAATAGCTGAAGACGTAAGCGTAAATGCAAGAATACGACAATCCTAAAAATAGGGCTCTATAGCAAGAATGCTATGCTGAAAGCGAAATAAGTCGTACAGATCCTAAAGGACACTGGAACCTGATGCTCTGATACCACATGTGACACCACGCCTAATTAAATACCGGGTGATCAGTCCTTTATTAAATTATAACTAAGGTAAACGGTTGGTTCATTCTTAGCATCACTGTCGCAAAATAACTTTTCAAATTAAACATCCTAAATAATTAAGCTAAGTGACAAAACCATTTTAAATCATTATTTCCATATTTAATTTAAGCCCAATAGTAAAAACGTTTCATAATTCATAGTTTAAGAGTCACACAACAACTAGACTAGAAAAGATCATCCAAGCAATTTAAGCATTCAAATAGCTAATTCCAACTTTAAAACTTTAAAGGAAAAACATCTTGACAGTAACAAATCCCAAAGTAGAAATACTGAAAGTAAATGAATCACAATCTCTGACAAAACCAACTGAATAAGGAAAAAGGCAACACATGCCCAGCTGGATAAAACAGAACTAGGAGTGGAATCAATAATGAGTTCGTCTAAGAAAAATGCCCGCAACTCCCACCTAAGCTGCAGCACGTTCCTTCCAAAGAATCCTAAGCATGACGCCCCTGTTGCTGGGCACCTGTAATATATACATATATATACAAGAGAGAAGACATAACAGGAAACCGGTCAGAGCCCGATTTTAAAACAGTTTAAAAATATAGTTTAGCAAGTATTTAAAATGCTTACTGGCTAATGCAACAATCATATTATTATGCGGAACTCTCTTGAGAAATTCTCACATCTCATCTAATATGCACACCTACCGCACTATTAATCCCAAGAGTTTAGCTTATCTTAAATTCCTCATAAGGTTTCATGCCGACAATTTCTAGGGCTAAGATAGTTAATTTTTAAAAGCAAAGTTTTCACATAAATCTCATTTTATTATAAACTCTTTCAGTATTGCCTCAAACTTTTCAAACAGTTGTAAATTCGGAATATGTATTCATTACTTAACTACTTTTTGTCACATTAGAAAGTTTCCCAATTTCAAGTCTATATATATATATATATATATATATATATATATACACTATCGGCACCCCACATAAATTTCGTTAGTAAAAAAAACCTCCCCCTTCTTTTTTTTCCCACCGAATTTGTTCCCTCCATTTCTCTCTCTCTCTCTCTACAACTTTGGTATGCTTTCTCTCTATTTCTCCCCCATTTATGTATATGTGTATGTATATGTGCATGTGTGTGTATATATCTATGTAAATATGCATATGTGTATGTGTGTGGTGTATGTTTATGTGTGGTGGGGGGAGGAAGTAGGGCTGGGGGGGAGGGGAGGGGGTATGTGCGGATGTCTGTGTGTGTGTGTGTGTGTGTGTGTGTGTGTGTATGCGTGTGTGTGTATATGTGCGTGTGTGCATATATGTGCGTGTGTATATATGTGTGTGTGTGCGTGTGGTGGGCAGGGGCAGGGGGTAGGGAGGTGGGTGGCAGGGGGTGCAGGGGGTGTATATGTGCGTGTGTGTGTATATGTGCATGTGTGTGTGTTTTTTAATTAAATTTTTATTGGTTTATTAGATATTGCCCCTTATATTGTAGTGCCCCTTGTAAAAGAATTGATTGATTTAATATTGATTGGTTGTTAATTTTTTTTGTAAATTAATAATTAGTGCCCCTTTCATATGCAAGTAGGATTGTCCCTCATTGTAAATAAGTAAATTAATAATTGTATACTTTAATTGTTAGTTTAATTGAAGAAAATAATTAATTGAGTGTATGAATTATAAGGAGTATGGGATAAAAAATTGTTGTTGCCATTGAAGTTGGATTATAGTGGATCGATGTTGGGTTGTTTAATTTTAAAAGTGGCATGACCACTGGATTATTGTCCATATGGGGGTGAGATTTTTCAACTTTTTTTGAAAATTACTTTATATAACGAACAATATATATATAGTATGACAAGTAAATGAAGCATAGTTGAAATTACATATAGTTCGCATAGATACTAGCCTTCTAGTTCTTATGCGTACGCATTCAGTAGCCCTTAGACCTGTTCGAGAGTCATTACCCCTATAATGAGATCTCTCGAATTGTACCATTTGGACAATTTGGGACTGCATAATTTCTGTATAATAATATTCTTAGTGGCTTAAGGTTGTTACTTTTGGAGGAAGTTCTGCAGTCGTATCCTAATGTTGTCTAGGTACATACTAGATTGGCAAGTGTGACTGTTATTTCAATTGATCAATTGAAATAATACTCACACTTGCCAAACTACGGGGATATGCGTTTGAATTTTTCTCAAATCGTAACAATGTGAATGAGCTGTTAAGTATATTACAGAAATATGCGGTCTTGAATGGGATAGGACCACACATCCTTTAGAGGAGATGGAGAAAATAGAAATTAAATGAAACATACTATAAATCTAAGTTTGAATTTGAATTTGAAATTTAAAAATCGAATATAAATAAGACATAATTAAATGAAACATACTATAAATCTAAATTTTGTTTATATTAATCCATGAATATATGCTTCTTACCTTTAATGGTGATTAGTTGTGGTAGCTGTGATGGGATATAAGAAATACAAAGAGTGGATGGGTGAGACAAATAGAATGGGGGATGTGTTTCGCAGAGGTGCTAATGAATTTGTGAAATACGTAAAGAGATGTCATAATGATGAAGAGTTTCCATGTCCGTGTGCTAGGTGTAAGAATGGTAAGGTGTTTCAGTGGAAAATAGTTGAACTACATTTGTTAAGATCGGGTATGCAACATAGTTATCGATTTTGGAGTTTTCACGGTGAATTAAAAGTTCCTTTTGTTCCCAAAAAACCTTCACAATAACCTTCAATAAGTAGGATAGATGTAGAAGGGGACGACGTAGATCATAACATGTTATAGGATTTAGTTGATGATGCGTACGGAGTTAATGAAGCAAAGGAGAATGAGGTTACTGATGATGTACAAGGTTCAAGTGCTCGTGAAGATATCACGATAAACCTTGACGATGACTACCAAAGTTTAAAATTTAAGGCGACCCAACCGTTATAATCTGGTTGTGAGAAAGATCAAACAACTTCACATGCCATGGTTGGTTTGCATAGTTTGAAGATGTAGTGAGATTTGTCTGACAATAGCGTGATAGGAATTCTGAAATGGGTGAAGGGGTTACCACCTTAGGATAATACGCTTCCAAATAGCTATCCTGTTATGAAGAACAGTTTGAGAGGTTTGGGAATGAAGTATAAATCGATTCATGCTTGTGTGTATGACTGCATACTATACTGAAAGGAGTATGAAAATCTCGATCATTGTCCGATTTACGATGAAACTAGATATGTCCAATCTACTAGTAAAGAAGGCACAAGCTCAAAAGTGCCTCAAAAAGTGTTGAAATGTTTTCTTGTTGGGACTAGATTAAAGCAATTTTTCACAGTACCATGGATAGCTGAGGCAATGACTTGGCATGCTAGGGAAGAAGTAGGGGGTGATCTCATGCGTCATCCTATTAATTCTACAGCCTGGAGGAGGATGAATTATGAGTATCCCAATTTTGCTTGAGAATAGCGTTACATTCATTTGGATATATCAACAGATGGTTTCAATCCATTTGGAAATCTAAGAACCAATCAAAGTGTATGGCCAGTGATCCTAGCCCCACTCAACCTCCCTCCTTCACAGTGTATGAGACCTAAATTTTTGATGATGTCTTTATTGATACCTGGGCTAAAGGCACCAAGTGATGACATCGACATCTACCTGGCTCCTTTGGTAGAAGAATTAAATGAGTCGTGGGAAGATGGTGTGCAGTCACTTGAGTCTTTTAGAAAATAAGAGTTTACGCTGAAAGCTATGTTAATGTGGGCAATTCAATATTTTCCAACTTACGGGACATTATTCGGTTGTGTAGTACATGATTATTTGGGGTGTCCTATTTGTGGAGAGGAGACTAAATCTCTTTGTCAATCCTTTATCTCAAAAAATGTATACCATTGCCATAGGAGGTTTTTAACCCCGGCTCATAGTCTCAAATTTGAGAAAGGTTTCAATTTTTTATTGGGCGGGGTTGAACATAAGCTACCACGGCGACAACTTTCAGGTTCATAAATTGAAAGTAAATCTTCTGAATGTGGCCCTAATATGCCAATTAAGAATGTCAACAATAAAAAGACCCCAACTGGGAATGAAACTAAGACAAGAAAGGCATGGTCGAGGAGGTCAATTTTATTTGACTTGCCTTATTGGAAGAATAACCCGGTGCGCTATGTATTGGATGTGATGCATGTAGAGAAGAACTTCACTGAACATATTGTGGGCCCTTGCCTTGTGGGGAGTCATTCGAAGGATGGAGAAAATGCACGAAAAGACCTTAAATCGTTGAAACTTAAGCCATAACTATGTTTGAAAGAAGATAGTAGGGGAAGGACAATAATTCTTCCTGGTGCGTTTACTTTGACGAGTGGGGAAAGGAAGGGGATTTTAGACACAATATATAATTTGAAGGGCCCATCTAATTTTTCATCCAACTTGCAAAGGATTGTGAATTATGCTACTCATGATTTACATAAGTGTAAGTCCCACTATTGGCATGTGATCATGCAATTGGTTCCTCTATTATTTAAGCACTGTTTCTCCAAGCACACGGATTTGCGTAGGGCTATTACACAAATTAGTATTACCTTCTCACTCTTGTGTGAGAAGGTAGTCAATCGAGAACACATAGTGGCCGCAAATTGGCAGTGACCGAAACGATTTGTGTGTTGGAGAAGTACTTTCCCCCAGCATTCTTTGACATAAGTGTTCACTTGTTGGTACATCTTGTGACGAGGCACTTCTTTATGGTCCAGTTAGATATCGGTGGATGTATCCATTTGAAAGATTGATGAAAGTTTTAAAGATTACGTCAAGAATATGCGATACATTGCAGGATCAATTGCAGAAGAATACATCACCGTTGAGTCAACAATATATACTCAAGAATATATACCTGACTCGACCAGCGTTGATGACACTGATGAGTTTGTCGATGATGGTGTTCATGTGATGGGAAAACCAGTGAAATTAACGAGCTTGCAACATGAACAAGTAGCTCGTTATCTATTTGACACACATGAAGATGTCGAAAAATGGAAAAAATAAGTTTAAATTATTTTAATGTTTAACATTATTTTAGAAGATTTTATATTATTTTAATGTTTAACCTTATTTGAGAATATTTTAGTAAGTTTAAATTTGTAATATGCAGAAAATGTGAAGCCCGTGAGAACAATAAAAGACGAAAAACAATGGTACAATCAGACAACGAATTTAGGTTGTGGTTGTCACAAGAGCTAATTATAATGAAAATGGTTGTTATATAACATTACATTACACTCAAACTTTACAACTAATCTAATTAATATATATATATTCTCAGCTCTTAAAGGCGAGTGATACGACATCAAGGCTTGCTCGTCTAGCCACTGGACCCTTGTTCGTGGCACAAGAGTACAAAAAGTATCGATTGAACGGTTACATATTCGGCGCAAAAGTGAATGAGAAAAGTACAAATATACAAAACTTGGGCATTTCATTCAAGGCTCTTACTTTATTTCGAGCGAGCGCAAAAGATAAAAACCTCGTTGAAGCTGAAGTGACTTATTATGGTGTAACTCGAAATATATTTGAATTGGATTATATAAGCTTCAAAAAGATTGTATTTTACTACGACTGGGTAAGAGTTGAGGATAAATTGATTGTAAGGTTGATCTTATCACCAATTTGATCATGGTTGACTTGTCCAAGTTGAAGAGAAACAACCACGTGAGCGATGAGCCATTTGTTTGTGCATTTCAAAAGGTTAACCAAGTATTTTACTCGGAGTATATCAATAACGAGTCGTGGTCAATTGTCCTACACGCGCTAAAGCGTCTAAATAGTAGTGTGGGTGACTTGGCTGCTCCTACCGAATATCAATCCATTTTTTATGATAACTTGAATTTGAAATAATTTTTCAATTTGTAATAAATATTCCAATTTGTACTTTATCAATCTATTTTTAATGTTTTTAATTGATTTGCAGTTTATCATTTTCACTCTTGTGTAGTGTGCGTGTGTGTGGGCAGTAGGGATGGGGTTGGGGATGTTTTAGATTTTTAGTAATTGTACATATTATGAGCTAGATGTCGTTGTTTTGGAATTCAGAATTTAGGTGTTAAACAATAACAATTCATTTGGATTTGTAGTAATTGTACATATCTGTATGTCTTCTTCTAATTCATTTCGATTTGTACTAATAACAACATTTTTTTACAGCAAATGTCTCCTTCAGGTATTAAGGCGAGGATGATGATGCTGATTGTGATGATGTCGTCTGGGCTCGGTGGTAGCGGAGGCAAGGAGGGATCCTCGGCCCCTAGACTTCCCAAATATGGTAAATTGGGGATGGATATCGAGAACAAAATGGGGCTATTAGTGAGATCCCTCGACCTCATAAAGACGATCATCGGCCTGGGGTACACTAGTTGGAGGGAGGTGCCAAATGAGCTCAAGTTAGCTATTTGGGTGGCACTACAGGTAATGAATTTATATTTATATTTATATTTATATGAATATTTCAATTTCAATTTCGATTTCAATTTCAATTTCAATTTTGATTTCATTTTATATTTATATTTATTCGCAACTAACATTGTATTTGTTGGACAGGAACAATTCAGCCTGGATCCAAAGCTAAGCGATTCCGTCTTGGAGTAATTGAGGGAGAAACACAAGATGTGGAAGAAAAATATACGAACCCGATACTTTGGGAAGACCCAAGAGTCTGTTATCCGAATGCATGAATCTGTCCCGCAGAAGGAGCCGATCTCATTGGAACAATGGCAAAAGTTCATTGACAATGAGATCAAGGAGCGACAATTGGCATCTCGCCAATCGAGGAGGGAAAACCGGGCAAAAAAGACGGATGTGCACTACTCCGGCCGGATGTCTTATACCGAGGTGGAGCATAGGATGATGATAAGATTTAATTTTTTTATAACTACATAAATATATTATTCTACATTATTTTACTTTGCGGGGCCGATACTAATTTTACTTTATTTTATTTTAGGGGACAGGGAATAGCCCTGGGGGTAGGCCACATAGACTCGATACTTATGTGGTTATTCGAACGAAGAAGGGGAAGGATAAGGAGGTTTCCCCGAGCGTCGCGTCTACGATTGTAAGTAATTTGATAGTTTACTTTTTGTTAATTACATTATAATTTTTTTATTTGCTTATTTTACTAATCATGTACTTTTTGTCGTTTCAGGCAAAGCTTAAGGAAGTACATGAGTCGCAGTCTGATGCCGACAAGGCATCTTTGTCCACAGACGCACTCAGCCAAGTGCTTGGCGCTGATCGCTAGGGGAGGACAAGGGATGAGCTCGCGGGTGGCTAAATCTAGGATCATCAGATGGGAGACGAGCGACACCGGGTTGGCTCGAATGATGGACTCGCATGACGTGAAGCTATCCCATTTGGAGGCAACAGTCCAAGATATGTTCTCATTCATGAAGTGTTCGTTGGCCGAAAAATGTAAGGGGAAAGGGAAGGCGAAGGTGTTGGATGAGGAGGTACAGGAGGACGATGTGCAGGATGACGAGGATGTGGACCTTGCTACTTCATCGCTGATACGTGCGGACTTTGATGATCCACTCCCCTATTTGGCTCCCTTCAACCGACCGATGTCGACACTTGGTTGGTCGAGCGTGTTTATACTGGACATATTTGATGGCCAGCGGATAGGGCGGGGGTTGAGGGACCCGAATACCGTCCAGGGTATGCCAGTTCATGGACGTTTGCTTCAAGACATCGAGTCCATGGTGCTCGTCACGCATGTAATACCCGGGAAGGATAACTCCCCGTTGTGGTTGCGAGAATAATGTGGCACAATGTATATTGTTGGGTGTGTCAATCCGTATATCGTGTAGCCTACTCACCTCCTCAGAGCTAACCATACCCCAGACATCTAGTAACATTATTTGAATTGAATTGTTTTAAGTTGTTACATTTGAATTATATTTGGATTATATCGTTATGCATATTGTCTTTAATGTATATTTTCATTATCTCTATTTTATTTGGATATATGATGTTTGAACAGCTATAATGTTGTTATAACAGGTACAAATATACTGCTAGGCAGTGGCAGTGGCAGTGGCCATATTGCCCAGTAGATTTTTTTTTTAATTCTGTCCAGAATTATCACGGTCATTGACCGTGACAAGTCCGTGACAAATAAAACTTGTCACGGACGTGTCACGGTCATTGCCCATAATAAGTTTTTAAATATCATCACGGGTTTGTCATGGTCATAAACCATGACAAAACTAGTCATGATTTATGACCGTGATAATATTTAAAAACTTATCACGATCAATGATCGTGACACGTCCATGACAAAAAACGTTGTCATCCCTAGAATTTTCACGATCATTGACCTTGACAAGTCCAACTTGTCAAGGTCAATGACCGTGATAATTCGGCAGATTTAGTGTAGTGTAGTGTAGTGTATGATGAATTGTGGTGTATGATGAATTGCATAATAGATATAAACTCATTCTCATACAAACTCTTACAAATAGAAAACTCTACATTTTTTAAGTTTTGTATGAGTTTTTAAAAAACTCATACTTATATAAACTAAAAAAATGAATACTCATATGAATTTTATATGAGTTTGTAAGTAGTCATGTTCATACAGAAAAAACAAAAGAAAGGCCCAAAACTCATATTCATACAAAATGAAAACTCTACATTTTATGAGTTTTGTATGAGTTTAAAAAAAACTCATACTCATATAAACTAATACAAAATGAAAACTCATATGAATTTTGCATGAGTTTGTAAGCAGTCGTGTTCATACAGAAAAAAAAGACCCAAAATTGATAATTATACTAACTCATACAAAATGAAAACTCTACATTTTATGAGTTTTGTATGAATTTTAAAAAACCTCATACTTATATATGCTCGTACAAAATGGAAACTCATATGAGTTTTGTATTAGTCTGCAATCAGTTGTGTTCATACAGGAAAAAAAAGACCCAGCTCGTGTAAACTCATACATTTTACAAAACTTTACATTTGTCCGTGTAAACCCAGTTCATGTAAACTCATACATTTGTCCGTGTAAACTCTACATTTTACAAAAGAAGACCCAGTTCGTGTAAGCTCATACATATGTCCGTGAAAACCCATTTCATGTAAACCCAACCCAGTTGATGTAAACATAGTTCGTGTGTATAAACTCAGTCTGTGTAAACCCATTTTTGAAGATCAACGTTGATATTATGTACAAATGAGATTTTTAAAAATGTTATGAACACTAATATTATGTATAAACTCTACATAACCCCATAAACCCTGATATTATGTACAAACTATACGTTGATATTATGTACAAACTCTACATAACAATGTTGATATTATGTACAACTTGTAAACCCAGTCCATGCAAGGCCAACACTGTTATGAACAAGAAACCCATCCATAAACCCATAAGCCCAGTTCAGTCGCATAAACTCATTCATCCATAAACCCATAAGCTCAATTACCAAAAAAATGAAGATTTTTAACAAATAATGAAGGGAATAAACTCACTATGAGGAGCACAAATGCAGGCAGTTGAGTCCGTGAAAGGCTGACCCTGTTATGAGCAAAGAAACCCAGCCATAAACCCATTCATCCATAAACCCAGTTAGCAAAAAATAAATATTTTTAACAAATAATGAAGGGCATAAACTCACCGTGAGGAGAAAAATGCATGCATCTTGAGCTTTACTGTCGGTGAAGATTTTTTCCTTCAATGCTCTGTCTCTTTGGTTGTGGAGCAGTTGGTATGAAGTACATGCTTCATGTGAACATACGAACAAAGTCCATATCTTAGGATATATGGTTATCCACTCTATGATTGTGAGTCCCCATGTGAATCTATCCACAACCCCATTGCTTAGCCCGAACCATTGATGTTTGAATGATTGTCAACCATTAGATTTAAACCCCACACATTCAATCCCAACCATCAATTGACAAATCCCAAAGGTTCCTCATTCTTTACCATAGAGATGACATCATAAAGCCCACACATTCAATACATAAGTTTTGTAACTTATTATATATATATATATATATATATATATATATACAGTAATGCTCTTGTACAGACTAGTCCGCATTTTAGGAGTGCAGACCGGACATGTGTCACCTGGCAGTGAACCTAGAAATTATTGGCTAAATTCTAGGCACACTCTCTCTTTTTTGGGCTCACCGCTAGGTGACACATATCCGGTTGGCATTCTTAAAATGCGGACTAGTCCGTACAAGAGCAGTACTATATATATATATATATATATATATATATATATATATATATATATATATATATATATATATATATATGGGACCTCACTTAAATTAATAGGAGGAGAAAAATAACCTTACTTCATGTGCTTGAAACGGGGCATAAAATAGAAATGTCTTTAATAAAAGAACATAGAAATCTAGAGATAGGACCTTTATCATTGGTCTTTATCCTAAATCCATCAGAAGTAGCTCGATTTCTAGGACACTAAATCTTCCAACAAATGATGTTAGGAATAAACTTACAAAGTAAAGCTCAAATACAATCTCCACGTGAGTTAAACCACCAAAATATGAGACGAGATTTAATTTTGGTTCGCTGAAATTTATTCCCCATCAAATCCTCAAAGTGTTTTAACACACATAAAGCAATATCTCTCATAGTAAACAAATGATTCCCATTCTCCTACTGAGCAAGAACGCCACATGTACATTTTGACACTAGAGGAATTTTAATATTCTTTAGATTCTTCTCAAGAAGAAGACCATCGTGAAGATAGTACCCCATCATAATGGAGATTTTAGGAGCGATCATATTATCCCATATCCTAGTAAATGAGAATTGTAAGCAATTTTTATGTTTAAGCACCTCCCAAAGACGTTTTAAGAAAAAGTCTATGGTATAACAATCCAGGATTTGAAGAGTAAAAAATATTTGAATTAACTACATCCCTAATAACTTGCATTCTTTTCCAAGTCTCACTAGAAAATGAAGGAAGACCTTTGAAATTTAAAATACCGAAAAAAAAATATTTTGAGCCTATAAAAAAATATTTTGAAGAAAATGAACCCATATTTTACACGAATAAGCCAAGTAAACATCACGTAAATCTTACAACCCAAGACTAACTTCTTTCTTCGAACGAAAAATAATAACAGCCCCAAAATAAATTTGAACAAATTTTCTTTAACTCTTTAAAGAAGAAGGCCATAGGAAATAACACTGGGAAAAAAAAGTTGGCCTAGATAATTAAGCACTGCTCTAGTTGGAATACGTCTACTCGCATGATTTAGATAAATAATTTGTCAGCTCTTAATTATATCAGCACCATTAGACGATATAACAACAAAAAGAGAATTTTGTTTCCTTCCTAGAAATAATGGAATGCCCAAGTTAACAAGAGGTAACTCTTTATACATCAACCCCGTTGTATTAGGCAGCATATGACCCTGCCTTGGAGACTAGAAATCTGATGTGATAAAATTGCTTTTTTATTGATTGACAAGCAAACAAGAGTGTCCCTCATATACTGCTAAAAATGACATGAAATTTCTAGCAAATTTATACTGACCTTTTAGGAATAATAAAATATCATATGTAAGATAATGATGAGACTAAGGGACAACTATTGGGAATTGAGAAGTGTAAAATAGACCCTCTACTCATAAGATTATGAATGCCACGAGTAAGGACCTCAGCTCCTATAACAAAAAGAGCCGGTGGAAGAGGTATAAATCGATCGGGACAATATGTCAGTTACTTCATTTAAGACCGTTACTCCAAATTTTGGGAGAGTTTTCACGAGGCCATGGGTACCGAGGTGTGATTGAGTACGTCCTATCACCCGTAGACGGATGGGCATACCGAGAGTACTGACCAGATGTTAGAGGGCATGTTACACATGTGTATTCTGGATTTTGGAGGGAGTTGGGAGCAATATCTTCCACTGGTGGAATATGCTTATAATAATTCCTATCAATTCACCATAGGTATGGCCCTATTTGAGGCTTTATATGGTAGAACTTGTCGCTCTCTTTCATGTTGGTTGAAGGTGGGGGACAACAAGTTACTTGGGCCAAAAGTAATTTAGTACACGTCTTCCAGTATTAAAATGATCAAGAGTCGCATTCGGGTAGCCCAGGATAGATAGAGGAGCTATGCCGATGCCAAGCGGTTCTTCAGGAAGTTTAATGTGGGGGACCAGGTGTTATTACGCGTGTCTCCTATGAAAGGAATCATGAGATTCATAAAGAAAGGGAAATTGGCTCCGAGATATATAGGACCATTTCCTATTATTAAGAGGGTCAGGCCTATCACGTACCGACGTGGACTACCGGAGCACTTGCATCATATACATGATGTGTTCCATATTTCTTCGCTAAGGCATTATCTCCGAGATGAGCTGTCTCACACTCATATTGCGTTGGAGGAAGTTGATTTGCAGTGAGATAGTTCTTACGAGGAGCGACCAGTGGCGATCTTAGACCTCAGTGAGAAATGTTTTCGATCAAAAGTAGTTTCGCTTGTGCGTGTTCAATGGCCACACCATAATGTGGAGGACTCTACTTGGAAGCACGAGGATGATATGCACGATAGTTACCCAGAGTAATTTCTACCAGGTATGTCTTTTTCCTAATTTCGGGATGAAATTTCGTTATTAGGGGGGAAATATATAATACCCCGTAATTTTTATTGATTTTAAATAGGATTAATTAGGATTAATTGTGAGATATTTAAAATTAATCTGAATTTAAATATTACTCGAGAGGAAAGTAATAAAAATATGTGTTATAAGTTGAATATTACTTAGTGATTAAAAGTAATATATGATTATTACTTTACATGATTTAATAAAAATTATCGCGAGTGATGAATACGACAATTTCGGGAAGTAAGTCGGGACACGCGTGTGAGACATGTCGGGATTACAATTAAATGAATTTAAACTAAAAAAATTTCTTGTCATCCAAATGGTCATTTTGACTGCACCAAAGAGTCCGGAAGCGTTTAAATAGTTGAAAATGTCTACTTGGGTGTTTGATTTGGGTCTCGGAGCACTTTGGAGCCGAATAAACACCCCTGAGGGGTATTTTGGTCATTTTACATGGGAGGTGAATAGTAACCAAAAAAATGCATGATTATTATAATTTTAAGTCTAGTAAGGATGCATGTTCGTTTCACCAAAACTTTAGAGTGAGATACTTAGAGGAGAGTAGGAGTTTTTTTGGAAATGGAAGGGCCACCTCTAGGAAACCAAGGGACAAGGTCATCCACCACCGCCGAAAGTTGGCTGGAAAAGAGGAGGACCACCAGTAGCCCATCATCCTCAAAGGTTCAGAACTACATATTAGAGTTAAGTGGATTAATCTTTACAAATCTAGCATGTGTCATGTTCATATTAGGATAGTTGTAGAATTCTGAATATTTACACGACTTAAAGATAAACTATGGGGTTTTTGAATTAGTCCCTTGATATGAGAAACATATAGATTTAATTTGGGATGATCATATAATATTATCCCCGAAATGGGAATCATTTGATGAAGAGAATCTGGGTTTTATAGTTTGTTCTTGGATAATATGATAATATAATAGTTTCTGAAAATTATAGAATTGATGTTTTAATCCAATCTTCTTGAGGATTTAGGATTGTTTAATGATTGTAAACCATTTATATATATATTGTCATATCATATGGAATAGATTATAAGGAGTTTGGGACTTTAAAATATATGAATTTAAGATACAAAAAATTTTTAAACCTGTAGGCAAATATATGTAGAATCGTGGCCATACCTGATGGATCGATCGATCGACTCAAGAATGTCGATCGATCGACTGGATCGATCGGTAGACCCTTCCCTTTGATCGACCGACTCCTCCTGGATTTTTGAAAATTGTTTCGTTATAAGGTTTGATCAAATCCCATCTTGTATAAATCTTTTGTGGTGACTAATTGAACATTTTGGGACTTAAGGAAAGTCAGTAGGGTGATAGGTAGAACCCGACAAAATATTAATATTTGGAATTAATCCTAGGAAACGGTAATACTGAGCTAAAAATCAAATTAGTGATTATCGAGGAATAAACCCAATTGAAAGAATTAAATTTGGAAATTGTGATGACATGGACCAGTAGGGTGCAGATTTGTACCTACTGAAATAATATAAGAAATATTTGATAATCTTCGAGTGTTGAGAAAAAAATCTCGAGAATATACTTTAAGAAGTAAAGTCATATTCTATAAATACGGAGGATATTTAAGATATAAATACACTGCATATGGGAATTGTTATGGGTTGTGCATATGCCCTACTGATATATATATAGGTGGGATAAATACCTATATTATGATTTATGTTGTGTATGACATACCTACGCTACTTGATGTCGGGGTGGAGGTTTCACGTTGTGCATGGCCTTATCCTGATTGGACCCATTTGGGGGGGATTTAGATTCGTACACTAAGCATAGGACATTGGACACGTGCTATTGGTATGAATGATAGTTTCGATGGTTGAATGGGAGAGTAGGTATGTGCGTGATCCATTTGGCTGGGGAGTATGCTCGCCTCTAATATTTGTGTTATGAGATTTATGGTTCATGGGAGACACTGAACCAATTGTCCGTTATGCAGTGAGTTATGCACCAAGACATGATAATAGAGTATGCATGCACCGCAGGTGTGTCTTGGGGGTGCTTTATTAGTATATATATAATGTTGTGATGATATATATATATATATACACACAGTATAATTTAATCTACTGCGTGACTTTTAGTAGATGTGAGAGGTTAATGAAATCTGAATTTAATTAAGTAAGTGAATACTTAATCTTAACGCCTTGAAAATCTTAGTTCATATTAAAGAGAAATGAACATGTGTAATTATCATACGTATTGCGTGAGAAATACAGGGAAATGAGATAAGGAAGAATCATAGTAACACTTATATTAAACTAGTAAATTGAAACTTTTCTAGGAAGATTTTGAGGTATGTTAGGTGTGCACTCTAGATGAGGGGTGAGGTTCTCAAGTGAGAGACGAAAAACAAATATGAATATAATACTAGCTTAATTTGTAATTATTAAGAACTTGCTATTTTTGAAAATATTTTACAATCGGCATCTGACCCGTTTACTTGCATATTCTCTTCTCTACAATATATATATATATATATATATATATATATATATATATATATATATCATCAAATGCCCACCATCGGGGACGCCCGATCAAGAGTATGGATGATTTGACGTACCATAGCAGGTGATGGAGATGCAGACTTTGATTAGACGCTTTCATTTCATTGATTCCTATCACTGTAGTATTTGACTCATTTAGGGCATGTTGCCCAGGATATCATTTATTTCCAGATTATTGTATTTTGGTTTGTGTTAGTACTCTTAGTATCATTTGGTTTGGATATTGATGGTATTTTGACATTTAAAGCTGGAGAGACCATTCCAGTCATTTTTTCAGTATGATGTTATTTATTTGTTATTCATTATTATGGAATGGATTATGAAGTTGTTGGTTAACATTTCTAAAATAAAATGTGAAGTTAAGTGAAATTGAATTGAAAATTTTTTGACACTAGTTTAATTATTTACTAGGTGATTTAATTAAGAAAAATGTTTTCAACAATAATGTTAAGAATTAACCAATCTGGATACTTCGATTTAATTTAATAAATGACGGATCACCCGGTATTTAATTAAGCGAGGTGTCACACCACTGATATTGTTAATGTCAGCCATTAGAGAAGGATTAAAGATTGCTAATCCTAAACGTAGATGTAATATTCACTCAAAGAAAAACTCTTTTCCTACCTGTCAAATTTTATGCAAAGGGCTACATACGAAGTTACATTTAGTGGAGCTGATGTAGGATTATTTAGAGGAGGCTAGAAATTTTGGGAAAATGTGGATTTATTTTGTCACCATGAGGCTAATATCTTGATAGATCTTCATATTGGCTGTAATCCTTCTCAATGTTGAGTTTACAGAAAATAGTTGGTTAGCCACTCTTCATTTTAAACTTAACTCACTCATTAGCCACAATAACACATCCAGAATCTATCTACCACCCATAAAAGCATTTTGGGCTTTCAAAATAAGAGGATCAATAATCCTTCTGAGACTGACTTACATCACCTTAGAGAGAATATTATATACACTCCCTACTAAACTAATCGGTATGAAATCCCTTACATCAACCACCCCCTTTTTTGCGATCAAAATTAAAAAGGTATTCTTCATAAATAATCCATATCGTAGAACTCAGTGAAGAATGCCAACACATCCTCCCTCACAATAGACCAACAATGCTGAAAGGAGTCCATAATGAAACTGTCTAGTCCAAGCACCTTGTTTACATCCATAGTTCTCAACATGTACATTATTTCCTCCTTTTTGAATAGTGTCTCCAACATATCGACTTCTACCCCCGTAATGCTCCCTACTTGTAATCCATTTAACGTGGGTCTCCAAGTCTAGGAAATATGGCTCCCTCCCCCCAACCTCACCCTCCTCAGAAATCTCCTCGCCAACTATAATTTTCCCAATGTGGTTAGAGAGACAGTGAGAGCTAACCACTTTATGAAAAAAATTAGTGTTCCTATTCCCATCTTTCGGCCACAATGCCCTCGATTTTTGCCTCTAATTAATCTCCTCATGAATTAACCTCCTCCATACTTCCCTTTTTCTCTCCTCCCTCAATAACTTCTCTTCCCCCGAAAGGCTGTCGGTCCCGTCCTTCTCATCGGGAACCCGAATGTCCTCCATGTATCTCTCGATATAATGTTATGTATATTCATTTATATATTTCTATGATATATTATTATTAATATATTTCAGTACATACATTAATGTGTGTATAAACATAGGTCACTATTTTCATAATAAAATATTGGCGTTCCTTCAAAATTTTATGAATTATATTTTTACCACTTATTCAACATTCTCAATTGTTTATTTTGATGATATACTAATTTTGTAGAAAAAATAGATAAACATTTTAAATATTTATAAAAAAAATGACTTGGTATTATCAGCCAAAAAGATTAGTCGCTGTCAAACAAAATTTAGATTTTTGGATAAAAAATAACCCATTGAAAAATAATACCCATTAATAGAGCATTATACTCTGAGAGTATATATAGCGGCTTCAATAGAATTCATTTGTTGTATTTGATGATCAATGTCATTATAATTTTTCATGTATAGAAAGCTTATTACAATTTTATTAGCATTTAAAACCTCATTTCTTTGATATTCTATAAGAATATAATCCCACAAACCTCTAAGTTGGCCAAAAAATCTTGCACCTATAAATTCAGCAACTTGTTTGTGGGTGTTGGTTGTTGCCTTGCACACAACCTGGTACATAAATATGATTAATAGTTGAGTAAAAATTTGATATTTTGAAATATGATCTGTATTCCATTCATAAATAGTTTTTATACTAAAAACACTTTAACATTTATGGATTCTTCTTCATTTAATATATCTAAAGGAGTAGATCCAGGATAATAAATTTAATTTTTTTTACTTTAGTCCCATCTACAAAGATGTATTGAGGCTCAACTCCTATGTATTTGTAGAATTATAAAAAGTCACATAACCGCCCAAAATTGCCTATAACTTCCCTGTAACCACTCATCCTTCTTTTGCCAAAGAATGACAATTGACCCATATTTATTATAATAGGACTAACAAATAAAAAAATTAAAACATGGGAGTGGAGACAAGTAAATCTTTATAAATAAGACTAAATACTTAAGATCCCTAATAATTTTTGGGACTTGCAAACTTTTCATTATTTGTACCAGAAATAATTTTATTTATACTTTTTCCTTTCATTTATAGAAGTTGAGTTTGATAATCTTTAGTATATATAAAGAGTAGTGATAGGTAGACCCACTTTTGGGATCCAATTTTGAAACTTACACATTAGATAAAAATGGGTATAAATTTTTAATACACATTTTGATGCCTTGACATGACCCACAACAATAAAGTATAAACTTTTAATACTAATATAACATATTAAAAACGGTGTCTCTATTATAAGATTGACATGTGAATGCCCTGTTAATCTATTTAATACTCTAATAATAATTAACATGAGGCTCAAACATAGAGCTTTACACTATTTTTTTAACTTCTTCATTCGTTTTCATTTTCTTCACACAAGGCTTTACACTGCTCTATGAATCTTTTCAACTTCGTTCGTTTTCTTTTCCCAAATCCAGAAATGACTTTACAATTTCTTCCTCATTTTCGTTGCCTCTTGAAATCCCGTAATCCCTCCTAAAATACCCCTCAAAACTGGCAGACTCTAGACCTGTCTTCATCGCAGAGGGTTGTGGCCTTCGTGAAGCTTCGCCAAATCCTGGGACAGATGTGATCTTACTCTTTTCCATCAAAAGGAAGACTTAGGAATGATGAATGGGTTTTTGGATTCTTTCTGTTTTGGTGGTTGAGTTTTACGGATTCATTTTCACTGGATACATGGTTTTAGTTGTTGTTTTTCTTTCAAGATCTGTGGATTGTTTTGTTTAGTTTGTTGGATTTTTCTTATGGAAAGAACGAAATATAATAATTAATTTCTGCAAGGCACGTTCTTGGAACGCTTTCTTTTAGGCAAAATTTCTCCCAATCCGGTTGAGACAGAACCAGAACCGCGAGTACACAATGGGTTTTGTAGAACCTGCCTTCAGGATACAATGCAGTATGGACAGTTGTTTGATTCAAACTATGTACTGTTTGATCAAACCCGAGAACACTCTGAATTTGTAACTTGATAATGCCAAAGTATAGAGGACGGAGAGAGGAGAAACTAGCAATTTTCGGTATTCAAAACAGAGGTCTGGAACTCTTTTTATAGCCATTTCTGTGACTGTTCTTCAACAGTCACAACTCTTCATGGAGTGACTCAGCAACCGTTGGATCGTGCCTATTTGGAACAGCTACGATCTAACGGTTCAGATTAGGCGTCCCATCGTAAGCGAATGGACATCCCCTACACGAAACGCTACGAGTTCATCTAACGGTTTAGATCAAGCCGTTTCGGATTTTAAACCCTTTGATCGGATCGTTTAATCACAACCGTTGATCTATTTTACCTCGTCAAAACTTTAGGCTCCCACGCTCCAAGCGACGATGCGCACGTGCGAAGTGCCAAGTGCGCGTCAAAGCGCGCAATGCGCCCTAAGTCGCCCAATCGCCCTTTCGCGCGCCGCGTGTCGCGCTTACGCGCTTACGCGTGTCGCGATTGGTGGTGCTTAAGCACCACCGCGATGCGTAGGATCATAGCCTCTTATTTGACTTGTCAACTAAGAATCTTAGTTGTCCTTTAGTTGATATACCACTACCTTTTGTAGTATTCTTCCAATGTGGGACAATATGGGATTTTGAGCATTCCCCATATCTTTCACACCCATTTGCTCATGTTTCTACTTTCTAAATTAAAACCCAAACTATGTTTAAAATAAAACACAAATAATATAATAAAATATTAACAACTAAAAATTAAACTCAATAAATATTGGAATTAATCCAACATTCTCCCACCAATTTCAATATACACAAGAGAGCAAAGCAAAAAAGACAATAAATAACTTTTGGCATTATCGCTAAAATCTAGTACATAAATGAGAAGTGTCTTTCGGACTTGAACTTCCATATAGTGAAAATAATTCAAAGCTTCATCAAGGTGCTGTGGTGAACGTATCTTGAACCAAGGACCTTTTGAGACTAGCCGGAACTATCACACATACCGATTTATGAGTTTATAAGTGTTCTTCTAGCATGCACTTTTATGGCCTTGTGCTAATCCTGATTTCACGAGCGCTTTAGGATCGGTCTTGATTTCATAGAAAGCGGCCACACTTTCGACACTCGAATAGGTAAATCAACTTTAGTGATTCTGCGAGTCACACTTATATGATTTATTAAGAAGTGAACTTCATCCTCTAACATGCAGAAGACCAACACTAGGCATATAGGAATGGAACTTTTTGTATAAATTCCTAGTGTTCCATAACTATAATTTAATTTGTTTGTACCACATTGAACTCTATCTATATTTTCAAGATATGAGTTGGGTTCCCATTAAATATAGTTGTGTTATTTAATAGACCTTAGTCCCATTCCTTTTGAGGTGATATATATCATCTCTCTTACAAGACCTTTAGTCAGAGGATCTGCTAAATTCTTGTTCGTTTTAATATAGTCGACTGTAATTACTCCTTCCTTGAGTAATTTTCTTATAATTTGATGTCTTAGACTAATGTGTCTAGATTTTCCGTTGTAAGTTTTGTTCGAAACTTTATAAATTGTGGCTTGGTTATCACAACTTATCATAATAGAAGGTGATGGCTTTTTCCATAAAGGAATATCATACAACACATTTCTAAGCCATTATGCTTCTTTACATGCATCTGCTAGGGCTATAAATTCAGATTGCATTGTTGAATCTGATACACATGTTTGTTTCTTGGATCCCCAAGAGATAGCTGCTCCTCCTAGCGTAAAAATCCAACCAGTAGTTGACTTGGATTTTGATTCAAGATTATTCCAACTTGAATCACTATATCCTTCTAAAACAGATGGATATCCTACATAATGTAAGCCATAATTCAAAGTCCTCTTCAGATATCTAAGCACCCTAGAAATTGCATTCCAGTGCTCTTGTCCTGGATTACTTGTAAATCTACACAATATACTCACTGCATAAGCAATGTCTGGTCTAGTGCAATGCATGGCATACATTAGACTCCCAATAATACTAGCATATTTAAGTTGGTCCATAGCACGCCCAGTATTTTTCATTAATTTGATGCTAGGATCCACAGGTGTAGCAGTTGGCTTAAGTTCAAAATGATTATATCTTTTAAGAACTTTTTCTATATAATGAGATTGAGATAACGCTAAAGAATTATCCTTTCTCACAATTTTGATTCCTAAAATCACATCAGCTTCTCCAAGATCTTTCATATCAAATTTTGATGAAAGAAACCTTTTGGTTTCTTCAACATATTTGAGATTAGACCCAAATATTAACATGTCATCCACATATAAGCATATAATAACACCAACACCATTTTCAAATTTACTATATATACATTTGTCGGCATCATTAACTTTATATCCATGGGATATAACAATATTATTAAACTTCTCATGCCATTGCATAGGAGCTTGTTTAAGGCCATAAAGAGATTTAACCAATTTACACACTTTCTTTTCTTGGCCAGGCAATACAAACCCTTCGGGTTGTTCCATATAAATCTCTTCTTCTAAATCACCATTTAAAAAAGCAGTTTTAACATCCATTTGATGAATAACTAAATTGTGAATAGAAGCAAGAGATATTAATATCCTAATGGAAGTGATTCGAGCAACAGGAGCATATGTATCAAAGTAATCAATTCCATATTTTTGCTTATAGCCTTTAGCAACTAGTCTTGCCTTAAATTTATTTATAGAACCATCCGGATTTAATTTTCTTTTAAATATCCATTTGCACCCAATAGGTTTAGACCCGGGGGGAAGATCGGAAATAACCCAAGTTTGATTTGACAAAATTGAGTTCATTTCATCATTTATTGCTTCTTTCCAAAAGAAAGCATCCCTAGATGTTACCGCTTCATGAAATGTGGTCGGTTCATCTTCTACATTAAGAACAAATTTAGTTTTGTTCTTAGTCTCATTTAAATCCCCTTCAACTAAATAAATAACAAAGTCAGGCCCAAATGTTTTTTCAGTTCTTTGTCTTTTACTCCTTCGTGGTTCAACGTCATTCGTTGTTTCTGAAGAAGATATAGGTTGTGAATTTTCTTCTAAATTTGAGGAGTCAACAGTCGAATTATTATTTTCTAAACCTTGATTCAAAGTACTAAACTTTGTTAGATGTTCAAAAAATTGCACATCTACCGACTCAATGATTTCTTGAGTTTCAAGGTTTAAAAATCTATAAGTCGTACTGTTACTAGAGTATCCAATAAAAACACATTTGTAAGTCCTATTTCCTAGTTTAGGTCTTTTAGGTTCGGGTTTTCTTACATAAGCAAGACATCCCCAAACTTTAAGACGTCTAAGATTAGGCTTACGATTAAACCATAATTCATATGGTGTAATATCCTTGTTTTTCAATGGAACTCTATTTAAAATATAACATGCGGATAAAACCGCTTCTCCCCACATCGACAAAGGTAAACCAGAACTGATTAACATTGAATTTATCATTTCAACTAAAGTCCTATTTTTCCTTTCCGCCGTTCCATTTTGTTGTGGCGTATATGGCGCCGTAACTTGATGGATTATCCCATGAGTATTACAAAATTGTATAAACTCACTCGGGTAATATTCACCACCCCTATCGGATCGTAGGACTTTAATTTTTCGATTTTGTTGAGTTTCAACTTCTGCTTTAAAAATTAGGAATTTCTCGAAAACTTCATCTTTACTTTTAAGTAAATATGTATATGCATACTTAGAGTAATCATCAATGAAAGTTAAGAAATATTTATTTCCACCACGAGTCATATTACTCTTCATATCACATACATCACTATGAATAAGATCAAGCATTTCGGATTTCCTCTCAACAGATTTGAACGACTTTCTAGTTATCTTCGATTGAGCACAAATTTCACATTTAGAAAGGTTATCAAATTTACAATCCGAGATTAAGCCGAGATTAGTCATATTTTTTATACTTCTATAATTCACATGACCTAATCTACTATGCCATAAAGAAATAGACTCAACCATATAAGCAGAACTAATATCATTGATTACATTAATTTTAATCATGCCGTTACAAGAGTACCCTTTGCCAATAAATTGGCCATTCTTAGACAATACAAACTTATCAGACTCATACACTAGTTTGAAACCTCTCTTATTGAGAAGGTCCCCAGACACAAGATTTTTACACATATCAGGTACATGAAGTACATCAATTAGAGTAAGTGTCTTTCCAGAAGTTAGCTTCAATTCCACTGTGCCTTTTCCAACTACATTGGCGCGAAGATTATTTGCCATCTTCACTTCTTTTCCATCAATTTGTTGATATGTTTTGAATGAAGAGCGGTCTTTGCATATGTGGACCGTTGCGCCGGTATCCAGCCACCATCCACTTTCATTATCAATTGAATTTGCTTCGCAAACAGTAGCAATAAGATCTTCAACATTGTTGGTTTCCTTCGACCCTTGTTTTTCTTTAAATGCCTTCTTTTTAAGACGACATTCTCGAGAATAATGGCCCGGTTTGTCACAGAAGAAACATTTTCCCTTCTTTTTCTTATTTGCACCTTGGTTCTTGAATTTGGAATCATTCTTTGCTTTAAATTTTGAGTCTTTGGTAATCTTGGATTTTTTATCCTCAACCATATTAGCTTTTGAATGACCCTCACTTTGTTCATCCTTCTTTTCTCGAATACGAGTATCATCTTCAATACGTTTGAGACAAAGCATTGAGGATGTGTCCTCGACACATAAATTCGTCTTCTTTCCTCTTCACACGTTTTTGCTTTATTCCTTCGGTGTCTTCGGGTGTGGGCTCGGGAATTTGTTCAAGGTTATCATCTAGAATGTATGCAAGTTTTAGTGATGTGAGGAAGAACATAACTTTCTCTTGCCAACGGGTGAAATTTCCGCCATCAAAACGGTCGAGTCGAATTAAGTCTTGAGTCATGACTTGGATAGATTGTGCCACAGTTCCTTCCATTTGAGTGGAGTAATAAGAATATAAAATTTTTTTTGCCTAAAACTGTTGGATTTTTCTTATGGAAAGAACGAAATATAATAATTAATTTCTGCAAGGCACGTTCTTGGAACGCTTTCTTTTAGGCAAAATTTCTCCCAATCCGGTTGAGACAGAACCAGAACCGCGAGTACACAATGGGTTTTGTAGAACCTGCCTTCAGGATACAATGCAGTATGAACAGTTGTTTGATTCAAACTATGTACTGTTTGATCAAACCCGAGAACACTCTGAATTTGTAACTTGATAATGCCAAAGTATAGAGGACGGAGAGAGGAGAAACTAGCAATTTTCGGTATTCAAAACAGAGGTCTGGAACTCTTTTTATAGCCATTTCTGTGACTGTTCTTCAACAGTCACAACTCTTCATGGAGTGACTCAGCAACCGTTGGATCGTGCCTGTTTGGAACAGCTACGATCTAACGGTTCAGATTAGGCGTCCCATCGTAAGCGAATGGACATCCCCTACACGAAACGCTACGAGTTCATCTAACGGTTTAGATCAAGCCGTTTCGGATTTTAAACCCTTTGATCGGATCGTTTAATCACAACCGTTGATCTGTTTTACCTCGTCAAAACTTTAGGCTCCCACGCTCCAAGCGACGATGCGCACGTGCGAAGTGCCAAGTGCGCGTCAAAGCGCGCAATGCGCCCTAAGTCGCCCAATCGCCCTTTCGCGCGCCGCGTGTCGCGCTTACGCGCTTACGCGTGTCGCGATTGGTGGTGCTTAAGCACCACCGCGATGCGTAGGATCATAGCCTCTTATTTGACTTGTCAACTAAGAATCTTAGTTGTCCTTTAGTTGATATACCACTACCTTTTGTAGTATTCTTCCAATGTGGGACAATATGGGATTTTGAGCATTCCCCATATCTTTCACACCCATTTGCTCATGTTTCTACTTTCTAAATTAAAACCCAAACTATGTTTAAAATAAAACACAAATAATATAATAAAATATTAACAACTAAAAATTAAACTCAATAAATATTGGAATTAATCCAACATAGTTTGGAGATGGGAATGGAAGAAAAGGTGTGTTCTCTGCAGATTGAGAGGACATTTGGAGAGTTGAGATTAAAAAGTCGCTTTGAGAAGAGATTGAAAGAAGAGAGAAGCTTATGGTTCTTTGATATTAACCATTGGAAACTATGGGGGTTGAAAATAACCACACCAGGGGAAAACTTATTAGAAGGAGGTCCCACAAAAGAAAACCTCCTCAAGACGATTTCATCAATATAGATGAAGCCAAGAGTGAGATTGTTTATTTCCTCCGCCTCCATAGATCATCATCAACAACAACCATAGAAAACAGTTGCAACTTTATGAACATGTCTAGATCTCAACAGTTGTACTATCAAGTATTGGTGTCTTTGCCTCTCCCTGAGCCCACATGGTCCAGCACTGCACCGTTTGTGCCTTGTTATGTCTATTACTTATTAAATATAAATATAGAGAATTATGAATTATTAATATAATTACAGAAATAAAATTAAATTATCGAAAATTAACACTCACTTGAATTTGCAGAAATAATAATTGAATAGAAAAAGAATCTGAGCTCTGTGAATTTTCACAGTTCCCTTAAGACAATTTATTTCCTTCAATGTGCTCCGAGGTTGATGAATATTGTCTCCCAAGATAAAACGGATTTTCCAATTAATTATGTATCACGACAATAATTAATTACGACGAGCTCAAATTCTGTGGTTTTTACTCAACAACAATACATATGTGAAAGAGTTATGAAGGAAAACAATTTTCTGGAATAGATATGGCAGCATTTTCGGTATGGAAGGAATTGGAGGAGGGAATTTTTCATTATTTTAACAATGGAGGGAGGCATTTGTATTTATATTAAATCAAGTGATTGTTCAAAATAACTGTCTCAAAACAGTTAAACGAATAACTGTTGGCAATAACTGCCAATAGTTTATTAATTAATTAATTAATTTCGTATTTAATTAATAATTAAAGCCCAGAAATTTAAATTAATTTGGCCCAAAAATGTAGGAGATTTTTATAACCCTAAGCCCAAGCCCAAGCCCAAACCAAGCCGGCCGGACGGCGCGTGCACACGCGCGTGTGGGCTTTTGGGCTAAGCCCAACACATGCATAGTGTAGGGCATCTCCGCTTTAAAGAGTTGGGATACCCCAAGGCGTCCAAGCCTTAGTCCATACTTGGGGTGTTATTAACTCATCAACTTTCCACTACTCTTCCAATGTGGGATAAGAGTTAAAACATACTCAATTCATTAACTTTAATTGCTTTGTGAATCACTTCGGGGACATATTTATCATTCATAACTTATTGAAACTGGACATGTGAATATACTACGTTAATCACCTTGCGGAGGAGAACACGTTCGTATATTGTCCCACAATTATCGTAGTGTGGGTCCCACCTAAATTTGAGCAAAGTTGCTCAAAATTCTGTCCAGGAAAATCTGGACAGCTTTCTAAGTCCAATTTTTCAGCATGCTTGTTGTATCACCTCCTTATCACACTTAGCGGCTAGACTTTCTTAAGATGTTGGATGGTGAAAATGGTTTTTCAAGCCCACGGTTTTCGTCATATTCGTGTTGTCTGCTTATTGAACAAATTTTAAATCACAAATATCACTGTGAATTAAATCTAAAGGTTCAGTTATCCTTTGAACAGAATGGAAAGGTAATGTAGTTAATTTAGATTCCAGACAAATTTCACATTTATGATTTTTATCAATATTAAATTTTGGCAAAAACTCCAAGTTAATTAATCACGCAATGTATCAAAATTAACATGTCCTAATCTAGCATGCCAAATATTGGATGACTCAATCAAGTAACAAGAACTAGCAATTTCATTCATTGAAACATATGTTTTTGGGGTTACAGTAACAACATTGATTTTAAAGAGCCCCTCATTTAGGTAGCCCTTTCCTACATAAATGTCATTCTTTGACAACAAAAAGTGATCAAACACAAACACAAGCTTGAAACCATTTTTAGTCAGGAGAGATCCAGAAATCAGATTCTTTCGGATATCAGGCACGTGAAGAACATTGTTGAGAGTAAGTTCCTTTCCAGATGTCATTTTTAAAGCAATCTTTCCTTATCCCACCACCTTAGAAGTGGAAGAATTTCCCATAAAGATGTTCTCCTCATTTTCCAAAGGCTTATAGGTGGAGAACATCCATTTGTTTGCACAAATGTGTCGTGTGGCTCCAGTGTCCACCCACCATTCCGTGGTATTTCCAACAAAATTACATTCAGATACCACGGAAGAAAGAATTCATATCCGCCAAGTCATTGGCGATATTTTCACCCTTAGTTACATTTGCTCGAGTATTATTTCGATTTTTCTTCTTAGGCTTACGACACTCGCTTGAGCGATGTCCAGGTTTACCATAGTTGTAGCATTTGCCTTTGAACTTCTTCTTGTTTTGTTTGTAATTTCCTTCCCCATCATGCTTTCGTTTGTTCTTCTTAGGACCTTCAACAACATGGACTTTCGTTTCCATTGGATTCTTCCCACTTTTCTTTTGAGACTCACGGTTATCTTCTTCGATTCTTAGCCTAACCACCAACTCTTCCACATTCATCTCCTTTGCTTGTGCTTAAGATAATTTTTGAATAAAGTCCAAGATGGTGGCAATTTTTCAACATTTGCAGCAACTTGGAAAGTTTCACTAAGTGACATTCCTTCAGCATGAATGTCATGGAGGATCAGTTGGAGTTCTTGCACTTGCGAGATCACTAATTTAGAGTCAATCATTTTGAAGTCCAGAAAATGACCGACGATAAATTTCTTCATCCCTGCATCTTCAGTTTTGTATTTCTTTTCTAAAGAATTCCGCAATTCTTTGGATGTCTTGATCATGCAGTAGACATGATACAATGTTTTGTCCAAGTAGGCCGGAATATAATTCTGGTATAGGTAGTCCGAGTGCTTCCAAGCATCAACAGCAACAACCTTTTCACAGTCATCTCCCTCTTGAATAGAGAGACAATCTTCATATACAAACCTACCCAATTTGCAGGTAGTGAGAAAGAAATACATTTGACCTTGCCAACGTTTGAAGTCAGCCCCATTGAACTTTTTCGATTTCTCCCTGTGCGGCATAGATACGGGTGCAGTCACATTTGTGTTGGTGACAGTCAGATTAACAGGAATAGTGTTCGTACTTAGTGATTCCATTTCTGTTACAAAAATAGAATTTTTATCAATGATAAAATTCATATATAAATGAATTAATCAAAACAGAATACAAAATTATGTGCGCCAATTTCCTCCAAATATAATTCACAATAAATGAATTCCAAAAGAATTGTAAATAATATTCAGAATTAAACAATAATATAAACAGAAGTTTATACAAAATAAAATCAGTGTCACACTATTTTTTAATAATAAAAATAATTTCGTACAAAATTGAATTATAATTTTAATATAAAAAGATTTATATAAATAGATTCAGCAAAAATTTACAAATAAATTTTTTTATTTTCTAAAACAGAATAAATATAAACAGTGTATAAATTAATTTCTGTACCAAAACTGTTTTATTAATTTCGGCAATAAAACAATAATTTAATTCAATTTTTCTGTCAAAACAGATTTATTTTCAACAAATAAATTTCTGTAATAAAAATTTTCTGTACACTACAAAATAATAGAACAAAATAAATTGTCTTAAGATTGTTATTTCTACTGTTTATTAAATATAAATGTACAGAATTATGAATTAATAATATAATTACAGAAATAAAAAGAAATTACAGAAAATTAACACTTACTTGAATTTACAGAAATAATAATAGAATAGAAAAAGAATCCGAGCCCTGTGAATTTTCACAGTGTCCTTAAGACAATTTATTCCCTCCAATGTGCTCCAAGGTTGATGAATATTGTCTTCCAAGATAAAATGAATTTTTCAATTAATTATGTAGCAAGACAATAATTAATTACGACGAACTCAAATTATGTGGTTTTTACTGAACAAAAATACATATGTGAAAGATTTATGCAGGAAAATAATTTTCTGGAACAAATATGGCAGCATTTTCGGTATGGAAGGAATTGGAAGAGGGAATTTTTCATTAGTTTAAAAACAGAGGGAGGCATTTGTATTTATAGAAAATCAAGTGACTGTTCAAAATAACTGTCAAAACAGTTAACGCCAATAGTTTATTAATTAATTAATTAATTTCGTAATTAATTAATAAATAAAGCCCAGAAAGTTAAATTAATTCGGCCAAAAAATGTAGCAGATTTTTATAAGCCCAAGCCCAATCGAGCCCACCGGATGGCGCGCGCGTGTGGGCTTTTGGGCCAAGCCCAACACATGCATAGTATAGGTCATCTCCCCTTCAAAGAGTTAGGATACCCCAAGTCATCCAAGCGTTAGTCCATACTTGGGGTGTTATTAACTCATCAACTTTTCACTACTCTTCCAATGTGGGATAAGAGTTAAAATATACTCAATTCATTAACTTTCATTGCTTTGTGAGTCACTTTGGGGACATGTTTATCATTCATCACTTATTGAAATTGGACATGTGAATATACTACGTTAATCTCCTTGCGGAGGAGAATGCGTTTGTATATTGTTCCACAATTATCGTAGTGTGGGTCCCAACTAAATTTGAGCTCAAAGTTGCTCAAAATTCTGTCCAGAAAAATCTGGGCAGCTTTCTAAGTCCAATTTTCCAACATGCTTGTTGTATCACCTCCTTCTCACACTTGGCGGCTAGAGTTTCTTAAGATGTTGGATGGTGAAAATGGTTTTTCAAGCCCACGGTTTTCGTCATATTCGTGTTGTCTGCTTATGGGTCTTAATGGAGGTGGCTAACACGTGTAGTGATGTTGGTTTAAAACTAAGTGTGTGTTTTTTGTTAGAATGTGGGCTGGATTTTTTTTTTCCCGGCGAGTATTTAGGTTGTGAGATAAATTTTTTGCTATTGGGAATGGAAGACTATTTTGGGTCAAATTTCAATTTTATTTTTCCTATAAAAATGGTTCTTTTACATAACTTGATTTTATAAAGATAAGTATAATTATTTTATTATATATAAAAGTTGTACTTTTATAAATTTTTAAAAAGTGTAATTTTCAACTTCTTTTCTTTACATAAATTATATTTTAAAAGGTTGTTCTTATAAATATAAATATAATCTTTTGAACAAAGTAATTGATTAAAAAAAATAGGTTATAGATAAAAAAAATATTATAAACAATTATGTATACATAACTCAAAAACACGTTTTCTACAAAAAAAAAAATGTTCATTTTTATTATATATAAAAGTTGTACTTTTATAAAGAATTTTTTTAAAAAGTGTAATTTTCAAATTATTTTCTTTACATAAATTGTATTTTAAAAGGCTGTTCTTATAAATATACATATAATCTTTTTAACAAAGCAATTGATTCTAAAAAAAAATAGGTTATAGATAAAAAACTTCATATAAACAATTATGTATACATATTTCAAAAACATGTTTTCTATAAAACAAAATGTTCCTTTTTCTAAGATAGTCTATAAATATTTTATACTTATCTTTATAAAATCAGGTTTATGGTTTTTAAGTTTTTTTGTTTACATAAATTGTGCTTTAAAAAGCTATTCTTATAAATATATATATATATATATAATCTTTTTAGGAAAAAAAAACTATTTTTATGAAGTAACTTTAACTTGCCAATTTTATAGACCATTTTAGAAAACTATAAATTTTATTATAAAAAAACATTTTTTTAGGGTATAAATAAAATACATTTTATAATAAAAGAAAATTCACATATAACTCAAAAAAATGTTTTTTTATAAAAAACGGAAAGTTTTCTAAAATAGCTTATAAATACTTATTTTTATAAAATCAGGTTTTGTAAAAAAAAAATATAAAAAAAGTGTTAGTATTATAGTTTTATAAAAAAAAAAGGATTATATATTTATATTTTTATGAAAAGAATAATGTTTAAAATAATAATTTATATTTATAAAATATTTTTAATATATATATATATATATATATATATATATATATATATATATATATATATATATATATATATATATAGAGAGAGAGAGAGAGAGAGAGAGAGAGAGAGAGGCAGGCTCCTGTGCACACTAAGTTTGCACAGTGCTGGCGCACACCAATTTTTTTAAAGCATTAAAAAACAATTTGAGTTGAATTTTTTTCTGTGATATTTAAACATTTCAACGGATCCACGTAAAAAAAATCAACTCAGAAAAATGTTTTTTGCTAATTTTAAAAAATCGGTCAAACTTTCGCTGCTTTTAGTTTTTTTTTTGCTGATTTTTTTAGATGGATCCGTTAAAATGTTTAAATATCACACAAAAAAAATGAACACAAATTTTTTTTTTTACGAATTTAAAAAAATAATGTGCAAACTTAGTGTGCACATGAGTCTCTCTCTCTCTCTCTCTCTCTCTCTCTCTCTCTCTCTATATATATATATATATATATATATATATATATTTTGAATTCCCCTTTCTTAATCATAAAATATTCTACAAATGAATTACATATATTCATTATTCTTTTATAATTTTTTTTGCATTAAAAGCCCCCCTATTTTTGCAAGCATATCCGCAATGCATTATATAACAAGAACTTTAAAGCAACCGCGCTCGCGCAGCGCTAAAAACTAGTTAATATAAAAAACTATAGCTTTTCATGGGGTTACGCCACATGGTAGTAATTAAGGGTAACAACTATCACTTATGCAATTATACATTAATCGTCATTCTCTCTCTCTCTCTTAAATGGAGGATATTCATTCTCACCACTTACTCCGTCGTCATCTCTTCAATCCCCAACGATCCAGCGTTTGAAATACCCCCCAACGCCCTAATCTCTCCCACCTAGGGGTGGCAATTCGGGTTAGTCGTGTCATTTTCGGGTCGCGTTGATTTTTATTTGAGTATAAGTTTTTGGTACTTTTAAATATATACAAGTTAAACGTGTCAAGTTCGGGTTATTTCGGTTTATTATCATAAACGGGTTATCGTGTCAAAAATTGCCTCCATCCCTTTAATAAGGATTTTCCTTGAGCCCCCTGTTACCTTTTCGTCTTCCCCAAACACTAAACCTGTTTATATTCATCCCCAATGATACTATTTAAATGCAGTTTGATATGTATTCTTCATGTCTTACTGTAATGTGTAGATGATGATTGAGAGTCGTTTGTATACTCTTTTTCAAAATGTATCAACCAATCTCATTAATTTAAAATTTCAAACTCCCTACTCCCATTTTCTTCATTTATGTATACCCTTTTTATTATGTAAATTGTTCATATACAACTTACATTTTTATGTTATGTCTTCCTTCTCTCTATTATAACTTCTTTAGTTGGAAAATGACAAGTAAACAAATTTGTTGTGAAAAGATGAAGGTTTGTAACTTATAGCTCCTTGAAAATTCACATGGTACATGAATTCACTTATACATTTTGATTGTCAAATGTTTATCGTTTAGATTTATATAATTCCTGAATACGGATTCGCTCCCTTAGCTACGATTTTTATACAATCTTTGATTTATCTAAAAAAAGATTTATATAAGACGGTGTTGTGATTTGTCTAATTTTTGGCTTGGATTAGTTTATGAATTAGCTAGGGATATCTTTGAAATTAAAATAGAAGATGGAAATATTTATTTTTACGAGTTCTATTATACATTATTAATCTGATGCATCTCCTAAATTTTCCTTGATTGTTTTGATTAACATGGGATAAACTATTGGTGGTCCCTGCTGAATTATTTTGGCCTTCAAAGGATGGACTTTTTTTACTCTTTCAGAGTACCATATTCATAAAAATTCTGCGTGGGCGCATGTCCATAGCCTCACCACCATTTCACCATTTGTAATGTTATTTTATCTAATTTTCCTTTTCATTAATTTTGAAATTCATTTTTCTTAAAAATAGATTTAGATCCATATTGTAAATAGTAATGATTAGCCAATTTGAGAGTTGTATTATTTTGTAGAATCTATTGGTCAATGCTCACCCAACTATTGAAGCATCCTACCTTTTGAAAGAAGTTGAGCTAACAATCACTTTGAATGGCATTTAAACGACGAGCAAGGAGCGTTCATGATACAAGATATTGAATAAGATAAAAATGATAGACAACAATTGAGAAGAGAATGACTTAACTACTTTATTGAATCAACTCCAGCTACTTTTATACACTTTCTATTGGAAAATATTGTGTTTTTGGACAAATTATTTTATGACCAAATTAATATATTGGTCAAAGTAGGACCAAGTACGTGCTCGTTCCTTGTAGCATGCGAGCACGACGAGTCACGCGATATATTTATTTGTTTAAAACGGATAAATGATGAATAAGAAATTTGGTATCAAAGTGCCCCTTTTATGTATGAAGTTTATTGGGAAATTTTATTTTCTGGGACGGATTTTGGTAACTGTCGGTAAAGGTTGTGACTGTTCGCTATATAGTGACTGTTTTTCAGAACCGTCCCTAAAGGTCGAAACTGTTCATCATAAGTCGTGGCAGTTCATTAAAAAACGTCCCTAAAGTGACTGTTTTCTAAAAGACATGTCTTTTCATGAAAAAATACATTGCTTTCTATAAATACAAGACTTGTCTTCATTTTTTAACAGAGAGAAAAAGGAGAGAAAATATATTGTCAATACTTTTCATTCCCGATCGAGCCGGATAGAGTATCAAACATAATTCGTTCGTGGAACACGCACACTGAAGTGCTTCTTGCGCGTGTCGAGACCGTTTTATCCTGGGAGGCAAACGTTCATTGTTCATTGCCGTAAGCACCGTAGCGGGAGCGCATTTTGTCTTAAGGAGAGAGTGCCAAACACTTGACTCGGTCATCTTCTTCGTTTGTAAGTTCTAATGGTATAATTTTTATTGCATAAATGTGATTTATTTCATATTTTAAATTTGATAAAACACAAAAGTATATATTATATATAACTAACTTAAGACAAATTGTAAAATATTTTATGTTACTTTGTGTTTTAATTTTATGAATAGTTCTCGAGTGTGAAAACATATTTGTCCATCCTTTAGTTAATGCATAAAATTAGACCTTTCGTAATACATTGATGAGAATGTATTAATATATTATTTTTGACTTCTAATATAATCAATAGCCTTTCATTTTGCTTCTTGTATGTTATGGGAATTTTGAAGAGGTGTATTGGAATATTTGTATGCTGATGACAATTTTGAAAAGTGTTTCATTTGATAATATGGATTGACTACTGAACGTGTGGTATTATAACTTTCCATGATTTATTTCATGATTTGTCACTTTTGGACACAATTTTTTATATGGCATAAAAATTGATTAGTTTATGGATAATGCAATTTTAATGTTTAATTTGATTATTAGACATTGCATGGCGTGCGATAATTTTAGCAATAAAAGTAATTATTTTTTATTAGCATTCTTTTTGAATGTCTAAAATTAGAATAGTGCGTCCCAAATAAGGAGATTTTGAATACATTCATTCAAATTTGTCCAAATGAACAAAGGGACAACAAGAGTGTGTTTGATTCATATTATACTTATATAATTTATTTATTGACAGTAGAGCTAAATACCAAGTTTGGTGCGCTCTTAGATTGAAAAATAAATTAGTAAATAATGATGTGATGTCACATGTGTAATAACGTGCATTTATGTATATTATCACATGATAATCAAATATCTGATTAATCAAATGTCTGATTATGCGTTGAGATTTAGTCACATCTTTGCTAATGTTATTCACATGATTTTTAAGTGCATTTTATGCAAATTACTGTGATTATAATATATGCGATGATATTATGGTCTCTTGTATGGTTACATGTATACGTGTAACAGTACCATTTTAGTGTCACCTAATTAAATTAGATTACATGAACGGAAATGTGATATATTTAGAAACATGATTTGAGTTGCATTCCTTATAGAATGTCAATATTTAATTATTGTGATAATTCATGTAATCTTGATATTACATTTAAATTGGTTTTAATCTCCCGTGTCACGAAAAAGAGAAAAAGAAAATATAATGCATTATCCATTATTGTTGGTATGTATGTTAAACATTGCAATGCATGCATTATATCGACTCTTAGAGATATGAATATGCACTTTTGTTTAAAATGATGTGAACCAACATGTTGAAATTTGAGAATATTAAAATTCCCGCATAATGAATTAAAAATTCCTATAGGTGAGGAATTTAATATGCTTGTATAATTTTATATCGTTGATACCATGTTGTGGCATCTGATGACCTAATGTCCTGTAATGAAAATTGAGTTGTGTAATGACATACTATTCTCACGTGTAGAAGTCTATTGGATATTTGTGGCATGATTGTATATCATTAACCATATATTTAAATAGCATATCTATAATGCGAATTTTAATTTTAGGGGTGACCTTTTCACTCTCTATTTTGTGTGACACACTTTCATCAAAATATTATTGGAACATGCTATGTTAAACATGATGTTTCATGAAGAATTACATTTTTATGTAACATTCAATTGATGTTAACGTTGATGAAAAATAAATACAATTTGTATTGATATTGTGGTGCTCAATTTTCCATAGACTTGAAAGAGTGGATATGATTAATTTCAATATGTTACTCCCCTTCACTATATTGAATGTTATCAAATGCGATGAAGATTACAAAAGTTATGAGAGTCTTTAGTTGATATAAAGTGCTACATTCATTTCCGTAATATATAAATTCATTTTGGAATAATCTTATACTTCCAATTAATGCGTTTGTCGAATGTGTTCTTCAATGGAGAAAAATTAGTGTGGCATGATTACAGATTTATTTATTGAATTTATGATTCAAAATTCAGAACCGAGCGGTTTAAAGATTGCTTTAAAGATGGTATAGAATTAAATCATAAATCCATATAAATGATTAAGGGATTCAGAATCGAGCGGTTTCACAACTGCTTTAAAGAAGGTAGAATCAAATTATGATCTCATTGGAGACTTAGGCGTAATCTCAAGACACCACAACTAGTAAACTCAAAGAAGGGCAAGTAACCAAATTGCATATTTTATATTATGATATTTTTAAAGTCCATAATCATAGAATATGTTGAAATGGTTTTGAGGCATATAAATTATGTGTGACACAACTTTAGTTTAATGCTAAGAATTGTCACAAGTGCATTTGTAAGCATATGGAACAATAAGGAATATACCATTAAATGTTGAAATGACTAAAGTAGAGAAACTTATCTCAACTAAATTTTATTTAGAATGAAATGAATGTTTACCTTCTAAATGGACATATATGTTGGTCCAAATAAACATTAATATCATTTCATTTTAAAGAAAAATAAAGCGTTTGGAGGTTGAGAATAAATGTATCAATTTTGTATAATTTCAAATTTATGTTTGAAATTGTGGGGGAAGTATTGTGTTTTCTATGAGTTATATTCTCAAACACATTAACCCACGAAAAAAAAATTATGGGAAAGGTTGACAACCTTTGTATGAATTATGATAAATGTGGGGGTATTTATCTAAGGCGATAATTTCTATCCAAAAATAGAAACAAAGATTATTCCTATTGAAAATTGGATAAACACTACTGAAAGTGTAGTATTTGATTGCATAAGTGCATTTAATGTACTATAGTATTTCCAATTTGCATTTGTCTAGAGAAGTGTATACTTCATTGATTGAACTATAATTAATACTTAAGTACTTTGATTATATTCCAAGGTTGGAAATGATTAAGAGTGTACACAAATCTTTAGAATAAAGATAATGGATCAATGAGTCTAAAGTATAAATGAGTCGTTCAGTATCGACTAACATATAAGTGACAAACGACATAAACATTAGGAAATTATGAATATATTTTTAAAAAATATATGACTTTCGAGACTCGTATTCCGAGTGATATATTAGCATGATTAGAGGTGTTAATGTTTGGAAATCCTCTTATGATGGAATATGAATATTAATTCCTAGAAAGCAAGGTACCTTGACAATTTTAAAGAGGATGATTTGAGATAACAATTCTAATGCATGTTCTTGCAATTGGAAATCATTGCTTGAAAAGGCATAAAGTAATTTGGCAAGTCACGACTTATTAGTCATGACATAAGATCATAAAGAACTCTTTCTTTGTTAGTGATAACATTATGCCTAATAAAATCATTGCGGATCCGCTAACAAGAGAGTAAGATACGTACATCAAGGGGAATGGGCTTACAGCCGGTTAAAACCTAAAAGAATTGCCATAAAGGAAATCCAACCTAAATGACTAGAGATCCCAAGAATTAGGTTCAACGGGACAACCTAATTATGTGCGATTCAGTTAGCACTGAGAAGAAAATAAATTCTTCCTCCCATTCCTAGGATGAGTCAGTGCACTATCTGCCGCGTGTAACAGGATAAGTTTTATTTTAATGATTTATATATCTTGAACATATGGGTCAAGTGGGGGAAGTATTGTGTTTTCTATGAGTTATATTCTCAAACACATTAACCCACGAAAAAAAAATTATGGGAAAGGTTGACAACCTTTGTATGAATTATGATAAATGTGGGGGTATTTATCTAAGGCGATAATTTCTATCCAAAAATAGAAACAAAGATTATTCCTATTGAAAATAGGATAAACACTACTGAAAGTGTAGTATTTGATTGCATAAGTGCATTTAATGTACTATAGTATTTCCAATTTGCATTTGTCTAGAGAAGTGTATACTTCATTGATTGAACTATAATTAATACTTAAGTACTTTGATTATATTCCAAGGTTGGAAATGATTAAGAGTGTACACAAATCTTTAGAATAAAGATAATGGATCAAATAGTCTAAATTATAAATGAGTCGTTCAGTATCGATACTAAGATATAAGTGACAAATGACATAAACATTAGGAAATTATGAATATATTTTTAAAAAATATATGACTTTCGAGACTCGTATTCCGAGTGATATATTAGCACGATTAGAGGTGTTAATGTTTGGAAATCCTCTTATGATGGAATATGAATATTATTTACTAGAAAGCAAGGTACCTTGAAAATTTTAAAGAGGATGATTTGAGATAACAATTCTAATGCATGTTCTTGCAATTGGAAATCATTGCTTGAAAAGGCATAAAGTAATTTGGCAAGTCACGACTTATTAGTCATGACATAAGACCATAAAGAAATCTTTCTTTATTAGTGATAACATTAGGCCTAATAAAATCATTGCGGATCCGCTAACAAGAGAGTAAGATACGTACATCAAGGGGAATGGGCTTACAGCTGGTTAAAACCTAAAAGAATTGCCATAATGGAAACCCAACCTAAATGACTGGAGATCCCAAGAATTAGGTTCAACGGGACAACCTAATTATGTACGATTCAGTTAGCACTGAGAAGAAAATAAATTCTTCCTCCCATTCCTAGGATGAGTCAGTGCACTATCTGCCGCGTGTAACAGGATAACCCAAATTTCATTCATGTGAGGGATTGTTGAAAAATATTGTGTTTTTACACAAATTATTTTATGACCAAATTAATATATTGGTCAAAGTAGGACCAAGTACGTGCGCGTTCCTTGTAGCATGACGAGTCACGCGATATATTTATTTGTTTAAAATGGATAAATGATGACTAAGAAATTTGGTATCAAAGTGCCCCTTTTATGTATGAAGTTTATTGGGAAATTTTATTTGTTGGGACGGATTTTTGTAACTGTCGCTAAAAGTTGTGACTGTTCGCTATATAGTGACTGTTTTTCAGAACCGTCCCTAAAGATCGTGACTGTTCACCATAAGTTCTGACAGTTCATGAAAAAAACGTCCCTAAAGTGACTGTTTTCTAAAAGACATGTCTTTTCATGAAAAAACACCTTGTTTTATATAAATACAAGACTTGTCTTCATTTTTTAATAGAGAGAAAAAGGAGAGAAAATATATTGTCAATACTTTTCATTCCCGATCGAGTCGGATAGAGTATCAAACATAATTGGTTCGTGGGACACGCACACTGAAGTGCTTCTTGCGTATGTCGAGACCGTTTTATCCTGGGAGGCAAACGCTCATTGTTCATTGCCGTAAGCACCGTAGCAGGAGCGCATTTTGTCTTAAGGAGAGAGTGTCAAACACTTTACTCGGTCATCTTCTTCGTTTGTAAGTTCTAATGGTATAATTTTCATTGTATAAATATGATTTATTTCATATTTTAAATTTGATAAAACACAAAAGTATATATTATATATAACACTTTCACTAGACCACACGTTATACAAATATGGGAAATAAATCAACAACCATTGCACTACTAACGGATTTCTATAATATGTGTTAGCATTCAAAGCTAAGCCTTATAAGGGTCCTATCTCTAGAATCTTTAGTTCCTGCATTGATGATTTTAATATTTTCATTTCTAGGCTGTAAGCCACCGGAGAAAGGCTTTTTTTTCTCCTTCTGATAATATATATTAACTTTTAACAGAAATTCTCTGGTGGGGTTTTGGGAATCCTATACGCAAGCATTAATGGTGGGTCCATGGGCAGTAATTTCTTGAATCCCTAAACCACCATTAGAGTTATCGATTTTCACCTAATGATTTATTTGAATAACAACCTTTGACTCATTAAAAGAGTTATCATCAACAACGTCCTTTTTTCCAGCCCTAGGCCCCACTTGATCATTATCAAGAACAACTTTCTGCATTCATGATCACCACACGTCCCATTTTCGTGCAACTTCTACAAAACAAAGGAACATTCTCATAACATATCTTCTGCCAAAATCCTTTAAACCCACCAACTATCCACATTCTCGAAGCTAGACTCGTCTATTTTAAGAGGGGAACCAATACGTTGGTTAACAAGAAGGTGGAGGTAATTATATCCATATGGGAATAACGGGGGTTGGGGGTCGGAGATCCCAAAGCGATTATTGTAGGGTATATATAGTTTTTTCAAGTTATAACAACTACTCATTTAAGTTATATTTTAGCAATAAAATATATTGAGAATATCTCTTCGCTCATGTATATTGATGTTCAGTTTAATGTAAAATTTATGAAGTCGTATTAGTCGTGTCGTGTCGTATTTATGAAGTCGTATTAGTCGTGTCGTGTCATATTCTATGCAAATTGTGTTTGTGTTAGATAAAAAAAATATGAAATCGTATCCTATTGTGTTCGTGTCCAAAGAACTGTTATCACGTCGTATTGTGTCTTCCCGTAGCTTGACTCAAAAACACGAATTATCCGCCCTAATTAAGAGAAACTGTTTAAAGCTCACAAAAATTAAGCAATTTATTTTTTGAGGTTTGCGCTTAGTAACAAATGAGATCAACATCACCAGGATCACCTAATGTTGAAGATTTTCATATTAAGTAGAACTACGTTTGAAATGAAGACGCTTAATTCAAAGGGCTACAGTATGGATATGCTTTTACTGAAATAGAATAAGATTTTAGGTGCCATGATGTAATGGAGGGATCAACACCCTAAGAATGCATGGTATGAGAAACAAGTTGCCACAGAACCTGTCCGTCTGAATGTTTGAAGCATATAATACAGTCTCACTTTTGTTTTAAGGGTGCGAATCAACGTGTCTCTCCTGGTGGTGAGCCTAAAAATTATTCGCTAAATTATAGGCACACTCTCCATCTTAATGGGTCACCGTCAGGTGACACATGTCTGAATGCGGATTGATTGTGCATACCAGTTCGTAGGAAGTATTATTACCACAATAAAAATTAACAAAGTTTATTTGGGTTGAAAGAACTTTTGACCCAAATCCTTTCATCATTCTTTATCATTCACCACTGTATGTGCACAGCCTTCACGAAAGGCATCTCACCTTTTTGATTTGCAAATACACTTGATCTAGCCATCCTCCACTACATATGCTCTTTAGTAGTTTTGTTGTTTGCCTGTTGCTTTTCCAAACACATCTCTATTAGGACAATCGACAATTTGAAATCTGATAATCATCAAGACTGATAAGGCAAATTTCATTCTTTGTTGAATGAATGTGAGATATAACTGTCAAATGATTGGAATTGAATGAAAGACGTCTCTCCTACGTGGAGACCTCCTAAAGAATAATGCTTTTTGGTACCGCGTGAATGCAATCGGTTTGGTGGCTGCCGAGGTGGCTAGTTTGTAGGTATGGGGACGATTTTTTTTTGAGTTGTTATGTATCAATTGTTTTACCTTTTTTTCCCTGAAAAACAGTTTTTAAAACTACATTCTAAATTTTTTTTTTTTATAAACTCTTTTTTTATTAAAACTATTTTTTGAGAAGAATTTTTTAGTGTAAAAAATATAATTTTTTAAACTATTTTTTTAATAACTATTTTGTGGTCAGATTTCTTTTGGTTAAAAAAAAAATTTATATATCAATTTGTTAACAATTTAGACATTTTTTTAATATATAAGTTTGAAAAAAAAAATTGGTGTCTCTTAAACATTAAAACGTTGATATCTTAAGCCAACGATCGGTTATTGTCGTCGGTGCGAATCCGCATCATTTAATGGACGTGGGTCCGCGCCAACAACACTAACAAATCAATTTAAATTTTTTTTTTTGCTAAAATCTATACGTTAAAATATACATAAACGATCGGTTATTGTCGTTGGCTCGGATCCGCATCATTTAATGTCCGTGCCAACGGCACTAACAAATCGATTTTAAAAAATATCATTTTTTTTGCTGAAATCTATACGTTAAATACACGCTATATATAAAAAAATATATATGTTAAAATTCACATCAACAATCAGTTATTGTCACCGGCGCGGATCCGCATCATTTAATGGATGCGGGTCAGCCCCAGCGGCACTAACAAATCGATTTTAAAAAATATTAATTTTTTTTGCTAAAATCTATAGGTTAAATACACGTTATATATAAATATATGTAAAAAAATATACGTTAAAATTATATTTTAGTCTGCGTCAGCTGTATGTATTGGTGGTCGGACTCCCTATGCATACCGCTAACGCGGACCAATATATTAGAAAAACTGTTCCGTGCCAATGGTATTTATAGGTTGTCGGACTGCCTATACATACCACTGGTGCGGACTATTTTTTTAAATATAGTAAACAATTTTTTTTAAATAGTAAAAAATGGACCTTTCCAACGGTAGAAAAAAATACGACTCAATGTAGCGTCACGTTTTTATTTGAATCGAGAACGTGTTTGTTAAAAAATAAAAGATTTATTATCGCATCGTGTATTTTTTTTAATTGGTTTGTGTTAAGTAAAAAAAATGATTTCGTGTCTTGTCTTGTTGTATTTTAATATATATATATATATATATATATATATATATTTACATATATTTATATATAGCTTGTATTAATATTTTTAATAAAACTGATTTTTTTTAATTTGAAAGTTATATTTTCTAAAAAAAAAATATTTTAGGGTGGATTAATTGTGAATAGAAATAATGTTTATTTTTTTGGCTTATTAAATTGGGTGGGGCTGCCAACTCAAATGGCCACACCAGTGGGTTGATAAAGCCGGTTGATTTATGCGGTACCAATAGCACCCCTCCCTTGTAAATTGAGAAGACTTTAAGTGTAATATTTCGTTTTATAATATAATATGTATTTCAACCGAACTCCTCATTCTCAACATGTATAAATTTAAAGATTTTTATGTGACTGTATGTTTATATATATCGCCATTTTCAAGTAGGATCAAACTGTAAATATCCAACATAGACCAATTTTTTAAAAAGTAAAAACATAATTTGCTAACCAAAATTGGTGAAGGATCAACCCAAGATCTTTTACAATTAATTTGGTTAAAATTCAATTTAAAAGTGGGTGAAATGCAAACATAAAAATCATTTTGCTTTTTGAGACAATAAAATCTTGATGATCATCTCACTAAATTTTGAATTCAATTTTTCACCAAAATGACTATAGATGATCTAAACCGTATTTAGATCATCCTCACGGAATTTGGTTACAATATATGTTTACTATTTAAATGGCTGGATCTAATCAGTGATCCTCATAATTTGGTCCTTATTTGATCTTGTCCACACACACACAAAGAAACAACACACACACACAGTCATAGGAGGATCGAGCATACAGATCAATTTTTCAAAATAATAAAAAATAAATAAAATTGTTTGAATTTTTTTGAGTGTTTTTTAGACATTTGATGGAACTCCACAAATAAAAATTAGATCAAAATAATTTTTTTGCTATTTTAAAAAATAATCGATCAAAATTTGTGAGTTTTTAAGCTGATGATATGTTGATATATTTTGCACTTTTAAAAAAAATAGATAAACAAATTCATATTAGGCTGATTTTTTTGGGAGGTTTCCTGAAATGTTTAAATAGCCACAAAAAATTAACTCAACTTTTTGAATGCTTTTATAAAAGCTGGTCCGCATCCTTCATCCTCACTGGAGTATGATTGTGTGTCTATGTGTGTGTGTGTGTGTATATATATAAACTATACAAAAATTATTTCGAGGCTGTGACTTTTGGGTTTTAGCACTATTTTGTTATTTTCCTCAGAAATCTTATACGATTGATAGCTTTACCCTTCCCGACGAGGGGTTAATATTATTTAATTACCTCTTTTCCATTTTCTGATTTTTTGGGGGGTCCTGAGGTCGTCTACCTCTCCCGTATCAAGCCGCCATTTGAGGTGTGTATTTCCAAGATAACTTTCCATGTCTTAATTTGCTTGGGTATATTCAGATTGAGCATCTTCCTCCATTTATTTGAGCGATGAAACATATTTCTTATCTTCGGATATAAACTCTTCAAATTGAGTTGGTAAGATTATCATAGCTTGAGATTTTTGAAGAAATATGATTTGAAATTAAAATTTTATCTTTTAGAGCTTTAAGTGTCCCTTTTAGTAATTTTAGTAATAGGGAGTGCTCATTTGAGCTCTTCTTATTTTTTCAGATTTTGGTAGTCTTTCAAAGACTGTATAATAACTTTTAGTGTTTTGTCAAATTATCATTTAGTCCACCATTTGTAGTAAAAGTTTCTTATTAAAATTGTGATTCTAGTTTTAACTTTTGAAATTCCAAAGGTCATCTAATCCCAAAATCTATGGAATAAATAAATGGATTATAAATCGGAGTAATTTTGATCATGGAATTATTTGAACTCGCTTTATTTTAGGGTGAGATTTTTCATATGCGACGAAAAGAGTTTTAAGCTCTTGGGGTTGAAAATAGTCATTTGGTCATATTCTTGAGAACCATTTATAAAATCAATTCAGTTGTTCTTGATTTCAGACATCGTTTTCTATATGAAAAACATTAAATGTTTCGTTTGAGGATTTCGATAATAAAAGGCCTAAATCCATGCTTGGATATAATCCCAATAATTATATTATTGACGATGATATTTTAATACTTCCTTTTTATTTGAATTTAATCCCCATTCACGGGGGGTTAATCCTTTATGAATAAAAGTTTTGTTGAAAGCCAAGGGATAGTGTATTGGATGATTGACAACTTGTATATAAAAGAACAGAAGCAAGAGTTTTACATGAGTATATGAAGTAACAAGTATTTTTCATTCATGTTTCTACATCGTGTGATAACTGATTATTTATAGTAAAAGAAATATAACTGTTGAAAATATTAACATTTGAACAGTTCCTTCTAGCTGCTGAAGTTGCTGAATAATGTTAACGTTGAATGGTCAATTGTTCCTCCTATATGCATGCAGGAAGTTGACCTCTGCCTATAGTCTTGGAGATCTGGAGATTGTGCTCCTGATATTGAGGACATTAGCTGGGACCGTTAGCTACACTGTTTGACTTGGTAGATGGAGTGTGGTTGTTATCATTCCCCCTCAAGCTTGGTGTGGGAGTAGGTCAAACACCATGCTTGTGACCTAAATTTCGAAAAGGGGAGATCGGTAGAGATTTGGTGAAAATATCGGCAAGTTGATCTTGAGATGGAACGTATTGAGTAATTAATTCACCTTTGGCCACTTTTTCCCGAACAAAATAGTAATCTAACTCAACATGTTTGGTGCGAGCATGTAAGACCGGATTAATGGACATATATAATGCGCTGATTTTATCACACAAGAGTGTTGGTGGAGATAATAAGTGTAGGCCAATGTCGTTGAGAACATAAGATACCCACATTAATTCTGCAGTAGCGGTAGCAAGAGCTTGGTATTTAGCTTCACAGCTTGAGCGAGAGACAGTGGGTTAACGCTTGGAGGACCACGAAATATAGTTAGCACCTAAAATTATACAAAAACCAGAAGTTGATGTGCTTGTGACAGCGCAACCTGCCCAGTCTGCATCAGAATAGCCATATAAAGTTAGAGATGAATTATGTAGAAATTTTAATCCGTGGGATAAGGTACCTGTTAAATAACGAAGAAGGCGTTTAACAAGATAATAATCATGGTTGGTGAGAGCATGAATATGTTGACAAATTGTGTTAATTGTGTGAGTAATATCCGGGCGAGTGAGGGTAACATATTGGAGAGCACCAACAATAGACCTAAAAAATGTAGGATCATAAAAGGGAGTGCTATCAATATTGGTGAGATCTTTGGTTGGGCAAGGAGTAGAGGAAGGTTTGGAAGAAAAAAGATTAAGGCAATTTAGAAGTTTGGTGATATATGAAGTTTGTGTAAGCAAAAAACCTTCAGAAAAAGGAAGAAATTCCATTCCCAAAAAATAGTGTAAGGGACCCAAATCTTTGAAAGCAAATTCGATACTGAGTGTAGAGATGAGATTAGTAATAATGGACCAATTTGTTCCTATAACAAGAATGTCATCCACATAAATTAACAAAAGTAGAGTGTGTTGAGCATTATTTTTAACAAAAAGCGATGGATCTGCCCTACTACACGTAAAACCACTTTTAAGAAGAAAAGTACTAAGGTGATCAAACCATGCACGAGGAGCTTGTTTAAGACCATAGATAGATTTATGAAGGGCACAAACATGTGTAGGATATAGGGGATGAATGAATCCAGGTGGTTGCTTCATGTAGACGTGTTCGTTTAGAGTCCCATGAAGGAAGGCATTTTTAACATCTAATTGACGAATAAACCAGTGTTGTGTGACAACAAGAGTAAGAATGATTCGTATAGTAGCGGGTTTGATGACAGGACTAAAGGTATCACCACAATCAAGTCCTTCAATTTGGTTGTAGCCTTGGGCGACTAGACGAGATTTTTTTCGTTCAATCGACCCATCCGGATGTAATTTAGTTTTAAAAATCCATTTGGAGCCAATTAAGTGCATGGAAGGTGTCCTGGGTACAAGAGACCAAGTCTTAGTGGTATGAAGTGCTGTGAGTTTTTCATGCATGGCATGAATCCACTTGGGATGAGTAAGGGATGTTTTAAGGTTGAGAGGATCTTGTGTCATAATAGAGTCCTGAGTAGTGGTATGGAGAGCATTAGCGTCAGTGTCCTCTGAAGTGGATGTTAGTTGGGATCTATGACGAGTAGTCATAGAGTGGATATTGGAGGAGGTATGTGTTTTAGGAAAGGGTCTAGTCACACGTGGTATAGACGATGGGGACGAGACGTGTTGAGCAGAGATCAGTGTGCTAGATATAGGCGATGAGGTAATATTGAGAGGGATGTGCAGTTGAAGACCATTCGGATTATAAAAATGCGTTGGTCCAGTGGAGATATGGGGCTGGGCGAGGGTCTGTGTGTTGGCAGGTGGCGGTGTGTCAGATTGGTGAGTGGTTGTGTGTGGATGTAGTGGTCTAGGTGAATGACTGGGTGTTAGGGTACAACGAGGTTGAATGGATGGAGATATATTAGAGGAAGGAGAGTGGGACTTAGGTGGACGATTTGAGAGCAGCAAGTCAGGTAAGGGTGGTACAAACGGGGACGGCTCAGTTTTCTTGGTAGGTGGTTGATGTGAAGTAAAATTAAAAGGTAATGGGATTTGACATGTTGGAGCCGATTGACGATTATCAAGAGGAACATGAGTTGTAGGTTGGTCAGGGAAAGGATTTGATTCCTTTTCACAAGTTGGACCTTCAAAAAAATTGTGATAAGATGACATGTTAGTGGGAGTAATGTAATATCCCGTATTTTTGGCGATATTTATTTTTGGGATTAATTAATTAAATGAGAATTAATTGGGAATTAATCCGGATAAAATACTAGCGAGATGTGAGTTGGTATTTGACTATATTGAGTATATATGATGATATATGAATATTAAATTATGAAATTTGTCGTGAGATTGATATACGGCAATTTGGACATTTTATTGGGACGCGTGAGACAGTCGCGTCAGGATATAATTATTTTGATTATAAAAGTGAAATTAAATTCTATTAACCGTATGGTCATTTTGAGTGCGCCAACGCGTCCGGAAGGGTCGAGATAGTCACAAAACACTAGCCGGGGGTTTAGTTTGGGTCCCGGGGTATTTTTAGGCCTTACCGGTAACATATAGGGGTAGTTTGGTAATTTTGCACTTTTAAGAATTAAAAGTGACAAAAATTAGTAAATTATATCTGATGTGGATTTGACCCACTAAACCACTAACCAACTCATTTTAACCTAATAGGCTACGTAGGTTATTAGAATTAGGTTTCTAATTTTTCCCAAAACAAACCCTAGCCACCATAGCCATTGGAGAAGAAAGCTTAGAGAGGGAGAGAAAGAGGAGAATTTTGCAGAGAGAAAGAGAGAGAACCTCATCAATTCGTCATCAAATTAGAGATACATAGAAGGCAAGTGATTTAATTCCGTTTAATTCAGAGAATGTTTCTTCCATGTTAGATAATTCTAAGATTTACATTCGTTCTTGAAAGTTAATGAAAAACCCATGAGTTTAGAATTAGATTACTATATTTTGAGGAAAGAATTTCATGTAGAATCGTATTTAGAGGACTAATCTGATGTTGATATATCTTGCAAGAAACAAAAACGGATTTAATTGAGACACTTTGATGATTCATAAATTCTAGGGTTCATGTTTTAGAATTTGGGAAAAATATGTAGAGATTTAACATTTGAATGATGTTAGGATGAATTAACACCCCCAAACACGTTAATATGTGACCTAAGGATGTTTAGGGACGTCTAGGAACCTTAAACAATCGTTATATTAATGTTTGGATGAGAATTGAGGTGTAGAGAAACTTGAAAAACGAAAGTAGAAAATCTGGGGTCGAATCTGGTCGCTTGTTAGAAGACCTGCCCAGGTCGTTCGAACGACCTCGTTCGAACGAGCTTCTAACGATTTGACCATTGACTTCTAACGAGGGTGAAGTTCGTTCGATGGGTTCGTTCGAACGAGATCTCGTTAGAAAGCCCACTTCGTTCGAACGAGATCTCGTTAGAAGACTTAGTTCGTTCGAACGAAGTCTCGTTCGAACAGCCTCGTTCGAACGAGTTGACAGTTTAAGCTTTTATCCTGTTTTGATCCCGAGTACCCCGTAACCTTGTGTATAGGTAGAGATAACCTTTCCTTGATTAGTAATTGATACATTTGGGATATTTGGGATATTATGAGGAGTCAAACCTATAAGGGTAGTTTGAACCTAAGGGATAATACAAAGTAGGACGTGAGTGTCTATTACGATATGAGCTTTTGACAGCCTAATTAATTATATTAACCGGGAACATATAAACGGTGTAGTATTATATGTCATTACGAGAAGAGTTATGTACCAATATATTATGGTGATTACTAAGACGTGTGCTTACTTAGTATATGTATTGATTTTATGTGTATGACATACCTACCATACTTGCTATCACGGGAGGTTTGCGTTCGCTTAGGGCCCTCTAATCCTTGTGTTGCCCGGATTTAGACTGGTTACCTCGATGAACATAGGTCAGAGAAGGACTTATTGGGTTGTTAATAAGTCTGCTGATCGTGGGAGCGTAGGTATGTACGTGACCCATATGATGTGACTGTGTTCGCCTCCATTATTTGTGATGTTGTTATCTGTGAACTATTCCTGAGAGATTCGGAATATGTGATCCTTATGTACGTGATGTACCGGGATGGATAGAAGAGTATGTGTGCACCGCAGCTTAGTTCTCGGGGTGCTTGTATTGTATATTTATGATGTGAATAATATACACTTAATTAATGGGAACTTTCATGTTAATATTTTGAATAAAATTATGGTATTGGTTTGAGAAAACATAACGGGCTAACTAATGGTGAAATGTATTGCATATTGAGAATCTGAGTTTAAGTAAAACCCTCTATTTATTTGATAACGCTAGAATGTAATATGGGGATTGAGTAGTAAGGGGTAGAACTTATTACGGTTGGGTTAGATGTGTATGTCATGCAGATGGGTACGGTACGTTAGGAGTGCACATGTAGTCGAGAGGTGAGAATTTCATGTGAGTGCACGTCCTAACATGTATTTTGCATTTAATGTTTTAATGCTATTAAAACACTTGTTGTTTTCAAAATGTTTTCCACTTTCGGGCTCTGACCCATTTGCTTTCAAATATATTTTCTTGTAAAACCATTTTAGGTGCCCAGCCACAAGGACACCACGCATAGGATTCTCATTCCGATGACGAGCTGTAGCTGTTTGTGGAAGTTACAGGGATTTGCTTTTAGACGCTTCTATCATTTGGATTCCATGTTCCGTATTCCTCAGTTGTAGGGCATGTTGCCCAAATTCTATTAGAGACATTTCCATTTCAGTTTTTCAGACTTTGGCATGTATTAATTCAGTATTCAGTATTTCGTTAATTATTTCAATTGTGGGATCTGTTGTGAGGAGTTTTTCCTCCGGATTTATTTATATCATGTGATGGTTATTCTATTATTTTGTTATGGTGAATGGTGATATTATTCTTGCTTTAAATCTTTTACTGCATGTTAATCAGAATTTATTTAAAATTTGACAACTTACTTTTTAAATACTAGGTGGTTAGTAATAATAAAATGTTTTCGACAGTGATGCTATTAACTGAGCCAACTTGGCATTTTGATTTAATTTAATAAAGGAGTAGCTACCCGGTATTTAATTAGTCGGGGTGTCACAGGTGGTATCAGAGCATCAGGTTCTAGTGTCCTTTAGGATCTGTACGGTTATTATGTTTTCGCTAAGTTTTCTTTGATATAGAGCCCTATATTTTAGGACTGTTGTACTCTTTTTGTGTATGCTTCGTTCTTCAGCTATTTTAAGTTTATAAACTGTGAACTTATAAACTTTATTCTTATTTCAGATGCCTCCACGACGTGCACGACGAGTTCCCAGGGATGCAATGCCAGAACCCCAGCCCGCTCCAGTTCAGGGCATGATGAATGCCGCTGAGGTTGCAGCCATTGTAGCCCAAGCGGTAAATGCCGCAATTGCCGTAGTTCAGCAGGCACCACCTCAGGCGCCGGTTGCCGCGCCAGTACAAGCAAATGCATTTCCGTCTGCTTGGGAACGTGTACGCGATTCTTTTCAGAAAGCACACCCTCCGGAGTTCGCAGGTAGCTCCGATGTGGTAGTTTCTAGTCAGTGGAGGAAGGATATGCAGAGGCACTTGAGGATGTATGAGTGCATGGACGTTCAGAAGTAGGTGCTAGATACTTTCAAGCTAGTTTGATCTGCACTGCAGTGGTGGGAGTCTATTACCACCGTGGAGGAGAGGGATACTCTCACTATTCAGGACTTTTGGGTGTGGTTCGACCGCAAGTACTTTTCGTCAGCTGTTCACACGGAAATGAGGAGGAAACTGATGAATCTGAAGCAAGAGGGTAAAACCGTGGCCGAGTATGAGGCCGAGTTTACGAATCTGTTGAATATCGTTCCGGATGAGATACCGACAGAAAAGAAGAAGATTGAGAAATTCACTGACGGGTTGACATGGAGGATCCGTCAACATCTGTTAGGGAACCTTTCGTTGGCCACTTATTCTGATGTGGTTAACGCTGCTTTGTTACACTGCCAGGATCACCGCTTTCATATGGCTGAGGGCAAGAGATCGGGAGAGTCTAGCCATCAGGGCAGGACTGGAGGAAATGGTGCCGGTGGGGCACAATCTGTTCAGGGGCAGAGACAGGGTGAGCAGGGTTCCCAGCAGGGGGATCAGAAGAGGTTCAGATCAGGGAATTACAGGCACGGACAGGGAGGTTTCCGTCAGGGCCACCAGGGCCCAAACGGCCATTCAGGGCCAACAGGGGCAGAATGGGCAGCAGTTTCAGCAGGGCCAGCAGGGCCAAGGGAGGAACGGTAACGACCACCAGGGCCGGGGGCAGCAGGGGCAGAGAGGAGGGAACTTCCCAGGGAAGTGTTATGTTTGTGGCAAGACTGGCCATAAATGACAGGATTGTCCTGATAGGGGCAGGGCCCCACAGCAGCAGCAGCAGGGTGCTCGCCAGGAGCCGCAGAGGCCTATGTTTCCCGCCGCTCTCCCCGCACTGCCACAGATGGTAGCATTGCCGCCCATTCCAGCAGTCCCAGCTCAGCAGGGGCAGCTACAGTATGGACGTGTCTATAACGTCCACTAGGCAGCAGTCCCACAGGCACCGCCCGCAATTGAGGGTACGTTTCCTATCCATGGCACTATGGGTCGGGTATTGTTTGATACGGGGGCAACACATTGCTTTATAGCTACACATTTTGCGAAAGCCTTAGGGTTGTTAGCTACGGCAGAGAGCACAGTGACGTGTGTAGACTCACCATTGGGGAGTGGGTCACTTATTTTCTTTATATGCCGGGGAGTGGGGGTAGAGGTTGGTAGTCTGGTATTACCTGCAGATATGTTGGTATTAGATATGCATGTTCACGATGTGATTATCGGTATGGATTGGCTCGCCGATTATAGAGCCATGATTGATTGCTTCAGTGGGAGCATTATTTTTGCCATTCCGGGGCAAGAGATGTTTGTAGTGGCGATGCCTCGCCCAGAGGGAGGCTCGACCGCTTATTTGTATTACCTAGAGGAGGATACCTCTAAGGAGGTTGTGATTCCTTTAGATTCGATCCCAGTTGTCAGGGAGTATTCCGATGTGTTTCAGGAGATACCAGGCCTACCCCCCAGTCGAGAGATAGACTTTGTTATAGACCTATTGCCAGATACGAGACCTATAGCACGCGCACCGTACCGTATGACTCCGGCAGAGATGCGAGAGCTACGAGATCAGATAGAGCAGCTGTTAGGTCAGGGCTTTATTTGCAGGAGTACCTCACCTTGGGGCGCTCCAGTTTTGTTTGTGAAGAAGAAGGACGGTTCACTAAGATTGTGTGTGGACTACCGGGAGTTGAACAAGGTCACGATACGGAATAAGTATCCGTTGTCTCGAATCGATGACCTATTTGACCAGTTGAGAGGAGATTCTTTCTTCTCGAAGATTGATTTGAGATCGGGATACCATCAATTGCGTATCAGGGAGGAGGATGTCTCGAAGACTGCGTTCTTAACGAGATATGGTTCTTACGAGTTTCGGGTTATGCCTTTTGGTTTGACCAACGCTCCAGCAGTGTTTATGGACTTGATGAATAGGGTGTTCAGAGAGTTCCTTGATCAGTTTGTCATTGTCTTCATTGATGATATTCTGGTTTACTCCCAGACAGAGGAGGAGCACGTCGAACATTTGAGGCAGGTTTTGCAGACGCTGCGTCAGAACAAACTGTATGCAAAGATTGAGAAGTGCGGGTTTTGGTTGAAGGAGGTCCAGTTTTTGGGACACATTATTTCCGACCGGGGGATATCTGTTGATCCGGGGAAGGTATCTGCGGTGAGGGAGTGGGGACAGCCCACGACACCGACTGAGATTCGTAGTTTCTTGGGTCTAGCAGGATACTACAGGAGGTTCATTCGGGGATTCTCGAAGATAGCGGGTCCTTTGACACATCTGACTCGTAAGGGTGTGCCATTCATCTGGAGTGATGCCTGTCAGTTGGCATTCGATGAGTTGAAGGATAAATTGACCTCAGCACCTGTGTTAGCATTACCGAGACCGGGAGTTGAGTATTTGGTTTACACCGATGCGTCTTTGCAAGGACTTGGAGGTGTATTGCAGCAGGAGAGACAGGCCATAGCTTATGCTTCCCGTAAGCTTAAGCCTCATGAGAAGAATTACCCCACGCATGATTTGGAGTTGGTGGCAGTGGTATTTGCCCTACGGATTTGGAGGCACTATCTTTTGGGGGAGAAGTTCCAATTGTTCACGGACCACAAGTCCCTACAGTACCTGTTCACGCAGAAGGAGTTGAACATGCGGCAAAGGAGGTGGCTTGAGTTTGTGAAGGACTACCAGTTCGATATCCAGTATCACCCGGATAAGGCTAACGTGGTAGCAGACGCGTTGAGCCGTAGGCTAGCAGATGAGGTGGCAGGGGTGTGGAAGGCAAAATGGAAGGAGTTGGGACACCAGGATGCAGTGGCCCGATCTTTCATGTCGGTGATGACCGTTACACCGCAGATTGTCATGAAGGTAGTACGGGCACAGGCTAATGACTCGTTCTGTCAGGAGCAGATAGTTCGATTACTAGTAGAGGGAGCCGAGTCCTATACCGTTAGCTCAGACGGGGGATTACGCTTCAATGGGAGATTGGTGGTTCCGGAAGGGGAGGAATTGCGACACGAGGTGATGGCAGAGTCGCACGGCTCACGGTTCGCGGTACATCCCGGAGGGGACAAAATGTACCAAGACATGAGAAGCCAGTATTGGTGGAGCGGTATGAAGAAAGTTATCGCTGTGTTTGTTTCGAAATGCGCCACTTGTCAGCTAGTAAAAGTGGATCATCAGAGACCGACAGGACTTCTACAGCCGTTGGAGGTTCCGAGATGGATGTGGTAGAGCATATCCATGGACTTTATCACGGGGTTGCCCACGTCGCAGAGGGGTCACGACTCCGTTTGGGTAATTGTGGACAGGTTGTCCAAAGTCGCTCACTTTTTACCCGTAAGGACTGACTACACTACGGGACAGTATGCCCAGCTCTTCATTTCAGAGATTGTGAGACTTCACGGTGTGCCCCTAAATATCGTGTCTGACAGAGACAAGATATTTGTTTCGCGGTTTTGGGAGAGTTTCCAGGAGGCCATGGGCACGGAATTGCGGCTGAGTACGGCTTATCATCCGCAGACCGAGCGCACAAATCAGATGTTGGAAGACATGCTACGCATGTGCATTATTGACTTTGGAGGTGGATGGGAGCAATACCTTCGACTGGTAGAGTTTGCTTATAATAACTCCTACCAGTTCACTGTTGGCATGTCTCCGTTTGAGGCGTTGTACGGTAGGCCTTGTCGTTCCCCAGCATGTTGGTTGGAGGTGGGGGACAACAAACTACTTGGGCCGGAAGTGATTCAGGATACTTCGGAAAGGATTAAGTTGATTCGGAGTCGCATTCGGGTAGCTCAAGACCGGCAGAAGAGTTATGCTGATGCGAAGAGATCTTTCAGGGAGTTCCAAGTGGGGGACCAGGTTTTGCTCAGAGTATCTCCTATGAAGGGGATTATGCGTTTCGGGAAGAAGGGGAAGTTGGCACCGAGGTATGTGGGGTCGTTTCCTATTATTGAGCGGATTGGACCAGTTGCGTATAGACTCGGGTTACCGGAGCATTTACACCGGATTCACGATGTGTTTCATATTTCCTCGCTAAGGAAATATCTCAGGGACGATTTGGCTCATTCTCACATCGCTTTGGAGGAGATTGATCTACAGCTTGATAGCTCCTACGAGGAGGGGACGATTGCTATTTTGGACCGAAGTGAGAGGAAGTTGCGGTCAAAGATAGTTCCGTTAGTGCGTGTTCAGTGGCAACATCACAATGTCGAGGAGTCCACATGGGAACGCGAGGATGAGATGCGCGAGCGTTATCCAGAGTTATTTTTAGCAGGTACTTTCTAGTTTCGAATTTCGGGACGAAATTCTGTTATTAGGGGGGAAGTATGTAATACCCCGTATTTTTGGCGATATTTATTTTTGGGATTAATTAATTAAATGAGAATTAATTGGGAATTAATCCGGATAAAATACTAGCGAGATGTGAGTTGGTATTTGACTATATTAAGTATATATGATGATATATGAATATTGAATTATGAAATTTGTCGTGAGATTGATATACGACAATTTGGACATTTTATTGGGACGCGTGAGACAGTTGCGTCAGGATATAATTATTTTGATTATAAAAGTGAAATTAAATTCTATTAATCGTATGGTCGTTTTGAGTGCTCCAACGCGTCCGGAAGGGTCGAGATAGTCACAAAACACTAGCCGGGGGTTTAGTTTGGGTCCCGGGGTATTTTTAGGCCATACCGGCAACATATAGGGGTAGTTTGGTAATTTTGCACTTTTGAGAATTAAAAGTGACGAAAATTAGTAAATTATATCTGATGTGGATTTGACCCACTAAACCACTAACCAACTCATTTTAACCTAATAGGCTACGTAGGTTATTAGAATTAGGTTTCTAATTTTTCCCAAAACAAACCCTAGCCACCATAGCCATTGGAGAAGAAAGCTTAGAGAGGGAGAGAAAGAGGAGAATTTTGCAGAGAGAAAGAGAGAGAACCTCATCAATTCGTCATCAAATCAGAGATACATAGAAGGCAAGTGATTTAATTCCGTTTAATTCAGAGAATGTTTCTTCCATGTTAGATAATTCTAAGATTTACATTTGTTCTTGAAAGTTAATGAAAAACCCATGAGTTTAGAATTAGATTACTATATTTTGAGGAAAGAATTTCATGTAGAATCGTATTTAGAGGACTAATCTGATGTTGATATATCTTGCAAGAAACAAAAACGGATTTAATTGAGACACTTTGATGATTGATAAATTCTAGGGTTCATGTTTTAGAAATTGGGGAAAAGATGTAGAGATTTAACATTTGAATGATGTTAGGATGAATTGACACCCCCAAACACGTTAATATGTGACCTAAGGATGTTTAGGGACGTCTAGGAACCATAAACAATCGTTATATTAATGTTTGGATGAGAATTGAGGTGTAGAGAAACTTGAAAAACGAAAGTAGAAAATCTGGGCTCGAATCTGGTCGCTCGTTAGAAGACCTGCCCAGGTCGTTCGAACGACCTCGTTCAAACGAGCTTCTAACGATTTGACCATTGACTTCTAACGAGGGCAAAGTTCTTTCGATGGGTTCGTTCGAACGAGATCTCGTTAGAAAGCCCACTTCGTTCGAACAAGATCTCGTTAGAAGACTCAGTTCGTTCGAACGAAGTCTCGTTCGAACAGCCTCGTTCGAACGAGACTTCGAACGAGTTGACAGTTTAAGCTTTTATCCTGTTTTGATCCCGAGTACCCCGTAACCTTGTGTATAGGTAGAGATAACCTTTCCTTGATGAGTAATTGATACATTTGGGATATTTGGGATATTATGAGGAGTCAAACCTAGAAGGGTAGTTTGAACCTAAGGGATAATACAAAGTAGGACGTGAGTGTCTATTACGATGTGAGCTTTTGACAGCCTAATTAATTATATTAACCGGGAACATATAAACGGTGTAGTATTATATGTCAGTACGAGAACAGTTATGTACCAATATATTATGGTGATTACTAAGATGTGTGCTTACTTAGTATATGTATTGATTTTATGTGTATGACATACCTACCATACTTGCTATCACGGGAGGTTTGCGTTCGCTTAGGGCCCTCTAATCCTTGTGTTGCCCGGATTTAGACTGGTTACCTCGATGAACATAGGTCAGAGAAGGACTTATTGGGTTGTTAATAAGTCTGCTGATCGTGGGAGCGTAGGTATGTACGTGACCCATGTGATGTGACTGTGTTCGCCTCCATTATTTGTGATGTTGTTATCTGTGAACTATTCCTGAGAGATTCGAAATATGTGATCCTTATGTACGTGATGTACCGGGATGGATAGAAGAGTATGTGTGCACCGCAGCTTAGTTCTCGGGGTGCTTGTATTGTATATTTATGATGTGAATAATATACACTTAATTAATGGGAACTTTCATGTTAATATTTTGAATAAAATTATGGTATTGGTTTGAGAAAACATAACGGGCTAACTAATGGTGAAATGTATTGCATATTGAGAATCTGAGTTTAAGTAAAACCCTTTATTTATTTGATAACGCTAGAATGTAATATGGGGATCGAGTAGTAAGGGGTAGAACTTATTACGGTTGGGTTAGATGTGTATGTCATGCAGATGGGTACGGTACGTTAGGAGTGCACATGTAGTCGAGAGGTGAGAATTTCATGTGAGTGCACGTCCTAACATGTATTTTGCATTTAATGTTTTAATGCTATTAAAACACTTGTTGTTTTCAAAATGTTTTCCACTTTCGGGCTCTGACCCATTTGCTTTCAAATCTATTTTGTTGTAAAATCATTTTAGGTGCCCAGCCACAAGGACACCACGCATAGGATTCTCATTCCGATGACGAGCTGTAGTTGTTTGTGGAAGTTACAGGGATTTGCTTTTAGACGCTTCTATCATTTGGATTCCATGTTCCGTATTTTTCAGTTGTAGGGCATGTTGCCCAAATTCTATTAGAGACATTTCCATTTCAGATTTTCAGACTTTGGCATGTATTAATTCAGTATTCAGTATTTCGTTAATTATTTCAGTTGTGGGATTTGTTGTGAGGAGTTTTTCCTCCGGATTTATTTATATCATGTGATGGTTATTCTATTATTTCGTTATGGTGAATGGTGATATTATTCTTGCTTTAAATCTTTTACTGCATGTTAATCAGACTTTATTTAAAATTTGACAACTTACTTTTTAAATACTAGGTGGTTAGTAATAATAAAATGTTTTCGACAGTGATGCTATTAACTGAGCCAACTTGGCATTTTGATTTAATTTAATAAAGGAGTAGCTACCCGGTATTTAATTAGTCGGGGTGTCACAAGTAATACTTTCACTCATATATCTGTTTGGGTTAGCATAGGGCAACATATTTTCATCAATAAAGACACAAGGGTGGTAGCATCTGTAGCCTATGTGGAGTGAGCTATAACCAATAAAGACACAAGGGTAAGACTTTGGAGTAAATTTATGCTGAGTTCTTCCTTTTATATATGGAAAAAACCTACAACCAAAGACTTTAAGAGTATTATAATTTGGTTTTTGGTTATAGAGTTTGAAGAAAGGTGTCATTTTTTGCAGTTTTGAAGAGGGGAGCCTATTTATAAGATATACTGCAGTAAGGAAAGCATCAACCCATAAAAAAGAGGTATTTTTGCATATAACATAAGGGTCAGTGCTGTTTCAACAAGGTGTCGATGTTTCCTTTCGGCTACTCCGTTTTGTTCAGGCGTGTTAGGGCAGGAAATATTTCTAAGAATTCCACAATCGTGTAAGTGACTAAGAAACTCATTACTTGCATATTCACCCCCACCATCACATTGAAAAATCTTAATTTTTGTTGAAAATTGTGTTTCCACCATTTTTTGAAATTGCAAAAACACATCATAAAATTCAGATATGTGTTTCAAGGGGTATAACCAAGTGTATCTGGTACAATCATCAATAAATAACACATAGTATTTCATATTTTGAGAAGAATTAATAGGTGCAGGACCCCATAAATCTGCGTGTATTTTTGAAAAAGGTTCATGAGAAATTTTTGGATTTAAATTAAAAGGAAGTCTACAACTTTTGCCCATTTGACAACTAACACAAATATTGGGTCTTTTATTCCAATGGCTAACATGCAAGCACTTATTTTTATCTAATAATTTCAAAATTTCATTGCTAGGATGTCCTAATCTCATATGCCAAACTTGATCACTGCCCTTGACTTCAGATGTTAAGGCTTCTATTTCTTGATCATCAAGAGCATATAACGACCCCTTTTTAATTCCCTTGGCCATCACTTGCTTGGTCTTCTTGTCCTTTACCACAAAATTAGTGTCAGTAAATTCGATAAAACAGTCATTGTCTTTAGCTAGTTGAGAAACAGAAATAAGTGATTTCCTTAATTTTGGCACAACAAGAACATTTTTTAGTACAAGGTCATTAAAAAAAATTTGGCCAGTGTGTGTTATGTCTAGTGTTGAACCATCTCCTACTATAACTTTATTTTTTCCATGATAAGATTGTAAATTGGATAGGTTACCTGCAGCATTTGTCATATAAGTAGATGCACCTGAATCCATGTAGAGGTTGGTGTCAATTGGATATTGAGAGGATGCGACCATAGCTTGTGGAGTATTTCCATGAGACTGACTAAGAAGTCCCACCTGTAAAAACAAGTGAGTGCTTTATGCTTATTAGATCCACAAATTTGACATTCCCCCTGAGTTTCAATTGTTCCTTCCTTTCTTTGATTATTTTGTGGTTGAAAGTTTCGTTGTGGTAGTGGTGTATTTTCTGAACTCTGGAAAGGTTGGACGGAATGTTGGAAATTTTGTCCTTGATAGTTCTGGCCATATCTAGTGTTATTTTGATAAAATCCAGCTGGTCTGAAACCACGACCTCGAGAGTTAAAATTTCCATATCCACCTCCAAAATTTCCGTAGTTAGCACTGAAATATCCTCCTCTTCCTCGTGATTGTCGTCCACGGCATCTTCCATACCCTTGATAGCCACCTCTTTGTGCTACGAATGCCAAAGAGTGATCCACACCATTAGAAGTACGATCTTGTGTTGTCGGAGCTGGATCTTTCTCTTCTCGCATGTCAAAACCTCGCAGGGTTGTTATGAGTTGCACAAATGTTGGATACGGAGGTTTGCCGATCATAACAGTTCGAAAAGTTTTGTATTTAGGACCTAACCCTTGGACGAAGCTGATAACCTTTGAGTCATCATCCAAAGTTTTGCTAATGGCCATTAAACCATCACAAATCTCTTTTAATATTTTAACATATTCGTCAATCGTCTTTCCTCTATCGATATGTTGCGCAATCGTTCCTTTAGAGAAAACTCTTTGTCCTTAGAAACCTGAAGATATTGGTCTTCAAGGGTTTGCCATATTTGTTTGGCAGTATTACATCCAACTATCAAGTACATCGATTCATCACTCATTGTTCCTGAGATCCAGCTTCTTAAAAGGCAATCTTTTTCTTCCCAAACGGCATATGTGGACAGTTCCATATCTACTTCTTTGTTCTTGCCATTGGTGGGACATAGAGGTGGCTCATCATAGAGGAGATGAGTCACTTTCAAAGATTGGATAAGTTGCAACATTTGGGTTCTCCAAACGAGATAATTAGTAGGTTTCAGGTTCATAGGACAAATGGCTACCAATCGGTGTAGAGAACTCAAAGAGAGACTCAATTCGCATGGAGTCATTTGAGTGGAGGAACCTTGCTCTGATTCCATGATAACTTTTATATAAAAGAACAGAAGCAAGAGTTTTACACGAGTATATGAAGTAACAAGTATTTTTCATTCATGTTTCTACATCGTGTGATAACTGATTATTTATAGTACAAGAAATATAACTGTTGAAAATATTAACGTTTGACCAGTTCCTTCTAGCTGTTGAAGCTGCAAATAATGTTAACGTTGAATGATCAACTGTTCCTCCTATATGTATTCAGGAAGTTGACCTCTGCCTATAGTCTTGGAGATGTGGAGATCGTGCTCCTGATATTGAGGAAATTAGCTGGGACCGTTAGCTACAATGTTTGACTTGGTAGATGGAGCGTGGCTGTTATCAATGATTCCCCTATAGAGAGTGAAAAATCATTGAAAATAGCTTCAGCTAAAATTGATTCATAGTACATTCACTTTTTTTTTTTATCTCAATTAAGAAAAAATATTTATCAATTTCAAAGTATCTTTGAGAAGGGGAAAATGAGTCATTAGTATTATCCATATCTTTCTTATATAAGAAAACAATAAAGTTTTTTTTTAATGAGTATTACGGGGACTTCTTTTTCAGCTGCTTCTATAAAAGATGAAGAGGATGCAATATTTGATCCTGCAATGAAAGTTTGAAATCCGGATAAATTTAATATGGCATTACTTCTGCTATATCCCGTGCATCCAGGACTATTAGTCCTTCATCCTTCTCGTGAGTGCATCACAAGAAAACTCCAAGGTAGAATTCTCGTGTTAAAAATATGGGAAGCAATTTGATTCCCCTTTAAATCTATTATATCTCAAAATAAAAAATTGACAAAACTTCTTTCCATCTAGAAAATATTTGTTTAGATGCAAGGTTTTCAACATCTTTTTTCTAATAATTCTTTAATGGCTGTATAATCAATTCTTAATAACTTTTTTTATTTAATAAATCATCTTGGAGTTTTGTAATGTGTGATACTAATGAGATGCTTTCGTTTCTTAATCGTTGAATACTTTTGTTGGGTCGTATTCTATTTTCTAGATGTAAGTCTAGAAAGATTTTCTTTCTTAGACTCTTTAATTTTGTTCTATGCCGCCATAACCTATATCTGCAATATTAGAGTTAAACAAGGGAGTTGTTTAACCGTTGTCTTTATTAATTTAACAATTTATGTGTATTTATCCATCCATGAAGGAGGTTTCTTTTTAACCTTTCGTAAATAGGAGTGTTTTCTACAGACAATATTTAGTAGTAGTATGTTATATAGTTTAAAATTTTCAAAAATTTGGGTCATTGTTTTTTATCCTTAATTTCATCAAAAAAATTATTGAAAAAATCTATAGCTATATTAATGGGTATTATTTTTTTCATGATTTACTTCGTGACCAAAAAATCTAAATTTTTTTTACAGAGACTCATCTTTTTGTGTGATAATACGAAGCCATTTGTTTTAATAATATTTATAAAAATATTTAAATATTTAAGATATTCATCTATATTTTTTGGAAAAAAAGGATATCATCAATGTATACAATTAAGAATGTTGAAAAAGTGTTCAAAATATCATTAAAGTTAATATATGCCGAATAAGTAATAACTTTAAATCCCAAAAGATTCATAAATAGTTTTTTCACTGAAAAAATTCCAACATTTATTGATTTTTTATTTAGTATATCTAACGGAGCCGTTTTAGAATAATAAATTCGTGCACTGACAGACTCTCTCCTGTTTGTACCAGAAGCAATTTTATTTATGCTTTCTCTTATTTGATGAAGTTGACATTCAAAAAATATTATATTTTAAGCCTAAGATGATCAATCTGAAATATCTTCATATTGGTTTTTCACTTTTTTGTGATAGGGCGGATATTTTATTTATAATTATAAGGTTAAAAAAGAAGACAATTACCAAAATAGTAATGTTAAATAGCATGTGATTAAAGGTTATTGGAATCAACCTATTAATAATATTGTCAAACTAAATACGGATGGGTCTAGTAACTGGAATGCCAAAAATAATAGTATATGTGGAATTTTAAGGAACAATTTAGGACAACACATATGGAGTTCTAGTAAGAATGATACTGTTAAAATGTCGACAATTAGAGAAGGATTAAAGATTGATAATATTAAAGCTATATATCTAATATTCACTAAAAGAAAAACTCGTTCCTTACTTGTCAATTGTTATGCAAAGGGCTACATACAAAATTGCATTTAGTGGACCTGATGTAGGATTATGAAAAAATTTGGATTTCTCTTTGTTACCTCGAGGCTAATATGGTGATGTAGGATTGTATTTTTGAAGTTGTTCGTATGTTTATCTACAAACTCTTTGGGAAGACTGTAGTGGTAGTCGCAATGATAGGTTTGTACATAAACTACTGTTTTGTAATCAGGGTATAACTTTATAAATCCCTTATTTGGTTCGGTGAAAAAAAAACAAAGACTTTTATAATGACATATTTTGATGGTTAAAATACCATATATGGAAATCACATCATTTCATTAGAGAAATGTAGATAACAGCCCAATTATTTATGCATAGGAGTATACTATGAGATTACATGGGTTGTTTTTCAAGTGTTAACACCGCTCTCTTAAATTAGTTGTTCTTCTTGAACCGTGCTTGAAGATATTCAATCACCTTCTTGTCCACTTGGAAGGCCTTGGTAAGAACATCAACTGAAATGGGTGGATTAGATCCAAATACAGCATCTGCAATAGTAATGGTCCCTGGGTTTTGGCTACTTAGTCCCGCAATAACGACTGCGTTGGTCTTTCCCACGTTAAATTGAAAATGAATGAGCCCAATAGGAAATACAAATACATCTCCTCGGTATAAAAGCTTGCTAATTAGACGATTTTCGGGATTAGAGGTGACAAAGCCTACGTAGAGAGTACCCTCCAAGACAGTGAGGATCTCAGTTCCGCGAGGATGCGTGTGGGGTGGGTTAAGGCCATATGGGGCAAAGTCAATGCGGGCTAAAGAGATACCTAAAGTGTTGAGTCCTCCTATTTGGGCAACGTTTACGGGTGTAACCGCAGAGCCAACTGGATTTGATGTGTTTCCAGCATTTTGGAGTCCATAATAGAAGAAATCTTCCGCCTTGACCATCATTGGGTTCTTGCAAAACTTCCCATTCACAAAAACTGCATTGAGAATTAATAGACGTTACATAAAGTTCAAAGAACGTAAACGAATACAAATTTGGGAATTGAAAAAGTTTGTAATATGTTGGGTCAATATGTATAACATTAAATAAACTCTAAATGAATTTTAATTTGTTTTTCTCGTGAGCAATCTTGAACTTCTCCATAAAGTGATTTTCTTTCATCTCCTTGGAATAATTGGTTAATAAATTCGAAGAAGAGACTAGCTCAGAGAACTAATTAGGAACCAATGTTGAAACCAACGAAATTAGGATTCGAGCTCAAGTAGTTTTGTCTTCGTGTACTACCCTAGTGCCAAAGTGAGATCGATAGATAGAGAGACTTACGCACTCCCTTGGGGTCGTCAATGGCAACACAAAAGTCTTGTAAAGAACCAGGATCAGAGGCTTGGGCTAGTGAGGAAACCAAAGCCAATAAGGCAATGGTTATGCTCAAGTACTTAATGCCCATATCTAACAATAGATTGTACTAGGTATATGGGGCTTGCTGGGGTGAGGGACGAATTTTTTTGCATGGGAATGGTGTCTATTTATAGATTAATTTCTGGCTTCCTCAAATCACGCACTAATTTTTTATTTAATAATAACCCTATCAGACTTTAAAAACCAAGTCGTTATACGGATAGTTATTTTATATATATATTTATTTAAAGAACCCATCTTCAACAACTCCTCAACCACTTCATATATGTTTCAAGGATCTGTACGTGGATACCTCATGGATATGGTCATTTTGTCATTTCCTTTTTCTCCTATAACTAGAATGATTATAATCTGCTCTATGAAAAGAAAATACGAAAAAAAATATGAAACGACTTGAAATTAGTTCAAAATTACACGTTAAGAGTCATGTTTGTGTAGGGTTTCCTGACGTGTCATATTTTCATAAAAATTGTCAGTCGTGTTATTGTGTTTGTCTGAGTTTATTCTGGTTATCATGTCCGTTTATGTTCAGTTTATTGTAAAATTTATGAAGTTGTATTAGTCGTATCGTGTCGTATTCTATACAAATCGTGTTCGTGTCAGATACAAACAATATGAAATCGTATCGTACTGCATTTGTATCCAAAAAACTATTACCATCTCATATTGTTTATTCCCGTAACTTGACTCAAAAACACAAATTGTCTTCCCTAATTAAGAGAAACTGTTTAACGCTCAAAAAAATTAAGCAATTTTTTTTAGGTTTGGGCTTAGTAACAAATGAGATCAACATCACCAGGATCACCTAATGTTAAGATTTTCATGTTAAGTATAATTAATTTTGAAATGAAGACTCTTATTTCAAAGGGCTAAATTAGGAATATGCTTTTAACTGAAAGAGAATAAGATTTAAGGTGCCATTATGTATAAATCACGTAATGCGGGGGTCAACACCCTAAGAATGCATGGTATGAGAAATAAGTTGCCACAGAGTTGTTGAACATGTCGGTTTGAATGCTCGAAATATACAAGGGAAGAATGCATTAGGGGAGGGTAGATATATTGGAATCCATTGTCTTCTCTTTATTATACTTCCTCCATATATTATATGTCATACTTCCTCCATATATATATATATATATAATGCCCTTGAGTGAAGATCGCACATGTGTCACTTGACGGTGAGTGCAGACCGGACTAATCCGTATTATTGGCTAAATTATAGGTACTCTCTTTTATAGGGTCACCGCCAGGTGACACATGTCCAGTCCGCACTCTTACGAGTCCGCATTTAAAAGTGTGGACCGGACATTTGTCACCTGATGGTGATCCCAAAAATTATAGGCACACTCTCTTTTTTAGCCGATAATTTTTAGGATCGCCGTCAGGTGACACATGTCCGGTCCGCACTCTTAAAATACGTTAATTTTAAGGGACATATATCAAATAGTCCCTCGGACATTTTTTAATACCTATTTAGTCCAAACTTTTTTATTTTGCCTCAAAAAGTTCTTTGCCACATATTTTGGAGAGGGAGTGCCGCTGGCGCGGACCTCTAAAAATAAGAGGATATTAAGTGCTTGAGGGATTAAATGGGTTAAACTAAAAATATATGTCCTTTTTAAAAAAATATATATTTATTATAGAGACTATTTAATAATTGACCCTAATTTTAAGGGTCAATTATTAAATAGTCCCTACTATAAATATATATTTTTTTAAAAGGACACATATTTTTAGTTTAACCCATTTAGTCCCTCAAACACTCAATATCCTCTTATTTTTAGAGGTCCGCGCCAGCGGCACTCCCTCTTCAAAATATGTGGCAAAGGACTTTTTGAGGCAAAATTAAAAAGTTTGAACTAAATGGATATTAAAAAATATCCGAGGGACTATTTGGTATATGTCCCTAATTTTAATTCATATTTTGTAATTGCCCGCGTCTGGGGCAACATACACTCTTATTTTTCAGTAACACCCCCCCTGCGTATTCGTCATCATTTGACGGAGATGATGACAAATGCGATGAATACAAACTGGATCATACTAATGATTTGACAAATTGGTTGAACCGATAAAGAAAATAAGGCCACCTGATCTAGCAGGTAAACGTGCAAAGCTTAATATATAATATCGGGAGAATTTAACCAACATGTAACAAAAGAATCTAAGGGTTCAAGAAGAGTTTTCTCTCTCTCTCTCTCTCTCTCTCTCTCTCGTATACATAATGCAAATTGTGTTCGTGCCTACCCTTCGTGTAGATCATTTTTTTTAAATAGTAATAAAAATATTTTTTGATCGAATTTTTTGAGTATTTAAATATTTCGAAAGACTCATAAAAAATATCGGTCAAACTATGTCATTTTTTAACCCCTTAAAAAATAACTCAAAAATTGACATAATTTGACCGATTTTTTTTTAAATAGCAAAACAATTCGTTTTGAAGTGATTTTTTTATGGGTCACCTAAAATATTAAATATCATAAAAAAATCATTCTCAAAATATTTTTTATTATTTGAAAAAATTGATGCGCATACTGGGACCTCATACTTAGTATGTATATGACCGCTCTATACAACATATTTTTCATGCAAACCTTAAAATAGGTCCGCAACATGACGATGTTTTTTTCAAATATACAGAAAAACATATGAATTTTTAATATTTCCTGTTAATATGCTTACATTTTAACAACTCCAAGGCGGCTGTTGTTGAAGAATTTTTAATTATGCAGAAGATATGAACAGATGTTTGGATTTGAGGCGTAATAGACTACTGTCCTTAAGGTGTTATTTGCCCCCACTCGTACAGAGTTTGCTAACGGGTCTAGGCAAATTACCTCCAAGATACAACAAATCCACGGGTTTATTCAAGTAGCAAACTTGAATAATAACCCACAGAACACTCTATGAAATTGGTAAGAAGAAATAATAGAGAGAAAGAGAATTTTCGGAATTCATTATGGCAGGATTTTGCCTTCTATATATAGCCTCTTGTGGTGTCTGTTCATGAAGAGACACCACATCCAAAGGTCATTTAATCACGGCCCTTGGATATATAACTATATTTTTTAACGTTCCAGATTTGAACTAAAAAGATGCGACTGTACGGATTAATACTTAACGAAGTGGCGCCAAAATCCGACGGTTCAGATCCACTCGCGCCATAATTATGTGTCATTTATTATGGATTTAATCTGGACCGTTTGATCTTTTGACGTTGTCAAAAATCAAAGGCTCCTACTGCTCCTCGCATCGTCGCGAGGAGCAAAGTGCGCCTCTAAAGCGCCCAAAGCGCCCTAAACGCCCAATCGCACACGCGCGCGCGCGCGCGCGTGGGCGTGTGCGGATGGTGCAAAGCACCATCCTTGGACCTAAGGTGTACACTAGTAGCATACACTTCAATGCACACAAGTAATCTCTTATGACACAAAAGCATTTATTAACCCACTAACTTTTTCACACTTTTCCAATGTGGGACTTTGGTTTTCCCACTTCCCTTTGTCTTTTTCTATTCCAATTAATTGATGGTTTTAACCTTTCATTTTCTCTAACCATTAATACCCATTAATATTAAAATCATCCAACAGCTGGTACTTGCTCTCTCTCTCTCTCTCTCTCTCTCTCTCTCTCTCTCTCTCTCTTACAATTTCCATCTCTCATACAATTTCCACTGTATATACAATTTCTATTGTATTGCCCACGTGGATGCATTAAAAAATTTATTGTAAAACAAGCTGATATAAACAGCAAAAATCCAACTGTTCTTACCAAGTCATTCCAAGAGGAGAATGACTAGCTTCAAGCACAATTCTGGGGATAAAAACAAAGTTGATATTAACATCTACAGAAAGACCACGTGATATCATATTATATTCTACTCTCAGGCAAAAATAATTGGGTTGGCAACTTTTTTTTTTAGTGGAATAATTTAATATAAAGATCTAAGAAAATTACTCAATTTGTCATATACTTGTTTCTTGTTGTATTTAGAGCTGTAACAACAGTGACAGTCCATATATATGTATACATATACAAAATTTGAAATTCGTTGAAGTGTCTTAGTCCAATAATTTGTCTAAATTTCAACCGACCTGCTCATTCTCAACATCATGTATACATTTAAAGAATTATCTGTTAATATATATTTACATACAGAGTCACGGTCAATAATGGACCAAACGGTAAGAATCCGACGGACCTATTTTTTTTTTAAATAGTCAAAAACAATAATTTGCAAACCAAATTGTGTGGAGGATGTACACAAAATCATCTATAAATTATTTAGTTAAAAATTTCAATTAAAAAGTGGGGGAAATGCAAAGTTCAAGATCAAATGATTTTTGAGACAATAAAAATCATTATGATCATTTTGCTAAATTTGAATTGATTTTTGGGGAAAGTAATATTAGGCCCCTCATAAATAAATTTTAAACACTAAAGGAATTTAGACAAATTTTAAACACTTAGCTCCACTTATTTTCTTCTTGTAGAAGTCTACGCTAGTCTTAGGTCCCTCATAAACAAATTTTAAACACTATAGGAATTTAAACAAATTTTAAACACTTAGCTCCACTAATTATCTTCTTGTAGAAGTCCACACTAGTGACATAATAAGTGGACCTAATAATAAAATTGCCCTTAAATGTTTAAAAATTATTACCAAGGGATATAATTTTAAATTGCCCTTGATTTTTAAACTATTTATACATAATCTTCATAGTATGTAGACCATTCCCATTGAGTTCAATTACAATTGCTTTTTACTATAATTAAAAAAATTGGTCCTATTGAGCGATCCTTATAATTTGGTCCTTACTTCATCTTGCCATCCACGTTCTCGAAGGCATCCAACTCTTTCAAGAGGATTCGGGTCATGTCAAGCCCTGATAAGATTATTTTCTTTGCTTCGAATTAAATCACATGCTATACTGCTTATGCGAGCTCCCGTCAATTTCTTTGAGCTTCATTCTTGCAGACGTACTCCCCAGGTGGGATACTTAACGCGTTAGCTACAACACTGCACGGGTCGATATGAACAACGCCTAGCATATATCATTTACGGTTAGGACTACTGTGGTATCTAATCCCATTCGCTCCCCTACCTTTCGTCTCTCAGTGTCAATATCGACCCAGCAGATTGCTTTCGTCGTTGGTCTTCATCAAGATGTGTAAAAGATCCCACCCGCAATTAAAAGACGAGTACTCTACCATTGAGTTAGCAACCCGAATAGATTAAAAGAAAAGGATGTGTAGATACAATCAGAATCAAAATAAATGATTATACGAGACAATCAAACCATTCAACTAAGAAAACAAAGAATCTAAAAAAATAAAAAATTATCATTATATATATATATATATATATATATATAATTGAATTAATTATGTTAATTTTAAATTACATGTGCGATGTAATTTAATGGAATTAAATATTATGTGTGGATTAAAACGTTAATCAGAGAGAAAATTATTAATTATGTTTATCGAATAAAATTACCAACTAAATAGTGATTTAGTATTTTACATCATGGTCAGTTATAGTGATGTGATAGTGGAACATCTCAACCGTGGGTCGTGTGTAGACTATATGAGGTCGAGATAGAAAATTATTTTAGAGTGACTCGGATGGTGATTTTGAGGTCACAGTTGATTCTGACATAGTCGAAATATTGTACCCGAGGATAGTATTTGTTCGAGGGCAATTTTAGACCAAACTGGCACAATGAGAGGGTTTTTCGATTATTCGGGAGTTTGTGGTAAAGAGAACTCCAAAACTTAAAGGATTATATCAGCCCATGAGAGTGTAGGACTAGGGTTATATCAATCTTGAGAGAAAGAAGGCCACAAAGGAGGAAGAAAAGAGAGTTATTTGAGAACTACACCAAACTGGGCGATTGGTAATGGAATTTATCCCTGACCATCAACTAGGGGTCGCGGATTTGGTCCGTGATCAAAACTGGCGTGATCATTTTCGGTAGTCATAGACAAAATCCCTGACCCACTGCCTTGGTCACGGACATGGTCACGGCTAATATCTCTGACCCCATTTTCAAGCATGGTCACGGCATCAATTTAAAAACCAAATAATCACGGCACAAAGTCGTTACCATTTTTTCTATAGAATTAAACCCTGTCATGGCTTTGGGTCGTGACTAGGTTTAATAATTAAAAAAATCTTCAAATGGAGAGACTAATCGGTCAGTTGCTGCAAGTGCTCCTTGTGTGACCACGCGGGGGTCTCGTGCTCTCAAATCGGGGGTCCCATGACCACGTGATCGGTTCATGCGATCTATATTTGTCCGGAGCAAGGTGTTAGCGCCCCACATAGGGCCGTTTGGGGGGCGTTGCAGGATTTCGCCCTCTTAAGGCTTGTTTGGCAAGAAAATTTATCTTTTCTGGCCTGGACAAATGCGGCGTGTTGTAGAGCTCATTGAAATTGTTCAGGAAATGTATCTCAGATAATATGATGCATTTTTTCATTTGGCGTTTGATAGAGTATTCCAAATACGACTCCCCTAAAGGCATGTTTAGTGGATCTTGATGAAGGCCACAATCCCTGTAATGGTAGATATTCTCATTACGGGGAATGTGCCTTCGTTAAGACTCACTAATCCAGGACACTCCAATAGAGAATTCGTATTTGGATCACTCTATCAAACTTCAAACAGTAAAACGCATTAAATTATCCGGGACTCCTTTTCAGAACAATTATAATGAGCTCTACAACACGCGGGAACCGACCGCGTGGTCACGAGGCCGTTAAGCTGGCGCTATGTGGTTTCACCCCCCAAAGGCACGTTTTCAAGCGTAAGTGTGGATTTTCTCTGTTTTGGGACGTGCCCTCAAACTAGGGGTCCCGTGATCACGCGGTTGACTCTTACGAGTTACATTATTATCGTGCGAGGTGTTGGCACCGCTCACGGGGCCGTTTGGGGGGGTGCTAAGGGGTTTCGCCCCCCAACGACACATTTTGAAGCCTAAGTGTGGATATTAAGAAATTTGTGTCGTGCTATCAAACCGCGGGTCCCGTGACCATGCGGTCAGTTCTTACGAGTTACATTGGACCCGTACGAGGTGTTGGCACTGCTCACGGGGCCATTTGGGGGCGCTAAGGGGTTTCACCCCCATAACGGCACGTTTTTGAAGACTAACTGTCGATTTTCTCTGTTTTGGGTTGTGCCCTTAAATCGGGGGGTCCCGTGACAACGCGATCGGCTCCTACTAGCTACATTAGACCCATGCATAGTGATCGCTCCCCTAAAGGGGCCGTTTGGGGGGGGGGGGGGGGCGCTAAGGGTTTTCTCCCTCTAACGGCACGTTTTCAAGCCTTAGTGTGGATTTTCTCAAATTATCATCATATTATCAAACCGAGGCACCAGTGACCACGTGATCGATTCTTGCGAGTTACATTAGTCCCATACGCAGTGATCACTCCACTAAAGGGGCCACTTGGGGGGCGCTAAGGGATTTCGCCCTCTAACGGAACGCTTTTAAGCTTAAGAGTGGATTTTCTTAAATTATCGTCATATTCTCATACCGAGGATCCCTTGACCAGGCGATCGATTCCATCTAGTTACATTGGTCCCGTGCGAGGTGTTTGTGCCTCTCACGGGACCATTTGGGAGGTTCTTTGGGTTTTCTCCCTCAAAAGGCATGTTTGGCAAGAAAATCTATCTTTTTTGGCCTAGCCAAATGAAACGTATTATAGAGCATATTAAAATTGTTCTGGAAAGGAGTCTCGGATAATATGATGCATTTTCCCATTTGGATTTTGATAGAGTATTCCAAATACGACGCCTTTCATTCCAGGGAACTCAAGGTGGCCTTATAGGGAACTCAACTTATGCTCAGGAGACGAAGGATGGGGAAGCAGTTTCAGCTGAGCTGGCATGAAAATAGCCCTAACGCTTTGAATAATTTGTAGTAGCAGCTAGGCCCCACCATTATGAACAAAAGAGGTGGCCTCACAAAAAGATTAAGAGCTTAACAACCGTCATTGAGGATTGTCAAGCTGTTAATCTTCCTGCGAGTCCACCTTGTAATGTTGAGCTCCCTGAACCTTGAAATTAATCCCTTACAAACATTACCCCTCACTTTCCTTAACAAAATTGAACTTCACCATCTAAAATCAATAATGGGGACAGTTGCTATAGTTGTAAAAAGCCAGGGAATCACTTATGGGAGACTACATGGCTCAATTAGTTTCTTTGGAGTTTTGTCTGGTTTCAATGAAACTGATCAATAAATGTACATATATAGGAACACGTGGAAATTGAGTTGGGTCAATTAGATCTAATCACAAACTCAAATGACTCTATTCTCAACTCGAGCATCTTGTGAAACTAAATATTCGATTGAGCATAATATATTATCGAAAGTTAACTTACATAAATCATATTAAACATTCATAAAAGTAACTATACATTCATACATCAAAGTAAAGCGCTAATACAATGTCACTATCAAAACATGATACAAATAAGATTGACAAGGTTAACATAATTTTTTGATACTCAATTTTCCTCTAAATCAACTAAAAGATCCTTCAAATTAGGGTTGTCATCAAAAGCTGACGGGAACTCTTTTAGAGCTTTTAATGAATCCACTTCAGTAGTCGTACCCTTTGGTGCATGCACAACAATAGACCAATTGCCATTGTTTATGCACTGCGAGTAGAATACCTTATTTACGTTCTGAAAGGCAGAAATAAAATGCTCATCGACTATGCTAGTTTTACTCTTGAGCTTTGATAAATCTACCATAAGAAGTTTGGAGTCAGGATCAACTTTTCAAGTATTTGTAGTATTCTCCACCTTTACCCAATCACAATAGAATATAGTTTCTGTGAAATCTAAGTAATCAAGTTCTAGGATTTGTTGGATTATCCCATAATAGGTTAGCACCGTATTCTTTAGATTTTTATTTCTTTTGCTAGCGATACAGGTGGTCAAGGTTAAAATTGATATTACATTATTTTGCATCAAAAACTTTTCCTCATATGGATATGAAATGAAATCAAAACCGTTGGTGCGGAATTTCTTAAACTCTTTTTTCACGAAAACTAGGGCCTTTTGCTAGGCATGAAAGCCTAGAAGAGACATCACCTATTTTTAGAAGTTGTATTTATTAATGAATTTATATTAGAGAATATTTTTATCACACACGAATAAATAACCGCACACATAAGATGTGAAATTTACCTCTTTTGATACTCATGCCCTAAAATCAGTTGTCGTGGAATTTCTCCAATGATTTTGGGCAATTTTGTTCTCGTACTTCATACGAATAAGTTATAGGGTTTAGATCATAAAATATAAAATACGTATAATCAAAGAAGACGAAATCAGTAGGTACTCACTCTCTCTAGTCTTTGACTTCATCTTGCGATTCAAAGGCATAACGACTTGCTTACTCGTATTGTATATTTGTGAGTTTCACCTCTTTAGGGTTCCCAAATGGTAATTCGTCCTTAAACTCATCAGATTACTCGATCACACCTCATCTAGTAGGATTGAACCTCATCACCTCTTGTTCTGGCATATATTCCCTAGCGTATAACAATGATTCCATAGTTACTTATTCTTCAACAATTGACCCTCCAATATATCGTGTATTCTTTACATAATCTTTGAAGGTTTTCATCAAGTGCTCAAAAGGATACATCCAACGATACCTAATTGGACCCCATAATAAAGCTTCATCTCATAAATGCATAAGAAAGTGGATGCTGATATCGAAGTATAACGGAGGAAAATATTTCTCTAATACATAAACTGGCTGGGCTAATGTTGGTTTTGTAGGTTTAATGTACTTTATGTTTACCACTTTTGCATAAAGTCGGGTAAAACATAAATCGATTTGCATAATTGTTCGACAGAGATCTTTGTGTTTACAGAAGCAATGCCAAAATAACAGAGGGATTAATTGGATGATCACATGACAATCGTTAGACTTGCAATGTTTTAAGTCATTTGCTTTGTAGTTTACTACCATACTTAAATTACCAGAATAACCCGTTAAAGTCTTCAAGTTGAACAACGTGTCTAAAAGGATATTCTTCTCACTAGTAGTTAAAGTGAAAGCAGACGGAGGGGTAGAAATTATTCCTATTGAAGGATAGTTTTTAACAAGAGTTTCTTCTTTATCTTCATAACCAGTAGATATCGGTGGGCCCTCTCTCCATATTTGGAATGAGATCCACCTAGACATGTTCTTATCAGATTCTCTGCAACGTTCGTCTCTATGTGCATCATATCAATTACATGCCTTATATAATGATCTTTCCAATACGACAAATAAAAAAATATTGACTGTCTAGACCATGGTTTGATTTACTAGGGTCGTTAGGATCCCCCCTTTCTTTACGCTTCAGGTTTACAACCTTGGGGTGTTTGCCTACGTATATATTCCCTACAGTCGCAGCCATCGCTTTCTCCTCGATCTACTGACTAGAAAGACGAGAAGGTGGCATCCGATGCTCGTAACCAATAGGGTAAAAGTTATACTTATCATTCCTAAAAGGGTGACTGATCGGACGAAATCTATGATGACCTGTGTAACTCATCTTAATACTATGTTGTAGCTAGCTGGCTTTAATTTCCTCCCCATATACGGGACATCCATAATAACCATAAACATTACAACCGGACAAGGTCCCATACACTGGAAGGTCGTAGATCACCCACATCACCATTGCTTTAAATGTAAACTCTTCACCCTTGTGATATTCTAACTTCATCACCCCTTTATCCCACAACTCTTTAAGTTCTTCGATTAATGGGGCTAAATATATATCAATATCATCGCTTGGAGCCTTCTGCCCAGATATCAATAAAGATAATAATGTGAACTCCTTTCTCGTGCATAGTATCGGAGGGAGACTTAAAGGCTCCATGAGTACTAGTCAATAACTCTGACTAGTACTTAAATTACTGAAAGGGCTAAACCCATCGGTTGAGATTGCAAGATGAATGTTGTTCTGTTCCTTTGTAAATTAATGGTGTCACACATTTGAAATTTTCCAGATGATTGAATCAACCGGATGATGCATCAGATTTCAACCCACCTCACATTGAGTGTGCCGTGTCATGGCCTCCCCTATCCATGGTACGATAAAAAACCATTTTAAATGTGGCCCAAGTGGAAAATACTTCAAAACCTTTAGTGGACTTACTAGTACTTTTGATATTTTTCCGATTTGTCTTTTCCTTTCTCACAAACGACATATCTAGGCTCACCGCATACTGGACATTCATCCTTCTCTCCGTTCTCATTGAGGTATAATATGCAATCATAATTGCATGTGTGAATGCATTTGTATTTTAATCCCAAACCCTTCAAGCTCTTCTTCATGGTAGGATAATTATCAGGTAACGTGTTCTCCTTTAGGAGAATTTCTTTAACCTACTTAAGAATTCCTTTTACGTTGTTCCCAGACAAACCAAAATGACTCTTCAAATTATAGAAACCAATCATTGCATATCATACCAAGTGATTTTCATCGCAATCTTTATACAACGGTTTAGCTGCATTGACTTTCAACTGTATATATTATCGATCTTCTCGTAGTTCAATATCAAATTGTTCATTATACGCATTATTTGTCACCACAGGTTGGTGATTTTGGTCATGGTGAACTCCGTAAGAATCGCCAATTAGGTCGATCAATGGACGATGTGTAGATGAATCCTTTACAACTTCCACTCCTTGGTGTTTTTTTACGAGGTCGGTCACCGGTAATTCTCCGGGAACATAAGGTACATATTTTTCACCATAATATCTCCATTTGTTATAATCTTGACAAATTCCCCACTGTATTAAATGTAACTCAACATCTTCTAAAGATTTATATTTTTTGTTGACACGGACACGAAATCTTCTCACTTTTAAGGTTCTTAAAAGCGTAGAGAATAAATTCTTGAATTCCTTTAATATAACTATTAGTTATCCGGTTAGTCTCCCCCATCTACTCTTTGTATTGTGGAAAATCCATATCATAATCTTCAAATTGTAGTCTTGTGTTAACATGATAAAATAAATATCATGTTGCATAAATATAGTGTCAACAACACAGTAATATAGTGTCAACAACGCACCAATCAATCAAACTATGCAATAACTAAAATACAAGAACACACCAATCAATGATAACACATAATCACTTAAACTCAAATTAAATAAATGTGTCCAGTGGTATTATTACAACATAAGAAAAATATTACTACATCTTCATCATACGATAAACTAGCCAAGTGGTAAAAGAGTCTAAATAATTTTTCAACAAATTCCCTTCTCCACCCTCGACGTACACCGGAGCATGTTCGAAACCATTAAATACTTTATTAACCAGGATCTGACACTCACCCTCCTACAAAGGCCGATTATGTACCTTCATCCCTACTTCAGTGGAGATGAGCGTGCACACCCTAACAATAAATTTACCACTCACGTCATTTATATATTATTTCTCACCATAATTAGCATGGGTTGTTGACGAGGATCCAAGACCTGTGGCATGCTGAGGCGTTGAGAAGGGGAATATTGAAAGAGGAACCGGTATCTGTGAGGGGAATGGAGAAGGAGGAATCGACATCTATGAGGGGATGCAGGAGGAAAATTTTGAGGAAGTATGGGGTAATGAGGATGCATTGGGGGCTTCAGGGGCATACGACCAATTAAAAGGGACACAATCTGTGAAAGTTTATCATTCACACCTCCCAATTCATTTTGAATCCCCATTATATCCCCTTCAATCCTAAAATGGCGTTCATCGTTGGAAGAGAAATGCTTATCAATAGAAGAAAACTTGTCCACTATAGGGGAGAGTGTTTAAATCTTCTGTTTGACATATGCGACCCCAAACCTCTCATCCTCCCTCTATGGTCCTTCCCAAAGGTTTGTATGACGGAATCATTGTTAATGTCGTCAAACGGGCTTGAATTTGACTAACTACTAATAGACTCTATTGATTCCAGAGTCTTAGCCAAGTGAGGAGGGAATTTATTATCTTTGTCTCGTCTAGCATGCACGTATAAATTGGCCATATTCGATGTATTTACTTCATCTGGATTGCCTTTTGTCTTGGTCGACCACTCATTTTTCAAATCTTCACAAGCTTTCGAGCCAAGGCGGTGGACATCAGTTTTTTTGGCCCTATTGTGCTTGTTTTTCTCTATTTGCAGCATTTTCGAGCCTCACTTTCTAGAAAATCATTCCATTTAACGAGTGGCATCTCAATGTTTGAAAGGACTTTATCTTTGAGCTCCAAAATTTCAGAGCTTGATGCTCCCATAGGGAAATGATTTTGCCTAAGGTTTCTCCGATATGTTCGAATTTTTTCAGCAACCCGAGAAAGAGCCTTATTTTTTAGTTTGCCAAAATGAAAAATCTTTGATGAGTTGCTCGTAGATGTCATCTTTAATAGCTTTATCTATGAGGTTACAATTGTCAACTCTTCCCACTCCCACATTCATTTTTTCCAAGTACAAATACTTGGCTTTAAATTGTTGAATATGATTCTTATCCCCTGTGGGGTTATTTCCCAATAGAGAGAACCCGGTGGGCTTCTTCTCAACTGGACCGACAATTTCAGGAGCGTTGGGCGTGATTGTTGGATTATTAAGAGTACCTTGTCTAGTAAAACTCGGAGTAATGCAGTGTATTTATGGTGGAGATGTGTATTGGTCACCAATTGATGATGAGAATTCTCCTTGTGGTTGTGTCATGTCCTCGGGTGGAGCTTTGTTTCCATTATCGCCCGACATTATGTACAAAAATAATAAAAACTCAATGTGTATTTAGAATAATAGATGCATAATTTAAAAGTTCAATATGAAATTATAACTAACAAAATAAATTATTTGTCCAAATATTATAAGCTACCTTTTCATGGTAAGACTTTAATAAAAGTTCAATGTGTCTGATCTCCATCCAGTCGGGATTTGTTTTTAAAAACCTATGGATTTTTGTACGTGGCCAATTAGGAGGAAGCGTATCTATAATGGATGCATAGATTTCAGCGATATGAACTCGAAATCTCATCCTCTTCAGCCTATTTGAAAGATTGAGTTTGACGTGTATATGTCGCGAGACATTACAGCCTTCGATAATGCTCTTTGTACGTAATTCTATCCATAAAGGGTGAATTGTTTTTTTTCCTTCTCTAACAGTGTAAGGAAGGTCAGTGCTCTATCAGGATTATGTACGCGAAATATATATTGTACATCTTTATTCCATCATTTTGGTAGGGAAACATAATACGATCGAACAAGTACTCTTGATGGAGATGAACTCCACGGTTTACAAGGTAGTTAAATTCTTAGATCTACCTATTCCCATACCAATAAATCGGAGTACCCACTGAATGACGCTCATTAATGAAAGATGTACGAGTGTGGTCCAATTGAAACCTTTAGCTCTATTGTTTCCATTTATTAGCACCGTGACTCATTTTTCCTAAGAAAAATTAACAAGCGCGTGATTATGATTTCTATAAATAATGGCTCTAATAAATTATTAACTAGTTATTATGAATTATATTTTGAATTTCGTACACGCATACACACAGAAATACATAGAGAGAGATACACACATACACATGCAAAGATATATGAATACGATTGTGGAGCCACTTCGGGTCGAATAATTCCGCAACTAACATAGCCTGTAATCGAATCAGAGAACAGTACAACCCAGGTAGTGAAAATCTTTATGACCCGACCTTTGATTTTATTCACACAATGGCTACTTTCTCACTAATATTAATTCTTCTCTTTATAATGGAAATTCCCACCAACAATATGGCATTTGTGAAGGAGAGCATGGAATCAAACTATAGCTGCATAACAAACCTTACTCCCCCTCACTCAATAAAATCGAACTCCATTATCTAAAATCAGTAATGGGAACACTTGCTGTAGTTGTAAAAATCTAGGGCACTGGTCCAAAGACTATCTAGACAAAACTCCACATAAACCAGCGGAGCCATGTACTCTCCTATGAGTGAATACCGTGTACGTGTGTGTATCTCACCATTAATTTATTAGGTTTTGAATACCTACTTTTGTCATTTAAGCCAACAATCCCTAAAATCATTCCTAAAATTAACCCTTGCAAACATTAGTCGCAAATTAACCCTTACAAACATTAGTTATAAAATTAATCCATTACAAACATTACCCCTATAATTTATCGCAAATTTAGCATCAATATTAAACTTAAACCAACATTAGTCATATATTTTTTTTATATGTTTTAAGCATCAATATTAAAGGACACACAATTTTTTTTTGTTATATTTCAGCCCTAAACCTAAACCAACATTATTCATATTTTTTTTCTAGAATACACACAGACATACATTATACATACACGTACACACACATATACACTATACGCACACACATACATACATATATACATATATACACATAAATAAACATACATATATACAAATTGAAATACAGACATACATAAATACACAGATACACACACATATACACACTGAAATACACACACACACACATAAATACACACATGCATGCATAAATACACAGAAATACACAATGAAATACACATAAATACACAATTAAATACACACCTTAGAGATTAAAGGAGATTGATATTGAAAGAGATTAACACGAAATCGCACAAAATCACACGAGAGCCCAAATTTGGAGGGTTTAGGGTGTTTACGAGGGAAATGAAAAGTTCTTCTCCAAATTTAGTATAAAGACATTGGTCACAGGTTAGGGTCGTGACCACATTCCATGACACACTCAATTTTAACACGTCAACATGAAAATAATAACCTCATCACAGCCAAAAGTCATGACTTGATTCTCATAATGGTCACGGTACAAAGTGACTATATCAGGGTGGCTTTGGTTTATGGTCATGGTCTAAGGTCGTAACCTCATCCGAAACCAGATTTGGAGGGAAACTTAGTGCTATAATGGTCACGGATGGATCACGGATCATAACGGTGACTCACGTAAATCACAGCCTTTATCCATGACCACATGTGAGACGATCAATTACCAGACTACATCATGGACTTTGTCATGCCTATTTCATATATGGTCACAACTATAGGTCGTCACCTGTCGATCATGGCTATGGGCCATGACCCCTTTTCCGTGACTAATCACTCAGATTAGTGTAGTGGAGGTGCAACACGTTTTCTCTCCACCAAGTTGCCGAAATCATGATTGGAAGGAAGGGAAGAAATCCTCAACAGACTCAAAACGAAATCAGACTTGCTATTGATTAGGCAAGTGTTTATCTTGCTTGTTTTAAAGAGTTATAATGCCCATGTAGTGTAGGGATCTTAATTTGATGATAATTGATGGTATTCTTGTGATTTAATGAATAAAACTTATGATTTGGTGTAGGATTGCATATAGAATGAATCTGCATATGTAGAGGACATGAAATCATAAGATATGTGATAATTATTATTGAAGAAATCTAGGTAAACAGTTTATTATGAATGAAGATTACCATAGCTAGGGTTTTGTTTAAAACCTTGATGAAATTTTGAGATCTATAAATTTAATGATGTTTTAACATTAGAGAATTGTTAGAATCGATTTATATACTCCTGTATGTTATTGGGATAAATTATATGGGAGTGTGGATGTGGTGTACGAAGAAATTATGGATTTAAATGGTGAAATCTGTAACATTGGTTAGGAAGAAGTCGCAGGGGGTTCGAACCGGTTCGGACCCAACTAGAAATTTTGTTGTGTTAATTTCTAAGGAAAATAATTATGGAAAGACTTTAGGGGTAAGTTTAATACTTTTACAAAGAATAGGGAAGGTCTGTAGGTACAAAATCTAGGCTCGGTGATATGTAGTGAGACTAAATTGAGTCTTGGACCGATAATGCTAAGCCGATTTAGAGATGTATCAAAATGTGCGATTAAGGTTACGGGAAGTGTGAATGATAACCTAAGAGATAAATTAGTATTTTATAGATGTACATCTACTTAATTTACGTAAGGTATAGATGAGACCCTTTGGGTAGTGCGTAATGCCCAAAAATATCATGAAATAAATAATATATGAGAATTATTTTAGTACGTTGAGTATGCGAGAGAGATATACTGTGTACGAACTTATATGATTGAATTGTGTGTATATCCACTGAACAAAATGCATATATAGGTTGTGTGAATACTTATGGTTGTGATTTAGTTATGTGTGTGAATATAACTACATTTCCTTCTATCCGTAGGTTTCCATGCAGAGGGAGATCCCACCTTGACGATTCTAGTAAGGTCTAGATGTGTGCCCCATGACATGGAACTTAGGGCGGATCACTATGTGTGTGTATTAATGGGACCGGCATTTTGTTTGGGTATGTTACGTATATGCATATCCCAAAGGCTTAGAACCATGTTCGCCTCCATTGTGTGTTGATTGATTTTGGGCTTGAGGAGACATATCGAACCATTAGTCCTTGATTTGGTTCGTGAGGTACATAGACTTGATAGCAGAGTATGCCAGCATCGTGAGGGATCATTCTCAGGATGATATAGTTGTATATATTATATTTGTGCTGAATTTATACAAGTGTGATATATCTACTTATACGTGATAGTAGAACTAAGAGATTGTGTATATATGAAAGTAATTAAGTTGGGAAACTTAATTGATTAACTCAATGATAATACATGAGTAATATCAATTATCAATCATGTGGTAGCGTGGCGTACACGTCATACGAGGAAGCTAGACCTATTGAGGGTAATCCAATACGCTATCTAGTCCGGATGGGTAGCATAAATAGATATGGTACATCAGGCGTGCACATTAGTTGAGAGGTGATGATGTTAAGTGAGTGTAAATGGAACAAAAATGCGTATCTAATAACTGATTTAAACCGTGATTTAAATACTTAAACAATATTCTCAAACTGTTTTCTTGGGCAATGAACCGTGTCAAAGTATTTTCAAAACCTTTTAGGTGTCCAGCCACACGGACATCAATCTTGACAATTCTATCCAGGGATGGCTGCAACGCTTATTGAGTCTTGCAGGAGTTATTTTAGACGTTTTAGCTCATTCATTTATTGATAGGATTCCTTTCAGTATATCATTTGGGAGTCTTTCCCCTTCAGACTATCTTAATTGTTATTTGATTTATTAGATTGTATTCAAATTTAGTTTTTTTTTACTTTAGACTTGTATCTAGATTTGTTTTGGGAACCGATGGTTGATTCGGTCTTATTTAATTATATATATGTCGTGTGATTGTTCAGATTATTATTGTATGAATGGTTTAGTTACTCTCATATATTCCTTTTATTTACGCTTGATATTATATAAAAGAAAGATAAAATTTGGCACCAACTTAATTTGACATAGGTGATTAGTAATTAAAAAAAAAATCGACTGTGATATTAAAAATAGACCAGATGAGATTGCTTTTTGTTTTAATAAAGGAACGATCACTCGTGGTAAAAATAGGCGGGGCATCATAGATGGTATAGAGCATAAAGTTCTAGTGTCCAAAGGATCCATACAGCTTACTACGATCTCAACGTAACATTCTTTGACATAGAGCCCTATTATTAGAACTGTTGTATTCATGATTATGCATTTTAATATTTATGTTCTTCTGTTATAATAATTGTATTCACTGTGAACTCATATAATTTGATCTATTTTTCGATGCCACCTAAGAAAGGATGGCCAGTTAGAGCAGTGGCTATAGCCGATAAGAGGGAGGCTCAACAGGAGCCAGAGGCACCTCAGCCATAAGGGACAATGTCAGCAGTTGAGATAGTGGAGCATAGTGATAACTTCCATGGAAATCCATTTTCTTTAGGTCCATTAACCACTGCAACCAGTGGCACCAGTGGTCTAGACCCACCAGGGGCTGCTAGAGTGGCAGAGAGTTAGGGAGGCTTTTTAGAAGGGCCACCCTCCATAGTTTCAGCGTAGTTAAGATGTGATTGAGGCCCGTCAGTTAAAGAAAGATATACAATGCCACCTACTCATGGTCGACCGCAGCGAAGTGCAAAAATAGATGTTGTCCACTTTCAGTCTGGTTGGAGTAGCATTACAGTGGTGGGAGTGAGTTACCATCATGGAGGAGAGGGACACAATGTCGATTGTCCAGTCCAGGGTGCATCTTGATCACAAATACTTTTTTCCAGCCATTGAGATAGAAATACGGAAGATGTATAGGAAGGTTACTCAGGGAGATACGCTCAGTATCCGAGTACGAGAAAGAGTTCACTCATTTGACTAATTTTATGCCAGATAAAGTGAACCATGAGGAAAGGAAGATGGTGGAGTTTATGGATGGATTAGCCTAGAGGATTAGGCAACATTTAAGTAATAACCATGCATTGGTGACTTATACAGATGTCGTTAATGCCGCACTTTTACACTGCTAGGACCATCGCTTCCATGTGAAGGGAAGCAAGAAAGGAAGTGAGCCTAGACACTAGGGAAAGACAGGATGGATCGATGCTAATGGATCACCATAGTAGTATCAATGATAAGTAGGAAGACACTAGGGGAAAGATACATGCCCGGGGGATCAGGCCAATAGGTTTAGATCATGGGGATATCGACCCGATGGACATTACAGATAGGGCCAACAGGTTCCTGAATAGCAGCACCTCAGGGCTATTAGGGCCAAGGGAATAATAGGGAAGGCTAGTAGGGTCACCATCAGGGCTAATAATAGGTCCAGCATTATCAGGGCCACTAGGGACAGAGGCAGAGAGAGTTCCCAGACCAGTGCTTTATTTTAGGACAGACAGGCCACAAGAGGAGAGATTCCCCACAATAGGGTAGAGTACCGCAACAATAGGGTGCCCCACAGTAGCAGCAGGCACACAGGCTACCTGCAGTACTAGCCCTACCACCCCACCGCAGTAAGGGAAATTATAATACATATGTGTTTATAACGTTCGAGATGCCTTCACACAGCAGGATCCACAACCACCACTGAAAGTAGAGGGCACATTTCCTATTTATAGGCTTGAGACTAGGATTGTTTTTCATATGGGGGCATCATGTTCTTTCATAGAGAACATATTTTCACCAGTTTTTGATTTATTAGAGATAGTCAATAGTCTCCTTATGTGTGTGGAGCCACCATTGGGTAGTTGGTCACACTCGATCTTTAGGGGAGTAGACATCGATGCGGGTAGATTATGTTTAGCTTCCAACCTTCTTGTGTTGGATATGAAGGGGTATGATGTTATTTTGTGTATGGATTGGTTAGATAGATACTGGACGATTGTGGATTGTTTCGGGAGGACTATTGTGTTCTCAATTCCTAGACATGAGATGTTCTTAGTGATGATGCCTATTGCTGAGGAAGGGTCAATAACACACTTGTATTATATTGAGGAGGTGAGCTCACAGGAGGTATATTTTTCATCAGACTCAATTACAATGGTTATGGAGTTTAATAATGCATTCCAGGAAATACCCAAGCTATCGCCTAGCTTGGAAATTGAGTTCGTTATCGACCTAGCACCAGGTATAAGACCTATAACCCAAGAACCTTATCGCATGGCCCCATCTGAGATGAGGGAGTTTAGAGAGCATATTCATCATCTCCTGGGGTAGGGTTTCATAATACAAAGTACTTGAACGTGGGGTGCATCGATGTTGTTCATCTAGAAGAGGGATGGATCGCTTCGATTGTGTATCGATTACAGAGAGTTGAACAAGGTCCCAATCCGAAATAAGTATCCACTATCTCGGATCGATGATATGTTTGACCAGATGAGGGGAGTAAATTACTTCTACAAAATAGATATGAGGTTCGGTTATCATTAGTTGCGTGTCAGGGGAGAGGATGTTTCTAAGACTGCCTTTCTAACATGATATGGGTCGTACAAGTGTTAGGTGATGCCATTCGGGCTCACCAATGCGCCAGTAGTATTCATAAATTTTACTAATTGAGTTTTGATAGAGATCCTTGACCAGTTTATGATTGTGTTCATCAACTATATTATGGTTTACTCTTGCTCTGAGGATGAGCATGATTAACATATGCAGATCATTTTATCGACACAACAGGATCACCAGTTATATAAAAAAATTTAAAAGTGTTGGTTTTGGCTTCAAAAGGTGCAGTTACTAGGCCACATTGTGTCTGACAGGGAATAGTAGTTGATCCGAGTAAGGTATCGGTGGTGAGGGAGTGGGGATAGCCCATGACACTAATCGAGGTCCGCAGTTTCTAGGGTGGTTGAATACAATAAATGATTCATTCGGGCTTTCTAGAGGATTATGGGTCTGCTGACGAATATGACTCGCAAAAGGGTGTCGTTTATTTAGGACAACCATTTTAAGTTAGCCTTTGATGAGCTAAAAGACAAATTAACCTTGGCACCTATACTTGCACTGCCTAGAGGAGGAGTGGAGTATCGAGTATACGCTGATGCATCTTTATAGGGACTTGGGGTGTATTACATCAAGAGGAGAGGGCTATAGCTTATGCATCTCGCAAGCTTAATCCACATGAGAGGAATTACCCCATACATGACTTGGAGTTAGCCGCAGTTGTATTTTCCTTGAGGATTGGTAGACACTATCTGTTGGAGGAGAAGTTTATCCTATTTACGGATCATAAATCTCTTCAGTATATTTTCCCGTAGAAGGATCTAAATATGTGGTAGAGGACATGGTTGGAGTTCATGAAGGATTACCAATTTGATATTCAGTATCATCCTAGGAAGGCTAACATTATGGCAGACACATTGAGACGATGACTTGCAGGGGAGATAGTGGAGGTTTAGAAGGCGAAGTGGAGAGATTATTCAACACGATGACGAGGGTGCTAGAGCTTACATGTTTGTATTAGCTGTCATTCCTGACCTTGTTGTAAAGGTGGTAAGAGCACAGGCGAGGGACTAGTATTTCCAGGACAGAGTTAACCATTTTTTAGCTGATAGGGAAGATTCGTACTTGCTCAGTTCATAGGGTGGTTTGCATTTTAATGGGACACTCGTGGCTCCAAAGGATGAGGATTTGAGGTATTCAGTGATATCAGAGTCTCACGAGTCTAGATTTGTAGCACATTCTTGTGTGAATAAGATGTATCGGGATATGCGAAGGCAGAATTAGTAGTCGGGGATGAAATGAGACATAACAGAGTTTCTCTCGAAGTGTGCTACCTTCCAGCTAGTGAAGATAGACTACCAGAGATCGACAGGGATGTTGCAGCCACTCGAGATTCTTATGTGGAAGTGGAAGAGTATATTCATGGATTTCATTACCGAGTTATCGTTGTTACAACGAGGTCACGACTCCATATGGGTGGTCATGGATTAGTTGACAAAGGAGACCCATTTTCTTTCGATTCGCACGAACTTTGAGACGAGGCCATATGCACAGTTGTTCATTACAGAGATAGTATTGTTACACGGGATTTTAATTAATATTTTATCCAATCGGGATAAGATCTTTGTGTCCCATTTCTAGTAGAGCTGTTAGGAGGCGGTGGTCACAAATTTACAAATGAATACATCGTATCACCCATAAACAGATGGACAAATAGATAGAGTTAATTACTTGCTAGAGGATATATTGAGGATGTGCATACTTGACTTTACGGGAGGATGGGAGCAATATCTTACATTGGTAGAGTTTGCGTATAATAACTCCTACCAGTTCACCATCGACATGGAACCATTTGAGGCACTGGACAAGAGGCCTTGTTATTCGTTTGCCTACTTGTTAGAGGTGGGGGACAATAAGTTATTGGGTCTAGAGATGATTTAGGACACCACTACCAAGATTGAGATGATTTGAGGGCGCATCCGTGTAGCGCAACATAAGCAGAAGAGTTACGACAATGTAGACAGGAGGAACATAGAACTTGAGGTTAGTGACTAGGTGTTAGTGCGGGTGTCTCCTATGAAAGGAGTCATAAGGATCGATAAGAAGGGGAGGCTAGCCCCGAGATATATGAGACTGTTCCTAATTATCGAGAGGGTGGGACCAGTGGTGTATAGGCCGGGACTATCGGAGCACCTACAGCGAATCCAAGATGTGTTCCATGTGTCAGTGCTAAAGAAGTACCTGAGGAGTGAGAGGGCCTTCTATCATGTTCCATTAGATGAGATCGACTTGCATCCAGACATCTCATATGAGGAGAGACTATTGCCGATACTTGATCGTTGTGAGCATAATCTATGGTCTAAGATGGTACCTTTAGTTAGAGTTCATCGGGAGCACCATAATATTGACGAGTCGATGTGGGTGCGAGAGGATGACATGCATGAGCACTATCTAGAGTTATTCACCGCAAGTAAGTCCTAATTTCAAGGGTGAAATTCCTTTATAAGGGGGAATTATGTAAAATCCCGTATTGTTTTGTATTTAAATGATTAATGTTAATCGAATAAAATTACCAAGTGAATAGTGATTTAGTATTTTACATCAAAGTGAGTGATAGTGACATGAAAATGGAACATCTCAACCGCGAGTCGTGTGCAGACTATATGAGGTCGAGATATGAAATTATTTTAGAGTGACTTAGATGGTTATTTTGAGGTCACAATTGATTCCAAAAGTGTCGAAATAGTCAGAATAGTGTACTCATGGGTAGTATTTGGGTCACGGGGTGATTTTAGACCAAAACGGCACCACGAGAGGGGGTTTCGAGTATTTGGGAGTTTTTGGTAAAGAGAAACCCGAAAAATAAATGAGTATATCGGCCCATGAGAGTGTAGGGCTAGGGTTATATGAATCTCGAGAGAAAGGAGGCCATAAGGGAGGCAGAGAAAAGTGTTCTTGGAGGTGCAACACCTTTTCTCTCCACCAAGTTGCCAAAATCATGATTGGAAGGAAGGGAAGATATCGTCACCACAATAAAAATGAAATCAGACCTGCTATTGATAAGGTAAGTGTTTATCTTCCTTGTTTTAATGAGTTATAATTCCCATGTAGTGTAAGGATCTTGATTTGATGATAACTGATTATGTTTTTGTGATTCAATGAATAAAACTTATGATTTGGGGTAGGATTGCATGTAAAATGAATCCACCTATGTAAAGGAAAATAAATCAGAAGATATGTGATAATTATTGTGGAAGAAATCTGGGTAAATAATTGATTATGAATGAAGAACACCATAACTAGAGGTTTGTGTATAATCCTTGATGAAATCTTGCGAGCTATGAATTTAATGATGTTTTAACATTAGAGAATGGTTGGAACTGATATACATGCTCGTATATGATGTTGGAATAAATTATATGTGAGTTTGGATGTGGTGTATGAAGAAATTGTGGGCTAAAAATGGTGAAATCCATAACAGTGGAGAGTAATAAGACACATGGAGTTCGAACCGGTTCAGACCCACATGCGAATCGGTTCGGGGTACCTGTTAGAACTAGAAATTTTGTTGTGTTAATTTCTCAAGAAAATAATTATGGAAAGACTTTGGGGGTAAATTTAATACTTGTACAAAGACTAGGGAAGGTCAGTAGGTACAAAATCTAGGCTCGTGGATACATAAGGAGAGTAAATTTAGACTTGGATCGACAATGCTTACTCGATTGGGAAATGTATCAGAATGTGCGATTTAGGTTACGAGAAGTGTGAATGATAACCTAAGAGATAAATTAGTAGTTTAGAGATGTACAACTTCTAAATTTATTTAAGGTATAGATGGTACCCTTTGGGTAGTGCGTAATGCCCAGAAATTTCATTAAATAAATAATATGTGAGAATTATTTTAGTACGTTGAATATGCGAGAGATATAGACTACGTACGAACTTATATGATTGAGATGTGTGCATATACACTGAATAATACGCATATATATGTTGTGTGAATACCTATGGTTGTGATTTGATTTTGTGTGTGAACATACCTACACTCTCTGCTATCCAAAGGTTTTCGCATAGAGGGGATCCCACCTTTAACATTCCAGTGAGGACTAAATATGTGTTCCAAAACATGGAACTTAGGACGGCTCACTATGTCTGTGCATTAGTGGAACCGACATGTCGTTTGGGTACATTAGGTATGTGCATATACCAAAGGCTTAGAACCATGTTCACCTCCATTGTGTGTTGATTGATTTTGGGTTTGAGGAGACATGCCGATCCATTAGTCCTTGATTTGGTAGGAGAGGTACATGGACTTGATCGTAGAGTTTTCCAGCATCGCGGGGGGGGGGGGGGGGGGCATTCCGGGGATGTTATAGCTGTAGATATTATATGTGTGATGAATATATACAAGTATGATATATCTACTTGTGTGTGATAGTAGAATTGATTGATTGTGTATATATAAAAGTAATTAACTAGGGAAACTTAATTGATTGACTCAATAATAATACATGAGTAATATTAATTATTAATCTTGTGGTAGCATGGCGTACGTGTGATACGAGGGAGCTAGACCTATTGAGGGTAATTAGATATGTTATCAAGTTGTATGAGTAACATAGATAGATAGGATACGTTAGACGTGCACATTAGTTGAGAGATAAGGATCTCAAGTGAGTGTACATAGAACTAACATGGGTATCTAATAACTAATTTAAACACTTGCAAACTATTTTCAAACAATTTTCTTGGGCTCTGACCCATGTCAGAATATTTTCAAAATCTTTTAGGTATCCATCCATCGGGATGTCAAGCTTGACGATTCTATCCAAGGATGCGTAGCTGCAACACTTGTGGAGGCTTGCATGAGTTATTTTAGACACTTCAGCTCATTCATTTATCAATAGGTTTCCTTTTAGTATATCATTTGGTCATGTTTCCCCTTCCAACTATTTTGGTTCTTTAGTTTATTTATCAAACTGTATTCCGATTTAGTTTTATTTACTTCAGACTTGTATTTGGATTTTCTTTAGGAACCGATGGTTTATTGAGTCTTATTTATTTATTTATATGTCGAGTGATTGTTCAGATTATTACTATGTGGATGGCTTAGCTACTTTCATATATTCATTTTATTTATGCTTGATGTTATAAAAATGAAAGTTAAAATTGGCACCATCTTAATTTGACATAAGTGATTCGTAATTAAAAAGTTTTCAACTGTGATGCTACGAATGAAACAGATGAGATTCTTCTTTGTTTTAATGAAAGACTGATTATCCATGGTTTAAATAGGCGGGGTGTTGCACACACACACACACACACACACACACACACACACATATATATATATATATTTATATATATATATATTTGTAAGGACATAATTTTATAAATGTCTGGGGTAGAATCTAGGAATTGTCTATTTTTCCTAGATCACAGTATGTACGTCTGATATCTCTACATTCGACACGTCAACACGATCTTCCACGACGGCCATGATCCGAATCTATGCATCCACCATCTTCACACGTGCATCATGTTACATGCGACGTGCAGCTCAACCGTTCCCACTACTCCACGACGCGTTATTGGTAAAATTCTTTATTGGAGTTGTTAATATTTGTATAAATATTTGGGAAAGTTTTAAAAAATATTGTTTGAAGTTTGATTTATTTTTGATAGAAATTGTTTTTCTAAGTTTAGAAGCGGACTTTTCTCGGTCGTTGAGCTCATTCGAACGACATTTCTCTGTCGTTCAAGAGACATGAGGACGTCGCTCGATCTCATTCGAGCGACACGTGTCCTCGTTCGAGCGACATGCCTATCTCGTTCGAGCGATGTCGCCGCATCAATTTTTGTATAAATATCTATACACTTTCTGCACGTTTTTCCAAGTCTTTTCCTCACACATTTCTGCGATTTACAGATCAAAAAATAGACTTCAAGTTTTTAAGGTTTCATTCCTTTTTGATTCACAAAACCATTCCCATATATGTATCTGAATCTTTAAACCTTCAAAGGGTCATTTTACTCATATGGATTAACTTGTGGAGAAGTCGACTCTTTTCCATTACTTCCCATCTGGAGTTCTTGCGGGAGATTCCAGCCGACGGCATCAGACCGACACCTGAGGGTATTTCATATGTCACTCATATTTTCAGTATAATCTGTGTAAACCGTTCTTTACAAATTATAGTGAAAATAAAAATGGTTTTACCCTTTTGGGGGTTTTTTCCTCATTTGTGTGTTTGTTTGTGATTGAATATTCTTGCATGATCGTATTGTCTTCAACCACACCTAGATGTATGCTTTAGGATTTAATTGAAAAAACTAAGTTTAATTAAATAATTTCTTGGTTTGAACAAACGTGCACTCTCAAATTGGTATATCGTTACAATTAATTATGTCGTATACCATTACAACCGTCGAAGAAGTTCAAGAGCAATATACATCTAGGCGGATCCGAATATATCAAGGTTCTAAATCAAAAAGACTCCGCAAAGTTTACTTTGGTAAGGTTATGTTTTAAATACCTTAACTTTGCACTTAGAGCTTTGGGATATTTTTACAAAATATTTTCTAAGTGTTGGAGCGGACTTTTTTTGTCAAAATTTTGAGAATGAGTAATTTTTCTAAGTCCTGTAGCGTTCCTCGATTTTGAAGCTCAGGTCGTTCAAGCGAGATCCCATCTCGTTCGAGCGACATGAGATGTCGCGCAATGTCGTTTGAACAACATCTGTACTTCGTTCAAGCAAGACTCCTTTTTCGTTCTAACGACCGAGGCGACGCATTTTTGTATAAATACACATTAAATGGTTTCATTTTCTTTAAGAAGTCCCAGTGTTTTGAAATACAGAAAACTGTGAATCTGCAGAATTGTTTTTGACTTGTTATTTTAGGGTTTAATCCGTTTTTGTTTTCAATTCACAAAATCACATATGCTTTGGTGAATTATTTTTGTGTTCAAGAACATACTTTGCTTTTGTTCATTCGTTCTGGGGAGAACTCTACAACTGGAGAGTTGCGTGATATTGTGGAGGGAGTCCTTATGAAGATTTTGGACTGTGTGTCTAAACTGCGCGTCCTGGTGGTATAGCTGCGTGCAAACCATTGCTGATTTATTTCTAGCCGTTGTTTTGAAGGGTTTGATGAAGATAGCGTGTGTTACTCTTGTGGGCGAAATAAAGATGGTATGTAAGTCAATGGTCATGTAAACTTGTCAAAGTTTTAGAAATAAAAGGTTTTGCCCTGCTGGAATTTTTCCTGAAATTTGTGTCGCATGCTTTATTTATATATGGTTTGACACACGCACACACGTAGTTGCATGTTTAGGGGCTGAATTAATTTGGTTTAAAAATATACTCTAATTAAATAAGTGTGCCAAATTAGAAATTTGCGAATTTAGTCAATTAACACAGTCACATATTTTAGAAATTGGTATCAGAGCTTATTTAAGCGATCACCACTTTTATAAATTGGTATTAGAGTCAGTTACACTAACTTATCGCGTATTCCTATTTTTCGCAAAATCGTGTAATATTGATTTTTTTAAAAAAAATCAATTTTGTGAAAATCACAATTTTTCCGATGTAGCACTTATGTAATCAGATGCCCCCCTTTGATGACACGAGTCACAGTTTTGATGATATAAATCATTTGAATTTGACGTTTGCTAAAAGAATTGATTTTTTGGAAAAAGAAAATTCTCGTTTTAAATCCGCGATGGATATTTTACAAACGATTCAAAATCAAAGAGATTTTTATCATGAAAAATTTATTTCTTTGGACCATGAATTTAATGCTTTAAAATTGTCCAAATAGGAGAGTGAGGATTGGGTCCTATTTTTAGAAAAATGATTAGAGGACCATAAAAATTCGGGGGTTTGTGTCTGTGCTAAAGAGGACAAAAATATTTTAATCAATGATTTTTTGACATGTGAAGAGACTCTTAGGGAAAAGTTTGCTTTAATTGAGGGGGAGAGATATAACCTTCTAGGTTTGATTGATAATTTGAAGAAGAAGCCCTTCAGATTGGAAGAGTCTAATTCTTTTCTTGAGTCAATACTTTTGAAGTTAAAAAATGATTTGACAGTCTCGAGTAGGTTTGATAGTGATCGTAATATCTCGTTTTGTTCTCATGCTTCGAGTGTAAAAGCCCAAACCATAGTTTGTTTTAGAGGGACCAACCCATAGGTGTCGTTCCACCCATTTACATGTGTTCATATTGTGGTAGGAATGATCACCTTAGACGTTTTTGTTTTGATCTTGGAAAAATTCCTAGGAAGTTTATGTCTAGTGTTCCCTTGGTTTCTAAATCCCCCACACGACGTTTCACATCTATTTGGGTTAGGAAATCACTTTTAGAGGTACTAAATTTTGGACAAGTTAATTCCTGTTTACTTGCACATGATTCTTCTCTTGCCATATCATATAGATGATTGTGTTTGCATATTTTGTCATACAGTAGTTGTGGTTTCATGATATATATTTGCTAGTGTAATGACATGTACTTTTTGTATTAGATTTTTGTTTTTGAAAAATTTTAAAAAATACAAAAAAGATTTTATTTTGATAAAATTTGTGAGAGAATTCCAAAAGAATTTTGTATTTTGTTTGCACCGTTTATGGATAGACACTTAGGATGACCGAGTCACAACATCATTCCATTTTTCATGTGACTATTTGATAGTGTTTTGAGACAATATATCATGTCATATATGTGCTTTATAATGTTTGAAGTCATTAAGATGTAATTAAATGTTACTTCCTACATGTTTGACTCATGATTTCCTTTATTGCACACATGCACGAATTTGTTTGATTATTGTGATTGTCTTATCAGATGTTGGTTGGTTGTTTTCACTTCAATCATGTCCTTAAAACGAACCAAGTGCGATAAAACTTGATAGGAAAGTTGTGTATGTAAGAGCCGTTTGTGAGTTTGTGTGCTTTATTTGAAAACGGGGAAGGAATGCGAAAGGTTTATTTGGCCTTTGCGAATTCTAAGCCACCATTATATCGAACCTACAAAATTGAGGAATTTTATCATCCGGGGTCCAAAGAGGTTGAAAAGAGCCTGAAAAAATTTAAAGGCAATAAAAAGAAACTCATGCCAAAAAGGAGCCATTAGGTTTTTGCACCAATTCTCCAATGTTTGAGAATTTAGATTACCTCAAAAATAAAATATGCATGAGGGAGTTTGGATGGGATTTAAAATGGGTTTGCACATCCTAGAAAGTCTTGAAAAAGCGTTAAATAGTTTTGGACATTATTAGTATGGATACTTTTAATGTTCATTCGTTAGGAGTATACATATGCATCGTGCACATATGATTGATTAAGTTGATTTTCCTATCAAATGTGTTCACACCCATACATCCCATTTCCATGACTTGGTTGTTCTATTTTAAATCCATGGTGTGATTTTTGGTATCTTATTTTTATACGAAAATTTTGAAAAATCTAAAAATAGTTTGTGGAATTTTTTGAGATACACCTCTGTATGCGCATAGTTTGATCCTTATTTGCTATGCATTTTTATCCTGACACCCCATGTTTTGATTGTTTCTTCTTATCTTTCTATTTGGGGACATCATAAAATGGGGGAGAAAGAATTATCATGTTATAGGGGAGTTTTTGCATTATGGGGAAGATTTGATCATATTGATTGATTTATTCTTATATCATTTCAAACTCGATGCGTCACGAAGGTTTTTGCTTTATCTGATGTGTGTAGGTACAAAGATTGATGATCATTATGTTTCGCACCCTGATGAGAAAAGCTTGGAGATTTCTAATTTGAAGTTGAAGATTTTTGAAGAAAAGTTTGAGATCTTGCAAATTTATTCATGGGAGGGTAGATTTGTATAAGTCATTTGGTATTTGATAATTCAGATGTTTTTATTTATGCACCGACATAGACATAGGGGGATATTTGTAAGGACATAATTTTATAAATGTCCATCACAATTAATTATGTCGTATACTGTTACAACTGTCGAAGAAGTTCAAGAGCAATCTACATCAATACGGATCCGAATATATCAAGGTTCTGCATCAAAAAGACTCCACAAAGTTTACTTTGGTAAGGTTTTGTTTTAAATACCTTAACTTTGCACTTAGAGCTTTGGGATAGTTTTACAAAATATTTTCTAAGTGTTGGAGCAGAATTTTTTTGTCAAAATTTTGATAACGAGTAATTTTTCTAAGTCCTCTAGCGTTCCTCAATTTTGACTCTCATGTCGTTCAAGCGAGATCCTATCTCGTTCGAGCGACATGAGATGTTACGCGATGTCGTTTGAATGGCATTTGTACTTCGTTCGAGCGAGACTCCTTTTTTGTTCTAACGATCGAGGCTAAACACTCATTAAATGGTTTCGTTTTTATTAAGAAGTCCCAGCGTTTTGAAAGACGGAAAACTGCGAATCTGTAGATTTCTTTTTTACTTCTTCTTTTAGTGTTTAATCCCTTTTTGTTTTCTATTCACAAAAATTCCATATGCTTTGGTGAATTTTTTTGGTGTTCAAGAACACACTTTGGTTTGGTTCATTCTTTGTGGGGAGAACTCTACAACCGGAGAGTTGCGTGCTATTGTGGAGGGGGTCCCTATGAAGATTTTAGACTGCATGTCTAGACTGTGCGTCCTGGTGGTGCAGCTGCGTGCGAACCATTATTGATTTATTTCTAGCCGTTGTTTTGAAGGGTTTGAAGAAGACACCGTGCATTACTATTGTGGGCAAAAGCAAGATGGTATGTAAGTCAATGGTCATGTAAACTTGTTAAAGTTCTAGAAATAAAAGGTTTTGCCTTGCGGGAATTTTTCCCCAAATTTGTGTCGCATGCTTTATTTATATATGATTTGACACACGCACACACGTAGTTACATGTTTAGGGGCTGAATTAATTTGGTTTAAAAATAGACTCTAATTAAATAAGTGTGCCAAATTAGAAATTTGCGAATTTAATCAATTATCACACAGTCACATATTTTACAAATTGATATCAGCGCTTATTTAAGCGATCACCACTTTTACAATATATATATATATATATATATATATATATATATATATATATATATATATATATATATATATATATATATATATATATATATATATATATATATAGAGAGAGAGAGAGAGAGAGAGAGTCTCCCACCTACCTCCAAATACCATACCTATGAATATACGCATTTTTAAAAAATAGTTAAACATTATATTTTTTTAATAAAATTTCGTATACATGATCTCCATAATGAAAAGATTTTCTTAAAAAAATTCATCCAAAAAGAAAATTTAGAAGTGGGTGATTTGAAAGTTGGATGGATACGTGCATTTTTAACCATTGAAACTTATAATCATTATCTCACCATCTTCCAAGTTGAATTTTTTGATGTAATTTTTTGTAGTCGATCTTCTCATTATGGATATCATGTATACCAATATACCTTATTACAACATACCTATGAACAGTGATGGATCCATAAATTTATTTTTGGTGGGGCACAAACCAGTGACGGGGTTTCAAGGGAGGTAGCCTCTAGGAAAAAAATAGGGTTATTTTTACGTTTTGCGAATATTATACTGATAATTTGTATGTTCGGAATTTTATAACTCAAATAAAAAAATATCGAATAGAATAACAATTCATCACTAAAAATATATGAACCTATTTTGAAATTTTCATACAAAAGTAAAATGTTGTAAAAATACACGATACTAGATTTAAAACATTCTACAATCTCCCTCTGCGGCTTTTCAGGTTTCGGAAGCAGTCCACAGTTGCGTCGTTATAAATGCAATAAAAAATATCCTTCTCAATATATGTCATGAAAATATCACTTAACCAACCATCCCCCATGCGATTTCGAAGATCAATTTTCATGATATTCATAGTGGAAATTTCATTTCCAACCGTAGTAGTGGAAACGACAAGAATTAATGAAAATTTTATAAGCTTATATACTAAATCGTACACAATGTGTTGTCTGTTCACAACCATATTCTTAGAAAAACAATTAATCCCATCCACTTCTAAAAAGTCTCCCACCTGATTTCATATCAAACTCATACAACTCAAGCTCATCCCAAAGTACAATACGTTCTTGATTTGAAAATCATTGGTATAAAATTTCGACAGACGAACCAATTGATTTATATCAAAAGCAAGAAATGAGTTACTTAGATCAAATGATATAATACATATAAGCAATTCTGAATTCACCTCATAGAAACGGTTGTTAAGTTCAACAAGTTAACTTTTTTATCAATTAAATTTGTTATCTCCCGTCCTCGCCTTGATATTTCCAACAGACTTAAATTATCTTCCATATTAGTAACCAAGATACCATATTTCATACAAAAGAAGAAGCCTTCATCAATAGATTGTCACATCAATAATCTTTTATTTTTTGCAAACGATTCTTGGAAAATTTCATCAAAGTCATAGTATTTTCAATATCTTGGTTGTTTCGTTGCAATGCTTTCGAATGTTCATTTGTTACTGAAAATATATTGCTCATTAAATTGAAGGAGAATGTGTAATCAAAAGATTGCATTAATTTGATCAAATTTAACGCTTCACCTTCTTTATTTATAACATGTTCCACCAAATCCGCAAGAACATCAATCACGGATCCAAACATAACAATTAAATTTATTAATGTACCATAGTGTGACCCCCAACGTCTATCATTAGGGCGCTTGAGGCTAGTCTCTTGATTTAACCCCTAACCGCTTTATATCTCGCCACTTTCTAGTTGCTTAAAAATTCACTCAAACTCTTTCCTTCAGATAATGTCTCGGGTCTTGCATGATGCCCCGATAATAGTTATCAAATTATTAACTAAGAAGAAGAACTCATCAATGTTATTCAAATATTTTTCAACATGAACAAGTGTCAATTGAATTAAAATTATGGGCCTTGCTACTAATAAGTGTTCGAGGAAAGATGTTAATTGAGGTCTAATAAATAACCATTTGAAAATATGCTCGTCAAACTATGTCTTGGTCACTGGGATCATACATTAAAATATGAGGTCTTAAACTAGGATCAGAAGAAAGATTTGATAAGTCAACTTAAATTTGACTTCTACTTATCCTTTTTTATATAGGTTTCATTTGGACATCAATATTTTTTGTTAGTTTTTCCACATAATTGGAAGCATTATCAAGAGTTATTCTATAATATTTTTCCATTGCTGAAATAAAAAAAAAAAATAATGTCCTAATATTTATTATTTCACATTTATCATTATATTCAAATTTAAAAATCATTATACTAAAATTTACGACAAATACCTGAATAGAGACTAAACACCACCACACCACAATAGAAAATCTCAATCCAAGAATTAGTCCAAATTAGCAATTCACCACTTCAAAGTTCATATATCCTAAACAACAACTAACATAAATGAACTCAAACGTTAAATATATCAAAGCCCTAAAATAAATTGTAACAGACTAAATTAAAATCCTAACGTAAATAACTAGAAAATTATTTCAAGTAACTCATCAAAATTACATCACATTAAGTCAAAAATTAAAAAAAAATGTCAAAAAATGTAACATAAACAATCTCTTAAAAGCTGAAAGTATAAAACATTACCTTCTAATTACCAAATTTACAAATGAAAGGGAGCATCGCCTTGAAATTTAGATCTCTCGGTTATCTAAAGCAAAGATAAAATTTAGACAGCTAAGAATTTTGTAAATAACAAATGTGGTAGAGTGGGAAAGTGGTTGTATTTTTTTAAAACACAAAGGTGGGAAATTGGGGCAAGTGGGAAGTGTGGTCTTAAAGTTGGTTGATTTGCTATAGGTGTTTTCAATGTTCAAAGGGACAAATTAGATAGTTTTATCTTCAACTTTATCACCCATATATTTTATTAATAATTTTTTTTGAAACAATTCTGGGATAGGTACTTGGTCACCCCAATAACATCATAATTTAGTCTTGGCCTATGAACATACTGTGACACCCCGTCTAATTAAATACGGGGTAGATACTCCTTTATTTAAATTATTACAAAATGTCAAGTTGGCTTAGTCCATAATATCACCGTCGAAAACATTTTAATCAATTACTAGCCACCTAATATTTAAAAAGTGAGTTGTCAGATTTTATTAAATTAAATTAACATGCAACCAATTTTGATTTAAAGATAACTATAATACATCCACAACACAATAGAATAATGATGAAAAGATAAAATGCGTCTGGAGTAACACTCCCCTGAATATTACAATTACAGAATAAAACCCAAATAACGAAGTCTGAATTACTAAATAAACCCAAAACTGAATTAAAACTAGTAGTCTGAGAGTACTATAACTGAATGGAAATGGGCGACATGCCCTGACTGATAATTGACCCTGAATAGAATCAAATGAATAATGTGAAAGAGTCTAATATCGAGATCTTGTAACTTCCACTCCAGCTACAACATGTCTATGGAATGGAACTATTATGCTTGGCGTCCCTGTGGTGGGGCACCTAAAAAGGTTTTACAAGAAAAATATATTTGATAGCAAACGGGTCAGATCTCGATGTGAAAATAGTTTTAAAATACAGCAAGTGTTTAATTACATTAAACAGTAAATATTTTATACATGTTTGGTTATGTGTTCTCACATGAGTCCTTAACCCCTCTACTAATGTGCACGCATAGCGTATATCCTTAACCCATCCTAGTTATCCCTCTAACTATCTAGTATGTTAATTACTTTCTATTTCCTTATTATAAAATAGGTCTATTTGTCTTTCTCTATTATTTTCTTCATGTAACTCAACTTTTTCCTTTAGAGTTTATTTTTTCATTTGATATAAATTATCACATTTCTATTTCCCATTCAAGTATCTCAATTATTCGTATTCGCAATTTAACAATGAGCCAGTTATAAATGCAAGTATATCATTCTCAGCATAAATATACAATTATGGCACCCCCCGTGCTAAGGTGTGGTGCACACATACTCTGCTATCCAATCCCGGTACATCATGTACATAAGGACTACGTATTTTGAATAACTCATGAATCATTTTAATTAGCCAAAATCACACATATTGGAGGCGAACATAGTCCCCGGACACACATGTCACGCACATACCTGTGATCCTATGGTCCGCAGTCTTATTAATTCAAAATAATCCATTCAGGGCCCTATGTTCTTGAGGTACCACTCTAAATCCCCCCGTAGGCACACAAAGATCAGATGACCCTTATAAATAACTAACCTCCCGTGATAGAAAGTATGGTAGGTATGTCGTACACATAATAATCCATATATTAAACATTCACAGAACTTGAATAATTGTTTACTTTATTAAGGGTATAATTCAGCCTTATACCATTAAATCAAAATTCATACTATGATTATTTCGGATGATATTTATTATTTTGTCGATACATCTCATGTCGTGGAATTTTGAGTACTTAATCCTAATCGAAGAGGTTACTAAATCTCCAAACTTTCCCAAATATTAATTCAGCACCCTTAGCTCTCTATTTATGTCTCAAATCCTAACTTATCACTCCCAAAATATAAATCGTGTTCCGTAGAAAAAATAAGAAATTACTAATCGAACCCTCGTAAAGTAAATCATTATATTCCCAATTGATTTTAATATGTTCTGAGGTTTTAATTTCATCCATACTGGTTTCTCCTAAGTCCTAACATCTTTACATAATCCCCTCGTTCATCTTTCGAAAGCCCGAAATCGATTAAATCAAAAAAAGAAAAGATTACTGTTTCTGGGAAGGTCGATCGATTGACCTATGAATGTCGATCGATCGAGCATCATCGATCGATCGACCTATGAATGTCGATCGATCGATCAAGAAGGTGCAGGCTATGGGTTTGCTTCATTTTAAGTCCAATTCTTGTCCCAAATCATCAATTCAAGGTGTTAAATTCTAAAGCAAACATCTAGGATCAGTATACAACCTAATTACATGATCATCAAGGTTCCATAACTGTAAATTCATCATCTATCGATCTATTCTTGCATTAATCATCAAAATTTCATAAAATATATATTTTTTCCAAATTTTCTGCAATAATCATCATAATCTCTTCATAAATCCAAAATTAATTGCACATGGTATATGATCTAATATGTGAGGTTCGTCTAGAATCAAAATTTCATAAACATCCTAACAATAATTAAGGTTTCCATCTCTAATTTCATGAGTTTTCAGAATTTCAAGGATATCATCAAGTCCTTAATCTAATCATGGATAATTTATTTTTTGAATCTTAATGAACTAAATCACTTGCCTTATTTTAGAAGTTCTGATCCTTTGATGACGATCTAAGTGTGACACCCCGCCTAATAAAATATCGGGCGATCGCTCCTATATCAAATTAAAACAGGAGTCTCATATGGATCATTCTTAGCATCACTGTCGAAAATCCATTTAATTACTAATAACCTATTAGGCCGGTGTCAAAATTTTACTTTACTACTCTTTTTAACAACTACTATATAAAACATCCACACATTTTTGCGTAAATGAAACTGAAATTAAATAAAATAACCGAACACTCGGTCAAAATATACAACCATATCGAATGGTGTACTCAAAGAATAAACAAATGTTGTTGGGTTATTAACCCGAATGTTTATACAATACCTCCTATCTAGATTACAAGGATATAAGCGTCTATCGAGAACCTGCACGCATCCACAGTTGTTGTAGCTGACGTCTGACTCGAAAGATGTGTCATCCAGGCGTCCCTTTGGCTGGACACGTATATAATATATATATATATAGCAATAAAGGAAAAGTAGATAAATGGGTCAGAGCCCGATTTGTGAAAATATTTAGCAAGTGCATAAATGCTTTATTTTTGAAAATATGTTTTATCTCATATTTAAATTGGTATCGCACTCCCATGAGATACCCCTCACCTCTCTACTAACAGTGCACTCCTAGCGCATCCCTCTAAACCTCCTAGTCAAGCTACCCTGCTAAACTAGTCTATTACCCAACCACTATCAATCCTAGATAGTCCAAGTAATGTACTAAGGGTTAAACTTCTCCCCGGTCTCAATACTAAGCCATGTTCGTGCGTGGGGTGTCTCGCAATGAGAAATCCAAACAAGGACCCCCCCGATACACTACTATTTGGCAAGGTCGATCGTCGAGATCCGCCAGTCCCTCAGTATAGAATATATATATATATATATATATATATATATATATATATATATATATATATATATATATATATATATATATATATATATATATATATATATATATATACGCATATAATAAATCTTAATATAAGAGCAATAAGGATTAAACTTCTCCCGAGTCTAAACACAATGCCATATTCGTGCGTGGGGTGTCTCGCAAAGCGAAATCCAAACAAGAAACCCCCCCCTGATACACTACTATGCGGCAAGGTCGATCGTCGGGATCCATTAGACCATCGGTACTCGATTCATCCATTTATATATACATATTACCATATACATCCGGATCTATCTCCCGGACTCGGGATTGATATACAAAGTATTTATCAATACTATCCATTTTTCTCCAAACTTTCCATTTCCCTTCTTCCATCCAGGAAATGTATAGAAAAGCCAATTCATTATCATAAATTGCTTTAACAAATCATATAACTTTTTAAAAGCCAGTTTTATTATCATAAAAATACTTTTCCGGTTCAAAATATCCCATTTCCCTTTTTATATTCACGAAATGTACCCAAAGCCATTTTCATTATCATGAAAATCTTTGATCATATCACATGCTTCCACTTCCCTTCTTCCATCCGGTAAGTGTTACCGAAGACAAAACATTTATCCCATTTCCCTTCTTCCATCCAGGAAATGTAAATTAAAGCCAATTTATTATCATAAATTTCTTTAACAAATCTAAGACCGCCCCTCCGGGTTTCCCCACTGGATGCGCCCCTAAATGGCTATCATCTTCCAGGGCCTATCAAACAAGACAACCTGGGAACCTACCAACGTCGGGAAGCGACCATATGCCTGCGGGAAGGTCAAGACCACACCCAGAATCTCCTAACCAACGCAGTAACAATAATCGCCCATATGGCCTATAGGACTATATCCACCCTGCATTCATTAGCCAGGGGGCATCACCATACGCACACAACTTCCCTTATGATGGCGATTTAGGGAGGTGTGTAATCATAATTTATTAATTATGAAAATCATTTATCTTTTTCCATTTTGAAAACATTCATATTTTATTTTCAAAATCATTTATCTCAAATTATATATATACTTGAATCACATAGTATACATATACCATATATTCCTCCTCGAATATATATAAATGGCCATAATTGCCAATTACATCTAGCGACGACCACATAATCCCAAAGATTCTCTCAAAGAATCAAAATTATTCATTCATCTACGCATGATACTAAACCCAAAGTATTCCCAAGCATTCATTAAATCCATACCCCAGATCGTACACTAAATTAATCTGAGGTTCCTTATTTCATCCAGCGGTTTATTCACCCTCAATACCATTATCTAGGAGTCCTAATATAAAATCTAGAATCCCCGATAATAATCTCCAAAACCATAGTTTAAATCTCCCTAAACTTTAAAAGGAGAAGATCTCAAAAATCTACCAGTACGGAATCGATTCGACCTGTCGAATCGACTCGCAGGGTACCGAATCGATTCGGCCTGCCCGAATCGATTCGAAATGGTTTTACTTTCAAACTGTCTCTTACCAAATCGATTCGGGTTGTCCGAATCGATTCGGCTTGTCCGAAAATCCCAAATCTACCTAGGTTTTATATATATCCCCAAAACCCCAAACCCAATTCAATCTCCATTTAAATTATAACTCGGATTCATTACAACGAACCCAAAGTTTTCATATCTCCTCAAGTCCTTTAGAGTTCCTAACACTCTTTTTGGGAACACCTAATATTTATCTCAAAATAATCCTAGCGTTAGTTTATGATAACTATTTTGATCTCGGACAGCTTTCCATAGAAAAATCACTATAAATCTAAAAAAATCAGAAAAATACGCGGTTGGGGCTCACGCGACCGCGTCGAAGAGATCTACAACTTTCATTGTTTGACCAAGAGCCGAATCGATTCGCCCTGGCCGAATCGATTCGGTTAAGACGCCGGTCACTATTCATTATCTTCAAAAAATTTCCAAACCTCCATTATTCTCCATTTTTGTTGTTTCTAAGCTCATCCAACAACTCAATAAACATCTAATCTATGTTTTACAACTAACACATCAATTTATTTGGGGTATTAAATTATTTCTCTTAGATTTAAACCCTAAAACCATTAAAGCCCCAACTTATGATTTTAACCCATTTCAATCCATTTCTTTACTCCATTTACATGGATTTAACACTAGAAATCATTAAGAGTTTACATTTCATCAATATGTAAACTCATATCCAAATTTTCCCAAATTTATTTTAGGTTTCTACCAACTATGATATGAAATAAATGCATAATTGAAATAAAGCAAGTAAACACTTGCCAGGAGGCTGAAATACGACGACCTCGAGCCGAATACCGCGGAGTTTGGCCGGAGTTTCCTCCTTTCTCCTCTTTTCTCCTCCTCCTCCTCCTCCTCCTCTCTCTCTCTCTCTCTCTCTCTATCTCTCTCTCTCTCTTCCTTCTTTTCTCTTTTCTTTCCTTTTCTCTTTATCTTCCTCTCACTTGACTTATAAGGGAGAAAAATAAGGGTTTAACCCTTTAAACCCCAAAAATGACTCGTTTACTCAATTACAAGCCCTTTTAACTCCAAAATTCCCCAAAACTCAATTTCGACAATCGGACACTCTTTTTCGACTATCTTGAACATTCCGAGACTCACGACGCACTCGAAATTCCCATCCGAGGTACTTGACCACAAATCACTATTCTAACCCAAAATAACTTTATGCGGGTTTTCTAATTAGAATCTTACCTCTTTTGTCTGTTTACTCCACGATGACATATAATTAAAATACTTCGACCTATTAAATCCCAAAAATAATAATAACATCCATCGAAAATCATTAAATCCTCAAAAATCCCAAAAATCACTATTTCAAGAAAGTCTCCAAATTGCCAATTTATACCCAAATGTGGGATTTAAGTATCTCCAAAAAGACGGGTTGTTACACTACATTGATTCCCCCCCCACCCCCCCTTCAGTCATAATTTTCGACGATAGTGGCGGCTGTTGGTGGTGGCGGCTTGGAAACCCCTTAGACTTCTTCTCTCTTCTCTCTCTTTGCTTAAGGCTTGGTGTGACAATGAATGACCCCAAGGGGTCTTGATTTAGGCTGAATTCAGCAGCCAAAATTCGTGTGTCACTATTCACCAAAGATTAAAATTACCAAAATACCCTCTCGGGTTGCCGGTGTGGCCTAAAAATGCCCCAGGACCCAAACTAAACCCCCAACTAGTTTTTTCTGACTATCTTGACCCTTTCGGACACTCTGGCGCACTCAAAATGGTAATATGGATGATAAAATTATATTTTACTTTTAAGTTCAATTAAATTGATTTTTGACGCGCATGCGCGCGTCTCAACTAAATTTCCCAAATTGTCGTATTTATGACTTTCAACAATTTTAATCATTTCAATAATCATATATTTCTATATTTACCCAATAATATTCATCATCATTATCATAGTCAAATACCAACTCAAATCTTGCTAGTATTTATATCTGGATTAATTTTCAATTAATTACCATTTAATTTAATTAATCCTATTAAAATAAAATCTATAAAATTACGGGGTATTACACATACCTATGATCATCCAAAAATAAAAGGTGAAAGTGGGTGATTTGAAAATTAGATGATTGCATGCAATTTTAACTACTGATCATCATCTCACTTTCTTTCAAGCTGTATTTCTAGATGATTTTTTGTTGTAAATTATCTTCTCATTATAGGGGATCTTGTATGCCAAATTTGGTTGAAAATTACATTTTTTACTATTTTTAAAAATAGGTATGTTGTAGGACATTTATTGGAGTCCCACTACACACACACACACACAAACACACAAACACACACACACACACACACACACACATACACACACACACACACACACACACATATATATATATATATATATATATACACACACACACACTTTTTTGGGAATTGTATTTAGAATTTTTCTCCTAAATTTTGAGGGTTGAGACCTAACGTCAAAACTACCTCTTTGCAAATCACCATTTGCTGGCCAACACATGTCAATCTTCTAGGACCATACACTATATGAGAATCTTGTGGAAATTTAACGACAAAGAGATATTTATACATGTACTAATATATCATTTAACTTTGATATCATTCCAGTTCCTATTTAGATGAAAATCTATCCAATGTGAGAAACATGTGCAATATATATGAGTGCCAACTAGTAATTAATTAAATATATGTGTGTGTGTGTGTGTGTATATAGAGACCCATTTTTTACGTGAACCTTCAAGTGCGTTCGCAACGTACGAATCTTTTTTAAATAATAACATTTTTTTTTTTTTTTTGCGTGGTTTTAAACATTTTAGGGTACTCGTAAAACAACCAACTCAAAATGATTTTATATGCAAGTAGAATGACGACCCCTACTCTACTAAAGGACACTACTAAAACAACAAGGCGCATTAGCCACATTCTTTCTCAATCCATGGTATATCAAAACATCGTGTCGAAATAAACTAGCTGCGTAACCAACCAATACCGACTGCAGCTTTTAAAAAATGTGACAATTTTTAAGAGTTTTTTTTAACATTGATTCATTTTTTCAAACTATAAAAAATCAATTTTAGCTTATTTTTTAACGGTACTGTGAAATGTTTAAAACCCAGACCAAAATAAATAAATGAATAAATTAATTTTTTTGGGTTTATTCCAATTTTCAGAGTTATGTTAGGTTCCCACCCCATATATTTTTAAAATTTTATTATATGTCATAACCATATAAAACCGTCCTGAACCACCTTTAACCACCCTCTTACTTTCAATAGAGAATGACACTTGTCCCAAAGTTTAAATAATGTGAAACCCCCCCATACACACACACACACACACACACACACATATATATATATATATATATATATATATATATATATATATATATATATATATTTATTTATATATGTATGTATGTATGTATGTGTGTGTGTGTGTGTGTTGTAAAATAAAGGGGGCATAGACATAATTTTGAGGGAGTGAATCTTTCGTTTCATTGATATGTCAATAATCATGGGGTACGACCCATATTTATAGTATAAAATAAGGTAATCCAAAAGACCACTTAATAATTGCGTAATACTAGTGGGGTAAAATAAAAGTGGACATCTACTTAATACACATTTTATAACACTCCTCGGATGTGCACTATATCCTCCATTCAGTGATTGTTACCTCATTAAAACTATACTAGGAAAAAGCCCAGTGGAAAAAAACCAAAGTGAAGAAAAAAGAGTACAAATTTTGTGATCACTAAATCGGTATTTTATGCACTTAATGATGCCTTGTTTAATCCTTTAATTGAAAAATCCAATGGAAAAAAATCTAGTTAAAGAAAAAATAGTACAACAGGCATATGTAAAAAATATCATGTTCTTATATTCTCTCCTTATCAAATGCTTCCCTAATTGGATACTTCCCCTAATTATGGTATTTCTCTAGTGATTGAGTCCATGAATATCAATCTCATATAAAACCTTTTGAAATGTTTCTTTGACACTGTGAATAGATTTGAATGACTATTACTTCAATTTCATTTTTCATCATAAGCTCGATTTCCATAAGACTTGGGTGAAGAGGGATGGACATGTCACTTTATTGGATCTATTCGACTTTAATAGAATAACTCTACTTGAGTTCATGTATGTAAAAGAACTAAAATGTATTAGTCATATCTCCATCGATTCAGCCTCTTTGAGTTTGAGTTATACAAGAGCCATTGCCTTCATAAGTAGTACTAAGACCATATGTCATTTGAGGCAAGTCATAAGTTCTTTGATTTTTTATTGTGAGGATCATGAAGATAATCCTCATGTATATTATTAACTTGACATGGATCGTTATATTTAAAAGGTATTACACCAATAATTTCATGGGTATATCACATAATGATGATATTAGTCCCACGCTTTGCAAGTAAAAGATAATAATTTATTTCCAAGATATTAACTGTGATTATAATATTTAGTATCATGCATTGTGTCATGTATGTCAATATACTAATAACATACAACCATGTTACTTGAAAATATTATAATTACATGTGCATATGGTACTTCATGACCAAATTTATATTTCTCATCCTCTTTAAGATGATATAAATAATTTCATATCCAAATACTAGAAACCATGGGTATACTAAAATTGTATGCTTAATATATGATAAAGCACTACATGAATTTTTAATCCATTTGAGTAATGGATTTTAGTTTAACATAAACTATGCTTGATCCGTAGGTCGAGATAATAACTAGTTATACCAAGGTCATTCAGTTTTGAATTCCTTATTTGGATATTTTTCATTTCAATTGAGATCCTCAGGAGTATATCCATTTAAGGATATTTTGTAATGGTACATTTTCATATATGATTGTTTCTAGACCCTTCATTTGGTAAATATTTGCTAAGATGGTTGTACTTATATCCATTTAGATTACCCGATGTTCAATGAACATCTTAGTGCATTTGAGTATGCACTCTTTATCTTTGCTTCAGCTAAAGAAAATCATTATAGGATTTTATATGTATTCTTTGTCTAAGTTCTTTATAAATATACACAATTATAATATTCACGAGTCTCATATAATATGTTTCAAAAAGCTGCTAAGTTAGTCAAATATCTAAAAAAAAATTATTGATCTAACGAGATGGTATGTTCATATATAATTAATTTTGGTTTCTTCTGGAAACCTTGTGGGATAAAAAATGAATTTTTTTAGTGAATTGTAACACTTCACATTCTTATAAACATACATTCATAAACTTAGGGATTAACATCTTTCGGAGTTTCTATAACATGTCCAAATACACCACGTATATTAATAGAGTCAGATTATTTCATTATGGCATTTTCTCATTTTGTCCAATATATTATTTGTCGACATTCATTCGTAGTATGTGAATTTCTAGTATCACCACCATTTAATTTTTGAGTAGCTATAACATATATAATTATATCATCAATGATCATTTTTATTGATTCCACTTTTCTCTTGTATATGTATACAAGATAGGGATCTCATTTAATATTAGGTACCTTTACCAACTTTAAGGGATTTATATTCACTTCAGGGACTTATGTCTTTTCATAAACAATAATAGAAATGGAATATCTTGTTCATATCCTATTGTGAGTTATGTATAACTTCTTCTGGAGCATTATTGGGACACGATTTTATTTAATCTTCACATCTGGGGATATCATGAGAGTAGGCGCATATACTTTTGTGTTAAAAGACAAGTATTTAGGGGTACGTGCTATGGACTGAGGGTCTAACTGATCTCAACGACCGGCAATGTTAGGTAGTAGTGTATCGGGGGGGTTCCTTGTTTGGATTTCGCTTTGCGAGGCATCCCACGCATGAAACTTAGTGCAACTTTGGAAAGTGGGGAGATGTTTGGTCAGTAGTACATGGGTTGGGTACCCCGGGCAGTATATATATATATATATATATATATATATATATATATATATATATATATATATATATATATATATATATATATATATATATATATATATATATATATAGCTGTGTGTGTGTGTGTGTGTGATATTACTACGGGTTCGAAGTTATGTTATGGGTTACGACTATCATAGTCGGGTAACTTTCGTGCGGTAAAGCACGGGGATAGGGTGTACGGGCACCCGGGTTAATTAAGGCAAATTTTGTGCGGTTAAGCATGGGTATAGGGTGTATGGGCGCCCTGGTTAATTTAAATACATACTTGTGTAACTTATGGTTAGAAGCGGATGGGATATATATAGCGGGCTTAGAGGAACATGACTAGAGAGTGATATGCGAAGCTTGGAACATTACGCCCATCTTAATTTCGAAGACGAAATTCCTTTATAAGGGGGGGGTATGTAACACCCCGTAATTTTGAGGATTGAATATTTAATTATTTTTGGGAGTTATAAAAGTATTTAAATTGGAGAAACTTAAATTTATGATTTGGAGAATTTATTTGAGTTGGAAGAATTATTTATAATTGGCAACTTTAAGTTTAATTGTCCGAATTAATGTGTGTCGCATTTTGAGGTCGAAATTTGGAAATGACAAAAAGTATTTTGGATGACAATTCGGAGTGCGCGGTTGAGTCCGAATGGGTTGAGATAGTCAGAAAAGAGTGTCTGGGGGTAGTAGTTGGGTCTCGGGGTATTTTGGGCATAATCGGGCCCACATGGGGTGATTTAAACCATGTTAATTAGGCCCACATGGACAAAAACGGGATTAAGTGTTTTTAACCTAATTGAGGGACTAAGAACGGTAGATAGAAAATTATAAACCTAGGGTTTGGGAGAGGATTTGAGGAAGGTAATCAAGAAGTCAGTTGGGGGTCTTTTGGAGCCAAATTAAGGGACTAATTTGGGGTGGTCTTCATCAACCATTCTCTACACCAACGGAATCAGACCCTACGAACAGTTACAGGTAAGTGGTTAACTTGGTGTAATGATAGATTTATGATATCCAATTCATATTTTAGTGATGTGCAAACTAAAATTCGTTTTTGGGTATAAATGGGTGAAAATGGGGTTTTTGTTAATGGAACCATTGAATGAGATTCAAAGTAAAAATTAGTTGTGTTATATATTTCTGAGTATGATTATCTGATTTGAATGAGAAACCAGGAATATAAAATGGTGGAATTTGAACCTGAAATTGGGATTATACCTTAGGGATTTGTGTTCTTGAGTGGGTAAAAATTTGTAGTGTTAATGATGTTAAAAGGTTTAGATGATGTTTATAGTTCATAAGATATGTAATAAGATGATTAACATGCTGGTTTGAGGTTGGATTTTGAGGAAAGAAACCTTAATTTTTCGTTAATGGCTGAAAAGTGAGCTGGAGAAGACGAAGTCTGGAACGATCGATCGATTGATCGAGGGGGTTCGATCGATCGATGATACAGGAATTTTGGCAGTTCGACCAGTTTTGGATATAAAGAGAAATTCATTTAAGATTTAATCCCTTACTTCTATTTAGTGATAAATTCATATGTGGCATATATTCCTTAACAATTATAGGGTGATATAATTGGGTTTAGGAGGGTTAAAATCGTATGTCGTGAGATGAACGAATTTGGGGAAATATTTCATAAGTATTGATATTGGGCCGAGGAATAATATTCGGGTATTGTAGTTGGGTGACACTACATTAGTAAAGGAATTGAGGTGAAATAAATTAGTCATGGGGAAAAATATAGACTAAAAAAATATTAATTTACGGGCCAAGTGAGCGAATCCGGGTATAATGGTGGGGTGACACCAAGTATTAAATTAATTAATGAGTAATTAATTAAATTAGAGTCGGACTGTAGACTCAGGAACGTATTAAATTAATTAAGGTGTAATTAATTAAATTAGAGTCGGACTGTAGACTCGAGAACGTATTAAATTAATTAATGTGTAATTAATTAGATTAGAGTCGGGCTGTAGGCTCGGGAAGGTAATAAATTAATTAATGCGTAAATTAATTAAATGAGAGTTGAACCACATACTCGGATTGGTATTAGTTAATTAATGTGTGAATTAATTAAATGAGAGTCAGACCATAGACTCGACTGAGTGTTAATTAATTATTGTGTAAATCAATTAAATGAGAGTCGGGCCATAAACCCTACTGAGTATTAATGAATTATTGTGTAAATTAATTAAATGAGAGTCGGATCATAGACTCGGGGAAAATATTATGTTAATTGAGGTGTGAATTAAATATATTAGAGTCGGACCATAGACTCAGGAAGATGATAAATTATTAAGTGAGAAAATTGATTAAGTTGAGTCAGGCCAGAGACTCAGGAAACTACAGGCTAGTGTTATGGGTTTTGAGTACAGGGTAAAGCCGAGGTTATATTATATATATACGGTGTAGTGATAGTATATATATGTATGTGTGTAATTATTGGGTGTGATATTAAATATCAGTGATTAGATATTTATTTAATTTATATACTCTAGTACTATCAAGGGAGGTTGCGCAGTGTGGGTGAATCCCCTAGCTTAAGGAGTAGGGTGAGTATATCCCCAGGTCATAGCATCCGGTATATGGGTGAGGGGATTATCTCATTTTCAGGGAAGTAATATGACCGCCTCCACTTCTTTTATGTTTTGGGCCAAGTTGGTGAGCGATCACAACTTGGGTAACTATGTTATGTGAGCACACCTAGTGAGATAGCACTTTAGAGGGAATCAACCGGCGAGGGTATACTCGGAGGGATGGATATACATACGTTATATGTGTGGATGTTTTAGTAAAGGTACGTATACAATGGTATTCAATATTATATGCGGGTAATAATACAGTGTGTGATGTATTTACTTTATATAACTTATGACACAGTTATATGCTATTAATTAAGAAGGAATTAATTAAGTTAATTGGTGAGACAACTTATAATTCATGAATAATTATACTCGGGTTAGAGTAGTATGGCAAGGGAAGGTTATACCAGGACTAGTTGGACGGGGTAGTACAACTAGGTGGGGTTAAGGTAACCGTTAGGTGTGCACAATAATGGAGGGGTGAGAATGTCATCAAGAGAGTGCGACACTAACTTAAATATGAAGCGCATTAATGCATTTTAAATTACTACAGTTAAGTCACTTGCTAAATATTTTCAAAATGTTTTGGGTTCTAACCCTTGCTATAAAACTATTTTCAAAACCTTTTAGGTGTCCAACCACAGGGACGCCAGGATTGATATTCTATTCCAGGGACACGGAGCTGCGGCATATGTGGATGCTAGCAGGAGTTTGAATTAGACGCATCGTTCATTCATTCCTAGAGTATGAATCATTTATTTGTTTCAGTTTACTTAGGCCATGTCCCCCAGACTTTTCAGTACAGTTTTTCGATTTATTTTATTCAGGTGTTGGATGTGTGTATTGGACTATTTACTTTGGTGGCCGATGGTTATTCGACATGTCATTTTATTTTTGGTCAGTTGATTTAATTCAATTGCATGAATGGTTTATATTTAATTCCGCGTGTACTAGTTTGTTTAATCAAAAAGTTAAAATTTTGCACCAGCTTTTGGAATACTAGGTGGTTAGTAAGTTTTAAAAAGTTTCGACAGTGATGCTAAGGATGAAGCAACTGGGATTCCTGTTTTAATTTGGTATAGGACTGATCACCCGGTATTTTATTAGGCGGGGTGTCACAAAAACCCAAAACAACTACCAAACTACCATGCAAGGGGAATGAAACCCTTGCACTGGACCAATATAACTCGTAGGAACCGAGCGCGTAGTCACGGGATTCCCGATTTGAGAATAGGACTAAGGTTTGTAAATAAGAGGACGTAGGCTTGAAAATGTGCCCGAAGGGGTCAAACCCAAAATAACCACGAAACGTTCCTACAAGGGGCACGAACATCTTGGATACACATAGGACTACCAATTTGATAATAGGAGTAAAATTTACAAATAAACAGACTTAACCTTGAAAACATATCCTTAGGTGAAAAACCCAAAACTGCCCCCAAGTGTCCCCATAAGGGGCATGAAAACGTCGTACGAGACTAATGTAACTCATAGGAAGTGACCACGTAGTCACGGGACTCATAGTTTCAAAATAAGACTGAAATGTGCAAATCGGAAGACTTAAACTTGAAAAATGTGACCTTTGGGAGAAAATCCCAAAACAACCCCCAAATGGCCCCGAAAGAGGCACAAACACCTTGCTCAGGACCAACGTAACACATAGGAACCGAATGTGTAGTCCCGAGACTTCCAGTTTGAAAATATAACTAAAATGTGTAAATAAGCATACTTAGGCTTGGAAATGTTCCCTTAAGGGAATATCCAAAACAACTCCAAAATGATTTTGCAAGAGGCACGAACACCTCACGCGGGACCAATGTAATCTGGAGGAACTAACTGCATATTTTTGGGACTCCCGTTTTGAGAATAGGACTAATGTTACAAATAAGCAGACTTAGGCTTTAAACCGTGTCCCCGAAGGGAAAACTGAAAATAACCCCTAAACGACCCAATAAGGGACACTAACACTTCTCATGGGACCAATGTAATTCGTAGGAATAAACTGCATAGTCACTGGACTCCTGGTTTGTAAATATGACTAAAATTTACAAATAATCACACTTGGGCTTTAAAAGTGACCCTAGAGGGAAAACCCCAAATATTCCCCAAATAGCCTCGCAAGGGGTAAGAACACCTCGCACATGACAAATTAACTCGTAGGAACCAATTGTGTAGACATGAAACTCCCGAAAGAGGAACGAACAACTCACACAAGTTTTTTTCGGGGTTTTCTAAAATAATTTTTTTCATGTGGATATATTGGCTAAAGCTGTGACTACTTTTTAAAAAAAAAATAAGCTCGATAACAACCAGAAGTCGTGACCATTTTTTTAAATAATAGGGGTTATGGACTTGGGCTGCGACCATTCTATGACCCTCTGCCCACCACTAGTAATGGACCTAGATCGTGACCCCATATCCTCTACTAGTTATGACTTAGGTCCGTGACCCACTAGTTACGGTCCAAGCCCGTGACCATAGTGCCATATACTACCCTATTCTCTAAGTTCTGACTCTTATTTTCAGTCAGGGATGAAGTTTATGACCATCAATTTTGGTCACAGACAAAATCTGTGACAATCCGTCTATTTTAGCATAGTATTTATAAGAAGTTTTGGTTCTACACAAATAGTTGAAGTTGAAGTTCAATATTACTAATTGAAGAACATTAAATTTTGTATTCTTTTGTATTAAAACTTCAGGTTTGATTAAATGGTAAAAATGTTAGAGAATCTTCCAAATAATTGTTGAATATTTTTATATACTCCAACCAATAATAATCCAACTTCTTTATTAAAAAATAAGGGCTTCACTTTTCACATTCTCTACATAATTCCAAGGCTCCAATGTACATTAAATAATTGAAATGTGTAAAGAAGTTAAAATTAAATATAATTAAAAGTAATTTAATACGCAAATGAAGCAAAACACTATGAGATGAAGGTTTAATGGTGAAATCATTAAAATGATAGTTAAATGGACACTTAACAATTAATAGAGTATTTAAAAAGACATTTCATGTAATAAAAAAAATAAAAAGCCAAGAAGTTGAAAATATATGTTTAAATAATTAATTTATTTGGAAACTAATCCTAAAAAATAATATATCTAGAGCTTCAGGTCCAAACTATAAATAATTATTTGATAACTTTCAAAATTCATACCTCGTGAACAATCAGAACTTCAAATTTTGATTTATGGTATATTTTTATTAGAGCTTCAAATTCAAATAATTTAAAATGCCATGAGAACTTCAGGCCTCATATTTTCAAAAGCAATTAGGAAAAATTATATGTTAATTATAAACAATAATTTGTGAACTTTTGGTCACAATAATGATAATGGATATTCATATCATAAATACAATTGGGCGATTCTTGGTCTATACACAGTAATTAGACAATCAAAACTTCAGGTTTGGTTGTGATATATTTCTTTTGACACATTAGGTCCCAATAATTTACGAACTTCGGGTACCAAAATTGGAAAGGAAAAAAAAGTTTATTTTTTATATTTGAATAATGATTGGAGAACTTTAGGTCCCAATTTTAGATAATTTGAATAACTTCATATCATAACATTAAATATTTTGGAAATTTAAAGGTCATGCCCAATTATATCTGAACTTCAAGTTTGATAAGGGGTAAAATTATTTAAAACTTCATGTCCAAAATATAAATAACCATTATGGAACATTTAAAATCCTTAGCGTTATTATACAAATAATAAAAAAGTTATGTTTTATTATAAAATTATTGGAGCTTAGGATCCAAATTATAAATAATTGCTATAGCAATTTAGTATCCCTTACCCTGTTATAGAAATAATCAAAAACTTCGGGCTTAATTGTGACATATTTCATTATTATGTCCAAAAATTCGAACAACATTTGTGAAATTTCAATCCCAATATAAAATGATTTGGGGACTTTTGGTCTCAAATGAAAATATTAAATGGAAACTTAAGGATCCAAATTTGGGAACTTCATGTTCCAAAATGTAGATGGACATTTGAAACGCCAAGTCCCTAAAAATAATAATTGGGAGTTTAAGACCCCTAAATTTCAAATAGTATAGAGATTTGAATGAAAATTAAGAACCTCTGGTCCTAATAAAAAATAGAAAACTTTTCGTTCCATAATTTAAGTAGTAAGTAGGGACTTAAGGTTCCAATTTTAAATTATACAACGCTACTGTTGATACCAAAAATTACCCACTTACGTGGACCAATCAGAAATAGACATGTGTCATCAACTATAGCAATAATCCTAGTTAGCAAGGCATAACCACCGACCAAGGCATGTGTAATACCCCGTATTTTTATAGCTTTTAAATTATGGGATTTATTAAATTTAATTGAGATAAATTAATTTAATTTTACTGGATGAATGTTACTGGTGTGACGAGAGTTAGTAATTATTTACTAGCGTGACGAGAGTTAGTAATTATTGGAAATTTGTTATTTGTTGAATGTTACTGGATGAGTATAGTAATATATGAGATTTATTTTTATAATATTATCACGTGTGAATAAAATGACAATTATGGAAATTTAAGTCGGGACGCGCCTGTGTCGTGTCGGGACTAAATGTTGATTAATAAAAGTGAATATTTTATAGGTTGTTCGTATGGTCATTTGGAGTGCGCCAGCGCGTCCGAAAGGGTTGAGATAGTCAGAAAAGTGTACCCGGGGGTTTAGTTTGGGTCTCGGGGCGTTTTTATGCCTAATTAGTACCCCGGGAGGGCATTTTGGACATTTCACATTTTTGGGTAATTAAACCCACGAAAATTAAAGGGGTTATATCAGATGTCTAGGTTATCATCTAGGGTTAGAAAACTCAAAACTCTAGAACGGCCATTGGAGAAGAGAGGAGAGAGCTCTCAAGGCAATCTAAGGCTCAAAAACCCATCCGTTTGCACCGCCGCCACCGCCAACGTGTAGATCGCGACACGGGGAACGTAATCACACCAAATTCGACACTAAACCAGAACGTCGAAAATCTCAGGCAAGTGTTTATCTTGCTTATTTTCGTTGATGCATCACTCATGTTAGTCTAGGGATGATTAGGGTGAGTTTTACGAAAGAAAACCTAAAATTTGAGATAGGAAATCGCACGTAGTGATGAATTAATTATTATTCTGGAAACCCCTTAACATGTAGATGATTAAATCAAGAAATTACGATGTTTACAAGAAGGAAATTCTGGAAAATTCTTGTTAGAACCATGTTTAAGAGATTTCTAGGGTTCTTGATAATTATAGAAATTTTTGGGTTGTTAATCCATGTTTAGTGATAGAAATCTACATGCTTTACGCTGAAAATATCTGGTATGATGATATAATGTTAGTAGTATAAATTTTGGGACGATTGGGATTGAAAAATATGGATTTGGAGTAGGTTAGAAGATGAAACCCGTAACTGCAAATCTGCAGATTTCGCAGACCTGCTTGATCGATCGATCGAGCCCAGAGCTTCGATCGATCGAAGGTTCGATCGATCGAGCCCCAGAGTTCGATCGATCGACCCCTCCTGGCAGACTCATGTTTTCCCTTCTTAATTTGTTGAAATTCACTTTAATGAGGAATAATTCATGGACACCCTTATAAATATGTTTTGTGAGATAAAGAGGACTAGTAGGGTATATGAATAAGTTTTGGGACCTTTAAGGTTAGACGAGAGTTGTATCCTTGGGAGATTTCATATATAAGAAACGATAAAACTGCGTATTTAAAGTGAGAAGATTACATAAAATAGTTACGAAAGAGAATAGATGAATACCTACTGAATTTTTATAGGTGGGAGGATAAAACCATGAGAGTTATGTGGTAAGTTGGAATAATACCGAATCAAGGTTAGAAACGAACTGTTACATGTGATAACAAATAATGAGATATGAGAAATAATGTCGTAATTATGGGATTTGAGAATATACCCAATATTGATATGGTAATATTAGTATAGTTATATGATTGTGTATGCATATGCTATCTATGTGTGAAAAACATGCTCACGCTACTTGCTATCCCCGAGGTTACCGCACTGGGATGAATCTTATCATGTGTGCCTTATGGGGGATATTGACTCGTGCCCTAGGAGATAGATACCCTTGGTACAGGCTATCGATTTGATAGTTCAGACGGTCCTAAGAGACGCGGGTATGTGCCATCCTCTTAGAGACTTGGAATCTATGCTTCGCCTCAATATTGTTGTGTATGTGTTAATACAATTCGAGAGTGATTCCGAATTTGTATTCCCCTTAATACGAGTGATACGGGGATTGGATAGTAGAGTATGCCCGCACCATAGTTTTTTATGTGGGGTGCTGTTATGATATATATATTATACGAGTAGTTAATATATATATGAAATTCTAAAATCTGGAACTGCCTACTGTGATTTGATATGTAGGACATGGTTGATGACTCAAATTATAAATACTTGTTTTGAGAAAGTATAATATGACACTGGAAAACTTTGTTGATTAATAAAGTTAAAATGAGAACTTTGGTTACAAATTGAAATCTTACGTTTTAAATACTTGTTGTTCAGTTGTATATCCTGCAAATAACCTAAGATAAGTTAAATCATTGGGGAATGATAGTGTGGTATATGACGAGATAGACCATTGGTAAGGTTAGTGCGATAGGTGTGCACATTAGAAGAGAGGTGAGAATTTCTCAAGAGAGTGTCTCACTAATATGTTGTTGCATTAGCCTGTAATCAATTTAAATACTTGCTAAACGAATTTTTAAAATCATATACACTATCGGGCTCTGACCCGTTTCCATTTCTCTTTCTCTCTTGTATATATATATATATATATATATATATATATATGTATATATTACAGGTATCCAGCCACAAGGGCGTCTTGCATAGGGTCCTTTGGCAGGAATGAGCTGCAGTTTAGGTGGGAGTTGCAGGCCTGTTGTTTAGACGACTTCATCCATTTGATTCTACTCCTAGTTTAGTTTTATCCAACAGGGGCATGTGTCGCCCTCTTTCTATTATTTAGTTGGTATTGTCAGAGATTGTAATTTTTACTTTCAGTACCTTTATTTCGGGATTTATTACTGTCAGGATGTTTTCCTTTAGTGTTGTAAATATTGGGATTTATTATTGTTGATTAAATTCGTGTATGTTCAATTCTATTTTTATTCTTAATGTGTGACTCTTAAAAATGTAAATGGTTAAAGGTTTTATAATTGGATTTAATAGAATGGAAATAATGTTTAAAATTGGTTTTGACACTTAGCTTAATTATTTAGGGTGTTTAATTGGAAAAGATTTTTATTAACGACAGTGATGCTGAGAATGAACCAACTGTTCACCTTGATTTTAATTTAATAAAGGAGTGATCGCCCGGTATTTAATTAGGCGGGGTGTCACAGCATGGAATGCCGACCAACAGTAGGGAGGCCAACCAACACTACTAGCAAAACGCCAACAACCAAAAATGTTATGGGCATTATGTATTAATGTAAATGCCTAATTAATAAAGTCATTCTATCCCTTAATATTCCATCTCTTTGTCTCCCCACCGGACTATAAATACGTTGTAATCCCTTTGTCAAGGGCTGGTGATTAAAAGGAAAAAATAAGCCAATAATAAGCATAGTAGACGTATGCTTTTCTCAATAAGCCGAACCACTTTTAAAACCTTTTTGTCTCTTTCTTTTACTTACGAATGTTATATGTGATTAAATAATTAGACATAGTCTAGTTTTTTACATCAACATATTGGCGCCGTCTGTGGGAATGTATTGCTAAACGTTTTCATTCTCGATCATTAATCCAAAAATGACTGACATTCCTGAAACCAGTGCCAGAAACGTTGGCAATCCACCTATTCTGTCTTCTCCTCAAACAAATAATGATTTGACTGGAATCTTGGATAGTTTGGCCAGAGGTTAAGAGGCTATGCAGGATACTATTAGGAAATTGGCCCAAAAACTACAATCTGGATCACCCACCTTGTATATTCACAGGAATAGGAATATGCCACCACCGCCTCCAAGAACTAATAGGAACAACCAATATAGGACTACCAGGGATACATACTACCGTCCAGGAGTAAGTTTTTATCTTAGGACTTTAGAGCCTTATGATGAGCAATCCTTTACTCCTGAAAGATTTAAGTGTTTTAGAAAGACTCAGTAGAGCATCTCCCTTTGATCGTCTGGGACCCAGAGGGAATAGGAATATCCCTAAAGTATTATCGAGGAATACTCAATGACCATTTGATCAACATGAAGGCTCAGCCCAATCTAGATCAGATGCTCGATGATCTATCCATACTGATCAGACCTCACAGGAAGAGAGTTCAGCACAAGCAGATGACCATAATAACCGAGCTACCACTCATAAATCTGATTTTGGTAATAATGCATGGAAGGGATCTATTCAATGATTGGAAGATAGGTTGGGAGAGATGGTAAAAGTGAAGAACCCTTTGCAACGAAGCTTTGTGAAAGGGTTTCCTTTTGTCCAAACTATTATGGATTTTCCTACACCTTCAAAGTTCAAAGCTCCTGTGGTTACTCCTAAGTATGATGGGAAAACAAATCATGTTCTTCATATAGAGCAGTATCAAGCAACAATTAATGTTTATACAATCTCGGATGAGATGAGATACAGAGCATTCTCAGGTATAATCAGAAGTCCTACTCAGATTTGGTACAAGACCCTTCCTCGTGGATAAATTTCTAGTTTCAACCAGCTTGCCGAGCTATTTATTTGCAACTTTTTCTTCGTTGCCAAGTCTGGAAAAGAGTAGTACACTTTCTAAGTGTGAGTCAGTGGGTAGGAGAAAGTACAAGAGACTACATTACTCGTTTCAATAATGAAAAGTTGGAGGTTATTGATTACGAAGAAAAAATAGCTATTACAACCCTCATGAGTCGATTTCTTCCCAATAAGCTTTACTACCCACTTACCAAAGATCCTTCCAAGACTATGACTAAATTAATGGCAAAAGAATCCAACATAATGAACACCAAGGAAGCCATGGCAGCGAAATAAGGCTCGACATGAAGTCTGAAGGTAAAACCGAAAAAAGGAGCATAAAGAACACAAGGAGCAGAAGGATTCAAGGCAAAATAAGCTCAATGATAGGATCAGTAAATACAATAATTACACTCCATTAACGATGGGCATTCACTATGTTTTGGGGGAAATTAAACACAACAATGAGGTACATTGGCTCGAGAAGTTAAGAGCACCTACTGGGAAGAGGGATAAATCTAAATACAATAAATTTCATACGGACCATATGCATACTACAGATCATTGTATTGCTCTACAAAATGAGATAGAAACACTTATTCGACAAGGAAAATTGGACAAGTTTTTTGATCGACAAGACGATAGAGGAGCTCAATGTAGGTCAAAATATCCATGCAAGCCTAGGGAAGATAAGAAAAGAAATCATGAAGATGATCTCGACTTCCCCAAAAAACCCAAGCAACCAGAGCATGAGGTATTTACACTTAATTTTGGTACCTTTGAATGTCAGATGATTACAGTAGAAGATCCTGGAGGTGAAGATCATACTGGTGAGGGAAAATCTTACCTCAATGAGGCTCTAGCTTGTTCTTACATCCAGAGGATCAATCTAGTCGAAGAATATACGCCAAGGAAGGTGAATAAAGAAAAGTTAGTAATTGGGTTTTCCAAAAATGACTTATCAGGAATTCTCTACCCTCATGATGACCCTCTGGTGGCCAAATTCAGATACTAGGACACATATGTTTCCAGGATATAGATTGATAATGAAAGCTCAGTAGATATCATGTTTTATTCCTGTTATAAAAAGCTGGATTTGAAGATCAGTCAGCTAGATCCGTATCACAAGCCTTTGATCGGTTTTTCTGGTGAGAAAGTTTATCGTTTGGTTACAATCAAGCTTGAGGTATTTCTCGACACCTAGATAGCAAGTCGGACTGAGAAAGTTTGTTTCTTTGTAATGGATAAGAACCTGTAGTCAGCCTATAATGTCATCATGGACAGAGTAGGATTAAAGAAGTTTGGAGCAGTTCCTTCAATTGTCCAATAGTGTGTGAAGTTCCCAACCAAATTTGTAGTAGGTTTGGTGAAAGGTGATAAAAAAATAGCCCGAGAATGTTATTACTCCTCTGTCGAGCAAGAGGACCTTAAGGAAGTAAAAAAGAAGACTACCACTTACCAAGTGGACACTACTGAGCCCAATAACGAATTTGAGGTTGAAACCTTAGATCCAAGAGAGAGACAGAGCTGGTGAAAGGCCAAATTATGAAAGCAACGGAGAGTATAATCTCCGACCATGATAAGCCAGAGTGAATTACCTAGGTGGGATCGATGAGTGCATTATTTTGTATATTTTTTACCCAAATTTATACCTTGTTTGTCCCACTATATGTTATTTAATTAGTTCTTAGGTCTATTTTATTAAAAAGAGAAATAAAATGCAAGAATGATTGAATTTGGATTCAAAATGGTAATTTTAAGCCAAAAATGGGCACTTCGATAATTTTATAATATTCTTGTGCTAATTTGAGAAAAAGGTTTCATACTGAATATTTTACAGGTAATGATGGAATTTGGTGCAAATTAATGGTCAACTTCGAAAAAGGCATGAAAAAGATTGTTTTTACTATCGTTCGAAAAAAGCTATTTTTACACTTGTACAATCGTAAAAAATGTCGGGAATTTTTATTCTTCGGTTTGGATGAAAATCGACAAGCGTGCTAAGCAAGAAAAGATAAGAGTTTTCGAGTGGGGGAAATTTGGTCACTTATCCCGACCCAAAGATTAAAGAGGTGGAGAGATAGCTTCCAATACTATTCGGCCAATCAAGAAGAGTTCCACCACAACTCAAATACCTACCACTTGTCCTATAAAGAGGACCCTTCGGCTCATAATTTAGGAGGATGATTTTCAGGGAGTGATTTTTGAGAGATTGTATTCAATTTGAGGGATAAGTTTTTATCATTTTTTTAAAAGGATTGAAGATTGTTGTGAGATAACTATTTGTAAGTTTGATTTATTAATCAAAATCTCCACTTATTATTGCAATTTCTCTTTCATTATGATGTCTTGATTATTCTATTAGGATTAGGATGAAGTTTATCAAAGTTAGCTAATATCGTCACGTTAATTCGATTGCTGCCTATAGCCTACTTGTTTGAATTGTTATTAAATATTCGGTATTCATTTTAAAATGACACGAGAGTGCATTTTAAAATCTTCAAAATTGTTTTGCCAAATCAAGTTTTGAGATTTAAAAATAGTAATTTTTGAAGGATTGTGCTTGCACTTTGATTGTTTTGATGGCCCATGCTTAATTACATTTGCGAATTTTAAAACTTGTATTTTCTAAAAGAATATGGGTTTTAGGTGTTTATTAGAGACAATAAAAATATTTCGAACATAACTTTCATATTTTTCGAATTAAACGCGACGAGAATCGGTTTAATTTGAGTCATAAAAGGGAATGATAATATCAAATTAGTGTGCAATATTAGTTACGTGATAAATGGACCACGAATCCTAATTATTTACAAATCTCTTGTGTTACTCTCATTTATTGTAGTTTCTTTTATTTAGTGTAGTTTATAATTATTCTCCATCCCATTTTATCTAGTTGGACAGTTGCAAATCTTTTAAAAGTTAACATTGACAAATCTTTGTGGGTTCGACCCGTACTCACACTCATTGTTCTATAATAGCCCGTGCACTTGTGATATTTTATAAATTGACAAATACATTTTTGGCGCTGTTACCGGGGATTTGTTTGATTTTTTTAAGAATTGTGACTTTCGTGCCAGTTTTTTTTTTTTACTTTTGCACTAGTTTATCCTATAATACAAAAAAAAAATTGAAAAAAAACTCGAAATTTTTTTTTTTTATTTTTTGAAAATTTCTAGATTCATTTTTTTAGTCAGTATTCCATAAAAAAATCCGAAAAATTGAAAATTCCAAAAAGATTTTTTTTATTGTAGTAATTTCCAGAATAAAAAGAATAAAAAAATTATTTCATAAGTATGTTTGGTCATTTTTGTTTGTGTGTTGAATATACCATTAGTGCGCGTGTCGCGTTAATTTTTTTTTTTTTTTTTTTATGCATCGCACTTTACGTTAAATGTAGTTTCTTTTGTGTTTTTTTTCAAAAGCACATTCGAAAAAAAAGAGCAAAAGTGAAGAAAACAAAAAAGTGTGCAACAGTGATTGAACATGAAGAAAACTTGTGCAATCTTGCCACGAGCACAAGGAACTCTCGGGGATGACTGAAACATAGATGAATTTTTCCCTCGATCGACGTCAACTTAAACTTCGGCACTGCTTAAGTAAGTGACCGTAAAAAGTCCACGCTGGAGGTATGTTTCTGTTTGCTCCTACATGGTTTAATTTCGCACTTAATTTAGCACGTTGCATAAATTGACTTAAGGGAAAAACTCTTAACGAGGCTAGAATTAAAAGCTACTCCAACACGAACTTATCAAATCGATTACGTTTTACCTTGTCTAGGATTAGTGATTTTTAATGAGTCTTCATACCGACCACCTACCTGAAGGAAAAAGCGGGATTTGAGGCGATAACCGTAGTTGGTCGTCTTTTAAATTCTCCTTTGTCAAAGAGTATAGGCTGTCTAATTAGATTTTGAGTCAATTATAATTGCTTTTGCATTCTAAATTATATATATATATATATATATATATATATATATATATATATATATATATATATATATATTATAAAAAATCCATGCATTGTAAATTATAATGGGTAATCCTCATAATGTTATCCCGTCATCTTTCTCATATTCGTCAATTGATCCTGTTGATGTGTTTTTACAAAATACTAAAAATTTAGATGACTACATATTTCAATTTAAGTCAGATGGGTTAGTTGTCATTTTAAAAATTAAAGAAGGTATGGATGAGAATCCAACCCCTATAATTACAATTTGTCCACCAAAGTGTATCAATTAGAAAGAAATAAACAAATGGTATAATGATGCTATTTCTAAAAATAATCCTGAATTAAATGGGGATAATCAATTTTGTGAGGAGGAAAAAATTGACAATCTTGACACATATAATAGTTGTGATGATTTGGATGTTAATTTTTGTCGAGATTTTTGTCCTAATTTAATTGAGAAAAATGCTGATTCTTTTTATATGTGGGAAAATTTATTTGAGGATTCATCATCCGTATTTAGTGATACTTCAAGTATTTATGACGGTCCTCCTATTTTTGATGAAGAAAGTATATCTCCCCGTGATACCCCTTCTTCCCGCGCTTCTCTTAAAGTATCACATTTAGGAGTGGAGTATGCATCCCCAATTTTATGTGACTATTTTTGAAAAAGGGATAGTATATATTTGTATCCTTATTGCAATTTATTACCCCCATGTCAGGTATCGACATATGATTCGTGCGATTCAAATTTGTTTATTATTGATGATATTGGTGAACACCATAATGACGATGGATTCATGGTTTTAATTTTTGTTGTGTGGTCATTCTTTCAAATTTATGATGTTTTGACACTTAGTGCTATACAGTTTATTAATTGGAATGACCCACAACTATTTCGATTATTAATCTATGGTGATGATGGTAATTGTCATGGGTTTGTATATTATTAGTGTATCTTTTTCTTTTTTTATTTCTTCTTTTTAAATTTAGTTAACATAATATCATCATTTTACTTCTTTACTTTATTTTCTTTGTCCATATTTTTATTTGAGCATTCATTGAGGACAATGTAAAATTTAGGCTTGGGAGTAAGGATGATATTTTTGAAAAAAAAAATCAGAAAAATTTCAAAAATTCAAAAGCTTTTTAATATAATTGAGTTTTGAAACGATTTATTAATATAGAATTAATTCATGGATCTCTCACTTATGAATTTTTTTTACACATTAGTCGTATAATATGATCGAAAATGGATATTGAGGTGAAAGTTAATGTGTAACGAATAAATGATTTTAGCCCAGTGAGATATGTGTCATTCATCGTTTTCGAGAGATTCAAATCAGTCCGAGTTAAAACAACTCAAACTTTCCTCCGATGATAAATTCGTTGATGATTTCAAATTCTTTGTTTTGTTCGATTATTGAAAACAAAAGGTAAAAATGTGAATTTTAAGCACTATAAGTCTTAGTAAGTCGTCTTGAGGCACAAATCAATTTAACAAAACTTGAGAAATGATATTAGGCGATCGTTTGAAAGCCTAAAAATTAGGCCTCAACCGGCATTTTTACATTATTCCATTGCAAGCTCATTTGAACCAAAAAGAAAATAAGCCTTTTGTTGAAAACCCATTTTCCTACCCAACTCCAACTGGGAGTTAAAAGCCCATAAAAAGAAGTCATGCCCATTTTTTTAGAATATTAGGATAAAATTATGGTTTGGAAAAGGCCAAAAAGAAAAAAAAGTTTACAAAAGAATGATGTGTGAAAAAAGAAAGAAAGAAAGAAAGAAAGAAAAAGATGAAAAAAATGTGAGTTGAAAAGAAAAAAGGGAAGGAGAAAAGTAAAATGGAGGTTAAAATAAAAAGTGCCTAAAAGTTAAAATACTAAAAAAACCTCTATATTCTCAGAAATTTTGAACTCCAAAAGCCATTCTTTCTATCTACAATCCGAGCCTACAATACAACCGAAGAAAGTCCTAATCGATCTCAAGTGAAGTTACTTATAGTTTGGAGAGAAGATGAATAGGATTTATTGTGCGATTCAACATTTTTAATAAATAATCGATTTTTCATTAATGAGGTCATATTCATTCAATATAAAATGGTTCGTTTTTCATCAAGTATATGTGAAATTTGTTCATTTAAATTTACTCATTTATTCGCATATACCGAGAGAAAATAACCCATTTTCGAGTGTTCGATTTTGAGTACATTCTTTGAGATTTTGAAATCAAAATGAACTTTCGTTTAAGAAACTGTAATACCCCGTATTTTTATGCTATATTTAATTTGGGGATTTATTAAATTTAATGTGATGATTTATTTAATAAAAATCCGGAAATTAATTATGTTATAATTATTAACGTGACTAGAGTTAGTAATTATGGGAAACTTGTTGAATATTACTAATGAGCATAGTAATATATTATATTGGTTATATTGAATGTCATAGGTGAATTAAATGACTATTTCGGAAATTTAAGTCGGGACGTGCCCGTGCCACGTCGGGACTAATTATGTTAATTAAAAAGTGAATATTTTTATAAGTTGTCCGTATGGTCGTTTTGAGTGCGTCAACGCGTCCGGATGGGTCGAGATAGTCAGAAAAGTGTACCCGGGGGTTTAGTTTGGGTCTCGGGATGTTTTTAGGCTTAATTAGTGACCCAGGAGGGCATTTTGGTCATTTTACAAAATAGGGTAATTAAACCCACGAATTTCAGCCATCCTTAGCAGCCATTTAAGTCAGCCTTTTTGGGTTAGAACATTCAGAACCCTAGAACGGCCATTGGAGAAGAGAGGAGAGAACTCTCAAGGTGATTCAAGGCCCAAAACACCACCGATTTCACCGCCGTCACCACCAACGCGTAGATCGCGAGGAGGAGAACGCAACCACACCAATATCAGCGGGAAAGCAGACCTCTGAAATCCCAGGCAAGTGTTTAACTTGCGTATTTTGTTGGTGCAATAATCATATTAGTGTAGGAATGATTAGGAGTATAATCAATGGAAGAAAACCCCAATTTTTGATAGGGATTTGCATGTAGAAATCGTTATAACCATATTCTGGAAATAATATGCGAAGTAGATGATTAACCCACGAATTTGTGATGTTATGTTAGAAGGAAATTCTGGAGAAAACTGATTAGAACAAAAGTTAAGAAAACTTTAGGGTTCTTGATTATTAGATGAGATTTTAGGTTGTTTAACCATGTTTAATGATGTATACACGCATGCTGAACGTTAAAGATATCTGGAATTATGTTAGTATGTTAACAGTAAACTTTTTGGGCCGATTAGTGTTGGAAAATATGAGTTTTGATGAAGAACTTTAATCAATCCCGTCACTGCAGTTTCTGCAGAATTTTTGCCCAGACCTGCTTGATCGATCGATCGAGCCTAGAGCTTCGATCGATCGAAGGTTCGATCGATCGATCCCAAACTTCGATCGATCGACCCCTCCTGGCAGACTCTTATTTTCTCTTGTTTATTTACTTAAATTAATTTATCGTGAAATAACCTTTGGGCATTCTAAATAAAAGGATTTGGGAAATATTGAGGACCAGTAGGGTATATGGATAAATGTTAGAACCTTTAATCTTCAACAAGTATGGTAATTATGGGATATTTACTTTAGGTTGATAGATTTATAACTTAAGGGTGAGGTACGTAAGATAGTTACGTTGGAATCAAATAAAGTCCCTTACTGAATTTCAGATTTGTGAGGATATAAACCATGAGTATTAAGTAATGAGTGAGAAAACCCTTCGAATTAAGGTTAGAGACGAAACCTTATACCTAATCATAATAATGGGAAATTAAGGATAAATGTTGTGCCTATGGGTTACGAGAGGAACCTATATTAATATGATGAAATGAGTATATTTATATGATTGTGTGTACATATATTATATTCATGTGAAAAACGTACCCGCGCTACTTGCTATCCCTGAGGTTACCGCGCTGGGACGATCTTATCATGTGTTGCTTTATAGGGGATATTGATTTGTACCCTAGAAGATAGAGATCCTAGGTACGGGCTATCAGATTGATAGTCGGACGGTCCTAAGAGACGTGTGGGTATGTACTGACCTCTTGGACTTGGAATCTATGCTTCGCCTCAACGTTGTTTTGTATATGTTAATACAGTTCGAGAGTGATTCCGAATTTGTATTTCCCTTTGTGTGAGCGATACGGGGATTGGATAGCAGAGTGTGACCGCACCATAGTTTAGTTGGGTGTTGTTATATATATATATATTATACGAGTAGTTAATATATATATGAGGTTATAAACTTTAAACTGCCTACTGTGATTTGATAAGTAGAACATAGTTGTTGACTTAAATTATTAAATACTTGTTTTATGAAAGTATGAGAGACACTAGGAAACTTTATAATTTAATGAAGCTAAAACGAGAGGAGTGCTACATATTGAAAGTAACCTTTTTAAAACATTGTCATCATTCGGTTTTGAAAACATAGGAGTAAGTTAAGATAAACTAAATTATTTGGGAAGGTTAGTACGATAGGCGTGCACATTAGAAGAGAGGTGAGAATTCCTCAAGAGAGTGTCGAACTAATATGATTTGCATTGGCCTGTATCAATTTAAATAATTGCTTAACGTATTTTAAATTCAAACACACTTTCGGGCCCTGACCCGTTTCTTTCTCTCTCTCTCTCTCTCTTGTGTATATATATGTATATTTTCAGGTGCCCAGCCACAGGGGCATCTTGCTTAGGATCCTTTGAGAAGAACGAGCTGCAGCTTAGGTGGGAGTTGCAGGTCACTTGAGTAGACGGCTTCTGTTATTGACTCCACTCTTACTACTCTCATTTATTGGGCACGTGTCGCCCTTTTCATCATTTCATTTATTGTTGGGATTTTTATATTTCAGTTATTCCAGTATTGTTTTACGGGATTTATTCAGGATGGTTTATGATTTTTTAGTTTTATTATGTTGACATTCGATTGACGAATGTATGGTTTTATTTTAGTTCATCGTGGTGTGATTCTATATCGTAGAAATGTTGTTTTGTGTATATAAATCTTTTCTTTAATTAAAATTTGGAAGTTTGTATGAAAAATGTTTTTGACACTTAGCTTAATTATTTAGGGTGTTAAATTGGAAAATTTTTATCGACAGTGATGCTGAGAATGAACCAACTGTTTACCTTGATTTAATTTAATAAAGGAGTGATCGCCCGGTATTTAATTAGGCGGGGTGTCACAGAAACGTAACGATCAAATCTTTTGAAATGGACGGTTATATTGGCTATTCACAGACACACGATAAGTTGAGATTGAAAAATGAAGTTATGCTATATTTACAAAGTTTACATTCAAACTTGGTTATATTACTTTTGAACCTTTTGTATTGAGTCGAGATTTTAAATTTTGTGGGCATATTCACTGCAAATACTCACGAGACAAAACTCGTTCACTAGGGTAACCTAGGGGTTTAACGGCTTGTTGCACATGCTAAGTGCAATCGTGATTCCTACGAAAGTGAGTTAGATTTTAAAATTTTAGTTTTGCTCGAGGACAAGCAAAGTTTAGGTTCATGGGTATTTGAGGAGTGCAATATTTTGTATATTTTATACCCAAATTTATACCTTGTTACTCCCACAATATGTTATTTAATTAGTTCTTAGGACTATTTTATTAAAAAGAGAAAAAAAATGCAAGAATGATTGAATTTGGATTCAAAATGGCAATTTTAAGCCAAAAATGGGCACTTCGACAATTTTATAATATTCTTGTGCTAATTTGTGAAAAAAGTTGCCTAGTGAAAATTTTACAGGTAATGATGGAATTTGGTGGAAATTAATGGTCAACTTCCAAAAATGCACGAAAAAGATGATTTTTACGATGGTTCAAAAAAAGTTATTCCTAAAAAACGTCGGGAATTTTTATTCTCCGATTTGGATGAAACTCGGCAAGCGTGCTAAGCAAGAAAAGATAAAAGTTTTCGAGTGGGGGGGGGGGAGAATTTGATCACTTTGCCGACCCAAAGATTAAAGATGTGGAGAGATAGCTTCCAACACTATTCGCCCAATGAGGAAGAGTCCCACCACAACTCAAATACCAACCACTTATTCTATAAAAGGACCCTTCGGCTCATAATTTAGGAGGACGATTTTTTAGAAGAGTGCGCTCGCGTTCAAATAAGGAAGTTATTTAATTAAACACAGTTTTTACCACTAAAGTCCTAAACATGTATCTATACGTGATTAAATACGATGATGAAACATGCAAGAACACATATGAGGAAAAATCCCCCAAAGGGGCAAAACCTTTTATTTTCACAATAATTTTGTAAGAAAACGGCTTACAACGGATTACAATGAAAATATATGACACAGAAATACCCTCGGGTGTCGGTTCTGATGTTGAAGGATGGAACTATCCCTTTCCAGTAGGGCAGCAATGAAGAAGAGAGCGGCTTTCTCACAAATTACTCCAGATGAGTAAATGATCTTCTTGAAGATTTAAAGATTCACACACATATATGGGAACGGTTTTGTGAATCAAAAAGGTTTAGAAAACCATAAAAGGTGAAGCTTTATTCTGGGCTGTTTTTCGCAGAATTTGAGATTGCAGAAAGACTTGAAAAACGTGTAGAAGGAGATCAGATATTTATACAAAAATCGAGGAGGCGGCTCGTTCGAACGAGATAGCCATGTCGCTCGAACGAAGGACAGAAGTCGTTCGAATGATATCGCGCGACATGCCTATCTTGCGTGAATGACTTTCAAAGTTGTTTGAGCGAGCTCGTCGATCGAGGCCATTCGCTTCTACACTTAGAAAAATTATGCTTTTGATAAAAAATTAATCCGGACTTTAAAAATAATTTTCAAAAACAATTCCCAAATATTTATGCAAATATTTAAAACTCCAATAAAACTTTTTACTGATAGAGCGTAGTGGAGTAGTGGGAATGAGCTGAGCAGCACGTTGCATGTAGCATGATGCACGTGAAGAAAGTGGATGCATTGAATTCGGATACAGGTCGTCGAGGATGATCGTGTTGACATGCCGAATGTATCGGTATCAGACATATGAACTGTGATCTAGGAGAAAATAAAAAATTCCTAGAATCTACCCAGGACATATATAAAATTATGTCCTTACAAATCTCCCCCTATGTCTATGCCGGTACATACATAAAAAATCCGAATTATGCAATCAAATGACATACAAGATAATATCCCCATTAAACCCTCAAACTGAGAATTCTAAATGACATGTCTTCCAAATCTTCAGCTCTCTAAATCTTCCAAAGCTTTTCTCATCAGGGTGTGTAATCGAATAATGAGCAATGTTGTACCTACACACATGAGATAAAGCAAATACCCGTGACAAGCAACAAATTGAAAATATAATGATATGCAAAAATTGATGATCAATTAAGCTTAAGCAAATTCATAAATCAACCAAACACCAAAATAATTCTCCCCCATAATTCTTCTCCCCCTTTTTATGATGTTCCCAAATAGACAGATACGAGAAGCAGAAAAGAATGCACATGGAGAATGACACGCGGGAGTAAACTGCTATTTTTGTATTTTTCAAAATTTTTCACACATAGTATACAACAAAGAATCACACCATGAAAGATCACAAAAACAACCAAGCCAATGATAGTGAAAATGAAGGGGTGTGATCAAATTCGATAGGAAAATCAATGCATACAAACATGACATACGTGCACGATGAATATCGGATACTCTTAACGAATGAACTCAAGTTCTTCCTTTGGTGTAAAAAGGTGGTAATATGAGACATTGACTCAATCAAATCAACAAATCAAAGCTCACAGTTATTTCCACACCAATATCATCCAAAACTATTTCATGCTTTTTCAGGACTTGCAAGGAAGTGCAAACCCGTTTATATACTCCAACCAAACTCCCTTAGATTTTTATTTTGAATAGAGGCTTTCTAAATTCTCAAACTTTGAAGAATTGATGGTGAAACCTAATGGCCCATATTTGGCATGAATTGCTTTTTATTGCCTTTACATTTTTTTGGGCTCTTTTAACCTCTTTGGACCTCGGATAATAAAATTCCTCCATTTTTTAGGTCCTTTGAACAATGGCTTTTGCGCAAAGAATAGATAAATACCTTTCGCAGTCCCTCCCCATTCTTAAACAAACACTTAGTCTCACAAAAATGGTTTTTACATGCATTCCAATCTTGTCAAGTTTTATCGCATATTGTAAGTTGTATAGACAGAATTGAGATGGAAACACTCAAGCCAACATGTGATAGACAAGTGCAATAATCAAATAAAGTCGTGCATGTGTGTAATAAAGGAGATAGGAGTCAAACATGTAGAAAAGATATCACGAATCACATCTCAAAGACTCCAAGCAGTGTAAAGCACATATATGAAATGATGTAGCGTCTCAAATCTCTATCAAACAGTCACAGGAATAAATGGAATGAAATTGTGACTTGGCTATCTTAAATGTTCATCCATAAAAGGTGCATAAAAAATACAAAAAAAACTGTTTGGGTTTTCTGAAATTTTTTATATATAAAAACAAAAATATTTTTGGATTTTTCAAAAGAATAAATAAATAGGTGTACAACAAAGCAATAATACATATAAAACAAACTAGCAATAGGAAGCATATGATATGAACATAAAAAACCATCCTATTCTAGATATAGACCAACCCCTCAGTCAACTGTGCAAATCCCCAAAGACTTCCTAAGACTCTCAAATCTAAGGGCATCTAAAGTTTTCATGAAAATATCGGCTAACTGACGGTCTGTGGGAACAAAACTCAGGGATACGACTTTCTCCTCAACTAACTGTCATATAAAGTGCTCACGTCTCCTGATGTTCTTTGTGCGCGAATGCTGGACTGGATTGCGAGATATGTGAATCCCGCTCGTGTTATCACAGGAAATGGGCATGGTGTCCTGTGAAATCCCATAACCTTCCAGTATTTGCTTCATCCACAAGAGTTGCGTGAAACAACTCCCGACGGTAATGTACTCAGCCTCTGTAGTGGACAAACAGATGGAATTTTGCTTCTTGCTCAGCCAGGAGATAAGAGCAGAACCAAAATTGAAGCATCCACCAGAAGTGCTCCTATAACCATCGACATCCCCGACCCAATCGGCATCTGAATAGGCGAACAGATGGTCATCGGTATCAAAGGAATACCAAATACCGTATGAGAGAGTCCCACTCACATATTTAATAATACGTTTTAGAGCAAGTAAATGTGACTCTTTCGGGGACGCCTGATATCGCGCACAGACTTCAACACTAAAGGCGATGTCGGGACGACTGGCAGTCAAGTAGAGAAGACTATCTATCATACTCCGATACAAGGTTTTCTATACGTCCTTGCCTGAAGTGTCCTTACTAAGCTTGGTAATGGTACTCATAGGTGTACGTGCTTGCTTAGCGGAATCTAAACCAAATTTCTTCACTAGGTCTCTAGCATACTTGGATTGGGAGATTAACATCCCATCCTCTAGCTGACGAACCTGGAGACTAAGGAAGAAAGTAAGCTCACCAACCATGCTCATCTCAAACTCACTTTTCATCTCCTCTTCAAAGTGATGAGCATGTTGAGAGCACGTGGATCCAAAGACTATGTCGTCCATATAGACCTGGGCAACCAAAATTGCGTCGTTATCTCTCCTGACGAACAACGTCATATCAACTCCCCCTCTCTTAAAGCCACGGTCTAAGAGATAGGAAGTAAGCCTCTCGTACCAAGAACGGGGTGCTTGCTTCAATCCATACAAGGCTTTCCTCAGATAGTAGACGTGCTCCAGGTGTTGAGGGTCTTCAAACCCTTTTGGTTTTTCCATGTAAACCTCCTCCTGTAGAATGCCATTCAGAAAGTCACTCTTGACATCCATCTGATATAACTTGAAGCGCAGATGACATGCGGTGGGGAGTAGTAGATGGACGGACTCAAGCCTCGCAACAGGAGCAAATGTCTGGTCAAAGTCTACACCTTCTATCTATGTGTAGCCTTGCGTGACCAACCTAACCTTGTTTCAGATTATGGTACCATTTTCATCCATTTTATTCTTGAAAATCCATCTGGTACCTATAACATTTATCTCACTAGGTTGGGGGACAAGTTCCTAGACATTATTCTTTTTAAACTGAAGCAACTCATCCTGCATAGCAGATATCCAGTGTTCATCCTTGAGTGCTTCTTTATAATTCTTGGGCTCGACTTTGGACGTGTAGCAAAGATGGTTGACAACGTTCTCTAGCTGAGCACGAGTCTTGAACCCTAGAGTGGGATCACCAATAATGGCAGAAGGGTCATGACTCTTGCGAACCCAAGCGGGTGTGTCCCCTAACACAGGAGTAGGGTCCACATAGTGTGGGTAAGGTACAAGTCAATCACTTCTAGAAATATCCTCAACCTCACACTGAAGTTTGGAGTCAATAAATGCCGAATGATCGTCATCTTGCACGGTGACATTTATTGATTCCATAACCTTAGAGCTCTTCAGGTTAAAAACCCGACATGCTCTACTATTCGATGAATATCCCAACAATATTCCCTCGTCGCTTCGGGAGTCAAACTTTCCTAATTTCTCTCTATCCCGTAGGATGTAGCATTTACTCCCAAAAACACGAAATATGCAAGGTTAGGCTTCTTGCCAGTCCACAACTCATAGGGTGTGTGAAGTGTGTGTGGACGCAGATAAACCCTATTCACCGTGTGGCATGCAGTAGACACTGCCTATGCCCAAAATATCCTAGAGACTTTATGACCTAGAAGCATAGATCTAGCCATTTCCTAGATCGTTCTATTCTTTCTCTCAACAATCCCATTTTGCTGAGGAGTCTTCACAATAGAAAACTCATGTTTGATCCCAAGGCTATCACAATACAGATCTACCTTTGCTTCCTTAAATTCAGTGCCGTTGTCACTACGTATATTGTTAATAGTGACTCAGTGTTGATTTTATAGGACACGGCACTTGGTCGTTAAAAACTCTACAGCATCGGATTTCTCTATTAGAAATCATACAATGGAGTATCTGGAGAAATCATCCACCAGCACGAGGATATAAATCTTACCACCCAGACTCTCGGTACGAGTGGGACCCATAAGATCCATGTGTATAAGCTTAAGAACACAAGAGGTGTTAATGGAATGCAACTTCCTGTGGGGACTACGAATTTGTTTTCCCAATTAACAGGGTCCACAAACCGTCGAAGTTGGCCTTCCAAGAGATGTTAAGCCACGTACTAGGTCCTTTTTAGCTAAGCGAGTTAGATCTCTAATATTTACGTGACCTAGACGTTGGTGCCACGGATCCATAGGAGTGATCGTGGCACTGTTGCAGACAAGTGAGGAAGTAGGCACAGTCCCATAACTAATATCCTCGGTCCTCACCCCTTGCATCAAAAGTTTACCGGCTTGATTGTAGACATTACACGCGTCCTGGTCAAACTTTACTGCAAAGTCAGTGTCTCACAGCGGGCTAATGCTGAGAAGGTTTACTTTTAAACCTTTGACGTACAACGCATTCTCTATCTTAGGAAATCCTGGTAACTCTACAGTACCTCTTCCAACAATGCTAGACTTTCTCCCATCTCCAAAAGTGACTCTACCATCCTTATAATCCTCAAGGTGGGTAAAAAATGAGACATCACCTGTCATGTGTCTGGAGCATCCACTATCAAAATACCACTGTGAGGTATTATGTGCTTTGAGAGCAACATGAACAACAAGGTCTTTCTTAGTCACCCAAGAAGTGGTAACCTTTGTTTACCCTTGTTGTTGTTGGTTTTAGCCGGAATGTGAGAAGCATTTACAGACGGTAATGACATCCGTCGTAATTCCTCCATCAAACTCTGTGATGTGGCGGCTAAAAACTCAACACGCTCTCTCAGAGTAAAAAACTCATCAGTATGACGTGGTGGAGCAGTAGTACGTCGTGTCCGACCCATGCTATAGAAAAACTCTCTGAGGTGGCCTTTTCTTTGGCAATAAGTACAAAAGAACACAGTCAAAGGCGAACGTTGGTTTGCTTTTCTTGGTCGAACTTTCCTTCGAGGATTTTGACGATGGCCATAAGGAGTCGTAGTAAACTCAGGAACTGGTCCAGGTGCAATTTGGGAGGTGGAGGCACCATCATAACCAATTCCCTACCTATCACCAAAACCTAAAGCGGGGCCGAGGAGCATCTTTCCCATTTTCCCAGATCTGTCCTCGATTTGTACCCTGACTTTTCGTGCTTTCTCAAGATCATGAGTCAGCTGGGCAACAAGGGCTTCAAGTTTCTTCCGAGTCTCCACGGAGGAATGGATCTCACTCGTAAGACTGGCCACTTGTTTAATCAAGTCCCCTCTCTCTTTCTCAAAATTACTCTCTCTCTCTCTCTAAACAAACTCTCTTTCTCAACACAGGCAGATTCTCTCTCTCTCTCTCTCAGGGCGGTGCAGGTGGAGGACTCTCTCTCTCTCTCGCTTTTCTTAAATCTTCCTCTAAGCCGATGATCTTAAGAACTAATACTTTGTTACGCTTTTTAGTTTTAAATGACTCGGAATATAACTCAGCGTAGGCACGTTGAATATCACTCTCGCCCTCACTTGTGTCATCCTCCCCCTCACACACAACGATCTCACTATCGAGGTGTCCCTGTGATGAAGCATCCTCATCGTCGTGAGAAGAGCTAGAAGTGCTCACATGACTAGCCATGAATGCGGTGAAGTTACACTCATGCGGTGACTCGACTCCAGAATCCACCGACTCGACCTCACTGTCATCATTAAGGGTAGCATTAAGGACAGCTTTCTCTTTCTCTCTGTTCAGACGTGTGGCACACTCAAAGGCTCTATGACCCCTACCGTCGCACTCAAAGCATCTCTCACTTTCTTTCTTAGGAGGATCTTTAAAATCTTTTTCATTTTTCTTTTCAAACTTATTTTTTTGAAATTTCTTTTTATCTTTAAAATTACCATTTTTCTTAAATTTGAGAATCCTTTTGAATTTTTTTTGCAAAAAGGGCCAAATCATCTAAGTCAAAATCACAATCAGAATTTGACGTGTCAGTCTCTCTCTTTCTAGATGACTCTACCCTCTTTTTAGCTAACCCCTCACTCTTTCTCTCTTGGGCATTACATGAAATTCCCTTATCTTTAGACCTAGCAGTTTTAGGGAACATATCAATTTCATATGTTTGCAAGTCTCCTACAAGTTCTTCCAATTTTAGCGTATTTAAATTACCCATAGAATTTAGCACAGTGACTTTAGGGATAAAAAGCTTAGGCAAAGAACGAAGAATATTTTTAACAACTCTAGCATTAGGAATATGTTCACCAAGATTAAAGCTAGTATTAACAATGTCAGAAAGCCTAGCATAAAAATCATCAAAATATCCAGTGTCATGCATGGTGATAGTTTCAAATTGAGTTGTCAAATTTTGCAATTTAGACTCTTTCACATCATTAGTTCCTTCATGGGTGAGTTGTAAAACATCCCATGCCTCTTTTGACGTGGTGCACGTCATTATGCGTTTGAACTCATCAGGTGTGACAGACCTAGAAATAGCACTTAGACCCTTAGAATTGAATGATGACCATTTAAATTCGTCTTCAGTCCAAGAAGTGACAGGTTTTAAATTGATCACATTATCAACAGTGAAGGAGGGAGGTGTCCACCCTCTTTCAACCAAAATCCATACATGTTCATCAATGGCTTTTAATGCAGATCTCATGCGGGCTTTCCAATATGCATAGTTTGTCCCGTCAAAAACTGGAATTTTATTATATAACTTCTCCATAATGAACACACTTGTTTTCAAAAATCAATTTTTCAGAAAATTCATATCTAAGAAAAATTTTGCGGAAAATTACACGGTAAAATTGTGTAACTAGCTCTGATACCAATTTGAGAAGAGTGCGCTCGCATTCAAATAAGGAAGTTATTTAATTAAACACAGTTTTTACCACTAAAGTCCTAAACATGCATCTATATGTGATTAAATACGATGATGAAACATGCAAGAACACATATATGAGGAAAAATCCCCCAAAGGGGCAAAACCTTTTATTTTCACAATAATTTTGTAAGAAAATGGCTTACAAAGGATTACAATGAAAATACATGACACAAAAATACCCTCGGGTGTCGGTTCTGATGTCGGCGGCTGGAACTATCCCTTTCCAGTAGGGCAGCCATGAAGAAGAGAGCGGCTCCCTCACAAATTACTCCAGATGAGTAAATGATCTTCTTGAAGATTTAAAGATTCACACACATATATGGGAACGGTTTTGTGAATCAAAAAGGTTTAGAAAACCTTAAAAGGTGAAGTCTTATTCTGGGCTATTTTTCGCAGAATTTGAGATTGCAGAAAGACTTGAAAAACGTGTAGAAGGAGATCAGATATTTATACAAAAATCGAGGCGGCGGCTCATTCGAACGAGATAGCCATGTCGCTCGAACGAAGGACATGAGTTGTTCGAACGATATCGCGCGACATGCCTATCTCGCACGAACGACTTTCAAAGTCATTTGAGCGAGCTCGTCGATCGAGGCCATTCGCTTCTACACTTAGAAAAATTCTTCTTTTGATAAAAAATTAATCCAGACTTCAAAAATAATTTTCAAAAACAATTCCCAAATATTTATGCAAATATTTAAAGCTCCAATAAAACTTGTTACTGATAGAGCGTAGTGGAGTAGTGGGAATGAGCTGAGCAGCACGTTGCAGGTAGCATGATGCACGTGAAGAAAGTGGATGCATTGAATTCGGATACAGGCCATCGAGGATGATCGTGTTGACGTGCCGAATGTAGCGGTATCAGACATATGAACTGTGATCTAGGAGAAAACAAAAAATTCCTAGAATCTACCCCGGACATTTATAAAATTATGTCCTTACAATTTTCAAGGAGTGATTTTTGAGAGATTGTATTCAATTTGAGGATCATTTTTTAGAGGATTGAAGATTGTTGTGAGAGAACTATTTGTAAGTTTGATTTAACAATGAAAATCTCCACTTATTTTTGCAATTTCTCTTTCACTATGATAGCTTGATTATTCTCTTAGGATTAGAATTAAGTTTATCATGGTTAGCTAATATCGTCACGTTAATTTGATTGTTATACCCTAATTATTTTAATTGTTATTAAAGATTCGGTATTCATTTTAAAATGACACGAAAGTGTGTTTTAAAACCTTCAAAATTATTTTGTCAAATCAAGTTTTGAGATTTAAAAATAGTAATTTTTGATGGATTATGTTTGCGCTTTGATTTTTTTGATCGTCCACGCTTAAATACATTTGCGAATTTCAAAACTTGTATTTTCTAAGAGAATATGGATTTTAGCCATCTAGTAGAGACATTAAAAATATTTTGAACATAACTTTCATATTTTCGGAATTAAACGCGATGAGAGTCGATTTAATTTGAGTTATATATGGGAATGACAATATCAAATTGGTGTGCAATATTAGTTACGTGATAAATGGACCCCGAATCCTAATTATTTCCTAATTATTTATAAATCTCTTGTGTTACTCTCATTTATCATAGTTGTGTAACACCCCATGATTTTTAAGACTGAGAAATTTAATTTTTGGGAAAATAAAATTTAATTAAATTGGAGAATTTTAAAATCTGGGAATTGAGGCCCAAAAATAGAAAATATTTCAAAGTATTCCGGATGATGATTTTGAGGGTACCATCGATCCCAGAACGGTCGAGATAGTCAAAATGACTGTCACTGGGTTTTATTTCGGCTCCGGAATATTTTTAAGTTAGTTTGACTCGAATTGGAGTAAACGAGTCATTTAAAGTGTGTATTAACATTTAAAATTGGGACTTATGTTTTATAGGATTAAGAGGCTTACGGATGAAGCCTTCTCATTAGAGAAAGAGAGAAATAGAAAATAAAAGAGAAAGAAGAGAGAAAGAAGAAGGAAGGAAGAGAGAGAGAGAGAGAGAGAGAGAGAGAGAGAGAGAGAGAGAGAGAGGAGAGAAAACTTGGAGATTTCTGGCCCAAACGCGATATCGAGGATGATCCAACCTCTAAAAATCTGAGGCAAGTGTTTAATCTTGCTAAATAAGTCATTTGTGTATTTGATTTCATAATTTGTGGGTTAAAGAAATGGTTTTTGGGTATTAATATCAAAACCTAGATTTTTGGGTTTAATCTTGAAATGAATGTTTAAATATGGGTTTAATGGTGTAGAAATGGTTGGGATCAACTTTGGGTTGATTTATTGGCTTAGAATCATGTTGTGATAAAGATTTGGAGGTTGGAATAGAAATTCTAGGGTTTAAAATTGGTGGGTTTCTATGAAGAAGAAGAACCCTCCAAATTCTGCAGACCCGAATCGATTCGCCCCTTAAGCGAATCGATTCAGCCTAGACAACATTGGCAGGTCTGCATAAACAAATCGATTTGGACCCAAGGCAAATCGATTCGATTTGAGATAGAGTCCCAGGTCCTTTAGACCGAATCGATTCGCAGTTGGAGAGAATCGATTCGCCTTTGAGACCGAATCGATTCGAAAACAGGGTTGTTTTATGGGATTTTTCTAAGATGATCTCTAACCCTTTTTGGTTGGGTTTATTGATTTGGGGCCTTGTCTTATGGTGAAAGATATATGTTTTGGAGTCACACAAGGGGGTTTCTCACACATTTTGATCATGTGGACTTATTGGGAAAATTGGGGAAAAATATATCCAAGTATGTATTTGGAGATGTGTATAGAGATTGTGGGGAAACCTCATTGGGATTGAGAATCATACTTAGAGACAAATCGTAAGTATAAATGTGTTGGGAGGCTAAGAACTCTTAGAGAGAGTTGCGAGTGTATGTTCTGAAATTTCTGGGCCAACATTTATATCTAATCCTTATAAGGATACGATATGATTCAGACACAGTTTGGGGCCCAATGAAAGAGAGTGGTTGCATACCCTTAGTAATGATAAACTTCAAGAAATGAATCTGAGAGATCTTAGACTAGGGGATTAACAAAGGTGATTGAACCGTAGTCAGAATCGAGAGTGATGGGATCATATTTCCAACTGGAGTAGAGTGTGTAAATCTAGTTGGGGTAGATGTTGTTTATCAATGTGTGATTTACAACGGGTATTTTCCCTAAGAAATGGGATTTATTTGATGAAAATAAGATTGAGCTTGAGGCTTATAGACTATTAGTTTGGTGTATACCGATAGTCGAAATTATTACTATATTCTTCAATGTGCTCTCGAATATATATGGTATGTGTAGTGATGGTTTCCTACACAAAATCTTGGGTGATAACCCTAATGTTGAATATATATGTATATATATATATATATATATATGATTTTGGGAGACTATTCATCATAGGAAAAATGATTGAATATGTTTCAAGTGAGGGATTGTATTCACATATCGAGGTAAATTAAATGAGTTTGTGGTGACAGCTTGTATATTGAGGATTATGTATACTTATAGCCGAGTTTATATATCTTATACTTATGAACGAGAATTAGTTCGTATATATATATATATATATATATATATGGATATGTGAATATATGTATATATATCTGTGTGGATATGAATATATGGATATATTTATGTAGTGGATATACATGAGATGGATATTTAAACCTTATGTGATGGTTTAATATTTGATCATATGATGGGATCATATGGATGTGTATATATTGTGCATGTGAACGATATATAGACTTATGTGGTTAAGCATACCCCAGAGGGTGAGCATCCTAGCTTAAGGAGCAGGGTGTGGATATTCCCCAGGTCATAGTCGTCCAGTGGGTTATTATGTGATATATATATATTTGGGATGAGACGTGGTGGGTATGTTTCGTCTCATTGACGGTTAGGAGCTATGACCGCTTCCTGGGATGTCGTGTGTGTGAGTTACCACGAGATGGGTGTCGTTGAGCCCCTCTATGGTGGTCCCCAGTTGCTACGTGAGTCGGGCACTGGGAAGATGATAGCATGGTGCAGTTTTATTGTATATATATATAGCCGGGTGGATTATGTTCATGTCCATTGTACATCAGATATGATATGTACACTTGGTCATGGGTATATATATATATATATATATATATATATATATATATATATATATATATATATATATATATATATATATATATATGGTTAGAATAAAATGCCTATATATATATTTGTATATCCTATAGATGAAAGGATATGGACTTTTTAGGGAGTACATCTTGGATGATTATGATGTACTAGATTGATGAGGGTTGATATATCGCGTTTAAGGAATACCTCGGTTACATCATCCCAAGGATATTATTTGGAGACTTTGAGTTGTTCTTATATGGTAATGTATAGTTAGTAGTATTGTATGTATGGCATAATGGATCTCTAGGATCGACGTTGATAAGGAGTAGTGTAACGGGGTGGTTCCTTGTTTGGATTTCGCTCTACGAGACACCCCACGCACGAAACGCAGTGCAGCGTTGAAATTCGAGAGAAATTTTGTCAATAATAAATTTTGTATGCCTATTATTTATAAATTAAATCATATGTTTCAACCCAAATGCATATAGGTAACTTATTAAGATTTATAATTGGTTAAATTATAAACCGGAATCTATTAAGACTAATATGGCATATGTGTTTGTAAAAATACTTAAGTATGTTTAGAAAGAGTGGATTCTTGGGTTATGATAGGAAGGCAGATCTCGTGGGTATAAGCTACGCCTATGAAAAGTTACGTTGTCCTTATAAATGCGGGTAATTTAACTAAAATTTGAAGACGCGAATAGGTGCGCGCCGTTAGATGAGGGGTGAGTTGGGGTTTCACGAGAGTGTGATTCCACTTTAATTATGAAATAAGTGCACCGATATTTATTATGCACAGTTAACACACTTGCTAAATATTTTTCACACTCGGGCTCTGACCCATTTACTTTTCTCTCCTTCTTGTATATATATAACTATAGGTGTCCTTTCGCATGGATGTCGGATGACCTTCTATCTAGAGTCTTGGGAGCCGTGACATGTGCGGACTGTTGCGGGATGTATCTTGTAGTCACTTCCTACTTCTAAAAATCTAGGTAGGATTCACATTGTACATCGGGTTTATACCCAAGGGATATTTATATACATGTTTATATTTGTTCCATTTCAGTCACTGTATTTGCTGTGACCCGACAGCTTATTCGGGTTTACTTCCTTATGGTATATTTCAGTTGCAGTTATTTTATTTCATTTTATTCTGGCATTTCATTTCTCGTAGTTATTTCCTGAATCTTTCTTTCCTTAATTCGTAGTGTTATAGTGTTGGGTTGTGGTATGTCGCATATTTTATTTAGTTTTAGCATCTCGCTTATATGATATTGGGTCGTTAGTCCTATATTATATAGTACCGACAGTTGATGTTGGGATTGGACCATCTGAAACTCCTTATTTAATGTAGTATAGGGATGGCCACCTATTATTATTTTAAGCGGGGTGTTACAGATGGTATCAGAGCATCAGGTTCTGGAGTCTTTAGGATCTGTGCGAGTTTTCTGCATTCTTCTGTTAACGTTCTTGATATAAAGCCCTACTATTAGGACTCTTGTGTTCACTGCACTTATCTTCTTCTGTGAAGTGTATTCACTTGATCGACGTTCTGATAACAGTTGCTCTCATTTCAGACGTCACATAGATTATGTCGTCTTGGACAGGACCAGATTAGAGAACTCTAGCAGTGGTTCAGGGTAACCTATAGGTGGTTGAGTAAGAAAGGAAAATTACTTGAATGGAGAATCTTGGACTTAATAAGGTAAGTATGAGGAGAGGTGTATAGTGTATTCCTTGGGAGGTTTAGATTGAGAAACCCGTCAACCTTCGTTAGGAAACCTGGTATTGGTGACCCTTACCGATGTGAGGTAGGTGGAGTTGTTCCAATATCAGGATTATCGCCATCTAGGATGAGGGAGAAAGAATTTGGAGACTCATTTTCTTTGCATAGGACTGAGGGAGTTTTCGGTAGTTTCAATCACGTTTTGTCCTTCAATATGGTTAGGAAGGAGTGTGCATGAATGGCGCCTTTTGAGAAAATACTGTCTCGAAAGGAGATAATGGGGAGTTTTGTTGTTGAATTTCGGAAGTATGAATTGTCGAGGTTTGTTGGGTAGTGATTTGAAGGTTAATTGTTTTATGGATAGGGTAGGGCATGTAATTATTGTGCGCCTAAGAGGGGAGACTTATATTGGGGAAAGGCGTTGATGTGATGTAAAGAAGTTTTATATTTGTGAGATTCAAAGTTTAGTAGGTGTATGTTGAGCAGATAATTTAGCTCATAGTTGTGCTAGTTTTGAGAACTAGGTAGTGGTTATAGGTGTTGTATTTGTTGAGGCCTTGTGTTTTAAACATGATGTATTTGTTTGGCGTGTCGAAAGACGCGAGATTTATTTATATTATATATTATTACATAGGCCTTCGGGCAGTATCTAAAATATGAAAATCTTTTATAAAACCTTAACCATGGTTCAACTAATCTCAATCCCCGACATAGCTACACAGTAGTGTATTGGGAGGGTTCCTTGTTTGGATTTTGCTTGCGAGACCTCCCCCGCACGAAGGTGGCTAGCGTCCGAAATTGAGGAGAGATCAACCATTGGGAATTTTCAAACTTTTATATAATTAATATGTTATTATGGATTATATTGATGATAGTATATTACAATTTGAGGCTAATGGAGGCTGATTAAAATTTTTACGAGTGGAAGCTCGGGTACGGGGTGTATGGGCGCCCTGGGTAGTAGTTTGCTTTAAAATTTATTTGGTTCGATGTGAGAACTAGAAAGTATCGGTATAGTGATCCTGAGGATTGATGTAAGGACTAGATGAGATTGAGGTCCTAGGCATATCTTAAATTTCGCGGGCAAAATTTTTGTAAGGGGGAAGATTGTAACACCCCATGATTTTTTAGACAGAGAAATTTAATTTTTGGGAAAATAAAATTTAATTAAATTGGAGAATTTTAAAATCTGGGAATTGAGGACCAAAAATAGAGAATATTTCAAAGTATTCCGGATGATGATTTTGAGGGTGCCATCGATCCCGGAAGGGTCGAGATAGTCAAAATGACTGTCACTGGGTTTTATTTTGGCTCCGGAATATTTTTAAGCCAGTTTGACTCGAATTGGAGTAAACGAGTCATTTAAAGTGTGTATTAACATTTAAAATTGGGACTTATGTTTTATAGGCTTAAGAGGCTTACGGATGAAGCCTTCTCATTAGAGAAATAGAGAAATAGAAAAGAAGAGAGAAAGAAGAAGGAAGGAAGAGAGAGAGAGAGAGAGAGGAGAGAAAACTTGGAGATTTCTGGCCCAAACGCGATATCGAGGATGATCCAACCTCTAAAAATCTGAGGCAAGTGTTTAATCTTGCTAAATAAGTCATTTGTGTATTTGATTTCATAATTTGTGGGTTAAAGAAATGGTTCTTGGGTATTAATATCAAAACCTAGATTTTTGGGTTTAATCTTGAAATCAATGTTTAAATATCGGTTTAATGGTGTAGAAATGGTTGGGATCAACTTTGGGTTGATTTATTGGCTTAGAATCATGTTGTGATAAAGATTTGGAGGTTAGAATATAAATTCTAGGGTTTAAAATTGGTGGGTTTCTATGAAGAAGAAGAACCCTCCAAATTCTGCAGACCCGAATCGATTCGCCCCTTAAGCGAATCGATTCGGCCTAGGCAACATTGGCAGGTCAGCATGACCGAATCGATTCGGACCCAAGGCAAATCGATTCGGTTTGAGACAGAGTCCCAAGTCCTTTGGACCGAATCGATTCGCAGTTGGAGTGAATCGATTCGAAAATAGGGCTGTTTTATGGGATTTTTCTAAGATGATCTCTAACTCTTTTTGGTTGGGTTTATTGATTTGGGGCCTTGTCTTATGATGAAAGAGATATGTTTTGGAGTCACACAAGGGGGTTTCTCACACATTATGATCACGAGGACTTCTTGGGAAAATTTGGGAAAAATATATCCAAGTATGTATTTGGAGATGTGTATAGAGATTGTGGGGAAACCTCATTGAGATTGAGATTCATACTTAGAAACAAATCGTAAGTATAAATGTGTTGGGAGGCTAAGAACTCTTAGAGAGAGTTGCGAGTGTATGTTCTGAAATTTCTGGGGCAACATTTATATCGAATCCTTATAAGGATACGATATGATTCAGACACAGTTTGGGGCCCAATGAAAGAGAGTGGTTGCATACCCTTAGTAATGATAAACTTCAAGAAATGAATCTGAGAGATCTTAGACTAGGAGATTAACAAAGGTGATTGAACCGTAGTCAGAATCGAGAGTGATGGGATCATATTTCCAACTGGAGTAGAGTGTGTAAATCTAGTTGGGGTAGATGTTGTTTATCAGTGTGTGATTTACAACGGGTATTTTCCCTAAGAAATGGGATTTATTTGATGAAAATAAGATTGAGCTTGAGGCTTATAGACTATTAGTTTGGTGTATACCGATAGTCGAAATTATTACTATATTCTTCAATGTGCTCTCGAATATATATGGTATGTGTAGTGATGGTTTCCTACACAAAATCTTGGGTGATAACCCTAATGTTGAATATATATATATATATATATATATGATTTTGGGAGACTATTCATCATAGGAAAAATGATTGAATATGTTTCAAGTGAGGGATTGTATTCACATATCGAGGTAAATTAAATGAGTTTGTGGTGACAGATTGTATATTGAGGATTATGTATACTTATAGCCGAGTTTATATATCTTATGCTTATGAACGAGAATTAGTTAGTATATATAGATATATGGATATGTGAATATATGTATATATATCTGTATGGATATGAATATATGGATATATTTATGTAGTGGATATACATGATATGGATATTTAAACCTTATGGGATGGTTTAATATTTGATCATATGATGGGATCATATGGATGTGTATATATTGTGCATGTGAACGATATATAAACTTATGTGGTTAAGCATACCCCGCTCATTCTATCATTGGGATGTTTCCGCGCAGAGGGTGAGCATCCTGGCTTAAGGAGCAGGGTGTGGATATTCCCCAGGTCATAGTCGTCCAGTGGGTTAATATGTGATATATATATATATATATATATATATATATATATATATATATATATATATATATATATATATATATATATATTGGGATGAGACGTGGTGGGTATGTTTCGTCTCATTGCCGGTTAGGAGCTATGACCGCTTCCCGGGACGTCGTGTGTGTGAGTTACCACGAGATGGGTGTCGTTGAGCCCCACCATGGTGGTCCCCAGTTGCTACGTGAGCTGGGCACTGGGAAGATGATATCATGGTGAAGTTTTATCGGTGATATATATTGCCAGGTGGATTATGTGCATGTCCATTGTACATCAGATATGATATGTACACTTGGTCATGGGTATGGATGATGGTATATATATATATATATATGGTTAGAATAAAATGCCTATGTATATATATATTTATATATCCTATAGATGAAAGGATATGGACTTTTTATGGAGTACATCTTGGATGATTATGATGTACTAGATTGATGAGGGTTGATGTATCACGTTCAAGGAATATTTCGGTTACATCATCCCAAAGATATTATTTGGAGACTTTGAGTTGTTCTCATATGGTAATGTATAGTTAGTAGTATTGTATGTATGGCATAACGGATCTCTAGGATCGACGTTGATAAGGAGTAGTGTAACGGGGTGGTTCCATGTCTGGATTTTGCTCTGCGAGACACCCCACGCACGAAACGCAGCGTAGCGTTGAAATTGAAGAGAAGTTTTGTCAATAATAAATTTTGTATGCCTATTATTTAGAAATTAAATCATATGTTTCAACACAAATGCATATGGGTAACTTACTAAGATTTATAATTGGTTAAATTATAAACCGGAATCTATTAAGCCTAATATGGCATATGTGTTTGTAAAAATACTTAAGTATGTTTAGAAAGAGTGGATTCTTAGGTTATGATAGGAAGGCAGATCTCATGGGTATAAGCTAGGCCTATGAAAAGTTAGGTTGTCCTTATAAATGCGGGTAATTTAACTAAAATTTGAAGACTCGAATAGGTGCGCGCCGTTAGATGAGGGGTGAGTTGGGGTTTCACGAGAGTACGATTCCACTTTAATTACGAAATAAGTGCACCGATATTTATTATGCATGGTTAACACACTTGCTAAATATTTTTCACACTCGGGCTCTGACCCATTTACTTTTCTCTCCTGCTTGTATATATATATATATATATATATATATATATATATATATATATATATATATATATATATATATATATATATATTACTACAGGTGTCCTTCCGCATGGATGTCGGATGACCTTCTGTCCAAAGTCTTGGGAGCCGTGACATGTGCGGACTATTGCGGGATGTATCTTGTAGTCGCTTCCTACTTCTAAAAAATCTAGGTAGGATTCACGTTGTACATCGGGTTTGTACCCAAGGGATATTTATATACATGTTTATATTTGTTCCATTTCAGTCACTGTATTTGCTGTGACCCGACAGCTTATTCGGGTTTACTTCCTTGTGGTATATTTCAGTCGGAGTTATTTTATTTCATTTTATTCTAGCATTTCATTTCTCATAGTTCTTTCCTGAATCTTTATTTACTTAATTCGTAGTGTTATAGTGTTGGGTTGTGGTATGTTGTATATTTTATTTAATTTTAACATCGCGCTTATATGATATCGGGTCGTTAGTCGTATATTATATAGTACCGGCAGTTGACGTTGAGACTGGACCATCTGAAACTCCTGATTTAATGTAGTACAGGGCTGGCCACTAGTTATTATTTTAAGAGGGGTGTTACAAGTTGCTTTTATTTAGTGTAGTTTATAATTATTCTCTACTGCATTTGATCTAGTTAGACAGTTAGAATTGTTTTAAAAGTTAAAATTGACAAATCTTTGTGGGTTCGACCCGTACTTCCACTCGTTGTTCTGTAATAGCCCGTGCACTTGCGGTATTTTATAAATTGACAAACAGGGATCAACACTTGACCCTATTCTTAAATTGGAGCTAGTGACATTCCTGAAACAGAGAGCACGTGCTTGCTTTGAGTCATGAGGACATGCCTGGGATTGCTCCCAATTTCATGTTCCATGAGCACAATGTCAAAAAGGACATTAAGCCAGTGAAATAAAGGCGTAGGGTGTTCAACCCCGAGAAGAACCATGCTATCGAGGAGGAGAATGAAAAGGTTAAAAAATCATCATTAATTGAAGATGTAAAATATCCAGATTGGTTGGCTAACATTGTTATGATAAAAAATATAAATAACAAATGGAGAATGTGTGTGGACTTCACAAATTTCAATAAAGCTTGCCCAAAGAACCATTTTCTTTTGCCTAGGATTGATACTCTTGTTGATGTTACATCAAGGCATGAACTATTGATTTTTATGGATGCATATTCTAGTTATAACCAGATTAAGATGAAGTCGGAAGATAGGAAACGCACTTCTTTCATTACTCCTCGAGAACTTATTGCTATAATGTTATGCCATTTGATTTGAAAAATGCGAGTTCTACTTACTAGAGGTTGGTGAACAAAGTCTTTAAGGAATAGATAAGAAAAAACATGGTGGTATATGTAGATGACATGATGACGAAGAGCAAAAGAGCATCTAATCACATTGTCGACCTCAGCTAAACCTTTTATTAGTTGGAGAAGCACCAAATGAAGTTGAATCCAACCGAGTGCCTATTTTATGTCCAAGAAGGCATGTTTCTCGGGTACATAGTAAATCAGAGGGGAACTGAGGCTAACCCTGATAAAATCAAGGCATTGATTGAAATGCAGTCCCGAATCTACAAAAAGGAGGTGCAAAGGCTCACTAGGTGAGTAGCAGCGTTGAACATATTTGTTTCTCGATCTACAGATAACTGTTTACCATTCTTTAAGGTGCTAATGAAGAATTTTAAACGGAACAATGAATACGAGAAAGATTTTCTGGAGATGAAAAAGTATCTAGGATCACCCCCATTGCTCTCCCGACCAGTTTTGCGAGAAAAAATGTATTTATACTTAGCCGTCTAAGAGTAAACTGTTAGTTCTACTTTGATACGAGAAGATAATGGAGTTCAAAAGCTAGTTTACTACACTAGCAAAGACTTCTGAGGAGAGGAAATTAAATATCCACGGTTGGAGAAATTAGCTTTGGCGTTGATTGAGGAATCTAGACGGATGAAACCTTACTTCCAAGCACATACCATTGTCGTATACATTGTTATGCCTCTTCGACAAGATCTTTGTAAATTGGATAAGTCTGGTAGATTAATGTATTGGGCAGTAGGATTGGGGAAAATGATATTATATATGAGCCAAGATCCTTATTAAAGGACTGAGTTGTGGCAGACTTCATTGCAGAATTCACTTATTCAGAGGTACCCGAGCAACAACGAATATGTCAGAACAAACCCCAAAGGGGAAAACTTGTAAGGACACAAATTTTCAATTGAGTCCATATATAGTTTTGGCTCAATTCCGGACAAAAACATTTATTCATAGGATAGTATTTAATTTTAATATTCTCAAGCCTATGAAGTGTTTGTTGAAGACGTAGTGGCAAAGAATATAAAGCTTCATTAAATATGCCGGTTTGCGTGCCTCGTTTCTACGTCATCAACCATAGTTCCATGCTCCCAAGGTATGAATGCAATATTATATATATAGGAGCTTGGAACAAGTTTATTGGGTGTTAGGTTTTATAAAAACTGTGTTTTAATTTTCAGAAAGAATTAAATAAAACTTTAAAATAAGTTTATAAAGTTTTCTGGGCTAAAATCGAATTTTCCAAAATTCTGGAAGTTCGTTCGATAGGTCGTTCGAACGAGTTTTTCGTTCGAACCATATGTCGTTCGAACGAGTTTGCCAATGAGTTCCCACCAAGGTATATTGGTCCGTCGTTCGAAATGTCGTTCGAACGAGATTGTTCGTTCTAACGAGATTTCCAACGAGTTTCTAATGAGTCCAATCTCGAACGTCGTTAGAAGTCTCGTTCGAATGAGATTTCGTTCGAACGAAATGTCGTTCGAACGAGATGCCAGGCAGGAACAGTTTTTGGCAGTTTTTCACCCACTTCCCCACTTAGTTTTTAACCAACTTTTTCAGACTTTAATATGTGCGGAAAGAACATTTTCCAATCTAACTTTTCCATTCCATTCCATCTCTTAGAGAGAGTTTGAGAGATAAAATTGTTTAAGGAAAATGTTAAAGTTTTGAGTGCTATTTTTCAAGAGAAAATATTTTATCACTCTAGTTTTACACCCATATTGTTTATCCAAGTTCACATATATACATATCAATTGCTTGGAGTTTGGCACCGGTTTATCTCTTCCGTTTCAAAGAGAAGTTTTTGGTTTGCTTCTACATCCATCAAAGAAGAAGACGTTTTGTTGCGATTCTACCCACTTGGAGAAAGGCTCCTTGCTCGGGTGACGGTGACCATATAAAGTCCTATCGGTGGATTCCGAGACCGCGGTGGTGTTCCAAGGTTATCCGCTAGGAAGAGGTGTCTACAAGAAGAAGCGTCGAGGCTTGAGAGGGATCGAGTCGTGTGTTGTAAGTCTTTTTGTCTTGTACTTGTAATTCCGTATCTAGTGGATTTGTGGCTAGGGTCGTCCGAGGTTGTTTCCCGTCTTGGGTTTTTCCTCGTACATCGCGGCGTAGTGTGATTGATTTATTTTATCTTGCAAAATAATGTAGAACGCATGCTTAGAATAATTCAAGATAAAATTTGGGTTTAAATCATCACACTCATTTAATTTGGTGCTAAATTAAATATTGGGTAAAGTTTATTTAATTCAAGTCATTTGCTAAAATTTGGTTTCGCCTAATTTGCTAATCTTGATAAATATGACTTAGGCAAATTCTAGGACTTGGATTAATTAATTGGTTTAAGTGAATATATTAATTGATTTATTTTACTTCACTTGGTTTAATTTTAATTTGTTTAAGACAACAAAATTTGTTTGTTAAGTTGAACCACGACACCGCTTCTGCATCTCGTGTTTTATAAAAGGATATTATTAGTTTGATTTTAATTGAGAAAATTTTAAATCCGGGGATCCAGAAAATCACCGTCTTCAAATTGGTATCAGAGCTTTGAATCAGAAAAGCTCGCACTTTTCAAATTGGTATCAGAGCCAAAAACGATTAAATATTTCGTTAAAATCTTTTAAATTTTTGGCTAAAATGGATTTTTTCCCATTTTCTAAATTTCCTATTTTCGATGGTTCAAACTATGCGTATTGGAATTTTGCGTATGAGATCGGCACTAAAATCTATCGACGAGAGAGTTTGGATGTCTGTTGTTAACGGGTGGTCCCCACCAACTTATTTAGGTGAAAATGAACGTGTTCCCAAACTTGCCGATAGATGGACTAAAAATGAGTTTAAACTTGCTAATTTCAATTCCCGTGGTTTAAATTCTTTGTTTAGCTCTGTCACACCGGATGAATTCCGACGTATTATGACGAGTGAAACTGCTAAAGAAGCTTGGGATATTTTACAATTAACTCATGAAGGAACTAGTGTCGTTAAAGCTTCAAAACTCCAAAACCTCACCACTCAATTTGAAACTATCAAAATGAATGAAAAAGAAACTTTTGATGAATTCTATGCTAGACTTTCTGATATTGTTAATTCATCTTTTAACTTGGGAGAGAAAATACCTGACGACCGTGTTGTAAAGAAAATTTTAAGGTCCCTACCCGATAGATTTATTCCAAAAGTGACCGTTTTAAATTCTTTACCAACTTTAACCTATACGAAATTAGAAGAGCTTGTAGGTGATTTACAAACCTATGAACTAGATATGTTTCCCTCTAAAACTGAAAAGAAAATCGAAAAGGGCGTTGCTTTAAAAGCCCGAAAAGAGGTCAAACAAGTAGTAGAGAGCGACAATGATAGTGACTCGGAAGACATGGCTTTATTTGCTCATAAATTTAGAAAATTTCTTAAAATTAACAAAGATAAATTTAAAAATGATTTTAAGAAATTCGAATCTTCTAAGCATGACAAAGGCGAAAATATTTCTAAAGCCGAGAAGATCCCTAAACCTAGTAATGAAAATTTAGATAGGGAAGAGTCTAATAAGTGTTTTGGTTGTGAAGGTTATGCCCATAGGGCTTATGAGTGCCCCACTAAACTAAGGAAAGAGGGTAAGCGACTCATTTCATATAATGCGACCCTTAGTGATAGTGATAAGGAAGAGAAGCCCGATTCCCCCACTAAGAAAAATTTTGTGGCTTTTATGGCTAGTCAGGTGAGTGATAGTGAGAACTCATCGATTGATGAAACTTTAACACATAACACTTCCAAGGTCATAGTTTATGATTCTCTTGTTTTTGATGATAGTGAGAGTGGAGAAGAAAGAGAGAGTGAGAATGAAGAAGAGGTTAATGTGAGTGAACTTCAAAATGCTTTTCAAGAACTTTATAAAGAATCTATTAAATTGAAAAGAGCTAATTTGAAGTTAGAAGCTAGTTTAAGAGAGAGTGTCAAGGTCGTTGATGATAATGCTTTAATAGAAGACCTTAGGACACGTGAGAGGACTCTTCGAGAGAAGCTTGAATATGTAGAAGGCGAGAGAGATAGCCTTAGGGGTTTAATGGAATCCTTGAAAAAGGAGCTTCTTGCTTTTGAAGAGTGAAATGTTTTACTAGAATCTAACATTTTAGAATTGGAAAATAAATTAAAAGATTCTAGTAATGTCAAATTTGATTTGGAGTGTCATTCGGAAAAACTAGATAAAATGTTAGGAACGGTCCAAATTAAAAATGACACTTGTGGTTTAGGCTTCAATACTTGTAATGAATCTACTCATAAATCCAAGACCAATGTTTTAGGAGAATCTACTAGGAATGCATTTAAAGATCACTCCTTAGGTAAATCTTTTCGACATGTTTTTGCTTGTACACATTGTGGTCGAAAAGGTCATCTTAAGAAATTTTGTTTTGATCTTTAACGAATTCCTAGAAAATCCCATAGTAAAGGAACCACGGTAGTTAACGTTCCAACACCCCAAGATAGTCATTCTTCATTAATTTGGGTTAGGAAATCCGACTTGGTTGCCTTGCAAAATAGGGTTTTTTATTCTCATTTACTTTCACATGCTTCCTCCCTTGCTAAATCTAAAGGATGAATGTGTTAGTGTTTGCATACTTTAGCGTTTGTACTTCATCCTATATTCACATGCTAAATGTATGCTTGTTTTAATCATGTTCTAGTCTATGCTCCATGTTTATCACATGCTAGAATTATGATTTTTGTTTATCTTTTGTATTATATTTCCTTCATTTTGTTTGCATTAAATGAAAAATACAAAAAGATTTTTGTTTATCATTTGTGTTTTATTTGTTTCATTAATGCTTAATGAAAAATACAAATGATTTTTGTTTATCCTTTTGAGTATATATATTTATTTTGGTTAAAAAATGTTAAAAACTCAAAAAGATTTTTTGTGTGTTTTTTTTGGTTTGACACACTTTATGTGGCATATATTTGTGTTCGAATCCCATCTTTTACTCTCCCACGTGGCTAGAACTTTTGGTTTAGATTTTCAATCCTTAAAATGTTCTTTACCAAGTTTTATATGGCGCAGTTGGATTTTATATTGTTTAAATGGATTCTATTTTTATATGCCTCTTTTCACACATGCACGAGCTCTTTTGAAATCTTAATGTCACATGTTATATTTGAGCTTTTTTTGAGGTGTTCTCCTACCAATCTAGTCATCTACATATCTATGACCTAGGAGGACTAGTGCATGTCACAATCCGTTGCACGTGAGCTTTGTGAGATAAAAAATTATATATCTAAATGTGCACGGGGAAGGGCTCCGAAAGGATGAATTAAATCCTTTGCGACAGTAAGCCACCGTTTATTGGATCTAAAAGAAATACGTGATCCAAAGGCCTAAAAACAGAATATTTGGCATTAAAAAGAAAACAATTGCCAAGGCCTATGTTTGTTTGATATATTCATTCAAAAGAAAAAGAATATATATGCTTATTGAGGGAGAATTGGATGGTATATCAATGGTTTGCACAATGTCCGTTTATCCTAGTTGTCTTTAATGTCATGACTCTATTTGGTTTGTAGAATCATCATCATGCTAGGCTTGTATGCATTGTGTATGTTTGTTCATTGAGTTCAATCTTCATATTGTCACATGAGGTTATATTTAAATGTGATAAAGTTTGCAATCAAATGAGAACTCCGTGAATGTTTATTAAGTGGTTGGGTCTAAATTTAATTGTTGCTAGTTCACACACCTACACATACGTTTCCATATGACACATTTTTGCCATACGAGTGTGCAAACTTATTGTATTTTGTGTTATATGTGTGTTTATATCTATATATATATATATATATATGCAAGTGATTCATTGGTATATTTCTCGTTTATATATATATATATATGATATTTGTTTGTCTTTGCCTTGTTTTCTAGTCCTTCTATGCTTATACTTCATTTTTAGTATCTATATTGGATTAGTTATGCTTTTGTTGCTCATATGTTTTCACGTCTTATCACTTTAAGCTTCACTGTGTTTATTAGTTCTATATCCTTTGCCTATTCCTGAACAAAAAGGGGGAGAATGATAGGGGGAGAAATGGTATCTAATCCTATTGTAATCGTACCTTAATTTAGGAGATTTAACTTAGGGGGAGTCGCGACCTTCTTTGGTAGATTGTTTTGATAAAGGGGAGAATTAATTGTGGGGGAGTATTTATTTTAATTGCATTTAATACTTTGATATTCCCTATGCATTTGATAGTTTTCTTAAGTGTGCAGGAATTCTTCTAAAGCGACATATTTCAATGGCAAAGCGTTTGATCCTTGGGTTGAGTCAAGTTTGGGTGGGTTATGTTTTGAGTCTAGTGAGCTTGACGTCACTTTATGATTTTTGTTTGGTTTTTGTCCCGGAATAGCCAAAGGGGGAGATTTGTAAGGACACAAATTTCCAATTGAGTCCATATATAGTTTTGGCTCAATTTTTGACAAAAACATTTATTCATAGGATAGTATTTAATTGTTATATTCTCAAGCCTATGAAGTGTTTGTTGAAGACGTAGTGGCAAAGAATATAAAGCTTCATTAAATATGCCGGTTTGCGTGCCTCGTTTCTACGTCATCAACTATAGTTCCATGCTCCCAAGGTATGAATGCAATATTATATATATAGGAGCTTGGAACAAGTTTATTGGGTGTTAGGTTTTATAAAAACTGTGTTTTAATTTTCAGAAAGAATTAAATAAATCTTTAAAATAAGTTTATAAAGTTTTCTGGGCTAAAATCGAATTTTCCAAAATTCTGGAAGTTCGTTCGATAGGTCGTTCGAACGAGTTTTTCGTTCGAACCATATGTCGTTCGAACGAGTTTGCCAACGAGTTCCCACCAAGGTATACTGGTCCGTCGTTCGAAATGTCGTTCGAACGAGATTGTTCGTTCTAACGAGATTTCCAACGAGTTTCTAACGAGTCCAATCTGGAACGTCGTTAGAAGTCTCGTTCGAACGATATTTCGTTCGAACGAAAGGTTGGTCGAACGAGATGCCAGGCGGGAACAGTTTTTGGCTATTTTTTTGCAATTTTTCACCCACTTTCCCACTTAGTTTTTAACCAACTTTTTCAGACTTTAATATGTGCGGGAAGAACATTTTCCAATATAACTTTTCCTAACTTTTCCATTCCATTCCATCTCTTAGAGAGAGTTAGAGAGCTAAAATTGTTTAAGGAAAATGTTCAAGTTTTTATTTCTATTTTTCAAAAGAAAATATTTTATCACTCTAGTTTTACACCCATATTGTTTATCCAAGTTCACATATATACATATCAATTGCTTGGAGTTTGGCACCGGTTTATCTCTTCCGTTGCAAAGAGAAGTTTTCGGTTTGCTTCTACATCCATCAAAGAAGAAAACGTTTTGTTGCGATTCTACCCACTTGGAGAAAGGCTCCTTGCTCGGGTGACGGTGACCATATAAAGTCCTATCGGTGGATTCCGAGACCGCGGTGGTGTTCCAAGGTTATCCGCTAGGAAGAGGTGTCTACAAGAAGAAGCGTCGAGGCTTGAGAGGGATCGAGACATGTGTTGAAAGTCTTTCTGTCTTGTACTTGTAATTCTCTATCTAGTGGATTTGTGGCTAGGGCCGTCCGAGGTTGTTTCCCGTCTTGGGTTTTTCCTCGTACATCGCGGCGTAGTGTGATTGATTTATTTTATCTTTCAAAATAACGTAGAACGCATGCTTAGAATAATTCAAGATAAAATTTGGGTTTAAATCATCACACTCATTTAATTTGGTGCTAAATTAAATATTGGGTAAAGTTTATTTAATTCAAGTCATTTGCTAAAATTTGGTTTCGCCTAATTTGCTAATCTTGATAAATATGACTTAGGCAAAATTCTAGGACTTGGATTAATTAATTGGTTTAAGTGAATATATTAATTGATTAATTTTACTTCACTTGGTTTAATTTTAATTTGTTTAAGAGAACAAAATTTGTTTGTTAAGTTGAACCACCACACCGCTTCCGTATCTCGTGTTTTATAAAAGGAAATTATTAGTTTGATTTTAATTGAGAAAATTTTAAATCCAGGGATCCAGAAAATCACCGTCTTCAAAACTCAACTGAAGTGTTCACCAACAAACATCCCGAGCAGAACCCGGTATTGGAGAGCTCAGAAAAAATTATTGCTGACTTACCGGAACAATCAACCAAGATGCAAGAGATGGCTAAAAGATATAAGGAGGTAAATAATATATTCCATTATAGGATATTGTTAGACTAAGGGTTTGACAATCATAGCCCACTATGGAACTTGTATGTAGATGGATCATCATATGCAGCAGGAAGTGGAGCAATTATTATAATCAACACTCATGATGGGATAGATATTGAGTATGCATTGTGATTCCAATTTCAGGCCTCAAATAATAAAGTAGGATATGAAGCTCTCAATATAGGATGGATTTTGGCTCAATATTTCAATGTTGAGCAAGTTGTGGCACATAGTGATTCTCAGTTATTGGTGAATCAAATTTTGAGTTTGTATGGATCCAAAGGTAAAATGATGACAAGATACCTTGCCAAGACATTAGAGGTTATAGCAAAATTGTCCACTGTTCAGATGATCAGAATTCCAGGATTCGAGAATGCTTGACCTCACGCACTTACTGGGCTAGCATCAACAACCAGAATTAAGCCCAGGAGAACCATTCCCATCAAAATTGTGGCCAATAGAAGTATTGATGAAGACTCGATGATTAGTTTCATTACAGTAGACATGGGATCTTCCTGGATTGATCCCATCAGAGCTTACTTTGAAGAAGGAATTCTTTCAGCAGATGTAGTTAGGACAAAAGGCTCAAGTATAAGGCGGCAAGGTACGTATTAGATAAAGGAGTACTATACATGAGAGGGTTAACAACTACTTTGTAATGTTGTGTTCACCCAACACAAGTTAAAGATCTAAGATAAGAAGTTCACAGAGGATCTTGGGAATCTCGTGCGGCAGGAAGATCATTACTACAATGAATGGATATTCAAGGGCATTAATGGCCGACCATTAGGACAGATTGTACAAACTTTGCAAAGAAATGTGATGAGTCTAAAAGTTCTCTAATTTTTGCAAAACTGCACATGCAGCTTTGACCCCCATTACTTCACCTTGGACTTTTTTATTTAGGGTATGGACTTGGTTTAAGGGATAGACTTTTTCAGGCCATTGCTAACCACCCGAGGAAAACTTAAGTATTTGGTCATAGTTGTCGATTATTTAAAAAAATGGGTTGAAGCAAAATCATTAATGGATATACCCTATGAGAAGGTGTATTAGTTCATTTAAAAAAACATCATTTGTAGATATGGTTTTCCATAAGCCTTCATTACTGACCATGGTATCTAGATCGATAACGAGGAGTTCGCAGCATACTATGCCCAATCAAAGTTTCAAAAGTTGAACTCTGCTCCAGGTCATCCTTAAAGCAATGGGCAAACTGTGGTAATGAACAAAACTTTACTCAATAGGTTGAAGAAAATAGTTGATGATGTTAAAGAGAATTGGATAAATGAATTACACTCAGTTTTGTAGGGATACCGAATAACTCCAAGAGCTGCTACTGGAGAAACACCATACATGCTGGAATTTAGGATGGAAGCAGTCATACCAGCTGAAATAGGTTTGCCAACTTATAGAGTGTTGAACTTTGATTCTCTTGTTAGTGATTTGATGTGAAGACTAGACCTGGACATGATGGAAGAGGTGCGCGAAGATGCATCCTTAAGGAATGCTTCCTATAAACAACAAACAACACGCTTTTATAATAAGAGGGTTAAGCCGACCAACTTAAAAAAGGGGGATTGTGTAGTGAAGAAGATGATTCAGAAGACCAATAAGCGTGAAGACAATTGGCATGGGCCTTACCGTGTCTCAAGAGTTATTCAACGAGGAACTTATCGAATTGAAACTTTCGAAGGGGGAGAATTCAAAAATCCTTAGAATGCCGAGAATCTTAGGATGTACTACCAAATGGAGGAACAACGTTGTGAAGAATCCTAAATAGAATGTAGACACATATTAAACATACGCTTGGTCACCACTGGTAACTAATACTAAACCTAAATATTTAGGTGAATTAGTAGAACTTATGGCAATACAACGGGTAACTAGTACCAAACTTGGATTTTAATCTAAGTAAACTACTAAAACCTGTGTCCAGATCAATGGTAACTGGTATTAAACTTACAAATCTAAGTATATCAGTGGAACATGTGATAATCTCATTGGGAACTGATACTAAATTTATGCATATGCCTAAATGTATCAGTAGAACTAATGAAATAACAAAGTCATTCAAGCATCCAGAAATTAACAATATAAGTTAATCAAATGCCTTTAATTTATATAAATGATTATTAAATGCTAATGTTGTTTACAAATGCAATACGGGAATAAATTATTCTACTGGGTGCTTTCCTTCAGCTTTTGAAGAGCTCGGTGCTAGTTCCATGCCTGTTGGAGGACCATCCAATGTGTATTGGAGGTTAATGAAATTGAAATATTGAAGAATTCTCCTATTACTATTTCTCGGAGTATTCAACAAATGAGGAGGCTAAATTATTTCCAGTTCATCAGGTAGACTATAATCCCCTAGATATTTAGAGATTAAGCATCGAGGAATGGTTATTACAAGTATCCAACTAACGTCAAGGTTGAAGGGACATTTGTCATAGTCCAAGAACCCAGAATCAACCCAGACATCTTGCTATCCTGGTCAACCTTCATAATTGTTAGACAATTAGTCCAACCCCACTTATAGTCATCGCTCTGATCCTGAGTGAAATGATCATCAAATCACCCAAGGGCTTCATTTTACCCCTCCACCCAAACTTCTTTGGGTTTATTGTGAAATTGGAAAGTTAACCTTTCAACCTGGTGTTGTAGCTTCTTCAACACTCCATCATTAATTTTTAGTTGAGAAGACTGGGTGGAAAGTTGTTTGTCTTGAGTTTGTATCCTTTGAGACATCTCAGCAATGGCTAAGTTCTTGGCCTTTATTTGTGCAGCCTAATTGGCAAGCGTCCGTTGAGTCATGCCTTCATCAGTTATAGCTCGGTCAGATCTCGCTTTTGATCGAGAGGAGGAAGTAGGTTCAGATTTTTTTTTAAACTTCTAGTTCCTCCATCAAACTAGCATTTTAAGTTTCCAAAATTGAAACTCCTTGATCAGGAGAAGCAGTAGTAGAAGGGACCTTCAAGGAATTTCATGTATCCCTTAAACTGTAATTTTCTTCCTCTAGTAGCTTGGTAATGGCTCTATCTTCATTAACTTTACACTTAAGAATGAATTCTTCCTTCCTAAAGACAGAATGTGTTTCTCCAACTTCTCCTCAAATCCTCGAGCTCCACTCAAAGCCTTATATCTATCCTCAAAATCAGCATGAAGAAAAAACTTAGCCTTATTATGCTCATTTGAAAGTTATTCAATCATTTCAAAATAAGCCACGTTATTGGCCACATCCCAATCAAGAAGAAACTTAAAGTAGATATATCCATACTTGACTTGATCATTAGCATCCGCACCGACCAAATCTGACAATTCTTCATCAACTAAAGTCATGTAGCCAGCTTTAAACAAACTGTTACATCGCTTAAGTATGTCAGAATCATTGGAAGAAATTTATTCCATTTTTACCATGAACTACAAGCATACAAATAAATCCAATCAACAATAGAACAAAGAGAATAAAGCAGAAATCAAGAGGTAACAAGCGCATGTGAAGGAAATACTCGATTTCATTGATATAAAGAAAAGTTAAAAGTACATTGGAATAAAAAAAATAAAGACAAAAAAGGAAAAAGATGATTGTCGAATGAATCTAAACCTTCTCCCTATCAGTAGTAACTCCATCTTGATTAGGGGTACGAATAGGTGGAGTGATTTTCTCATAGGTAGGTGGGAGAGAAGACTCAGCAACTGTCTGTAGTTTGTCTGTAGCAGACTCGAGAACAATGGTGGAATCACCTCACCCCACGTTATCTCAACTTCCTCATCCAAGTTGGTTGGGAACTAGGGTCATGTCTAAGGAAGAGTTTAGATTCTTGAGGAGTACCAACCTCAGTAAGTGTAGTCGACTAACTAGCTTTGTAGCACTTTTTGTTCACATATTCAATTTGTATGGAAGCAGTTGCGATGGCTTTCTAGTATCCCTTATTAAAAGAGGCTTCCTTATCCTTCACCCTATTGGCCTTATTAGACACCAAGCTCTTCTTCAACTCAGAGACTTGTCCCTGAGCTCCAATAGCCTCATCTTCACCCTTCTTCTGAGCTTCCTCAGCAGTTTTTATTTTATTTTCCCAAGATTATTTCTCATTTGCCAATGCTTGTTAGGAGTTAAGCAATTACTTCTCTAAGTTTTCAAAGGCCTATTCTAGATCATCTGAAGAAGAATGAAGTGCATCATCCTTCTCCAACATCTAATTGAAATCAACAAGGAACATTAAATAGAGAGGAAAAATTAGTAAAATAAATCAATGAAAAAGTAAAATTATAAAAAGTAAGAGTTCTTACCAAGGCAAGGATTTGAGCAGCCCTTTCAGAAATTTTAAAACAGGGCATGGAAGAGGCAGCACCCCAATGATCTAGAAAAGTACCAGACCTTATCAATTGTCTGGCTAAGCCAAGATCTATGGCTACAAGATAGCCAGTACTAACAACAAGAAAATTGGCCAAGTTCTGTTGGTCGGCGACAACAGCAGTTCATTCAGTAAGTCTAGAAGGAATACCTTTTCTTATACGTTTGACAAGGTATTCCTCACCCTTATTAGCTGGGGGCTTCTTCCCAGCATCTTCTTTATTAGTGTCCCCACCAGTAGCAGATTTGGTGGAGCTAGGAGCATCAACATCTCCCATTATATTAGGGAATTTCCTCTTTCCCATAGCAGCAGCAAAAGGAAGGTCAAAGTCCAAGGATGAAGAAGGGCCTGAATCAAGTTCACCATATCCAGATGCGGTGGTCGAGGAAGTGGAAACTGGGTCTTGATATAGGTCGATGAGAAGAGAACAAACAATTGGGGTAGGGAGAGAAACAAAGGAAGCTACGGAATTCTTGTAATTCAATAAATAAGAGGTTGATCTAATATGCTATTCCCCAATATTTTGGTGAATACGCCAAAGAAATTTAAGCTCAGTAAGATTAACCTCATTCTCCCTGTTACACTTTCTCTTTCGATCAACTACAATAAAAAATAAAGGAAAAACAACCTTAATTAGTATGACAGCAGCAAAATTGTTAATAAAGTCATATGAGAACAAAAACAACCTATCCCATGACCCTCCTGAGGACACTTTGGCCAATTGTAAAGTTCACCCCCTGTTAGGGGTACATATTGCCAATTTTTGGCAATCAGTCCATGGTCGAAGTAATCCTTATTGGAGTTAGAAAGGTTAACAACTAAAGCTCTATTTACAACCCTAGTTTTTAAATAGTAAGTGTATTCACTGGTGACCCAATTATAACAAAACATGATTTCGAGAATGCCTGTATGGGTTCCATGGAGTTAATTGAGCCTATGAACACCATTGATAACCCTGCAAGTATTGAGGGATACCCTAGCAGGGACTATATCGAAATATTAATAAAATTTCAAACAAAATGAGTTTCTGGGAAAACTAAATCCACATTCTGCAATAAATAGGGAGGGAATCCAGTGACCTTCAAATAAAGAAAAAATATTTACAGGATGATTGGGGGGTTCCAAATGCACCCAAGTAGGTATATTCCATGCATTCCTAAATCGTCTAGGGAAACAACGGAGTAAACCATGATTCAATATGGAGAAAATAAGAAAGAGAAAGAATTCTTACAAAAAGCTTAAGGATTGTGCAAGAACTAGAAGACAGGAAGAACGATCGCACCAAACCTCAAGAATTTACATAAAAAAACTTAGAAGGTTTGAGGTAAGAGACACCAGAATGTTTATCGCCTTTTTATAGATTGCCTCAAAAATCGACGAACATAATGATTAAAGTGAAACGACTATTGAAATTTTTGCAGCTAAGTAGTAAAAGACATATTTTCCCCAAGGCGATTCATTATAATTTTGAATATTTACCAAAAATGCCATCAGCAGTAGACACTATTAGCAAAGCTAATAAATTTACAAGTGTGGGAAGTCGTCAATCGACCAAGCATCAGAAATGTAGCCCGAACAACAACCAGAACTAAATGCTCCATACTTTTAAGCAATCATCAAGCATGGAACATTTGGGGCTTCTGTTGATACCAAAAATTACCAACTTACGTGGACCAATCAGAAATAGACATGTGTCATCCACTGTAGCAATAATCCTAGTTAGCAAGGCATAACCAGCGACCAAGGCCTGGAATGCCGACCAACATACTAGAATGCTGACCAACAGTAGAGAGGTCGACTAACACTACCAGCAAAACACCAACATCCAGAAAAATTATGGACATTATGTATTGATGTAAATGCCTAATTTATAAAGAAATTCAATCCCTTAACATTCCATCTCTTTGTCTTCCTACTAGGCTATAAATTGTAATACCCAGAATTTTTATGCTATATTAATTTGGGGATTTATTAAATTTGATGTGAGTAAATTATTTAATAAAAATCCGAAAATTAATTATGTTATAATTATTAATGTGACGAGAGTTAGTAATTATGGAAATTGTTGAATATTACTAATGAGCAAAGTAATATGTAATATTTGTTATATTGAATGTCACGAGTGAATAAAATGACAATTTTGGAAATTTGAGTCGGGACGCGCCCGTGTCACGTCGGGACTAAATATTGATAAATAAAAGTGAATATTTTATAATTCGTTCGTATGGTCATTTTGAGTGCGCCAACGCGTTCGGAAGGGTCGAGATAGTCAGAAAAGTGTACCTGGGGGTTTAGTTTGGGTCTCGGGGCGTTTTTAGGCCTAGTTGGTACCCCGGGAGGGCGTTTTGGACATTTCACCTTTTTGGGTAATTAAACCCATGAAAATCAGTAATCTACATCAGCCATTTAGGTTAGTCAGCTAGGGTTAGAAAACTCAAACACAAGAACGGCCATAGGAGAGAAAGGAGAGAGCTCTCAAGGCAAATTCAAGGCCCAAAATCCACCCGTTTGCACCGCAACCACCACCAACGCGTAGATCGCGCAACGGGCTACGCAACCACACCAAAAACATCTGCAAATCAGAACACCAAAAATCCTAGGCAAGTGTTTATCTTGCTTATTTCGTTAGTGCATCCTTCATATTAGTTTAGGAATGATTAGGGATGAATTACATTGAAGAAAACCTAAATTGTGATAGGAATTTGCATGTAGTGATGACTTCAACCTTATTCTGGAAATTATTGGTGATGTAGAAGAATAATCCACGAAATTTTAATGTTGTATTAGAAGGAAATTTTAGGAAAAACAGATTAGAATAATGATTAAGAAATTTCTAGGGTTCTTGATAATTGTATAGATCTTGGGCTGTTAATCCATGATTAAATGACTGAAATCCACATGCTTTACGTTGAAAATACCTAATATGATGATATAAGGTTAGTAGTATCAATTCTGGGATGATTGGGATTAGAAAATATGGAAATTGTTGAAGTTAGGAGATGAAACCCGTAACTGCAGAATTTTAGTTTTCGCAGACCTGCTTGATCGATCGATCGAGCCCAGAGCTTCGATCGATCAAACATCGAGCCCTAGACCTCGATCGATCGACCCCTGCTGGCAGACTCCTATTTCCTTTTTAAATGAGTTAAATTCAAATTATTGTGAGATAATTCTTGGGCATCCTTAATAAAATGTTTTGGGAAATAGGGAAGACCAGTAGGACATGTGAATAGATTTTGGGACCCTTGATGTCGGGCAAAGATTGTATTTTGGGATAATTACATAAGGGTCGGTGAATTTATGATTTAAAGAGAGAGAGAAGTAGGAGAGTTACTTTGGTACAAATGTGTATACCTACTGAATTTTTATAATTGGGAGGATAGAATCCATGAAGCGTTATGTAGTAAGTGGAAAAGTTCCTCAAATTAAAGTAAGATGTGAATGGTTATACGTGATAACTATATAATGAGAAATAAATACAAATGACGTAAGTATGGGAATTGAGAATTTACCCATTATTGATATGGTAATATTAGTATAGTTATATGATTGTGTATGCATATACTATCTATGTGTGAAAATCATGCCCACGCTACTTGCTATCCCTGAGGTTTCCGCGCTGGGACAATCTTATCTCGATGGGACCTTTATGGGGGATATTGACTTGTACCCTAGAAGATAGATATCATTGGTACAGGGTATCAGAATGATAGTTCAGACGGTCCTAAGAGATGCGGGTATGTGCTTTCCTCTTAGAGACTTGGAATCTATGCTTCGTCTCATATTGTTTGTGTATAGGTATCCTTGGTACAGGCTATCGCAGTGATAGTTCAGACGGTCCTAAGAGACACAGACATATGCCATCCTCTTAGAGACTTGGAATCTATACTTCGCCTCAATATTGTTTGAGTATGTGTTAATACAGTTCGAGAGTGATTCCGAATTTGTATTCCCTTAGTACGAGTGATACGGGGATTGGATAGTAGAGTATGCCCGTGCCATAGTTTTATTTGGGGTGCTGTTATGATATATATATATTTTATGAGTAGTTAATATATATATGAAATTCCGAAATATGGAACTGCCTACTGTGATGTGATATGTAGGACATGGTTGATGACTCAAATTGTAAATACTTGTTTTGAGAAAGTATAATAGGACACTGGAAAACTTTATTGATTTATAAAGTTAAAATGATAACTTTGGTTACTAATTGAAATATCCTTTTCAAACAATTGAATCGTTAAATTTTGAATCCTGCGAATAATCTAAGATATGTTAAACCATTGGGAAAGGATAGCGTGTTATATGATGAGATAGACCATTGGGAAGGTTAGTTCGATAGGTGTGCACATTAGAAGAGAGGTGAGAATTTCTCAAGAGAGTGTCGGACTAATATGTTGTTGCATTGGCCTGCATCAATTTAAATACTTCCTAAAAATTTTTTTAAACCATATACACTATCGGTCTCTGACCCGTTTCTCTCTCTCTCTCTCTCTCTCTCTCTCTCTCTCTCTTGTATATATATGTATGTACTACAGGTGCCCAGCCACATGGGCGTCTTGCTTAGGATCCCTTGGAAGGAACGTGCTGCAGCTTAGGTGGGAGTTGTAGGCCACTTGCTTAGGCGAGATTCCACTCCTATGATTCTCAGTTATTGGGGCATATGTCGCCCTTTCCACTATTTATCTGTTTTGTTGGGACAGTTATATTTCAGTTATTTCTAGTACTGTTACTTTGGGATTTATTCAGCATGTATGATTTACATTAAGTTTTAATATTGGGATTTTGGATGTTGAATGTTTAAAGTATTTGGATTATGTTCCAGGATTATTGTTGTATGATTCTCACTTATTGAAAATGTTGTTACTAATTAAATATAAAATTTTCCTTTAAAAATAAAATTGGTCAGAAATGTTGAAAAATGGTTTTGACACTTAGCTTAATTAAGTAGGGTGTTAATTTGGAAAAAAAATTATTTTTATGACAGTGATGCTAAGAATGAAGCAACTGTTCACCTTGATTTTAATTTAATAAAGGAGTGATCGCCCGGTATTTAATTAGGCGGGGTGTCACGTAAATACGTTGTAATCTATTCATCAAGGGTAGGTGATTAAAAGGAAAACACAAGGAAACAATAAGCACAATGGACGTAGGCTTTTCTCAATAAGATGAACCACTTTAAAAACCTTTTTGTATCTTTCTTTTACTTACAAATATTACTTGTGATTAAATAATTAGACCTAGTCTAGGTTTTTACATCAAAAGTTACTATACAAAAAATGGAGCATTTTGTTGTTTGCTCACAGTTTAAAAAAATATTTGAGTGCAAAAACATATAATCAAAAAATCTATTGGAGATTGATCCAGTTTGATGTGTTGCATGTTCATCTAAATAATTTCTTGAAATGACATGAATTAAACATTTTTAGCATAATTTCGTGATATCATTTGCCATTTTCTTAAAAATCTCATTTAAATTTAAAAATTTTGATGTGATAAAGAGTGAGAAGTATTCAATACAACCATAACACCAAATTAAAAATATGCATTAAAAAAAAGACTAATTGCTAGAAAATGAAAGGAATACATTTGTACCTTAAACATGTAGATATCGTGAAGGGTATGTAAATGAATAAAGATGATGAAGGTGAAGGTTTTCCTTAATATTTTTTTATTCATCTGCCAATGCTTTCGATGATCCAAAGTGAAGTAATTTTAACTCACAGGTTTGATATCTAAACAAACCAATTAAATGATAACTAAATTTTAATGGATTGGCAAAAGGAACGAGCTCGTATTGATAACATGTTTTAAAATAAAGGGGACACATATGCAATTTTGAGAGAGCGAGTCTTTTATTTCATTCATATGTCAATAGTTAAGGGGTGGTAACCCATATTTATACTATGCAATAAGGTAGTCCAGTAGACACCTTAATAATTTTGGAATACGAGAGAATTAGAATAGAAGTAAACATCCACTTAATTCACATGTTAAACACACACACACACACACACACAAACAGATATATATATATATATATATATATATATATATATATATATATATATATATATATATATATATATATATATATATATATATATATATATATATACTAAGTTACATGTAAAAATGACATATACATAAACATTAACAATTACGTGCGACGATTTCTTTCTCTTCCACATTCTCTCAAAAGCAAACCCTTTGCATACATATAATCTCTTCAACTCTGTTGCTCAAATATATATGAAATGTTCACATGCAATTTGAATGCCTTTTCCCTCTTCCATTCCAAGTAGTCTGCTATAAATGTAAACCAACACTTCAATAAATTATTGATGACTTTTCTTCTTCTCATCTTTCTTTATTGGTTCTAAATTATCTCAGTATTTAAAGTCGTCTCCCCAAACTCCCCCTCACATAATATAACCAAGTCTTTTTTCCCTCTTATTCTTCTTCAGCTCTCTTGAGATTATTTTTCCACTTGATTGGATATCTGATATTGTTCACAAAATGTGTTAGAACACGATATAATTTTTTTTAAGCGGACATGACTTGACATCGTGTTCAAACGTTTTGATATGAACACAACATATCGTGTCAATTTTTCATCTGTTCAGGTCATGATCGCATATCGTTTCTAAAATTTAAACCCCTATATAAATCTTATGTTATAAGTTCGAATTATTTTTATTTTATGATTTTATGTGATGATTATTTTTCTCTCTTAATTTAATATGTATGATATGGTGATATGTTTAGCCAACGAGCACAAATATATCAATGTTAGAATTTATGGGTTTTATTTAAGTTGACAAAATCAAATTTTGGTCAGCTTTAGGGTCAATTTAATATGGAACCCACACGTCTTTTGAGATGGTTCGAAGTGATATCGTGCTCTCCTCCGTAAAGATTATAACGCGATATACTTATATACGTAAATCCATAAATGAATGAATGAGAAATTGTAATTCAAATTACCCACTTTCAACATGGAAATGGTTTGAAGTGTAAGTCTAAAGTTCTTACCTCACATGGGAAGAATGTAAAAAATGGGTGTAATATAATATAACCCATTTTGGCTTAAAAGCTTGGTGCCCTTAGGGTATCCCAACTCTTGGAAGGAGGTAGGACTTACATGGAGTTGGGTTCACTTCCAATCCCACACATGCATGGGCATGTGCCATCGTCCCGATCCGATTTAGTCCGGCTCGGTTTGCCATATGCTTCATGGGTCATGGGTCTTGGGCTTTATCTTGACAAAGTATGAACGTTATAGGCAAAATTTTATTGGGCCATTTATTTATTTCTGGGTCCAATTTTTTTGTTTTATTTTTTGTTTTTAGGCCCATTAGTTAATTCCATTTTTTTATTCAATTTTCCTGAACAGTCCATTGTTCAATTAGTTTGATTTTTAATTTCCAACAATTGATGATTGTTGGGATTGGTCTTAACCAAATTTTAACCACCACTTATTTAGCATAAATATGCGGTCTAGTCTGTGATTTAAAGAATTGAAAAAACTAATAAAATATTAAGAGTCTTTCTTATTTTAGTCGATTCAATCATATATTTGATGGTTCTGCATTGTTGGTTAGAAGGGGCTTGCAATTTGGAGTTCTACTATTACAAGTGAGACTGTTGTATCCTGGGATTTGATTGCCACTGACTCTGTCAAGCACCACATGACACCCCACTGTCGAAAACTGTTTTAAGACTTACTAGCCACCTAGTTTTAAAAAAGACACGGTGTCAAATTTTATCTTTTTATTAAACATATCTAATCACATGTGAAAGAATATATAATTAACCATTCACACAATCACTGAAACAAACAATACTGAAAATGAATAAATATAATCTTTGCCGAGAAAACCATCGGCTACAAGCCAAATACAAAAAATATAAACCACAAGAATAATAGAATGATACATCAACTGACAGGAATAAAAGAAATAACTAGGTGGAAAATATATATCATCTCAATATACCCACTTGCTCCTTTACAGGGGTGGAACTGAAGAGCACCCCGTTACTCCATGGTAAATGTACACCTGCTAGTGATATTAATGATACCTCCACTAAATCCATTTCTCACACGAATTTACTACTAACGCATTACTGTGACCCGTTGGCATCACATAAAACAGACCATAATCATCTCGAAATAAAACTCATACTTTAAAATGACAATAACACTCGCAGTTCAAATGGCTCCTGTATATAACATCCTCGTCCTAACCAAACCAAAAACTTCTCTAACTGTTTCCCTTTCTAGACAAACTGCTCATGTCCCCCGACTCACTGCGGACAAGGTCCACCCATGTTTTTACACTCTTATACACATAAGACACCTCTCTATGTCAGTCCCCTTTCTCTGGCCCCACCGGCCATGTCGGGGTTATCTTTCTCGTGGACCTGGTAGTCTTGATCCTGATTGATACCCCTATTGTCCCTCTGGCTCCGCTGGTCCATGGGACTTGTTAATGGCCTTAAAGGCCCTAAATGAACCCACCATCACTTGGTAGAAATTATATTGATCTCGATCATTAGTTTGGGTCCTCTATTAGGTATCCCTTCCCTTGGTGCCTCGCTAACACTAGAAACTTTAGTTTATTATTCTGATAGATTCTCTAACTCCCTTAGCTCCCTTCTCACGAGAGCATTGATAAAAATGGTAAATGTACAACCTTGACGAGCACGACACTAGTCGTCTTAGCCGGATCCCCTATCCACGCTTGTAATTTCTACCCACGGGTATATTATCAACCTATAAACCATATTTGTTCTTCGTATCCCTCTCATCGGTTACGAAGTTTGCGAATTTTTTCAACGTTCCTTCACCACCGTCCACTGTCTGACCCTTTTGGAAAATTACTAAAATATCCCTTGCCTTTCTATTTAACCTCTAGTGAGAGTATTCGTAATGATCTGCACCCCAAATTTGTCATCATTCATTAGAACTGACTCCCATTACCCTACGTTGATCCTATGAGCAAACATATTTGCCCAAAATTTTAACTTGAGTGTCACTACACTCCTCCATATGTTATCCCTAATGGATGTTCTCCATCCATTGGTAAATCATCCTTCTACACCTTCCTCAAATTCTAGCGGATTTTTCTTCAGAAGCAAAAATCTTCTTCAACCTTCCCCCCTTCTCATCTATACTTGGGGGTTTTAGCTTTACCATTGTCCTTCACGATGGTTCTTGGGGAAACTAATGTTCCCGACGGTTTTTCCAACTTTAATTGTTCGTACAACAATAATGGTGACTCCTGATGCGTCACTGTTCCCGGAATATTTTATGCCTTCTACAATCCTTCCAGCATCCCACGCTTATCATCCTATAATGTTCGATCTTCTATGCCCAATCGAAATCGTATATGAATCATATCAACTATACTCTATAGCAGGAGAACGTAAGTCGCACATGTAAAGGAATTCAACAATCCTATAAAAAGTTTCTATATTAAGGAACACTACGCTGAAATGTGAAAAGCCGCACAGATCCTAAAGACACTAGAACCTGATGCTCTAACACCATTTGTGGCACCTCACCTAATAAAATACCGGGTGATCAATCCTATATCAAATTAAACATGAATCTTAGCTGGTTCATTCTTAACATCACTGTCGAAAACCTTTTTAAAACTCACTAACCACTTAGTATTCAAAAAGACACAGTGTCAAATTTGATCTTTTTATTAATCATCTCTAACAACATGCGAAAAAATATATAATTAACCATTCACACAATCACAGAATCAAACAATACTGAAAATGAATAAATATAATCTTTACCGAGAAATCCACCGACTACAATTCTGAAAAGGAGAAATATAAAACATAAGAATAATAAAATGATTACATCAACTAACTAAAATAAAAGAAATAACTAGGGCGACATGCCCAAATGAAATACTGACTGCATCCTACTCTATGAATGGAATGACTGAAGCGACTAAGTTAAAATCTTGCAACATCCACATATGTTGAAACTATGTAACCTTGGAATAGAACAATTCCGGCATCCTTGGGGCTAGACACCTAAAAAGTTTTGAAAATATTTTATAGCAAGGGTTAGAACCCAAAACATTTTGAAAATATATACCAAGTGAATTAAATTGCAGTAAATTAAAATGCATGAATGCTCTTCATATTTAAGTTAGTGTCTCACTCCCTTGAGGACTGAATCACCCCTCAACTATTGTGCACACCTAACGCTTTTCTATCTAACCCACCTAGTCACCTACCTGTAACTAGTTCTCGATGATATCCTTTATGTCACACTACTATAGGCCGATATGTTAAATATACGATTTATAAGCAATTTATCACATTCACTTAATTAATCATTACCCATTTGGGACCATATAACTGTGACGCCCCGCTTATTTAAATAAATGGTGGCCAGCTCGATATCCCAATAAATGCAGGAATCATAGATGGTCCATTCTTAGCATCACTATTGTTAAAATAATAATCTGAGACACCAATTATTTTAGAAAACGGGTGTCAATTTAATTTATAAGTTTAAAGAAAATCATTTAGACAATCCAATTTGAAAAGAAGTTGGATAGAAAAACAACAACTAACTATATAACAATCATACACAACATAATAACCGAATAAGTTATCGGTTAACAGATCATTACAAGCAGGTTACCCCGAGTACTACAATAAATATCACAGTATATTACACAGGTACAAAACTTGGGCAACAAACCCAAATATATAGACTGATCATAGCCAGAGTACAAAAATATAGAAGCGTCTATAACAAATATCCTACAACATCCGCAAAATGTTATAGCTCCAGGACACTTGGATGGAAGGGTCAATACGGGCGTCCCTGCAGCGGAGCTCCTGGGCGTAAAAAGGATTCATGCAAAACAAAGAGATATAAACGGGTCAGGACCCGATTTGATATGATTACCATGTGAATAAAATGCATGACAGTTATGAATATTTAACATCATGAATAAATTTTATCTCGCTCTTCATAAATAAGAATAATCCTCACCTCTCATCTCAATGAAAACCCTAGCGCAATGTTATTTACAATGAATGATATTCATTAATGCTAGAGAATATAATTAAATTTCAACTTAATAAGATCTCTTCTCATTTTTTCACAATATAACTTCACAAGTCCGTTTCTCATTAGGAAATTCATTCCCAAAACAATTTATTTCAGAAAATGTTTCACCATTTATAAAATACCACCTTCATAAGAATAGTTATAATCACAACATATAACGATTTTAAGACCATCCTTCCGGGAGTCACCCCACTGGATGCGCCCCTAAATAGCTATCATCTTCCAGGGCCTATCACCAAGACAACCTGGGCATCCTAAATCGCGTGATGTTGGGAAGAGGCCATATACCTTCGACAGTGAGTCATAATCGTACCCAGAATTACATCACTTCGAAAAATAACATCACCATATATAACAACCGGTCCTATGGCCGAGGACTATATTCTTCCTGCATTCACTAGACATGGGACATCACCTCATGCACGTAACATCCCTTATGACAGCATTTAGAGAGGTATGTATATGCGTTCACAATCTCAAGACATGACAATTTAAAATATCCCCTTTTTAATTTCACAAAACTATACGTGCTTAACCAGTATGTGCCAATTTAAAATATGTGTTTCTTATTCACTAAATTATGTGTTTTTAATAACATAGGTTACAAAGTATAATTATCCCCATACCTGTCTCCCGTAGTTCAAAACAATATTATAGGCCACCAAGGGTAATTTAACTCATACATGTCTCTAAAGGTCCAAAACCATATATTCGTACATTCCCCTAGTCCTAGACAGTCTTACTAAATCAAATGGACATTTTCTACCATCTACTTATTCCATTAATGAATCCCCGACATAAGCCCAAACACCCCTTCACTAACTTGGGATATTGATAACCCAGTTACGAGACTCCAATACTCTAGTTTTACTTTATGCAAGAAGGTTCCTAGGCCTATACCTTAACAGAAAGGAACTAAATAAAACTTAAATTTTTGAGTGAAAAACAGGGTACCGGTCGACCGACCTTGACCCCCGATCTACCACGCTAATAGAAAATGGCCTTGTTAAAGAAGCACGAATCCCCTTTCCCCAACTCTCGGTCGATCAGTCCTTATATCGCGGTTGATCGCGCTTTTAAAATATGCCTATCGAGAGAAGCAGTGGGTTTTTCTCTTTAGGCCTGGTCGATCGGGCTCTGTACGGCGGTCGATCGCGCTCACCAAATCTCACGGCCAAACCCTCTTTTAACCCACCAAACCCAAATCCCTTTATTTTCCTCCACTTCTCTCTAACTCATCATCTAATAACATTATTCCAACATTTCTACACAACAAAAACCCAAAATAATCAACTCGCAACCTATGTACATCAAAATCTAAGGGTTAAACACCAAAATCCATCAAAACCCATAAATGGTTTAAACTTCCAAAATACAACTATCAATACAAATTATTCGCACTGAATCATATATTTGTAACTTAGAAACTTACCTCAAGTTTGTAGTCTCAGGCTCTTCCGGTAGCAACGATTCTAAGCTCCAAATTCTCTCTTCTTTCTTCTCTTTCCTCTTTCTCCCAAGCTCTCTCTCTCTCTCTCTATAAATCTCTCTAGGTTTTAGAAATATAAATGAGAGATGAAATGTTCTTGGAAGAGTAAATACCCCAAATACAATAAGTCTAGCATTTAAATTCTACTGCATAATTAAAATGACTCGTAACAACATATTTAAGTTATAACCGGTCAAAAGTACCCGGAACCTAAAAAATACAGTTTGGCACTTATTTTAACTATCTAAACCATTTTCGGACAAACCGTACCCTCTAAATTGGCATTCAGAATATCGTACGATATTTCTTGTTCCAACATCATATTGAGTCATTAATAATGATATAATTGGAATATGAGTCATAACCGTCGCTTAAAGCATAATGACGCAACAAAACACAATATGATGTTATTTACGATCACTTAACAGTAAATATTCAAAACTTAGTAAATATTATCTCTTAAATCACTTAAAATAATATTCACCTCAACTTCCATTATTTTATATAATTATACCACATGGAAAATTTATATAAAAACAATTACTCAAAAATTTGGGTTATTACAATAACATTCTCACGAGTTATATGAAATATCTATACAAGTGGCATCATGTATTTTAGCCATACATAAATATCTGCACCATATATACATATCATTATATTACAACATTCACACACATGCCGTAAATATATAATCTATCCTCTGAGTAGGCACTCACCAGATGTTCTCTAAAATTCTATCATCTCGAGGTATACTCATCCACCCGAACCTTTGACACGGTTAGCTACCCGAAGCAAAAAATAAAACAAATGCAGTGGAGGCGGCCATAGTTCTCCCCGAAAATGAGAACGACTCATAACCAAGATGTCTCACCCCTAATAATACAGACGTTATGACCTGGTGATTATACTCACCCTGCTCCTAAATCCAGGGTATTCACCCGCATCGTCCAACCTCACATGATAGGGGTATGCTTCCTATAAATATTATTCACACAAAAATTTATAAATCACATATATATATATATATTTATAATACACATCACCGCATGTATATTTAATTAAATCTAGGCTACTCTATGCACAATTATCGTAAAATTAGCCTAATATTCCCAAGTCTATATACCAACTTGATATTTAAATAATTTCCTCATTTATTTATTACTTCAGTTGTGTCATCCATCTAAATTACCCGGACTTGCACCTTCAGCCCAAAATCTTATCCTGTAGAACTTATTCCTCAAATCCCACATATTAAGGTTAACACCCTTTTTATTTTTGAATATTCCTTAATTTATTATATAATCCTATCATAAATTAACTCGACCAAAATCCGTGCCTAAACGCTCGTAGCGCTAGTCCAAATTTTTCCCGAGTTAATATCCCGACTCAATTAAATCAATGTCACATTTATTTTATTATATTGGCGTCACTCAACCAATATACCTGGACTCACTCGCTTGGTCCGTAAATAGAATATCCTGAATTTATTATTCAAAATTATCCTCAATAAATTTTGCACAATTATTAATCTAAGTGTTGATACCAAATTTGATCTGCTGGCATGGACCAATCATATAAATACACATGCCGACTTATATGGTAAATATGAAGACTTTCGACGAGCAACATACTTAGCGTGCCGAGCTACCTAAATGGTCTGAGCTACTCAAGAGGTCAGAACCACTTAAACGGTCCGAGCAACCTAAGCGGTCCGAGCAACTTAAGCAACCCGAGAAACTCAAATACTTGTGGCGTACACATAAAGAAAACTGAAAGACAACTATGCATTAAATGCGCATTATTATCATACAGATGTATATGTCTACTGGATAACAACGGATTATTATTTCACATGTACAGCCTGAAGGCTATAAATACATTGTAACCTCCTCATTAGAAGGGGACTCAGAATCTCTTGGTAAATCACTTATTGAGAATTCCAGGAAAACAGTCAGCAATACAAAAACAATGGACGTAGTCCATTCTCATAAGGATGAACCCCTTTAAAAACCTATTGTTTTATTTACTTATTCATTTTTATCTGTGATTAAAATAATTAGATCGAATCTAATTTTTTACATCAACAGATTGGCGTCGTCTGTGGGAAACGATTATAATTAGCGTTTTTCACCAACAAATTCATCATCTATGGTTGATCCAGAATCCAGCAACAAAAACACGGGGGTCCCTCCAAACCCCTCTACACCACCAAATATTCAAGATCTGGCTAGCATAATGGCCAATTTAGCCCAAGGGCAAACGGCCATGCGAGAGTCCATGCGTCAACTCATATAAACTGTTCAAGGCGGAGTACCGGTTAACTCTAAACAACGAAATACCCAGAGGAGTGCCCGTTTACTGTCCTCAAGAAGTAGACGATTTCTATTCCCAAAAATATTTTGATCTAGACGTACTGACTCATATCGTACTGATAGATCCAATGATCCTTCATATCAACCTGGCTGGAACTCATCCGTACGAGCTACAGATTCTCAGTGAAACGTCTCTCTAACTCCAGAGAGGGCTAGTGCTCTGGAAAGGTTAAGTAGAGTTTATCCATTTGATCGATTAAGCCCTAGAAGGAATAGAGATCCTCTTAAGACTGCGTCGAGAAACTCTCAACGACCAGCCGACCTAAGGGAAGGATCTGCCCAATCACGACCAGCAGCTCGTAATGAGAGATCTCAAGAGGAAAACTCAATGCGATCAGTTGCTCGAACAAATATGCCTGAGGTAGGAAATAATGCATGGAAGGGTTCTATGCAGAGGTTCGAGGATCGATTAGGGGAGATGGCTAAGGCCAAGAATCCTCTGCAACGAACTTTTGTCCAAGGGACACCGTTCATACAAGCAATTGTGGATTTTCCCACACCATCAAAATTTAAAGCTCTCGTGGTGACTCCAAAATAGGATGGAAAAATAGATCTTGTTCTCCATATAGAACAATACTAAGTTGCTGCTGATATCTACGTGATTCCAGATGAGATGAGATGCAGAGCATTTTCAGGTACTCTTACAGGGTCAGCTCAGATATGGTACAACAACCTTCCACGATGAAAGATCGCGACTTTCCTTCAACTGGTAGAGCTTTTTATAGGAAATTTCTGTTTTGGCGCAAATCCAGTCAAACGAGTAGCACACTTGCTGAGTGTTAGACAGAAGAAAGATGAAAGCACCAGAGACTATATTACTCGTTTTAATAACAAGAAACTTGAAGTAATTGATTACGAGGAGAAAAAAACAATTACTTCTCTGATGAGTAGACTGTTGCCAGATAAATTGTACTACACTTTAGCCAAAGATCCGCCCAGAACCATGGAAGAATTGATGGCAAAGGTAGCCAAAATCATGAATGCAGAGGAAGCTATGGCTGGGAAGAAGAATGCAGATAATAAGGAGACCAAGGTTGAACATAGTAGAACTGAGAAGAAAGATCCGAAGAACAATGATGGCAACAGGAAGTCGAAAGGAAAGCAGGCGTTAGAGCAGATGAAGAAGTATGGAAATTATACTCCTTTTAAGGTAGATATAAATCACATTCTAGAGGAGATCAAGAATAGCGAGGAGTTAGCCTGGCCAAGGAAAATGAAGGCAGATCCTGACAGAAGAGATAAGTCCAAATATTGCGAATTCCATAAAGACCATGGTCACACGACCAAACGCTGCATAGACCTTCAGAATGAAATTGAAGCACTCAGCAGGCGAGGAAAATTGACTAAGTATGTTGATCGTTAGAATGGGGGAAAGACCAACAAAAGAGAAAGGCAAAGGTATGTCTCCTCACCGAGCAAAAGAAAATAAGAAGAGAGATCACGAAGATGATCTAGAAGATGACCCCGATCTCCCTAAAAGACCACGACAGCCAGAGCGTGAGGTATTTTTAATCCATTTTGGATCATTTGAATGTAATGTTATTACATGTGGAGATGCAAGAAGTGGAGATCTTACTACGGAGCGAAAAGCTTACCTCAATAAGGCTCAATCTTGCTCTTATATACAGCGAATAAACTTGGTTGAAGATGATCGCCCGAAGAAGGTGAATAAGGACAAACTGGTCATCGGTTTTTCTAAGAATGATATAGCAGGTGTATTATATCCTCATAATGATTTGTTGGTGATCAAGATGAGAATGAAGGAAGTGGTGATTTCGCGGGTATTGGGGGACAATGGTAGTTCAGCGGATATCATGTTATACCCATGTTTTGATAGTTTGAATATAAAGTTAGCCCAATTGGAGACCTATCACAGGCCCCTCCTCGAATTTACTAGAGAAAATGTTTTTCACTTGGGACGATCAAGTTGGATATGCTTATTCGTACATGTCCTGCTTATCGGATAGAAAGAATACACTTTTTCATAATGGATAACAATGTCCAATCAGCCAACAACATTATCATGGGAAGGGTAGGCCTAAAAAAATTCGAAGTAGTACCATCCACTGTACATCAATGTTTAAAATTCCTAACCAATTTTGGAGTGGGAGTTGTGAAAGACGATCATAAAGTATCTCGGGAATGTTACTATTCATCTATCGAGCAGGAAGAACTAGAAGAATCGAGGAAAAAGACTATTACTTACCAAGTGGATGAAATAGAAGATACATAGATTGAAACACTGGACCCTAAAGACGAGTCTCAACTCATAAAAGGCCAGGTAATGGAAGCTACTGAAAGTATCATTCTGGACGACGAGTACCCAGAACAAACAACCCAAATTAGTGCGTCATTAGATGTATCAATAAAACAGGAGTTAATAGCATTTCTAAGGTGCAAAAAACAGACTTTTGCATGGAGTTATGAAGACATGCCTGGGATAGACCCGTATTTCCTATGTCACGAGCTCAATGTGAACAAGAAAATCAAGTCAGTGAAGCAAAGAAGAAGAGTGTTCAGCCCTGAAAACTACCAAGCTATACAGGAAGAAGTGAAGAAACTAAAAAAAGCCTTTTTTATTGAGGATGTCAAATATCCTGATTGGTTAGCAAATGTGGTGATGGTAAAGAAGAAAAATAACAAGTGGAGGATGTGTGTAGACTTCACTGATCTTAATAAGGCATGCCCAAAGGATCATTTTCCTTTGCCTCGAATAGATCAACTGGTGGATGCTACCTCGGAGGATGAATTATTGAGTTTCATGGATGCTTATTCCGATTACAACCAGATTAAAATGAAGCTTGAAAACAGGGAGAGTACCTCTTTTATCACCCCAAGGGGAACTTATTGCTATAATGTTATGCCTTTGAACTCAAAAATTCTGGTGTGACGTATCAGCGGCTGATGAATAACGTGTTTGCGGATCAAATCAGTCACAACATGGAGGTTTATGTTGACGACATGCTGATGAAGAGCAAGAAAGCCACTGATCATCTAGTTGACTTAGGCCAAACCTTTTATCAACTAGAAAAGTATCAAATGAATTTAAACCCCACTAAATGCATATTTGGAGTACGAGAAGGCATGTTTTTTAGATATATTATTAACCAACGAGGTATCGAGGAAAACCCTGAAAAGATCAAAGCCCTATTGGGGCTATGATCTCCAACTACGAAGAAGGAAGTGCAATGTCTCACAGGGCGAGTAGCGCACTCAACAGATTTGTGTCACGAACAACAGACAGATGTCTTCCATTCTTCAAAACAGTTCGAAAAACTTTTGAGTGGAATTATGAATGCGAGTAGGCCTTTTAAAAACTGAAGAAATATCTGGGAACACCTCTATTGTTATCTAGACCAGTGATGGGAGAAAGACTATACTTGTATCTGGCAATTTTAGAGAACGCAGTTAGCTCGGCGTTGATAAGAATGGAAGATGGAGTGTAGAAACTAGTATACTATACTAGCAAGGCCTTTCGAGGAGCAGAAATCAAATACCCAAAGTTGGAGAAACTGGCACTAGCATTGATCGAAGCGAGTAGAAGGGTGAGGCCATACTTCCAAGCCCATACTTAGTGGTGTACACTGATATGACATTAAGACAAGCTCTGCATAAACTGGAAAAATCAGGAAGATTGATGTACAGGGCAGTAGAATTTGGGGAATATGATATAGTTTATGATCCTAGATTGTCGATCAAAGGGAAGGCAGTAGCGAATTTTATCGCAGAGTTTACTCAGGAAGATGCCTCCGAAGAATAGGAGTTAAATATAGACCAACCTATGGATATTATAGGATCATCAAATTCAAATCTCGACCAACTTAGGTCGGTAGATGAGCAAGAGAAGATGATCAACGAGCAACAAAAAGTGCCAGAGGAGGACAAAAGTAAGCACCAAATATTCCATTGATGAACTCTGTCTGATTAAATATTTGATGATGAAGTACCCGTATGGAATTTATATGTGGATGGATCTTCATGCACTACAGGCAGTGGAGCGGAAATTATTTTAAACAGTCCGGATGAGATTGATGTGGAGTACGCTTTGCGCTTTTAATTTAAGCCTTCTAATAATGAGCCCGAATATGAAGCAATGATTGTGGGTTTAAGTCTATCCAAAACCATGAAAGCAGAGCAAGTCGTTGTGTTCAGTGATTCCCAGTTAGTCGTAAATCAAATTCTGGGGGTGTATGCAGCAAAAGAAGAATTAATGGTCAAGTTTCATGGAAAAGCAATGGAGTTGGTATCGAGTTTTACTGCGGTTCAGTTGGTTAGAATATCGAGATTAGAGAATGCAAGGGCAGACACCCTAGCCCGACTAGCATCAACCACCCGCACCGAGCTACGAAGAATAATCCCAATAGAGATTCTGGCTGGTCGGAGCATAGACGAAGATCTGATGATGAACTTCATTGCCCTTGATTTGGGACCATCTTGGATGGACCCCATCAGGGCCTATATTGAAGAGGGAACTTTGCCAATTGAAAAACTCGCAGCCAAGAAATTAAAGTTTAAGGCTGCTCGTTATGTATTAACCAGTGGCATCTTATATAGACGAGGAGTTATAGCAGGGCTAAAAAGATGTGTCCATCCTTATGAAGTGAAAGATTTGATCAAAGAGGTTCACGAAGGGTCTTGTGGAGCCCATGTAGCAGGTCGGATGCTTTTGTAAAGAATAACAACACAGGGGTACTACTGGCCAACAACGAGAGCTGATTGTGTAGCTTATGCCAAGAAGTGCGATAAGTGCCAACATTTCTCCTCCATCCTAAGAACTCCCCAAGCATTGTTAACACCCATCACGTCCCCTTGGCCATTCACCATTTGGGGGATAGATTTGGTTGGGCCACTACCCACGACCAAGGGAAGATTCAAATACCTCGTGGTCGCGGTGGATTATTTTACTAAATGGGTGGAAGTTGAGCCTCTTATTGATATGACATATAACAAAGTCCATCAATTTATTTAGAAAAATATAATTTACAGATACGGTCTCCCATATGCGTTCATTACTGACCACGGAACCTAGTTTGACAATGAGGAGTTTGCTGCATATTGTCATCAATCCAATGTATTAAAGGTTCATTCTGCACCAGGCCATCCCTAGAGAAATGGGTAAACTGAGGTGATGAACAGAACGCTACTGAATGGTTTAAAAAATGAATGGATGATACAAAGACAAATTGGATTAACGAGCTACAATCTGTGTTATGGGCTTATCGCACCACACCACGAACAGCAACGGGAGAGTCCCCATACATGCTGGCATTTGGGAGTGAATCTATCATACCTGCTGAATTAGGCCTACCTACACATAGGGTGCTTAATTTCAATTCTCCTGTCAGTGACTTGATGAGAAGATTATACCTAGATATGCTTGAAGAAGTTAGGGAAGAAGTAGCAATCAGGAATGCCGCATATCAATAACGAACAACTTTGTTCTACAACAAAAGAGTGAAGAAGTGTGATTTGAAGGCATGGGATTATGTGCTGAAGAAAGTTATCCAAAACCATAATAAACTGGAAGCCAACTGGCACGGACCCTATAGAGTGACAGAAGTTGTTCATCCAGGGACATACAGGATTGAAACGTTGGAAGGAGAAGAATTAAAGAATGCATGGAATGCAGAGCATCTTCGAAAGTATTATTAGTGATTGAAATTCCTATGTAATATAGTTTCTTCAATATGAATAAAGTGATGTTTTCCCCCATTTTCTTTCTTCGTTGAATTTTTTTCAGAATATTAGTGCTACACACTACACAAATCAAAATTCTGAGCTCTATACCACCATACCACCAACTCCGATTGGTCGGCAAATCAATTACCACCAACTGCGGTTGGTCAGAAACTTAATACCACCAACTCCGGTTGGTCGACAAATCAATTACCACCAAATTCGGTTGGACGGTAACTTAATACCACCAACTCCGGTTGGTCAGAAAATCAATTACCACCAACTCTGATTGGTCGGGAACTTAATACCACCAACTTCAGTTGGTCGGCAAATCAATTACCACCAACTCCGGTTGGTCGGGAACTTAATACCACCAACTCCGGTTGGTCAGCAAATCAATTACCACCAACTCGGGTTGGTCGGGAACTTAATACCACCAACTTCGGTTGGTCGGCAATTCAATTACCACCAACTCCGGTTGGTCGGGAACTCAATACCACCAACTCCGGTTCATTGGTACCAAACTAGGAAAAAAGCTGGATGACCTCCCGGGGCATCCACTGTCTAGGCAACAAGGTAATCTTAACGGGATTACTAAAACTAAGCAGGAACATGGGATGAAAATCATTATATTGCTTAGTCCTAAAGAATAACAAGTCACTATAATCAAATAACAAATGGGATAAGTATATAAATATATTTACCAACCAACAAGCAAGGACATTCTGCAAATTATTTAGAAGAAAATGAAATTGCAAAAGAGATTAAAAATTTCTTCATTAAAACCAAAACAGATTACATATGATATGAATTGCAAATTACATATGATATGAATTGGGTTCATTACATAAAAAATCCTATTCTATTGGTTTTTTCCCTTCTGCCTTTGAAACAGGTTCTAACCCAGCAGGAGGACCATCTAATGCATAAGGGGAATTTATGAAGTTTAGATCTCGCAGCAATCTAACGTTCATTATAGATGGACGATCAAGAAAGTGTTCTGGGCGAGATATCTCAAAGTTTACATGAAGACTGTAATCGTCGAGATACTTGGAGATCAAGCATTGAGGAATTGCCCAAGCAGGAATCCAACTAACGTCAAGCTCTTTGAATGTAAGCCTCCGGAGAAAGGCTATTTCTCCATATTATTAATAAATTTGGGGTGTAGTCCTCTTTCCAAAAAAAAAAACTAATATCAAGATTAAAAGGAGGCACGGGAAAATCAAGCACTCCAGGATCATAATAATCCCATAAGTAGTGTCCTTGCTCCAATTGTATCACACACAAAGCGTTCAACTATCCCTGCTTGTACCCCTTATTATTCGATTGTTGTATCCGATCATCAAGATGGTAAAGGGCTTCATTATACCTATCCATCCAAAACTCTCTGGGTTGTTTATGGAACTGATAAGTTAACCTTTCCAATTGCTCATGGATATTCTTCACCAGAATTTCCTTATTATCCAAAGCAGAACTCTCGGAAGAGAGTTGGTCAGTAAAATTTAGAATCTTCTTGGATATTTCTGCGAAAGCTTGATTCTTTGCCATTAACTGAACTGCCTGATTCTCCAAGGCCGATTGAGTTCTCGCCTCTTCAATAGAAACCCGACCAGCCCTTGCTCGTCCACGAGAAGAAGATCTTGCTCGTCCACGAGTAGATGTGGAAGGTCCACCTCTTTTCAAAGTTTCCAACTCATCTCATAAGTTGGCATTCTCTACCTCCAAGAAAGAAAAACCTTCATCATTAACAGGGACCAAGGCTCCCGAAGAAGATGCAGCAGATTTGAGTTATTTTATTTCTTCCTGTAAAAGAATGTTCTCCTGGTCCAATAACTTAGCAATATGCATATGCTCTTCAACTTCAAGCTTCAGAACACTCTCTTTCTTCTCATGAGCAGAGATGAATTTATCATACCCTTTGTCATCACTCAATTGCTGATATTTCTTCTCGTATCCTTGATGAAAAAGTGTGGAAAATTATTTATACTGCTGCTGGAGTTCCTCGATCGTTCTTTGGAGATCCTCAATCATCTTATAGTAGGCTACATTATTGGCAACAACATGATCGAGCAAAAATTTCAGGCATTGGTAAGCTTCAACTCATGATTAGAGGCACCTGATCTAAGGATGTCAATTATCTAGGCCTCATTAAGATTTTCATGACCAACTTTAAAATAGTCGTTGCATTTCTTCATTAATTTTGTGTCATGAGCTGATAAGAGCTTCATCCTGGCCATAAACTAGTAAAGAGAAGAAATAAAAAGAATCAATGATGATGCAGACAAAGCAAGTAAAAGAAAAATTCAAAACGAACAACCAAAGTTCGAATTTTTATTCATCATAAGAAGGTACATAGTTCCAAGTTACATCCATAAAAATAACAAAGCAAAAAATCCGAACAACTCTACACGTTATCCTTATTTTCTATGACTTACTTTGAAGGTTTGGATGAAGAATTTGGTTGCTCGGAAGGCAAGGGAAGCTTCTCGATAGAAGTACTGGCTGGTTAGAGTTGCTCAGAAGGCTGAACAACAGGAACAATAGGGACTTGATCTCCAGTCATCAGAGAAGATTCATCTGAAGCTGCTTCATCTTCTTCTTCTTCTCCAAGAGAGGGAGGAGGGCCATGAGTGTGCTCCAGGAACAACTCAGAGTTCTCAGTAACCTTCAATTTCTTCAAGGCTGTTACCCACCCATCCCTGATGTATTTGACGCTGGCATACTCCATTTGAGAAGACATCACAGCCAGGCCCTTGTTCCAGCCTTTGTCCCAACCAACACTGAGTGATTTTTTCATTGCAGCCTTCCTTTTTGCCTTCTCCGAGGAGGTCCTTTCCCTAAGAAGCTCCTCGGCAGCCTTCAATTTCTCTTCCACCTCCTTTTTCTGTCGCTCGACATCCTAAAGTTTAACAACTTCATCTTCAGCAGACTTGAGCTTATCCTTAAGCTCCTTATTGCTCTGTTCAAACTCAATCAACTTCTTCCCCAATTCCTTGGAGGCATTCACAGCTCTATCTCTATATAGCTCAACGGACATAAACTGCTCCTCCCAAGCACCTTTATCTTTCTCGTACTTTTGATGAGAATCTTTCAAAGATTGGGTCAGCCCAACAAAAGCTTCCTCTACTCCACCCGAGGAGATTGAAGCCCTAATAGCTTCATCCTTCTTCAAAATTCTGTTGAAACACGTTACCAGCTGAAAAAAGAAATAACTTTAAGTCAATACATGAACATAATATTATAAAGTAAAAGGCTCAGGTCAACAATACTTACTGAGGCAATGTGTTGAGCATCCAGAGTAGTAATTCTCTCACGAGAAAGAGTATCTTCAATGCCTTGGACTTCTGGGACAGTCCAGGATCTTACTAAGACCACAGCAGAGCTCGGAGGAACAAAAGTTGGAACACCACCTTCAATATTTGGAGGTTGAGAGATAGGTTCAACAGGTCCCTCAGAAGAACTCTTTTTTAATCTCCTCAAAGGAGAAGGAGAATTTTCAACTTAATATATTGTCTTTATTGGTGAAATGACAATAACATCACTTGAAGGAGAGACAACAACAATCTTACTCAGAGCCAAAGGGGCTTCTTGCCAGCTTCCTAGGTAGCAACAGGAGGTGGTAGATCTATTTTCTTTGTTCCCTCATCTGGGACATCATTTTTACTTTTCTTTACCTCCTCGGCGGCAAGGGCAGACTTCTCAAAAAATAAATGGGCTTTCCTCTTCTTCGTCAGATCAGTAATGGGAATATTCGATTCAAAAGAAGAACCTTCCACACTAGTCTCAGCAGCTGGTACTTGGTCAAGGTCAACAACCACAGGATGAGCAATAAAAGATGAACTGGAAGTTCTATATTGCAGCAAATAAGAGGCAGACCTAATATGCTCCCCATCAACAGATTGATGCATACTTCAGATAAGTTTTAAATCTTTTATAATAACGTCAATCTCCTTTGGGGGCTTCCTTTTACTATCAACTGTAATAAACAAAATCAAATGTCACTGATACATTTTATCAAACACAAAGAAAACATGATTTCAAAAATAAAATAAAAATAAAAACAACCTAACCCATTGCCATAAAGTGGACACTTGGGACCTTGGTACACATCATTTCCATCAAGTGGAGGGTGTTGCCAATTATTCATCACTACCCCGTGATCAAAATAGTCTTTATTGGTATCAGGAAGATTAACAACTAAGGCCCTATTCAAAAATCTAGTTTTTAAATAAAAAGTACTCTCACTAGTGACCCATTTGTAGCAGTACATAACTTTTGGAATTCCCAAATGAGTTCCATGAAGTTTATTCAATCTATCTACGCCATTAACTACCCTCCATGTATTTGGAGCTATTCTTGCAGGTACAATATCGAAATATTGGCAAAACTCCAAACACAGGGGATTTAGCGAGAAAGAAAAGCCACATTCGGCTACAAAGATACTTGGGAACCAGTGTCCCTCCGCCAAAGAATATAAATCAGAAGGACCGAAAATTTCTTCCAAAATAACCTATGAAGTGATTGAAAACCCAGACCGAAATTTATCCAACGACTCAATAGGATAAACCATGGCGAATAAAGAAATTAAAGAAGAGGGAAGAAAATCTTATAGAGGAAATAGAGATCAGTTGTCAATAAACGATGGAAAGAACGAAGGCACAAGCTAGAGAGAAGGTGAAAGGTTCAAAGATACAGATTTGAAAAAAGTGAAAGACGATATGATTTTCTGTCACGCTCAAATACTTTACCACGAGAATAGAGAAAAGCAATGATTACCAGGAAAGACGCTTGCGTCGCCAGCGGCTAAAAGAGGAAAAGGGCACAAATATCGAAGTGATCGTGGAAATTCAAAATATTTGTGAAGTTTGATATTGCTCACTAAATATAAGTTAAAGTATTCTCCAAAAATTTATGAAGGACATTAATCCGAGCTATTTTCTTGCAAAATGTTCCATACTCTTCCTCAACCTCAAACTATTAAACATTGGGGGCTTTTGTTGATACCAAATTTGATCTGCTGACATGGACCAATCATATAAATACACGTGTTAACTTATATGGTAAATATGAAGACTTTCGATGAGAAACATACTTAGTGTGCCGAGCTACCTAAATGGTCCGAGCTACTCAAGAGGTCAGAACCACTTAAACGGTCCGAGCAACCTAAGCGGTCCGAGCAACATAAGCGGTCCGAGCAACTCAAATACTTATGGCGTACGCATCAAGAAAACCAAAAGATAACTATGAATTAAATGTGCATTATTATCATATAGATGTATATGTCTACTGGATAACAACGTATTATTCTTTCACATGTACAGCCTCAAGGCTATAAATACATTGTAACCTCCTCATTAGAAGGGGACTCGGAATCTCTTGGTAAATCACTTATCGAGAATTCCAGGAAATGAGCCAGCAATACAAAAACAGTGGACGTAGGCCATTCTCATAAGGATGAATCACTTTAAAAACCTATTGTCTTGTTTACTTATTCATTTTTTATCTATGATTAAAATAATTAGATCGAATCTAGTTTTTTACATCAACACTAAGGTTTTCAATTTACTCATTTTCAACCCTAATTCTCTTATGGATTAGTTTCTCAATGACTCCAATACTTACTTCACTACGCCAAAAATAGGAAACTGGCACGGTTTAAAACAGTGCCAGACGCAATCTGGCACGGTTAAAAATCGTGTCAGAATCAGGGGTGCCAGATTTTTTGGCTCGGTTTAAAACCGTGCCAGATTTCCCAAACTGGCACTCTTTTGGCACGCTTTTAGCACGCTTTTAAACCATGCTAGATGTTAAATCTCTCACGCTTTTGACACATGCCGAAACCGTGCCAAATTGTCTGTTTTCTGGCACGCTTTTGGCACAGTTATAAAGCGTTCCAGATTGTTTTATAACGTTCTCATTTGTATAAATTAGCATGGTTTAAAACCGTGCCATATTTTTCATTAATAAAAAAAGTAATAATAGGAAACAAATCTGAAAAATCTATAAATTCCTAATCTGGTAGGAAAAATATTTATTATTTGCAAAAAAAAAATCAAGAAAATTCATAAATTATGAATATCGCAGGTTGTTGATAAACTAATGTGCATACAAACTTCAAAAAATTACAAGATTTAATACCAATATAAAGACCACATGGCCATAAAAGTCGACAATAACTTCAAAAAATTACAAGATCTAATAGTTCCCAGATAAAAAAAAAATCGGCAGAGTTTCCTCTATTTTTTTAGCATTCCAAAACCTGCTAACATAAAATCTTCCCATATAAAGCCCGCATGGCCATAAAAGTCGATAATAAAAGTACTATAGCCAGCACGGCGATAAAAGTAAACAATAAAACTACTAAAGCCTACTCGGCCATAACACAAAAAATAGAATCCTGAATACTAACGACACTAAATAAATAATCCCTCTGTTGTAAAGCATTGACTTCTTCGTGCGTTCCAAGTGGATAAAAGCTAGCGATTGAATGTCATCCTACAAAAAAAATAAGACACAAAAAAGATACGATATTAGTAACCAAGTCATTTTTAAAAATATCGTATTCGAGCAGAAAAATTGCATATACGAGTCACAATTATTATTATATTCTCAAACTGAAAGTCTCATGAGTATGTGGTTAGTTCATACGAGTTGCATTAATCTCATACAGTGTGTTAGTACCTCTTACTGGGCCGATTGGGGGCTGGTTTGGATTTTCACCCTTTATCGGCTTGTTTTTAAGCCTAATCTAGCTACTTTCAAATTATCTTCATATGCTCAAACTGGGAGACCCGTGACTACGCCTCCAATTTCTACGAGTTACATTGGTCCCGTGCGAGGTGTTAGTGCCTCTTACTGGGCCGTTTGGAGAATGATTTGGGTTTTACCCTTTAATGGCTTATTTTTGTGCCTAGACTAGATACTTTCAAATTATCATCACATTCTCAATTCGGGAGACCCGTGACTACGCGATCAGTTCCTACGAGTTACGTTGGTCTCGTGCGAGGTGTTAGTGCCTCTTACCGGGCCATTTGGAGGCTGATTTGGGTTTTCACCCTTTAACATCTTGTTTTTAAGCCTAAGTCTACAAATTTGAAAATTGTCATTATATTCTCAACAGGGAGTCCCGTGACTACGCGGTCAGTTCTTACGAGTTACATTGGTCCCGTGTGAGATGTTCATGCCTCTAACGGCGCCGTTTGGGGCCTGGTTTTGGGTTTCACCCGTTAACGGCTTGTTTTTATGCCTAAGCTAGATATTTTAAAATTATCATCATATTCTCAAATCGGAAGAACAGTGACTACACAATCAGTTCGTACGAATTATGTTAGTCTCGTGCAAGATGTTAGTGCCTCTTACTGGGCCGTTTCGAGGCTGATTTGCATTTTCACCCTTTAACGGCTTGTTTTTGTGCCTAGACTAGATACTTTCAAATTATCGTCATATTCTCAAATCATGAGAAACGCGACTACGCGATCAGTTTCTATGAGTTACATTGGTCCCGTGCAAGGTGTTAGTGCCTCTTAGTGGGCCGTTTGGAGAATGATTTGGGTTTCACCCTTTAACGACTTATTTTTGTGCCTAGACTAGATACTTTCAAATTATTGTTATATTCTTAATCAGGGATACCCATGACTACGTAGTCAGTTTCTACGAGTGACATTGGTCCCATATGAGGTGTTAGTGCCTCTTATGGGACCGTTTGGAGGCTAATTTAGGTTTTCACTCTTTAACGGATGATTTTTAAGACTAAGCTAAATACTTTCAAATTATCATCATATTCTCAAATCAGGAGACTCGTGACTACGCGGTTAGTTCCTACGAGTTACGTTGGTCTCATACGAGGTGTTCATGCCTCTTACGGGGCCTTTTGGGGCCTAGTTTGGAGTTTGATTCCTTAACAACTTATTTTTAAGCATAATCTAGATACTTTCAAATTATCATCATATTCTCAAATCGGAAGAACCGTGACTACGCGATTAGTTCCTACGAGTTACGTTGGTCGCGTGCGAGGTGTTAGTGTCGCTTACAGGATAGTTTGGAAGCTGATTTGGGTTTTCACCATTTAATAGCTTGTTTTCAAGCCTAAGTCTACATATTTGCAAATTCTCGTTATATTCTCAAATAGGGAGTCCCGTGACTACGCGATCAGTTCCTACGAGTTACATTGGTCCCGTGTGAGGTGTTCATGCCTCTTACGGGGCCGTTTGACGCCTGGTTTGGGTTTTCACCCTTTAACGTCTTGTTTTTACGCCTAAGCTAGATATTTTCAAACTATCATCATATTCTTAAATTTTAAGAACCGTGACTACGCAATCAGTTTCTACGAGTTACGTTGGTCCCATGTGAGGTGTTAGTGCCTCTTACTGGACCGCTTGGAGAATGATTTGGGTTTCACCCTTTAACGGCTTATTTTTGTGCCTAGACTAGACACTTTCAAATTATTATTATATTCTAAATCTAGGAGACCCGTGACTACGCAGTTAGTTTCTATGAGTTACATTAGTCCCATACGAGGTGTTAGTGCCTCTTACGGGACCGTTTGGAGGTTGATTTAGGTTTTCAATCTTTAACGGCTTATTTTTAATCCTAAGCTAAATACTTTCAAATTATCATCATATTCTCAAACCAGGAGACTCGTGACTACGTGGTCAGTTCCTACGAGTTACGTTGGTCTTGTATGATGTGTTCATGCCTCTTACGGGGCTGTTTGGGGCCTAATTTGGGGTTTCACCCTTTAACAGCTTATTTTTAAGCCTAAGCTAGATACTTTCAAATAATCTTCATATTCTCAAACTGAGAGAACCGTGACTACGCAATCAGTTCCTATGAGTTACGTTGGTCCCGTGCGAGGTGTTAGTGCCTCTTACGGGATCGTTTGGAGGCTGATTTGAGTTTTCACCCTTTAACAGCTTGTTTTCAAGCCTAAGTCTACAGATTTGCAAATTCTCGTTATATTCTCAAATAGGGAGTCCCGTGACTATGCGGTTAGTTCCTACAAGTTACATTGGTCCCGTGTGAGGTGTCCATGCCTCTTACGGGGCCGTTTGGGGTTTCACCATTTAACGGCTTGTTTTTACGCCTAAGCTAGATATTTTCAAATTATCATCATATTCTCAAACCGTAAGAACCATGACTATGCAATCAGTTTCTACGAGTTGCATTGGTCCCGTGCGAGGTGTTAGTGCCTCTTATTGGGCCATTTGGAGAATGATTTAGGTTTCACCCTTTAACGGCTTATTTTTGTGCCTAGACTAGATACTTTCAAATTATCATTATATTCTCAATTAGGGAGATCCGTGACTATGCAGTCAGTTTCTACGAGTTACATTGGTCTGATACGAGGTGTTAGTGCCTCTTACGGGCCCGTTTGGAGGCTGATTTAGGTTTTCACTCTTTAATGGCTTATTTTTAAGCCTAAGGTAAATACTTTCAAATTATCATCATATTCTTAAATCGAGAGACTCGTGACTACGCGTTCAGTTCCTACGAGTTATGTTGGTCCCGTGCGAGGTGTTAATCCCTCTTACGGGTCCGTTTGGGGGATGATTTGGGTTTTCACTATTTAACAACTTATTTTTAAGTTTAATCTATATATTTTCAAATTATTGTCCTATTCTCAAACCGGGAGCACCATGACAATGCGGTCAGTTCCTATGAGTTATATTGGTCCCGTGTGAGGTGTTAGTGCCTCTTACGGACCATTGGGGGCTGATTTGGGTTTTCACCATTTTACAGCTTGGTTTTTTAAGTTTAATCTAGATATTTTCAAATTATCATCATATTCTCAAATCGAGATCCCCGTGACTACGCGGTCAGTTCCTAGGAGTTACATTATTCTCGTACGAGGTGTTAGTGCCTCTTACGGGCCCGTTTGGGGGCTGATATGGGTTTTCTTCATTTAACGGCTTGTTTTTAAGTTTAATATAGATATTTTCAAATTATCATCATATTCTCAAACCGGAAGCCCCGTGACTACGCGGTCAATTCCTACAAGTTACATTGTTCCGTGCGAGGTGTTAGTGCCTCTTACGGGGCCGTTTGGGGACTGATTTGGGTTTTCACCATTTAACAGCTTATTTTTAAGTTTAATCTAGATATTTTCAAATCATCATCATATTCTCAAATCGGGAGCACCGTGACTACGCAATCAGTTTCTATGAGTTACATTGGTCCCGTACGAGGTGTTAGTGCCTCTTATGGGACCGTTTAGGGGCTGATTTGGGTTTCCACCATTTAACGACTTATTTTTAAGTTTAATCTAGATTTTAATGCTACTCAAGATTTCAATGATATGATCTCTTATAGTGATTTAGTAGATCTTGGATTCTCACGTTCGAGATTTACTTGGACAAATAATTGGGTGATTGGCACAATTTTCAGCAGATTGTACAGGGGGATTGTAAAGTCTCAATGGTTGATTGACATTCCCAAATCATACATCACTCATTTGCATAAAGAAGACTCTTGGTCAGTCCCATTGGTTGCTTCCCTAATGAATTTGTTTGCTCTAAAACTCAAACGGCTCAAAGGCTGCCTTAAGAAGTGGAACACCATTTTATATTAAAAACTAGCCTTAATTGGATGAATATTTAACTATCATGGATAATTTCCGACCTCGAGAGTAGAACCTTGCCCTCACTTCTTGGTTCATTGTATTCAAGACTTGCATAGCTATCCAGCTTCCTTGTGATTTTTGACTGACAAGACACAAAGTCATTCAGAGACCCAAATTTTTTTCACGTACGAATACAAATAGGTGGCTACTAAGGGCACCCCAAAATTACTATATAGCATCACATGCACTATTATTTAAACCTAGTGTACAGTTAATTTTAAGCACAAGGTGGTGTTGAGGAATAATTGTTGTGGTACCCCAAAATTACTGTGAATCCTTGGGATAGGACTTCAGTCTACCAAATAAGCACATGCCTACGATAGATGACCTTCGTTTCCAGTTATGCTCCTCATAGGAAGCATGAATCAGCCTTTCATTTTTGGTAACTAGCAGAACTCTAAAAGTTCTGGAGTGTACACTGGAAAGAGACTAAGAACTCTAAAACTTTAATACAATACATTCTTTAATTGCTACCATAAGACTTATGTGCTTATTTTCTTTTTATATATTCTTATCCGTATAAGATAAAATTCCTTTTCCCCCTATTCAATTCCTCATTAATAGAAAAATATCTCATTATCTACTACTACAGTTTTATTTCTTCTTTTTACCCATGTTCTTATCACAATTAGTTGGAGTTATTTTACCCATTTTGGATTCCTCATTCTTGAAGAAAGTTCATCATCCCAAAGAGTTTAATGAAAAATGGCACTTAATTTTCAAAACATTATCTTCCTTGCAATAACTAAAAACTGTATGACCCCCAAAAGTAGCCAAGCTACCAAATGTCACATTATTTCTTAAAAACTGATTCACTTGAAAAAGAAAATAAAAAACATAAAAAATGACTTAGGATATTAAATTAAACTAAGAGATTTTAAAGTTTCTGTCACCTCTGGGCATGTTTGTATCTTGAAGTTCACATCGTTAGGCTAGCTGTTGGACACGTGCTCCATGTACCACTTTCGGTTATGGGAAGTCTCAGTGGGAGTTGTTGAGAGGCTTGGGCATTAACCTAGTGGCTAGTTGTTGACATAGAACAAGAAGAGCATTTTTCAAAAGGGGAGGAACACGAGATGCAAACTAGGCCAAACATCTTCAATGAAAATATAATTCTAGAACTCAAACAGGACATTGCACCAAGGTAATCTCTCTTTAGCATTTTATCAAACATGTAACATACGACATTTTCAATAGATTGTAACATACAAAAATATCAAGTATATAAAAGAAGTTTATTATGGGGACTTTAGCTAAAGGAAGCACGGACCAAAATCCATCGAAGCTGAAACCCCGGGCTCTCACTCATCTTCTCCCTTGTCGTATTGTCACCACCTTGAATTATACATAGTACTATCCTAAGACAAAAATAAATCGCAAAATTAGGCATGAGAATATATAATACAGTGAATAAGAATCAATGTTTCATTTCAGATATACTTCACTAGAGTATGAATTCAACAAATATATCAGCTAATTAATTTATAAATCTAACACACGATTGAAAAGCCTAAGTAACAATGAAATTTGTTATAAGTGAAGATATGTTTCATCGAAGTACTCGACAAATACATTTAAGTCATCTATTTAGAAAGATAATATGGAACTGGTCGTTGCCTAAGACAAAAGTAAAATTGATGCCATGACTAACTAGTCCTTGCCTAAGATAGTTAAGGCTCTAAGGTTATGCTTTGGATTAGCGATTTTTTATAGAAATTTTTTGAGAAGTTATATGTCCTTATTGGCAAGCCCCTGACCATGATGCTCAAGAAGAAGAACTTTTAATGGTCAACTAAAGCTATAAAAAAATTTAACAAGCTTAAAACAGCTATAACTACTACTCATGTTCTAGAAATACCTGATTTTATTCAACCCTTCATGATAGAAATTGAAGCTAGTAATTAAGGGATTAGTGATGATCTTATGCAAGGCTCTTAGCATTACTAAGCAAGGCATTACCTCCAAGGAAGGCATTATATCCATGAAATCTACCAATAATAATGAGATAAACACCCTCCATGGCAACCACTCATTATTCTCTACAAAAAATGATACTATCAATAAAAAAAGTAGGTAAACTAAATTTTAACCAATATTCATGAAATCAAACAAGAAAAATTATTTAACCATGTCTGGATGTAGAGTTGGATCTGAAGTTGGATCTTGAGACTTAAGCAGATTGACCAAATCTTCAATCTCAAATTTCTTATTAGATGGGATGCATAAATTACCTTTGTTGATGGCCAAACCAAATCGTCGAAGATTTTGGCGATGACCAAACCAAATATTCAACCAAATTGTCAGAGGTTGGTCTGACCTAACTAATCCAGAAGAATAAGACGAAGCAGAGGATGATGGCAGTTCGTGGACGAAGCAGAGAATGATGGCAGTTCGTGGACGAAGCAAAGGGAGTGGCAGCGATGATGGAAGCGACGGGGAGTGCGGATGATGGGGTCGCCTGGTAGTGTGGAGATATAGAGAGAGACTTAGAGAGAAGAGATTAAAATGATTCGTCTCGCCTTGAAAGTTTTGGTCCCTGCTTGAAATTTAGGGATATTATTTTTTTAATGAAATGTACCCATATTTGGCACGGTTTAAAACCATGCCAAAATTTGGCACTATTTTGAACTGTGCCAGATTATGAATAAACCGTGTCAGATTCTGGCACGATTTTAAACCGTGCCAGAATCTCCTTGCTTCAGCATGCCAGATTAACATTTTTGGTGTAATGTTTGTCTCACTTTATGTAAACCTAATCTCCACTTTAGGCCTAATGTTCTTATTATATAACAACAACCATAATCAATCAATCTAGGCAACCTCCGACGGAATAATAATAAAAAAATAACATTTCTTAAAATTTGCCCTATGAATCTGCCCATATTTTTAAAATGCCATTTAAGGCATTTTGGAGCCATTTTTGGAGAAAACGTATCAGACAACAAAATGTAGAAAATAGGGTTTTCTACGAGGCAATGAGAACATAATCTCCATTTTCGGAAAGAAAATGTCGAAAACTTTTTTAAAAAATGGCAGTTTAATTTACCCAATTTCATATACTTCTTCAAATTCGAGAAGTTGTTCTACAATCCAACCCTACCCATCAAAACCCAATTTAGATATCAACTAACCCAAAAACCATATCATCTTATCACATCCAATATGATATGAGTAGAAATCGGCAATTAATTTAAAAGCAAGTTTAACCAATTGCCTTCGGATTCATAGGGTCTAAATCCGTTGGTGTAGATGACGATTACTTGATGAAAAACCCACACACTTTTTCTTGATTTTGGCTTCCATTGTTTCTTCCACTTGCACCCTCTCTCTCTCTCTCTCTCTCTCTTTCTCTCTCTCTCTCTCTCTCTCTCTCTCTCTCTCTCTCTCTCTCTCTATATATATATATATATATATATATATATATATATATATATATATGTGTGTGTGTGTGTGTGTGTGTGTGTGTGTGTGTGTGTGTGTTTTCTAAAATGTGTTATGGCTACCACACCCTCTCACTTTTAGGGTTTAATACCTCGATCCCGTTTTTAGGCTTGTGAGCTTTATAAAAAGTGCCCAAACACTCTTATGTGGATTTAAATATGCCTAAAAATACTCCAAGACCCGTTTAATACCTCTGGGTACTCTTTTCCAATTATTTCAACCCATCTGAACTCAACTGTGCCCTCAGAATTGCCATTCGAATTAATTTACAACATTCTCCAATTTTTTTATCTAAAAAATGGGACAGGAAAATAATCTGAACAATTAAATCTCAATCTGTCAATTTAAATAAATGCACCAATTTAAAATTTTCCCAAATCATGAATTTCATTCCTTCGAATAAAATAAATTTTTTTTCTCCCAATTATAACTAAATTAAAGGTCCTTGAATTTGCGGGGTGTTACACACCACTCAACTCAACTCAACTCAACTAAGCCTTTCCCAATTAATTATTTAGGGTAAACTATATGAATCCTACTTTTTCATTTCATTCTATCCATTACAACATCTTTGGTTGACCATGTAATATCATGTCCTTTTTAATAACATTTTTCTATTTCACGAATTTGTTCAATTCTAAATTTATCGTTTCGAGTCTTACCAAAAATCTATTTTAGCATTCGCATCTCTGCCACTCATTTTTTGAACATTTTTTTCTTGGTTGCCCAACATTTTGTCCCATATAACATGGCGGGTCTAATGGCCATCCTATAAAAAAAGTTTAACTTCAAAGGTATACGCATCGTGACCACTTCTCCACTTTACCCAACCTGCTTTAATCCTATGAGTAACATCATCACTAATATCTCCATTTTTTGTCAAGCACTACTACGAAAAAAAATTCATCTAAGGACAGAGTGTAGAACACTTGCCTCAGTCATTTAATAATATCACTGTTAGTTTATTTGTTGTTCGTTTCATATTACTATTTTTGCATTTTTCACAGTTTATATATTTTGTAAAGTAGTTTCAAAGAAGTTTTGAATAACAATCTTAAGACGAAATTTTTATTTTCGGTTATAAAATTCCAAAATGCTTTTCTATGTTAATTAAGTATGTAAATATTTTATAATAAAGTCTATGTTCAAAAATTATATTTAGTGTTACAAAATATTATTTTCACATTCTGTAAACATTTTGTGAAACAAACTTTTCGGTATTATCATAAAATATAATATAATAGTTGCATGTTTATAAACAAATTTATTTATGTACATTGCATGTTCTTTCTGTCACTCAAAAAATTAGTATAGTATTATTTTCTGTGAATTGTCAACAATTTATTTTTCACAAAATTGTTGGCATTATACTAATATAATTATTCACTTATATATCCTGTTTCAAACACATGTTTATTTTTGTTTAAAACTGAAATGGCATCTACTTTCGCTTTACCTGTTATTATTGTACCAATTAATCTTGGACATGGTGAGAAACCCAAAAAGTTCAGAGGGACTGATTTCAAACATTGACAACATCAAATGTTATTTTGTTTAACAACTTTGAACTTGCCTAAATTCCTTAATGAAAAGGCACCAACTTTAAAAGAAAGTGAAAGTGACAGGAAAATAATTATCGCAGTGGATGCATGGAAGCATGATCATTTTCTATGAAAAAATTATATCCTCAATAATCTAGAAAATAAGTTATATAATGTGTATAGCCCTCCTAAAATTGCTAATAAGATGTGGGAGTCTTTGGATAAAAAATACAAAACAAAAGATGCCATAATGAAGAAATCCGTTGTCGTTAGATTCTTAAATTTTAAAATAGTTGATTCAAAGACTATCATTAGTCAAGTCCAAGAGCCCCAATTTATTTATCATGAAATCTTTTCTGAAAAAATAGAATTGAGTGAGTCATTCCAAGCGACTGCAATGATTGAAAAATTACCACCATCTTGGAAAGACTTCAAAAATTATTTGGAACATAAACATAAAGAGGGGCTTGAGGACCTGATTGTGACATTAAGTATTGAAGAGGATAATCGAATGTCAGAGACGAAAACGAAAAATCCTATGGAATCCAAAGCATGTATTGTGGAGGAAGGGAAAAGTAACAAGAATAAGAAAAGGAAGCCTGTGAACCATGGTGGGACAAACAAATGTCCCAAAAGTGGACACTTTAAAAAGTTTGATGGAAAATTCTTTGCGTGTGACAAGTTGGGACATCATGCTAAAGATAGACATAATTGAAAAAAACAAGGAAATAGGAAACATAAGACAACACAAGCCAATGTCACTGAAGTTGAGAACCTCTCTGACTATATTAATGATTTGAGCCTCTCGGTCGTGGTTTCTAAAGTTAACTTGGTGAGAAACACTAGGGAATGGTGGGTGGATAAGTGGGACCACTCTTCACATATGTTCTGATAAGAATATATTTACATCTTACCAACACTCTAATTACAAGGATCAACCTTTCATGTGAAATTCTTCTACTTTAAAGGTTGAATGAAAAGGGAATACATAAAATGACTCCGAGAAAGGAACTTATTCTCAACGACGTGATTCATGTCCCAAATATTCGGAAGAACTTGGTTTCAGGATCACTATTTTGCAAGAAGGGATCTAAACTTGTATTTGAATCAAATAATTTTTTACTCACAAAGAGTGATATGTATGTGAGGAAACGATATTTGAGCGAGGTGCCCTTCAAACTCAACGTGATGACAGTAATGCCTATTAATAATAAGAAGAACATATTTTTTGTTGTTTTACTTGAGTCTTGTAATGTATGGAATGGTAGATTAGGTCATGTTAATAATGATATTATTCGTAGATTAATTAATTTAAACTTAATACCAAAATTAGTATTGACTCAAATAAAAAATGTGGAATGCATGTGGAATCAAAGTTAACTAAAACTTCTTTTAAAAATGTTGAAAGAAATACAAACCCTCTTGAGTTAATTCACAGTGATAGATGTGATTTAAAATTTGTACAAACAAGAGGTGGGAAAAAGTATTTTATTACTTTTATTGATGATTCCATAAGATATTGTTATGTGTACTTGCTTATAATCAAGGATGAGGCAGTAAATGTTTTGGAAACCTATAAAACTAAAGGCGAGAATCAACTTTGCAAAATGATTAAAGTAGTTATGAGTGATAGAGGAGGTGAATACGATTCTCCTTTCGAACAATTATGTTCAAAACACAGAATTGTTAATTAAACTATCTTTCCTTTCTCACCTCAGTCTAACGGGATTACGAAACACAAAAACCGAACTCTAAAATAGATGATAAATGCTATATTGATAAGTTCAAATTTATCTCAAAATTTGTGTGGGGGAAGCTTTGCTTCCTGCAAACTACCTTCTTAACAAAATGCCTCATAAGAAATCGCAAAAGACACCATTTGACTTGTGGAATGGTCGAACACCTTCTTATAAATACATCAAAGTGTGGGCTGTCTTCCGATGGTAGTTGTGACACCCCGCCTAATAAAATACTAGGTGATCAGTCCTATATCAAATTAAAATAGGAATCCTAGTTGGTTCATTCTTAGCATCATTGTCGAAAAAACTTTTTAAAACTTACTAACCACCTAATATTCCAAAATGCCGGTGCCAAATTTTAACTTTTTATTTAAATAAAACAATAACATGCGGAAATACATATAAACCATTCATAACAACTGAATCAAATCAACTGAATAAATAATTAAACTACTTACCGAATAAACCATCGGCCACCAAAGTAAATAGTCCAATAACAAATATCTAACAACTGAAAAAATAAATCTGAAAACTATAGTGAAACGTCTGGGTGACAAGCCCTAAGTAAAACTGAAACTGGTAGATAATTCCTACTCTAGGAAAGAATGAACGATGCGTCTAATCCAATCCCCTACTAGCATCCATATGTGTCTTGGCTACGTGTCCCTGTAATAGAATATCAAGTCTGGCATCCCTGTGGCTGGACACCTAAAAGGTTTTGAAAATAGTTTTATAGCAATGGTTAGAACCCAAAATATTTTGAAAATATTTAGTAGGTGAATTAGCTGCAGTAATTAAAATGCATGAATGCGCTCCATATTTAAGTTAGTGTCGCACTCTCGAGGACATACTCACCCCTCCACTAATGTGCACACCTAACGGTTACCTTAACCCCGCCTAGTTTTACTAACATGTCCAACTAGTCATAGTATAATCCTCCTTTGCCTTTCTACTCTAAACCGAGTATTATTATTCATGGGTTATAAGTTATCTCTCAAATTAACTTAATTAATTCGTTTTAATTAATATCATATAACCATGACACAAGTAATATAAAGTAAATATATCACACACCATATTATTACCCGTATATAATATCTAATACCATTATATATGTATCTTTACTACAACATCCACACATATTTCATATGTATATTCGTCCCTCCGAGTATACCCTCGCTGGATAATTTCTGCTAAAGTGTTATCTCACTAGGTATGCTCACGTAACCTAGTTACCCAAGTCGGAATCTCTCACCAACATGGCCCAAAATATAAACGTAGTGGAGGCAGTCATATTCCTTCCCTGAAAGTAAGATAAGCCCCTCATCCATATACCGGACACTATGACCTGGGGATATACTCGCCATACTCCTCAAGCTAGGGGATTTACCCTCTTCACGTAACCTCCCTTCATAGCACTAAAGTATATAAATTAAATAAATATCTAGTCACAGATATTTAATAGCACACACAATGTACATACATATATACTATCACCACACCATATATATAATATAGATCCCTGCTTTACCGTCTACTAAAACTCGTAACACTAGCCTGTATACTCCCAAGTCTATAGCCGACTCAAATTAATAAATTTTCTCATTAATTAATTTATTACCTTCCCGACTATACGATCCGGTTCTAATTAAATTAAATCACACGTTAATTAATATAGTTTTTTTCCCAAGTCTATGGTCCGAATCTAATTTAATTAATTACACATTAATTAATTTAATACTTGGTGTCGCTCAACCAATATACCCGGACTCGCTCACTTGGCCCGTACCATCGCTAATACCGAGTCTATATTCCCCTTCCTAATTAATTAAGTACACCTTAATTCATTTAATAATTTAGTTTAACTCAACTACAATACCCGAACATTTTTTCCCTCGGCCCGAATTTACTACAAAAATCTATTTTCCAAAATTCGTCCATTTTGTGGCATACAATTATCATCCTCCTAAACCCAATTATATTTCCCCTATAATTGTTAGGAGCAAGGTTCTACATTTAATTTTCATATATTAAATATGTGGAAGAAAATCTAACCCAAAATTCTAACCCATATAAATTTCCAAGCCAAACTGCTGAAATCCCTGAAGGGTCGATCGATCGACTCCAGGCGTCGATCGATCGATCGAACAGGTGGTCATCTTCTCTGAGGTTCTGTTTTCCTCCGTTAACGAATTCCAATCTTTATTTTCCCAAATCCCAATCTCAATACATCATATTTATCATATTTTTACATCTATTATGAACTATAATCATCATCTAAACCTTTTAACATCATTGATATTACGAGTTATCACCAACTCAAGAAAACAAATTCCTACAGTACAATCTCAATTGAAATTCAAAAATATGATTCTATAATCCCCATCAATTAATCTTTAATACATGTTTTCTATTATAGTTCTACTACCAATCAATATTTAATGCTTCTATAACATCAATTGAACTATTAAATCACACAACATGTTCAATTTCATAAAAAACGAATTTCATGCAATAACCCACCCAAAACGAATTTTGGTTTACACCTCCCATAATATGAATTGATTAACACCTATTTACGAATCACAACATTTAACCACTTGCCTTTAATTGTTCATAGAGTCTGATCCGTTGGTGTAGAGAAAGTGTTGATGAAGAACACCCAATTTGTCCCTCAATTTGTCTCTAAAAGATCCCCAATTTGTTCTCCGCTTTCTTCCTCTTCTTTTCTCTCAAGACATTATGTTTAGAATTTGTTAAGTGTCATTCAACACTCTCTCTCAATTAGGTTTAAAACCCCTAATCACGTTTTTAGTCATATGGGCCTAATTAAAATGGCTCAAACCCCCCGTGTGAGCCCGACTATGCCCAAAAATACCCCGAGACTCGATTACTACTCCCGGGTACTCTTTTCTGACTATCTCGACCCATCTGGACTCAACCGTCCACCCAGAATTGTTATCTGAAATACTTTATAACATTTCCAAATTTCGGCCTAAAAAATGCGACACATAATAATTTTAACAATTGAACTTAAAGTCGCCAATCATAATTAATTCTTCCCACTCAAATTAATTCTCCAAATAATAAATTTAGGCTTCTCCAATTTAATTAATTTTATTTCTCCCAAAAATAAATTAAACGCAAAATCCTCATAATTACGGGGTGTTAGAGTAGTAGTTCCTGATTATAAAAGGATTAAAATAGGACCAAAAACCATTTATTACACATTTGTTGGCTATGAAATTAATAGTAATGCATAATAATTTCTTGTACATAAATCTGAGATTCATGATATACATGTAAATACTATAATTGAATCTAGAAATTCATATTTCTTTGAAGATTTAACTCCTAATATAAAAAACCGGTTGATTCAAGTTCTTGTAAAAGAACTTATGATACTGCATCTAGTAATTATCAAAATAATATAGAAAATTAATATATTAAGAAAGATGATAACCAATAACCTAGACGCAACAAAATGACAAAGACTTCAAAGAGTTTCGGCCCAGATATTCTAACATATATTTTAGTTAGTGAGCCTAGAAACTTCGCAAAGCGATGTCAACTCAAGAAGCCCCTTTTTTGGAAAGAGGCTATTAATAGTCAAATTGAATCAATCATGCAAAACTATACGTGGGAATTGGTTAACCTTCCACCAGGAAGTAATCTCTTGGATGCAAGTAGTTATTTAACAGAAAATTCAAAGTTAATGGATCAATTGATAAATACAAATCTAGACTTGTAGCTATAGGTATTGACAAAAGGAAGGATTGGATTACCTTAACACTTACTCACTTGTTACGAGAACAACATCCATTTGAATTTTAATAGTTATTGTTGCATTATATAATTTTGAGATACATCAAATGGATGTAAAAACTATCTTTTTATATGGAGAATTAAATGAAGAGATATACATGGAACTGCCAAAAGGGTTTAAGGTTTCAAAAAAAGATAAGAAAGTGTATAAACTTCTTAAATCCCTTTACGGATTAAAACAAGAACCTAAACAATGGCATAAAAATTTTGACAACGTAACGATGTCAAAATAATTTAAAATAAATGAGTGTGATAATTGTGTTTACATTAAAAACCCTATAAGATGTTATGTCATTGTTTGTCTATATGTAGATGATATGCTTATTATTTGAAATAGCATAAATATCATTAAATCTACTAAGAAAATCTCATCATGTAAATTTCATATGAAAGATATGGGTATTCCTGATGTTATATTAGGAATAAAATTTTCTAAAACATCGGAAGAACTTATATTATCTCAATATCATTATATTGAGAAGATACTCGATATGTTCGATAAAGGTAGTGATAGCATCGCTACAACATCTATTGACCCAAATCATTATTTATGTAAAAAATAACGAAAATGGTATATCTCAATTGGAATACTCTTGCATCATAAGAAGTTTAATGTATGTCATGAACTGCACTCGTCTAGATATTGCTTACTCAGTTAGAAAATTGAGTTGGTATACATGTAATCTAGGTGAAGACCATTGGACAACTATAATAAGGGTTCTTAGATATATAAGATATACTCTTAATAATATATTACACTACACTAGATATCCGACTGTACTTGATGGATGCGGTGTTGCTAATTGGATATTTGATTTAAAGGATTCTAAATTCACAAGTGGTTATGTATTAACGCTTGGTAGTGCAGCGGTGCCTTCGAAATCTTCAAAATAGATGTGCATTTCTAGGTTGACTATGGAGTCTAAATTTATAACTTTATCTAAAGCTGGAAAAGAAGCATAATGGCTTCAAAACTTTTTAAAGGATATTCCAATGTGTCCAAAACCCGTGCCTCCAATTTGCATACATTATGATGGTTAAGTTGCAATTGGCAGAACATAGATTCATATATATAATGGTAAGTCTTGACATATATGTCTAAGAAATAACACCATCAAACAACATCTCTCTAATGGAATCATTTCCATTTATTATATTAAGTCTAAGGACAATATAGCAGACCCATTAATCACGGGGTTAAATAAAGAGATTTGTCTTGATGGAAACTCCACCTAGCTGACTGGAGATCCTAAGTTCTAGGTTCAAAGGGAACAAAATCTTGACAGACTATTTGAAAGATCACTGATGAGTTTTAAACTCATACCTATTCCTATGATAAAATAGTTTTGCCTACAAAGTAAGGATACGCCCTGAAAACTTAAGAGGGGTATATTAGGATACTCTTTTTGAGAATTTACCTATGTGAGTGTAAAGAGGACGTTACTCTGAGAAATTTGAAAGGCTGAAATTCTCCAAAAAACTTACGAAACCAAGAATTGTTCAGGTCCAATATGAACACAACCGAAAGAACAAATTTTATTTGAAAATTTGTTGTGTGAAGTCTATTGACTTGATTTAAACAAAACACTGAACAATTAAAAGTATGGTGTTCACTAATTAGTAAGTAAATCTGATAGTCTCTCACTAGGGAAGATTTAGACAAAAATCTCTCTCTCCAGATACAAGAATTTTTCTATAGAACTCTCTTAGTGTTTGCATAGTCTCTTATGTTCATCCAACCAATTTTAATTCATATGGGGGATTGTTAGAATTTATGCATTTTATTTAAGTTGGCAAAATCAAATTTTGGTCAACTTGAGGGTCACTTTAATATAGGACCCACGTCTTATGAGACGTTTCGAAGTGGTATCGTGTTCTCCTACACAATGAGTATAACGAGATATACGCACATACGTTACAAATTAATAAATAAGAAATTGTAATTCAAAGTACCCATTTTGAAAATGGAACTTGGTTTAATTGTTAAGTCTAAATTTCTTATCCCACATAGGAAGAATGTGAAAAATGGGTGTAGTATAATACTTTTAGTTAATTGTAATTCAAAGTACCCCTTTTGTCTTAACGGTTTGGTTCCCCTGGGGTATTCTAACTCTTCGAATGAGGGAGGACTTACACTAGCTTGGGTTGACTTCCATTCCCACACATGTGCATGCACTCCCTAGCATTCGCTCGACTCGATCCGGTCCAGCTCTTTTTTACTTGGCTCATAGTCGTGGGTCATGGGCCGTGCAATTTAGGCTTTGGTCTTTGTCCTGACAAAGTATACAAAATTATGGCCAGATTTTATTACGCCTTTTATTTATTTCTATGTCTAATTTTGTTGTTTTATTTTTTGTTATCTGGATGATTAGTTAATTCCATTTTTTAATTTTATTTTCATGAATAACCAACTCTTCTGTTAATTCAGTTTAATTTTCGATGATTGATGTCTGTTGAGATTGGTCTTAATCGAATTTTAACCACCATTTATTTAGTATAAATAAGTGTCTGTCTCATTTTAGTTCATTCAGTTATATATTAAGGGTTTGTCTCAATTTATTCCATCTAGTCATATATTTGAGGGTTCGACACCGTTGGTTCAAAGGGGATTACAATTTGAAGTGCTATTATTGCAAGTGAGACTATTGCATCTTGGGAGACGATTGCCACTGAGTCCGTCATGCACCACTATAGGGAAAATTTCTTCATAAAGACAGAATGGAAAATAGTCGTGATGGTCCCTTTTTATTTCTTACGCGAAAAGTATTTTACGGATGACAAAAACAATTTCTCTTTTAATTGAAAAACCCTTTTCCGATTTTTAATTCGGACCAAGTTGTTAACTAATATAACTTAACCAAATTTTATCTTGACTAATCCTAAGCATCCATCTAGTGATTAAAGCAACTAAAATAAAGTAAAGAAAAGAAAACTCATAATGTCGAATATATGAGGAAACCACAATGGGAAAAAACCTCGGACGGCCCAAGCCAGAAAATCACTATGGATGTGGATTTACAATGAACAGACACAAGTCTTACTCAACGACACGATCCCCATGAGACTTGACGCTCTTCTGATCTTCAATTACTTCTCTCACAATACCCACACAGAAAGTCCTTCTTCCACGATACTTGTCCATAACACACACGTCCACGTATGTTTCGGTGTCAACCGATATGGCTTGTAACATCTACGATGTTGAACACGAATCTTTCGCTTCTTCACCGCAAAACCCAGCAATGTTCAAGTGTAAAACAACTGCTCTTTGGTGCCACAAAGATCGCTATAGCATAAATTAATGATAATTCGGATCTCTGAAACTCTAAGGATGCATTTACTATGGAAAACCTTAGAAAACTTGTGTACAAAAACGTTATAGTTCGTAAACAGTTGTTATGGAATGCACACACACAAAAACACAAAATCTGAAGGAAACACGCCATTAAATACTTTTCTTAAGGTGGTTGCTCGCTCGAACAACGTGACTCGCCGCTCGAACGAGATGACCGTGTCGTTCGAACGATAGTGGCATCTCATTTGAACGACAGAGTATGTCATTTGAATGACGCAATAAATTAGAGTCCAAAATAAACATTGCTCTAATTCGTCCTTATCAAAATAAAACGAAGTGTAAACAATTTCAAACAGTTTTAAAAACATTTACAAATCATTTTCTAAGTAAAATAACTTCCTTAAACATTATAAAATTAATTCTGACTCCAATTAAAATTATGCATTCAAACCTGAGTGATCTCAGAATGAAATTTAACTTCAAGACGAATAAACTTACACCAATTAAACCTTCGTCCTAAATAATTCCTTGAAGCTTTGTCGTAACATCTTCAATAAACTTCAACACGTTATAGTCTGTGTGGGATCGTGACAGTAAAAATACGACTTATTACTCAAAAGTGTTTTGTTGTAAGAATTAGTCAAAACTATACATTGGACTCAACTGAAAATTTTATCCTTACAAATCTCCCCCTTTGACTATTCCTGGACAAAACCAACAGTGAAATGCCTAAGCCGGGTCGTCAAGTCGTATGACGCCTAAAATCCATCCCATAAACCCAAAATAAAAAATTATAGGACAAGACTAGCAAAAGATGGTCGGCATGCACGAACTATCTCTGAATGTTTGAATGTGATGTAGTCTTGAAATCTCAAACCTCTTTAAGCATATCAACACACATGAATTAGACAAATACCCAGTGAAGTATGGAGGAACAAATGATATAAATAAAATAAATCCAAATCATTTATTATGTGAGGAAAACATGATATCAATATGTAAATAATATTTAAATCAGGATACCAAGCTCATCACACAAAATCTCCCCCTACATCACATACATCTCTCCCCCTCTTTGTCTCTAATAAACAATCCGCTGAAAAGATAAACAATTTTTTGATATAGCTAGCACAAGCATAATCAATGAAATATATTTAGATAATCATTCAAACAACTAGCTAATAATGATCAATAATATCCAATCAAACAGTAATCACACAATGTGAATTAGCAATCTAAGCAGTTGTGATTAAACAAACTCATTGTAGTAAAATATGTGATCAGTAAGAATCAACATGTAAATAAGCTATCTAGAAGCAACTCAACAGTAACAAAATGTATAACCATAAGCAGCAGGATACTGAAACAGGAGGAATTGTAAAAATTCAGACGTCACTCAAATGAAACTGATGTGTCACTCAACGATAAATCCCTATCGCTCGAACGACAGGCTTCGGGCGACAAACTGATCTCGCTCGAATGACAAAATGAGACAATCACAGTTTACGTAGAAAATGATACAGTTTTCCCAATGATTTGTTTTCCAAAAAAACTAACTGAAAGGGGTCCAAACTACGATACAGTAGCGAAAAATACAAAAACGGTAAAAGTTACATGCTAACATTGTACCGATGTGCTCAAATATGAACATGGAATGTATCTACAAAAACTATAACAAATGAATCACAATTCCAACACATGAAAGCGATCAAGAAGTTCTGATTAATAGTTATAAATCATCAAACTTTATTGTATCCATACGTAACATTAAAGTGTGAGATAAATGAACAAAACAATTAAACATGCACACAAATCCGAAATTTGGACGATTCTACGAACAATAGCGTCATGATACAGTTTTTCAACATTGGAATTTGTGGTGAAGGCTCGTTTAATTTTTTATCCATCCAAACTCCCTCAATTATATATCATATTTTTATTTTGAATGAACATAAATTACTTTGGCCCATTTTTGGCATATGATTCTTTATATTCCCTTTTACTTTTTTCGGGCTCTTTTAAACGGTGGCGCTTTCACGACAAGTCAATTTTTCACTCTCGCGGCCCTTTTCGTGGACACTCATCATTTTTTCAATTACAATGCTCACGGTAAACGGTTCTTGCCTGCACACCTCCTCCTTATGTTTACTTACACATAGATAAAAAAATTGAGATAAGAACATCTCACGAAATTCAAATATGCAAGAGATGTCAAACATACGTATAAACTCGTGCATGTGTGCAAAGATGGAATATATACAAAATTGAATCAAAATTCATACCAAGTTCGAAACAACCATATATAAACAATGGTTAAGACCATTATAAGCATCAATAATTATGACCAAACTAATATGCCACATCAAACATGTAAACTCAAGACACAAAAAACAAATCAATTTTTTTTTTAAACATATTTTAACTCAAATAGAAGCAAAATCTTTTTGTCTTTTTCTCAAAAATATTTAAACCAAAAATCTTTTTATATATTTTAAATAAGACTCAATAAATGAAAAAATATAATGCAAATTGATACATGTGATATGTCACTAGCAGATATAAATCATGATGCAAAGACTAGCGTATGACAAACATGGTAACACAATCATCCTTTAGATCTAGCATGGGAAGAATCAAGTGCAACGAAATGAGAACCATGAAGTTTTAGTCCTAAAGCCTCTAAGTCTTATTTCTTAACCCAAGTAGGTGTGACATGATGAGTGGGGGGTTTCGGGAACTGATACGACTTTATTCCTAAACTTCCTGACCATTCATAAAGTCATAGAAAAAACGTCTAAGGTGACCTTTCCTACCACAATGTGTGCAAGTGTAAAGACGACGAGAATGATTACCAAAATATCAACCTTTCCTCATGTTAGTGGACTCTCTTACATGGTTGGTATTGGCTTTGGGAATGGTAACAACTCTATCATCGTAGCCTTTACCTCACCTATAACTTTTGACTTAGACGATGCCTAACATCCTATCCAACTTCTCCAACCTAGATTCCAAGTCAAACTTAACCTTACTAGAGTCTTTTTACTTTTCTTCTAACTTACGAATCCTAGAATCAAGCATACGCCTAGACTCCTCAAACTCTAGCAACTCATTTTCTAAAGTCTTCATCAAACCACGAAGATTATATCTCACTTTCTCCACATATTCTAGCTTCTGCCAAAACATATTCTCCCGTGCCCTAAAATCCTCAATCAAAGCATCATTATTTTCTATGGCACGCTCATTCAGCCTATCTTGCAATTTAGATTTTTCCTTTTGAACTTTCCTCACCTTGGCATACAATTCATTAAATAAAACTTGCAACTCTTTCATATCTACCTCCTCATCCTCACTCACTTCGCCCTCACTTACTTGGGATTCAATGTCCTCGAAAGTGTCCTGTACATGAGAATATTTGTGTGAAGATTTATCATCATCGCTCACATACCATGCCAAGAAACTTTCTTTCATTAGGGTGTGACAACCCGCTCATAATAATAACGGGTGGCCAGCCCTATACTACATTAACTCAGGTATCTCAGATGGCACAGTCTCAACATCAACTGACAAAACTAAATAATATAAGGCTAACTACCCGAAATCATTAAAAGTGGATTGTCAAAAATTTTAAACTTTTATTTAACAACAACAACAAAACTAATAATGCAATCACAACCAACGATACACATCTAATTATGATGCGTGATAAGTGCAAACTCTAAATATATACAAGAGTGCGATACAGTGTACAAATAAAATACCCTGAATATGCTGTCGGGTAACAGACAATATAAATCTGAGAAATGAAATATGAAAGTGTTAATATACATAACTTTGAATACTAACTCAACATACAACTGAATCCTAATCTAGATAAAAAAAGATATGAATCGAATAAAACCAAATGCCGCAATAGTCCGCTACTGCCACAGCTCCACGAATACTGGATAGATGAACATCAAGGGCGTCCTTGCGGAGGAACACCTAAAGAAATACAATATATACATGGAGGAGAAAATATAAACGGGTCAGAGCCCGAGTTGAAAACGTTTTATAGCAAGTGTATTAAAATGCATAATAATTATAAATGCATTATTACATGATTTAATGGAATCGAACTCTCCATATTAATCCAACTCACCTCTCCACTAAAGCACGCACTAAACGTATGCATGTGATCACCAAATAGATGCCCAATTCTATTTAGGTAAAAGAATCTAACTTAAACCCAAAGGAAATATTTAATTTAAATCATCTAACCTATCTCCCAATCTACACTTATCTCCATTATTTAAATTACATACATTAACTTAATGTTATTGTTATCTTTGTAATGTTCATTTGTTGAACATATAAAGTTGCACAATCATCCTCATAATAACATTATCACAATACATCAACAATCTCAATTACTAGAATTTTATATTCTAGTGATGCCCTTATTTGGCATGAAACCAATATTTATATAATTATTATATATGAGCTATTAGCATCAAGCGTTAAGGACTAAACTCCTCCTGATTCTCAACATGACACTGCGTTTCGTGCATGGTACGTCTCGCCGAAGCGAAATCCAAACAAGGACCCCCCCCCCCCCCCGTTACACTACTCTTGACCGTATTGATCCTCAAGGCTCATTATGCCCTCAATGCATGATGCATGTAACCCAAATTTTAATTAATTAATATTCCCAATTCTCAACAGTACACGGCATTTCATGCGTGGGACGTCTCGCCGAAGCGAAATCCAAATAAGGAACCCCCCGTTACACTACTTCTAGCACTGTCGATTGTCGGGATAGGTGATATATATATATAATTATGAGAATTAAGGACTATCTTCTCCTCAATTTACAACATTACACTATGGTTCGTGCGTGGGACGTCTCGCCGAGGCGAAACCCAAACAAGGACCCCCCCCCCCCCCGATACACTAATCCTGGCAATATAGGTCGTTGAGGTCCATTATGCCCTTGATACCCAAGTACAAACACAAGCAACAATAACCATCCAACCAAGATATAGCTCGAGGACGCAGGCTCACATGCTATCATCTTTCAGTTGTCCATATACGTAGCTAACTGGGGCCACCTGGTGGGGTTCAATGACACCCACCTCGTGATCAACTCACGCACACAACGTACGGGAAGCGGTCATAGTTCCTAACCGGCAAGTGAGAACGTCACATACCCCCGACTTCTCACCCCCAAAAGAATGCATATATATATCGCATAATAATCACAAGGGACGACTATGACCTGGGGACTATCCACACCCTGCTTTTTGAGCCAGGATGCTCACCCTCAATGCACGCAACTTCCCAATGATAGCAAGGAGGGGGTATGCTTAACTATATATATATATATAAGGTATACATACATCATCACATAATAAAGATATACCATCATATAAGGTATACCTGCAACATCATTTTCATATTTATTATACGCCCTTAGGCGCAACCCATTTTAATGTCATTGTTTAGTATATTCTCTCTCTTGATATACTAATCGTTAATTCTCACACATCTTCCCCACTTAGTATATTCTATACTATTTCTCACTTGAAGCTCACATATCGCTTCAATTTACATTTCTCATCGTGTGAGATATCTCCCAAATCAATCATCGGTAAGGATATTTTTATATCCATAAGCACATCAATTAGCATTTTTAACTCTCCTTCCATTATAGGGTTCAATTCATTTAAAGAACCTTTAAAGTTATCCCATTTGGGATTGGATCCTAAGATCCGGTGTCTCTAAGTTATTCTCATTCTTTCATATGAATTTATTAACATCTCCCAATAGAATCTCCAATTAAGGTGGGCTTCCCCACTTGGAATATACTATAATATCTAATCGGTATTCCTCAACTTTAGTTAATATTACTCCAACAATTTCTTATAAGGGAAACTCCTTAAAAGTCTCCAAAAAATACTCCAAATATCTCCTATGGAGATTCCCAATCGATAACCTCGAACAAAACGGGAATAAATTCTCCCTAGGAAAACTTCCCTTGAAAAAGCCCTGTTTCCGAATCGATTCGGGCCAATTCCGAATCGATTCGGCCCGGAAGGCGAATCGATTCAGGTCATCAGACCTGGGATTCTGCCTCAGGCTGAATCGATTCGGATGGGGTCCGAATCGATTCGGTCACTCAGACCTGGGCACCTGCATATTCAGAATCGATTCGGTAGGAGGCCGAATCGATTCGGCCCTTCAGATCTCTCGAAAATGGCTACTTTTTAGTAAGCCAAAAATTCCAAAAATCCATTTTAATCATTTTCTCTCCATTTTTCTTCAACCCAATCACATATACAACATCAATAATCATCCTAGAAACTATATAAACTAATTTCTATCCTCAAATCAAAGATCTACATATTAAATATAAGATTATACCCAAAGTTAGGTTTTGTTAAACTAAACCTAAAACCCAAAATGTCAATCCACAAATCATGCAATAAATGGTACACAACAATTATTTAACAAGTTTAATCACTTGCCTCGGGTTCCTAGGGTCTGAATCCGCCTTGAGATCGCGTGGGTGCCAGAAAATCCTCTTTTTCTCTCTTTTCTCCTTCGTTTTCTTCTTCTTTCTTCTTCTCTCTTTCTTTCTTTCTATTTCTCTTTCTCTCTTTGGAGAAATGAATCTCCCGTAGGCTAATCAAGCCTATTCTCCCAAAATACACATCTTTAAATGATAATACACACTTTAAATGACTCGGTAACTTTAATTCGAGTCAAACGGTCCTAATTTATTTCGGAACCTAAATAGACCCCAAGTACAGTCATTTCGACTTTCTCGACCCTTCCAAAAACTATGGTACCCTCAGAATCGCCATTTGACACACTTTCTAACGACTTCGAATTTTGACCTCAATTGCCAATTTAATTATTCTCTAAATAAAATAATATTTATTTCTCCCAAAATAAATAAATTATCGTCTCCAAGACCTCGGGTTGTTACAAACTTCCCCACTTACAAAAATTTCGTCCTTGAAATTTAGCTAAGCCTACTTCTCCGAAGCTCAACTAGTACTACTACACCCATCCTTACTAATCCTATCTCCAACTTCTAACTTCCCACGACGAATTAATTTAATTCATTTTATTTTAAATCAATATCGAGTTTCATAAAACCAATTTCCACAACTAGGGCGCCCATACACCCTTTTATATTCGAGTTATCACTCGTACCAATCATAATGAGGCTTCATTTGCCCCCAAAATTCCACAATTCCAATAATATAAATAATACTAAGATTTTAATAGAGCAAAAATTTGAATGGTCCAAAGAAATAACTCCTGTCAACTCCTGACATTCGCCACTTTCGTGCGGGGGACGTCTCGCAAAAGCGAAATCCAAACAAGGAACCCTCCAAATACACTACTATGTGACGACGTCGGGGATTGAGAGTTTGTTAAATCCGGACTACAGTTTGAAAGAAATTTATTTTTATGAAAATCATTTTGAAATGGCCCAAAGGCCGATAAAAAGTTTTATTTTGAAAACAGTTTATTTTGAAAACGGTTTATATATATAGTATAATATAAAATGCCTTATGTCCCACACAAGGTCTTTTAAATCGTCATACATATAGCTCACAAGAATTAGCATAATTATGAGCTAAAATTTTCCTGCGTCCCATCAATCCACAATCCAAACTTTTACCAAAAGCAACATCTTACATTATTTCAACACATTGACCTTTTTTATAAGGCACATCCATATCTGGAATACAATAATTATATAAGTCTAATCATGACTATATAAAAGAAGTAGCTTCATCATAACTACTTATCATCCATAACCATTCTCACATTCACCACAAGGTTTATAGCTCTTTTTGAGCATCTTGCAAAATTATCTAGTCTTGCAAAAGATAATAACATAAGAGCCTAACTTGCTCAAAATTCCCCCTTTAGGGTCATTACATACATAATAGGGCTATAGCACTACCCTTACATAATATCTCCCATACGATATTCCCAAAACTTTACATAGTAATTATCCTATTTATAAAGGAAAATTAACTTACATCATCCATCTCTAGTCTGATTGCCCTTCTTCATCAATGGGCTCCCAAACATAGTCCCCCAGTCGAAAATGACCTCGAATCTGTTGTAGGGGTTGCACTTCCAAAACTTCATCAAAACATGGTCCTTTACCTCTTTTAGGACAATCTCTCTTTTTATGACCTATTTCTTTATAAAAGAAACACTTACACATAAATCCTTTCTTCCCACTCGTATTACTGGCACTCTCATCGCCAAACTTACTTGAGAAACTCGAATCTCTAAATTTCTTACCCTCTTGCGAATGAAGACGATATTCATGACACTTTAATAGTGCCGCATTCACAATCTTGACGAAAGTCGGTAACTTAGGACTTTCTAACAAATGTTGCCATATTCTCCAATCTAATCCTCGAGCAAATTTCGATATACGCTTCTCTTCCGTATTTACCTCATCAGGTACAAACTTCGCCCATCTAGAAAAATCTTCCTCATTGTTAATACCAAATTTAATCTGCTGACTTGGATCAATCAAACAAAGACATGTGGTTATCTACATGGCAACAACAAGCACTTTCGAGATAGTCACACGCTCTGAGGAACCATGTTACTTCGAGGAAATCATATGCTCCGAGGAACAGACCTCTCCGAGGAACTCTTGAATACCAGAAAGCTTAGGCGGTCCGAGCTACTCAAGCAGTCCGAGCTGCATCTCGAACAGAGCATTAATAGCTGAATAACCAACAGTTCAACTGGTTCATTAAATGCTTATCATTTAGACGCACACGCTTAAAGGGCATTAAATGTATTACCCTTTCATATGTATATCATTTAATGTATCACCCTTTCAAATGACAGCCTCAAGGCTATAAATATGTTGTACAATCCTCCTTGTAAAGGGGCCTGATTTTGGATCTAAACTTTGGGATCCAGAACGCAATTTCTTGTAATCGAGAATTCCCAAACACTCAGCAATAAAACAACAGTGGACGTAGGCCATTCATATAAGGCTGAACCACTTTAAAAATCTTTTGTCTCATTTATTTATCTGTGATTGAATTATTAGAGTGATCTAATTTTTTACATCAACAGATTGGCGCCGTCTGTGGGAAACGACTGGTAATATCGTTTTCTCACCAATAACAATCCAATACCAATGGTTGATATACCTGAATCCAGTAATCGAAACACTGGAACCTCTCCAAATCCATCTGCTCCACCAATTATTCCATATCTGACTGGAATGATGGTGAATCTAGCTCAGGGCCAGACCGTCATGTAAGAAATGATGCGACAACTCATCCAAACCCTCCATGGCGGTGCGCCAGCCCATTCCGGATCACGAAGCATTCAAAGAAATATCCGTACACCTTCTGTGCGTACTAGGCGTACTAGTTCATATCGCAATGAGGAATCTGAAGATTTTTCTTATCAACCTGGATGAACTTCGTCAGTGCGAGCCACAGATACTGAACAACGTGTCACCCTCTCCCCAGAAAGGGCCAGTGCATTGGAAAGATTAAGTAGGGCCTCTCCTTTTTATCGATTAGGCCCTAGGAGGAACAAAAGTCCTCTTAATGCAGCGTCGAGGAGCTTTCGACGACCATCAGATTTAAGGGAAGAATATGCCCAGTCGCGACCAGTTGCTCATCAAGATGGATCCGCTGACCGACCAGCTGCTCGTCAAGATAAATCCCAGGAAGCCACTTCAACGCGATCAGTTGCTCGAACCAATAGGCCCGAGGAAGGGAATGATGCATGGAAAGGATCTATTCAAAGGATGGAGGATAGATTAGGGGAAATGGCTAAGGCTAAGAACCCTCTACAAAGAACCTTTATTCGAGGAACACCTTTTGTCCAGGACATTGTTGATTTTCCAACACCATCAAAGTTCAAAGCACCAGTTGTGACTCCCAAGTACGATGGGAAGACTAACCCTGTCCTTCATATAGAACAATATCAATCTGCTGCCGACATCTATGCTGTTCCAGATGAGATGAGATGCAGGGCATTCTCGGGAACTCTTACCGGATCTGCTCAGATATGGTATAATAATCTTCCTCGGGGTAAGATTTCAACTTTTCTTCAATTGACCGAGTTATTCATTGGAAATTTCTGCTTCGGAGCAAAGCCAGTTAAACGAGTAGCACATTTGTTAAGTGTTAGACAAAAAACTGGTGAGATTATTAGAGACTATATAACTCGTTTTAATAACGAAAAGCTCGAAGTCATTGATTATGAGGAGAAGACAGCGATTACTGCTTTGATGAGTGGACTGCTGCCAAACAAGTTGTACTACACTTTGGCCAAAGATCCACCTCGAACCATGTCGGACCTAATGGGAAAAGCGTCCAAGATTATGAATGCCGAGGAGGCTATGTCTGCGAAGAAGAATATGGATGCCAAAGAAACCAAGGTGGAAGGTGATAAAGCTAAGAAGAAAGAGAATAAGAACAATGGTGGTGACAAACATTCCAAAAGTAGGTCGTCATGGGCAGTCTTGAAGAAATTTGATAATTACACGCCTTTGAAGGTAAATATCAACCACGTCCTGGAAGAAATTAAGAAAAACGAGGAGTTAAACTGGCCAAAGAAAATGAAGTCAGACCCTAACACGAGGAATAGGGAGAAATATTATGAGTTCCATAAGGATCACGGCCATATGACCAAAAATTGCATAGATCTTCAGAACTAAATTGAAACACTCATCCGACGAGGAAAGCTAGCAAAGTATGTTGATCGGGGAAGCGAAAGAAGAAACAACGACTGAACTAGAGAGAGGTCTAGATCCCCTCGTCGAGCAGAGGAGAAAAAGAAGAGAAACCATGAAGATGATCCAGATGATGACCCCGATCTTCCCAAGAAACCAAGGCAGCCAGAATGAGAGGTATTTTCAATACGCTTTGGGTCATTTGATTGTAATATTATTACAGGAGGAGATGCAGGAGGAGGAGACCTTACTGCAGAAAGAAAAGCTTACCTCGGAGAGTCTCAAGCTTGCTCGTACATTCAGCGAATAAATTTAGCTGAGGAAGATCGCCCGAGAAAGGTGAACAAAGAAAAACTGGTCATTGGGTTTTCAAAGAATGATCTTGCAGGAGTTTTATATCCTCATGACGACCCACTAGTGATCAAAATGAGAATGAAGGAAGTAATGATTTCAAGAGTGCTGGTCGATAACGGTAGCTCGATAGACATCATGTTCTACTCGTGTTTCGATAGTTTAAATTTAAAGCTATCTCAACTGGAGCCTTACCACAGACCCCTCATCAGTTTTGCTGGCGAGAAAGTGTTTCCACTTGGGACGATCAAGTTGGATATATTCATTGGTACGTGGCCTGCTTGTCGAACAGAAAGAATACACTTTTTCGTGATGGATAAGAATGTCCATTCATCGTACAATATCATCATGGGAATAGTAGGATTGAAGAAGTTCGAGGCTTTACCATCTACAGTGCATCAATGCCTAAAATTTCCAAGAAATTTTGGAGTAGGAGTTATGAAAGGTGATCAGAAAGTAGCTCGGGAGTGCTATTATTCATCCGTCGAGCAAGATGAATTGGAAGGATCAAAGAAAAAGACTACTACTTATCAAGTGGATGAAGGTGCAGAAATTGAAACCTTGGATCCTCGGGATGAGTCGCAACTCGTGAAGGGTCAGGTGGTGGAAGCTACAAAAATATCATTCTGGACGACGAACACCCTGAACGAACTACTCAAATAGGTTCATCATTGGAAGCCTCACTAAAACAGGAATTGATAACTTTCCTTAGAAGCAGAAGACAAACTTTTGCCTGGAGTCATGAAGATATGCCTGGGATTGACCCAAATTTCTTATGTCACGAGCTCAATGTGAATAAGGAGATCAAGCCTGTGAAGCAAAGAAGAATAGTATTCAGTCCCGAGAAGAATCAAGCTATACAGGAGGAAGTCGAGAAGCTCCAGAAAGCTCGTTTCATTGAAGATGTTAAATATCCATATTGGTTAGCCAATGTGGTGATGGTAAAGAAGAAAAACAACAAGTGGAGGATGTGTGTAGACTTCACCGACCTCAACAAAGCATGCCCAAAAGATCACTTTCCACTTCCCTGAATTGATCAACTGGTGGATGCTACCTCGGTACACGAGTTGCTAAGCTTCATGGATGCTTATTCTGGTTATAATCAGATCAAAATGAAATCTGAAGACAGGGAGAGTACTTTTTTCATTACCCCTAGAGGAACTTATTGTTATAATGTTATGCCTTTTGGTTTAAAAAATGTAGGTGCGACATATCAGAGGCTGATGAACAAGGTCTTTGCTGAACAAATCAGTGACAATATGGAAGTCTATATTGACGACATGCTGACAAAAAGCAAGAAAGCTACCGATCATCTAGTTGACTTAAGTCAAACTTTTGATCAACTAGATAAATATCAAATGAAGCTGAACCCGACGAAGTGCATATTTGGAGTACAAGAAGGCATGTTCCTCGGGTACATTATCAATCAACGAGGCATTGAAGCAAATCCTGAAAAGATCAAAGCTCTATTAGGGTTGCGATCTCCAATAACGAAGAAGGAAGTACAGAGTCTCATAGGACGAGTAGCAGCACTCAACAGATTTGTGTCACGAGCAACTGATAGATGTCTCCAATTCTTCAAGACACTCAGAAAAACTTTTGAGTGGAATGATGAATGTGAGAAGGCTTTTCAAGATTTGAAGAAATACTTGGGAGCACCTCCACTGTTGTCCAGGCCGGTGATGGAAGAAAAATTGTATTTGTACCTTGCAGTATCCGAGAATGCAGTTAGCTCGGCGTTGATCAGAATGGAGAATGGAGTACAAAAGCCAATTTACTACACAAGTAAGGCCTTCCGAGGAGCAGAGATCATATATCCAAGACTGGAGAAATTGGCACTGGAGCTGATTGAGGTGAGTAGGAGAATGAGGTCGTACTTCCAGGCTCATACTATAGTAGCATACACCGATGTGCCATTGAGACAAGCCCTTCATAAGCCAGAGAAATCAGGGAGATTGATGTACTGGGCAATAGAGCTCGGAGAATATGATATAATTTATGAACCCAGATCATCACTAAAAGGGCAGGTTGTAGAAGATTTCATAGCGGAGTTCACCTATCCTGATACCCCTGAGGAGCAAAAGTTGCTCGCTGATCAACCTGTGGATGTTACAGGATTAACAAACACGGGCCCAGACTAATTTCGATTGGTAAAAGGGCGTGTGGATGTTATAGGATGTGATGCAGAGATAGTTGGGAGGACTACAGATGAGGAACAAGAGTTGCTCGTTGATCAACCTGTGGATGTTACAGGATCGACAAACACTAGCTCAGACCAACTCCGGTTGGTAAAAGGGCGAGTGGATGTTACAGGGTCATTAAATTCGAGCTCAGATCAACTCCGGTTGGTAAAAGGGCAAGAAAAGATGATCGACGAATAGCGAGAAAAATCCGGGGAGGATGAAAGGAAGCAGCAAATATTTCACCGAGGAACTCTGACTGAACAAAAATTTGAAGACGAGTTACCTATATGGAGGCTATATGTAGATGACTCATCTTGCACTGCAGGATGTGGCGCGGGGATAGTTATAAGCACTCCAGACGAGGTCGACATGGAATACGCCTTGCGTTTCCAATTCAAAGCTTCCAATAATGAGGTTGAATATGAGGCCATGATTGCAAGGCTTAATTTGGCAAAAATTATGGAAGCACAACAGGTTGTGATTTTCAGTGACTCTCAATTGATTGTAAACCAAATGATGGGAGTATATGCAGTTAGAGGAGAATTAATGATCAAATATCATGCAAAGGCAAAGGAACTGTTATCAGAATTTACCGCTATTCAGCTAGTCAAAATACCAAGAATGGAGAATGCGAGAGCAGACGCCCTAGCTCGACTAGCATCAGCTACTCGCACCGAGCTACGATGAACAATCCCAATTGAAGTGTTAGCTGGTCGGAGTATAGATGAAGATCTGAAGATGAATTTTATCACCCTTGATTTAGGACCATCTTGGATGGATCCCATCAGGGTATATATCGAGGAAGGAGAATTGCCAATTGACAAGCTTGCAGCCAAGAAATTGAAGTTTAAAGTTGCTCGGTATGTACTAACTAATGGTGTTTTATATAGACGAGGAATTATGGCAGGTTTGCAGAGATATATACATCCTACCGAGGTGAAAGATTTGATTGAAGAAATCCATGAAGGGTCTTGTGGAGCACATATAGTAGGTCGGACACTTTTACAAAGGGTGATGACGCAGGGATACTACTGGCCGATGATGAGGGCAGATTTTATAGCTTATGCCAAGAAGTGTGATAAGTGCTAGCGCTTCTCCTCCATCTGAAGAACTCCACAAGCATTGTTGACACCCATAACTTCCCCTTGGCCATTTTCCGTGTGGGGAATTGACCTGGTTGGACCACTGCCAACGACCCGAGGAAGGTTTAAGTATCTATTCGTCGCAGTGAATTATTTTACTAAGTGGGTAGAAGCTGAGCCACTCATTGACATGACGTACGAGAAGGTATACCAATTTTTTTGGAAGAATATCATTTGTCGATATGGTCTTCCTCATACTTTCATCACAGACCATGGAACACAATTTGATAACGAGGAGTTCGCTGCCTATTGTCATCAATCAAACATTTTGAAGGTTCATTCAGCACCAGGCCATCCTCAAAGCAATGGACAAACTGAAGTGACAAACAGAACGCTACTGAACGTTTTGAAGAAAAGATTGGATGATGCGAAAGCGAATTGGATCAACGAGTTACACTCAGTACTCTGGGCTTACCGAACTACTCCCCGAGTAGCAACTGGAGAATCACCATACATGCTGGCGTTTGGAAGTGAAGCTGTCATACCTGCCGAGTTGGGTCTCCCAACACACAGGGTACTGAATTTCAATTCCCCTGTCAGCGATTTAATGAGAAGACTAGATTTAGACATGCTCGAGGAGGTCAGAGAGGAGGCAGCCATTAGAAATGCTGCTTACCAGCAGCGGACAGCTTTGTTTTACAATAAGAGGGTGAAGAAGTGCGACCTGAAAGAAGGAGACTATGTGCTGAAGAAAGTAATTCAAAAACATAATAAACTGGAGGCAAACTGTCATGGACCATACCGAGTTACAGAAGTTGTTCGACTAGGAACTTATCGAATAGCAACTTTAGAGGGCGAAGAGTTTAAGAATGCATAGAACGCAGAGCATTTGCGCAAGTATTATCAGTGATGTATATGTAACACAGTTTCCATCGGTATGAATAAAATAAAAATATTCTGCAAATCTCTCTGTTTATTGAAATTTTTTCGGGGAATACTAGTGCTATGCACTACTCGATAAAGCTCGGTACACTACTCAACAAAATATTCCTAAAAATGCCAACCTGTTTGGCTAGGAAACGAAATATTCCAAACTGTACCAACATAGTTGGTCGACGAGGAGAAAATATTCCAAACTGTACCAACATAATTGGTCGACGAGGAGAAAATATTCCAAACTGTACCAACGTAGTTGGTCGACGAGGAGAAAATATTCCAAACTGTACCAACATAGTTGGTCGACGAGGAGAAAATATTCCTAACTGTACCAACATAGTTAGTCGACGAGGAAAAAATATTCCAAAATATACCAAGTATGGTTGGTCGGGGATAAAAACCCACGAACTATAGTTGGTCAACGAGGAAAATTTATCGACTTTGGTTAGTCGGATACATTTTATGAAAAAGATAAAAATTTGCCAAGTATGGTTAGTCGGGGATCAACTATCACTAACTATAATTGGTCGACGAGCACAATTTAACAACCTTAGTTGGTTGGAAAAAAAATTTAAACATTTTTATACTCATTATTAAGTGATCGAGCAACATTACTGATACTTGTAACTTTTTTACTAAGTTGGTCGATGAACAGCACAATATTATTATCTTTTTAACAGAGATATATGAATATAAAGTATTTGATAACTACAAGATAATAGCAAATGAGATTTGCAAGCAAGAATGAAAGTCTTTCATTAAATTCAAAATAAATTACAAGTTGCATTGATAATAAAATAAAAATTACATTGGTATGTATACTAACTATTACATTAAAAATTCCTATTATATTGGTCTTTTCCCCTCAGCCTTCGATACAGGTTCCTCGCCAGCAGGCGGATCATTTAAAGACTGAGGAGAATTGATGAAGTTCAAATCCTTCAGCATCCTGACGTTCATCACAGAAGGTCGATCTAAAAGATGCTCGGGACGAGATACCTCAATTTGAGAATGTAAATTGTAGTCATCGAGGTATTTTGAAATTAAGCTCCGAGGAATGGCACGAGCTGGGATCCATTCCATGTCCAAATTGTACGGTGGTACAGGCAAGTCGAGCAACCCAGGATTATGGTAGTCCCACAGATAGTGTCCTTGTTCGAGCTTCAGCACACCTAAGGCATTTAGCTAGCCTTGTTTGTATCCCTCATTATTGGAATTCTGGATACGATTGTCCAAATGGAATAGTGCTTCGTTGTATCCAACCATCCAGAACTCCCTGGGCTATTTGTGGAACTGATATGTTAGCTTTTCTAGCTGATCATGGAGGCTCTTGATAAAAAGCTCCTTATTCTCCAAGATTGACTTTTGCGCAGAGATCTGTTTTTCCAAGTCCCTAATTTTCTTTGACATGTCAGACAAAGCCTGGTTCTTAGCTATTAATTGGAAAGCTTGGTTCTCTAGGGCATATGTTGTCCTCTCTTCCTCCACAAGCACACGAGCTGCTCTTCCTCGTCCCCGAGGAGCTCTTGCTCGTCCCCGAGGAGCTCTTGCTCATCCCCGAGGAGATGTGGAAGGGCCCGACCTTTTCAAGGTGTCCAACTCTTGCCTCAATTTGGCATTCTCAACCTCTAAAAATGAAAATCCCTCGTCAGTCACTGGGATTATAGCTATTAAAGAAGAGGCTATAAACTTCAACTATGCTAGATCTTTTGGCAAATTATTATTTTCTTGCCCCAAAAGCTCGGCAATCTGTCTATATGCTTCAACTTCACCCCTTAGGGTTCTCTCCCTGACATTGTACCCAGCAAGGAGCTTCTCGTAGCCCTTCTTGGCAGAAAGCTGCTGATACCTCTTCTCATACCCCTCATGCAACAGGGCAGTTGATTCCTTGTACTGATTCCGAAGATCTTTAAGGGTACATTAAAGATCTTCGATCATTTCATAGTAAGCCACATTATTGGCCACAACTCGATCAAGTAAACACTTCAGGTACTGATAAGCTTCGACTGCCTGTTCTGAAGCATCATGACCAAGGATGTCGGCAACTTTTGATGCACTCAGGTCTGTGTGACCAGCCTTATAATATTCATTACATTGCCGAATCAGCTTTGTATCATTGCCAGATAGCATATCCATCCTGGCCAGAAACTAGCAAAGAAATAAAAGAGCAATCATCAATAAGAAAAGCAAACAGAGTATGAATAGAAGATAGACAACAGTATGCAAAAAGAACTCAAGTTTTATTAGATCATGAAATTTGGAGTTACAAGTTTTGGGTTACATTTGATAAAAGGAAAAATAAAGAGAAAACCGAACAACACTGCACCTTTTCCTTATCTCCCAAAACCTTCTCGGGAGGTTGGGAAGAGGAGGCAGGTTGCTCGGATGGAACTATGACTTGTTCGGAGAGCACCAGCTGTTGCTCGAAAGAAGAAATGACTTGATCGGCAGCAGGCTGGTTGGTTAAGGCATGTTCTCCCACTACCATTGAAGACTCCTCAGAGGTAGTTTCTTCCTCTTCTAATTATTTCGGAGTAGGAGGGGGACCAGGGATGTATCTCTGGAAGAGCTCGGATGACTCGTCGACCTTCATTTCTTGAAGGGCAGCGACCCATCCGTCCCTAAAATACTTTAGACTGCCATAATCCACTTGAGAGACCATGGCAGCACATCCTTTATCCCAACCTTTGTCCCAGCCAGAGCTGAAGGACTTCTTCACGACAGCTTTCCTTTTGGCCTTCTCTAAGGAAAGCTTCTCGGACAGCAAAACATCAACAGCTTTCAGTTTTTGTTTAGCTTCCTCCTTCTGCCGAGTTATTTCCTGGAGTTGGACCAACCTCTCCTCAGCAGCCTTGAGTTAATTTTCACATTCCCCATCAGGCTTGAGCTTCACATCGAGCTCTTTATTAGCCTTCTCCAAGGCATTCACTTTCCTCTCCAAATCCCTGGAGGCCTCAGCAACCCGAGTTTTCTCCTACTCATAGGAAGCAAGTTTCTTCTCCCAGACTGCCTTATCAGTATCGTACCTCAGGCGAGATTACTCCAAGGACTTGGTAGCTTCTTCCATAGATCCCTCCACACTGGACGAGGAGCAAGAAGCTTTTATTGCTTCATCCTTCTTAAAGATTATGTTGAAGAAGCTCGTCAACTGTAAACAGAAAAAGAAAGCAAAGTCAGAAACAAATATAAGAAATAACAAAGGAAAATATGAAAAGTTCAAAGTAAAGGTACTTACAGAAGCAAGATGACGAGCAGCCAAAGAAGTAACCATATCCCGAGTAAGGTTATCTTCATTACCTTGCACCTCGGGAATGGTCAAGGACTTTACCGAGCTCATATCAGAGCTCGGGGGAACAGATGTGGGAACCCCAGTCCCAGCAGCAAGGGGCTGAATGGTGGTGTCAGCCAAATTGACTGAGGAGCTCTTCTTCAGCCTCCTCGGGGTAACAGGTACAACCAAGGAAGAATCCTTGGTCGGTGATATCACAATCACCTCTCCAGGAGCAGCAGAGCTGCTCGGAACCACTGCGGGCTTCTCGGCAATCTTCGCAGGAGCAGCTGGAGAAGCTGCAGCAGTTTTCTTTGTCCCCTCCCTTGGGACATCAATTTTACTCCTCTTTGCCTCCCCAGAATCGGAGGCAGTTTTCTCAAAAAGAGTGGGAGGTCTTCTCTTCTTCATCCTTTCGCTCAACGGAACGTGAGATTCTGGCGAAGAACTTGCAGAGGGTGGTACTGGCTCTGCTTCACTGATCACTGGACGAGCACTGAAAGAAGTTGTATAGCTCTTGTATTGGATCAAATAGGAGGCTGATCGAATGTGCTCGTCAGCAACCCTTTGATGTAGACCCCAGATAAGTCCCAAATGCCTTATATTGACATCTGTTTCTTTTGGGCACTTTCTCTTGCTATCAACTGCAAATAAACAAACATTGTTATCAGTAACACATTTTATCAAACATAAAACAAACATGATTTCAAGATAAATAAAATAAAAATAACCTATCCCATTGCCATAAAGAGGGCATCTGGGACCCTGGTAAACCTCATCTCCGGTTAAAGGAGGGTGATGCCAATTTTTTACAACAACCCCATGTTCAAAATAATCCTTATTGGCATCAGGGAGATTGACTACTAAGGCTTTATTTATAAACCTAGTTTTCAAATAATAAATATTATCATTAACTGCCCATCTATAGAAGTACATGATTTCTGGAATTCCTATACGAGTTCCATGCACTTGATTTAATTTATGCACCCCATTAACTATTCTCCATGTGTTGGGGCCTATTCGTGCAAGAACAACATCAAAGTACTGACAAAATTCCGGACATAGAGGATTTGGTGGAAAAGAAAATCCACATTCAGCAAAAAAGAGACTGGGGAACCAATGTCCCTCAACCAAATTGAAATAATTAGAAGGCTCAGAAAGCTCTTCCAACATAACCCAATAAGGAATGGAAAAATCAGATCGAAATTTGTCAAGAGACTCAACAGGGTAAACCATGATGATGAATTAAAAATGAAGAAGAAGAAGAAAGAGGATCTTACAGAAAAAAGACTGAAGCTGTTGACAATGAACAACGGAAAAGATGAATGCACAAGAGAGTAGAAGACAATGAAAAACTCGAAGATGAAAATTTGAAAAGATAGAAGACGATGGGAGTCTCTATGAAGTTTAAATACCTTGCCTTGGGAACTGGCGAAGTAATGATTACAAAAAGGATGATTACGTTACCGACGGCTAAAAAGGCATTAAATATTGGCGCGGGAATCAAAGCGAACAACAGCGGCTAAAAAGGCGAAAAGTGACGCGGGAACCGAAGCGAGCAGAAAAGTCAAAAAAAGCATGATTCTACGAATTGGGAAGGAGAAATAAATACAAGGGAGATGATCCTAAAAATCAAGAAGAACTATTTAAAGTTACCGTATTCCGAGAAAGAATGTTACATACTCCTCAAATTTCGAACTATGAAACATTGGGGGCTTCTATTGATACCAAATTTAATCTCCTGACTTGGATCAATCAAACAAAGACACGTGGCTATCTACATGGCAAAAACAAGCACTTTCGAGATAGTCACACGCTCTGAGGAACCATATTACTCCGAGGAACTCATATGCTCCGAGGAACAGACCTCTCCAAGGAACTCTTGAATACCAGAAAGCTTAGGCGGTCCGAGCTACTCAGGCGGTCCGAGCTTCATCTCGAACAGAGCATTAATAGCTTAATAACCAACAGTTCAACTGGTTCATTAAATGCTTATCATTTAGACACACATGCTTAAAGGGCATTAAATGTATTACCCTTTCATATGTATATCACTTAATGTATCACCCTTTCAGATGACAGCCTCAAGGCTATAAATACGTTGTACAATCCTCATTGTAAAGGGGGCTGATTTTAGATCTAAACTTTGGGATCCAGAACGCAATTTCTTGTAATCGAGAATTCCCAAACACTCAGCAATAAAACAACAGTGGACGTAGGCCATTCATATAAGGCTGAACCACTTTAAAAATCTTTTGTCTCATTTATTTATCTGTGATTGAATTATTAGAGTGATCTAATTTTTTACATCAACACTCATATTCTGCCACCGTTCTATTACCTTGAAAAATCTTCATATTCTTAGTAGAGGAAAGAAAATACATTCGATCGAAAAGTTACCAAAATGTTGTTATAGGTAAAGTATCTCTCTGTTCAAATGTGGTGACAGACTCCCACCATTGGAGAGTTGCACCCGATAACTTAAAAGTGGCTAAAAATTGTTTCTGCACCTCACTACACTCAACCATACGGAGGTGCCTCTGCATACTGTTCTTCTATTGACTTGCAGCCATTGCATCAACTCCCCCTGCAAACTCGGGAGGATGCACCTTACTAAAATCTTCCTTCGCTCTCTCCAATAAAGACAATCCTAAATGGGGTTGGGCTGCACGAACAGAAGATTGTTGTGCCAACGTAGAAACGGCAGCAGTTACTGCTTGTGCCACTATATTGGCAACTTCATCTGTAGTCACGTTCCTTTGAGGCATTTGGGGTTGTGCTTTTTCAGCCCATTTATTTTCCCTACCTGAACGACCTCCCTTCGGTGGCATCTGAAACAAGAACAATTGTATCAGAACGCCTTTAAATATTTTCAAATCACAGAAGAAATATGGACATAAGAATGTAATCGTCCTAACAATAAGGCTCTATATCAAGAACGCTTACGAAAGATCATAGTAATGCACACAGATCCTAAAGACACTAGAACCTGATGCTCTGATACCATCTGTGACAACCTGCTCAAAATAATAACGGGTGGCCAGCCCTATACTACATTAACTCAGGTATCTCAGATGGCACAGTCTTAACATCAACTGACAAAACTAAATAATATAAGGCTAACTACCCGAAATCATTAAAAGTGGATTGTCAAAAGTTTTAAACTTTTATTTAACAACAACAACAAAACCAATAATGCAATCACAACCAACGATACACATCTAATTATGATGAGTGATAAGTGCAAACTCCAAATATATACAAGAGTGCGATACAGTGTAGAAAAAAAATACCCGAATATGTTGTCGAGTAACAGACAATACAAATCTGAGAAACAAAATATGAAAGTGTTAATCTACAACACTTTGAATGCTAACTCAACATACAACTGAATCCTAATCTAGATATACAAAGATAGAAATCGACTAAAACCAAATGCCGCAACAGTCTGCTACTGCCATAGCTCCACGGATACTGGATAGATGAACATCAAGGGCGTCTTTGCGGAGGAACACCTAAAGAAATACAATATATACATGGAGGAGAAAATATAAACGGGTCAGAGCCCGAGTTGAAAACATTTTATAGCAAGTGTATTAAAATGCATAATAATTATAAATGCATTATTACATTATTTAATGGAATCGAACTCTCCATATTAATCCAACTCACTTCTACACTAAAGTGCGCACTAAACGTATGCACGTGATCACCAAATGGATGCCCAATTCTATTTAGGTAAAAGAATCTAACTTAAACCCAAAGGAAATATTTAATTGAAATCATCTAACCTATCTCCCAATCTACACTTATCTCCTTATTTAAATTACATTCATTAACTTAATGTTATAGTTATCTTTATAATGTTCATTTGTTGAACATATAAAGTTGCACAATCATCCTCATAATAACATCATCACAATACATCAACAATCTCAATTACTAGAATTTTATATTCTAGTGATGCCCTTATATGGCATGAAACCAATATATATATAATTATTATATATGAGCTATTAGCATCAAGCGTTAAGGACTAAACTCCTTCCGATTCTCAACACGCCACTGCGTTTCGTGCGTGGGACGTCTCGCCGAAGCGAAATCCAAACAAGGAACCCCCCTGTTACACTACTCCTGACCGTATTGATCCTCGAGGCTCATTATGTCCTCAATGCATGATGCATGTAACCCAAATTATTATCCAAATTTTAATTAATTAATATTCCCAATTCTCAATAGTACACGGCGTTTCATGCGTGGGACGTCTCGCCGAAGCGAAATCCAAACAAGGAACACCCCCCCCCCCCCCCGTTACACTACTCCTAGCACTGTCAATTGTCGGGATAGGTGATATATATATATAAATATGAGCATTAAGGACTAACTTCTCCTCAATTTACAACATTACACTGCGGTTCGTGCGTGGGACGTCTCGCCGAGGCGAAATCCAAACAAGGAACCCCCCCGATACACTAATCCTGGCAATGTAGGTCGTTGAGGTCCATTATGCCCTTCATACCCAAGTACAAACACAAGCAACAATAACCATCCAACTGAGCTATAACTCGAGGACGCAGGTTCACATGCTATCATCTTCCAGTTGCCCATATACATAGCTAACTGGGGCCACCTGGTGGGGTTCAACGACACCCACCTCGTGATCAACTCACGCACACAACGTCCGGGAAGCGGTTATAGTTCCTAATCGGCAAGTGAGAACGTCACATACCCCCGACTTCTCACCCCCAAAAGAATGCATATATATATCGCATAATAATCACAAGGGACGACTATGACATGGGGACTATCCACACCCTGCTCTTTAGGCCAGGATGCTCACCCTCAACGCACGCAACTTCCCAATAATAGCAAGGAGGCGGTATGCTTAACTATATATATATATACCATCATATAAGGTATATATACATCATCACATATTAAAGATATTCCATCATATAAGGTATACCTGCCACATCATTTTCATATTTATTATACGCCCTTAGGCGCAACCCATTTTAATGTCATTGTTTAGTATATTCTCTCTCTTGATATACTATTCGTCAATTCTCGCACATCTTCCCCACTTAGTATATTCTATACTATTTCTCACTTGAAGCTCACATATCTCTTCAATTAAAATTTCTCATCGTCTGAGATATCTCCCAAATCAATCATCGGTAAGGATAGTTCTATATCCATATGCACATCAATTAGCATTTATAACTCTCCTTCCATAATAGGGTTCAATTCATTTAATGAACCTTTAAAGTTATCCCATTTGGGATTGGATCCTAAGATCCGGTGTCTCTAAGTTATTCTCATTTTTTCATATGAATTTATTATCATCTCCTAATAGAATCTCCAATTAATTTGGGCTTCCCCACTTGGAATATACTATAATATCTAATCGGTATTCCTCAACTTTAGTCAATATTACTCCAACAATTTCTTATAAGGAAAACTCCTTAAAAGTCTCCAAAACATACTCCAAATATCTCCTATGGAGATTCCCAATCTATAACCTCGAACAAAACGGGAAGAAATTCTCCCTAGGAAAACTTTCCTTGAAAAAGCCCTATTTTTGAATTGATTCCGGCCATTCCGAATCGATTTGGCCCAGCGAATCGATTCGGCCAGGAAGGCGAATCGATTCGGGTCATCAGACCTGGGATTCTGTCTCAGGCCGAATCGATTCGGCTGGGGTCCGAATCGATTTGGTAACTCAGACCTGGGTACCTGCATATTTTTGAATCGATTCAGTAGGAGGTCGAATCGATTCGGCCCTTCAGATCTCTCGAAAATGGCTAATTTTTAGTAAGCCAAAAGTCCCCAAAATCCATTTTACTCATTTTCTCTCCATTTTTCTTCAACCCAATCACATATACAACATCAATAATCATCCTAGAAACTATATAAACTAATTTCTATCCTCAAATCAAAGATCTACATATTAAATCTAAGATTATACCCAAAGTTAGGTTTTGTTAAACTAAACCTAAAACCCAAAATGTCAATCCACAAATCATGCAATAAATGGTACACAACAATTATTTAGTAAGTTTAATCACTTGCCTCGGGTTCGTAGGGTCTGAATTCGCCTTGAGATCGCGTGGATGCCGAAAAATCCTCTTTTTCTCTCTTTTCTCCTTCCTTTTCTTCTTCTTTCTTCTCCTCTCTTTCTTTCTTTCTATTTCTCTTTCTCTCTTTGGAGAAATGAATCTCCCGTAGGCTAATTAAGCCTATTCTCCCAAAATACACATCTTTAAATGATAATATACACTTTAAATGACTCGGTAACTTTAATTCGAGTCAAACGGTCCTAATTTATTTCGAAACCTAAATAGACCCCAAGTACAGTCATTTCGACTTTCTCGACCCTTCCGGAAACTATGGTACCCTCAGAATTTCCATTTGACACACTTTCTAACGACTCTAGATTTTGACCTCAATTGCCAATTTAATTATTCTCCAAATAAAATTATATTTATTTCTCCCAAAATAAATAAATTATCGTCTCCAAGACCTCGAGTTGTTACATGGAGGAACTCTCTCCCTCTTACGGATCACTATCACTTAAGGAGGCACAATATGCTATTGGTTTCTTTCCCTCTTTCTTAAGTCTAGTGGGACACTCAGCAACTTTGTGACCATACCCCTCACACCCAAAACACATATCCGACTCAACCCTATTAAATTACTCACTAATATCTTTAGGGGTGGACTCTACCTTGTTGTTCTTGAATTTATCAAACTTTTTGCCATCTTTCACTTTATTTTGAAACTTAAGAAACTTTTTGAATTTTTTAGCCAACAAGGCGACATCCTCAAAATTGGAATGGGAATCGTCGTCTGAAACTTTAGTTTCCTCCTTCTAGGCTTTCAAAGCAGTGCCCTTTTCTTTCTTTGGCACTTGCTTGGAGGTAAACATATCGAGTTGATAGGTTTGAAGTCACCTACAATCTTTTCAAGTTTCGTCGAATCAAGCGTACCTAAGGAGTTTAAAATGGTCACTTTTTCATTAAACCTACTCGGTAAAGATCTCAAAATATTCTTCATCACATGGTTGTCGGGAATCCTCTCTCTTAAATTAACGATGAGTTGACAATATTAGACAACCTAGCGTAAAACTCATCAAATGACTCACTCTTTAACATCTTAATTGTCTCAAAATATGTAGTGAGGTTTTGTAACTTAGACGCCCTAACCGTGCTAGTGACCTCGTGAGTAAGTGGAAGTATATCACAAGCCTCTTTTGATGTTTCACAAGTCATGATTCTATTATACTCTTCAGGTGTGACATGTGAGGAAATTACGTGCAAACCTTTAGAGTTGTAAAGTGCAAGCCTATGTTCAACCTCAGTCCATCACTAAACATGTTTCAAACTAGTGACCTCACCCTCTCTTGGATTTAAGGCTTTGGTCTTTGTCCTCACAAAGTATAAACTATTTGGACCAAATTTTATTAGGCCTTTTATTTATTTTCGGGTCCAACTTTGTTGTTTTATTTTTTTTATTTTTTGGCCGATTAGTTAATTCCATTTTTTGATTTTATTTTCATGAACAGTCAACTGTTCATTTAATTCGGTTTAATTTCCAATTATTGATGTCTGTTGGGACTGGTCTTAACTGAATTTTAACCGCCATTTATTTAGTATAAATAAGTGTATGTCTCGTTTTAGTTCATTCAGTTATATATTAAGGTTTTGTCTCGTTTTAATCCATTTACTCATATATTTAAGGGTTCGACACCGTCGATTCAAACGGGCTTAAAATTTTAAGTGCTAATATTGCAAGTGAAACTATTGTATCCTAGGAGACGATAGCCACTGAGTCCGTCAAGCACCACTAAGGGGATAATTTCATCATAAGGACAGAGTGTCAAACACTTGTGATGGTCCCTTTTTATTTCTTATGGGGAAACTGTTTTGAGGATAAGAAAATCGATTTCTTTTTTTTAATTGAAAAACCTTTTACCAAATTTTTAATCTGCACCAAGTTGTGAACTAATTTTAACTTAACCAAATTTTATCTTGATTGATCCTGAACATCCATCTAGTGATTAAAGGAAGTAAAATAAAGTAAAGAAAAGAAAACTCACAATGCCAGATGTACGAGAAAATCACAATGAGAAAAAACCTCGGACGACCCAAGCTAGACAATCACTATGAATATGGATTTACAACGAATAGACTCAAGTCTTACTCAACGATTCGATCCCCATAAAACTTGACGCTCTTCTAATTTTCAACCACTTCTCTCATAGTTCCCACGCAGAAAGTCCTTCTTCCACGATACTCGTCCATAACACACGCGTCCTCGTATATCTCGGTGTCCACCGATCCAATCTGTTGAAGACGGAAAATGGCCTCTGCCATTTTAGTGGCGTCAACAACAGATAAATGATGAGGATGATATTGAAGATGAAGATAAACATTCACATCAAACATATAAGAGACAAAAGGTTTTTAAAGTGGTTCGTCTATAAAGAGAGCCTACGTCCACTGTTATTTTATTCCCAGGGGTTTATAATAGCACAATATGGTGTAGAGAGAGAAAGAATGTGTATGGTGTTTCTTAGTTGTCTCTCTGTCCTCGTCCATTTTGGCTAAGGGAATACATCTATTTATAGTGATAGGAGTTAAAGAGATACAATGTCTTTATACATTCAGACATTTATATCTATATACAATGAATATAACTGTTGGCCTTCTATGATGGTTGGTCTTCTTTGAGTTGCTTGGTATGGTATGTGTTGGTTGGTATGCCGACCAACTCTCCTCGAGTGCAAACTAACTCTCCTCGGGTGCCAACCAACTCTCCTCGGGTGCCGAATAAGTATAAATATTTCTACGTAGGATCACATGTGTCCTAAGAGTTGAGGAGTACTACAATTCTAAAGAGAACCTTAAGGATCACTAGTAGAGACTTTAGCTTGTGAGATTTGTGCCTTTCACCCTTTCAGAGTGTTTTACTCAATCTTCGAGTCACAAGTTGATTCAACTTCTTTGGGGTCCGCATTTAGTTCGTTGCATGATCTCATTATCTTTCATAAAATTTTGGCTTGATCACCGAGAACGACATCACTTTCGAGTTGTAAGAAACATGTGTCTTGAAATTTGTCCTGATCACTAGGTTTTCACCACACCTTCACTCATACACTAACCAAATTCCATTTATCATACATTCATACACCTTCTATTTTCCATATCATTACCATATACCATACCGCTCATTTCCATATCCACAGAGAATAGTGTTGAAAGTAAAAAGAGAAGATTTGTCATAGAGAGTGTTTGCATTTTTAGCGAATATCTCTCCCAAAGCCGATTAAGATGGAGAAAAAATTGATACAAGTTTATGTTGAGGTTATTTATATTTTTAGCAGATTTATCTCATACATTGATGCGTATTTGGAAAAGAAAAATTGCTTCTCTTATGTAGATTTTTGTCGTTATACAACTTCTCTATCCATAAAAAATCCCTTGAACCTACAAAATTATAACAATATAAAGTGTAGAGGGTAAGTAAAGGAGTCAATCCAAATCTAAGGGTGAAACACAAAATTGGAGAGGACATATATATAGATTCATTTGCATTTTATTATATTTTTGTATTTTTACGTTTTCTATTTTTTATGAATTTTTCAAGGGAATATTAATTAACTAACTATATACTAATTTTTAAAGTACTACTAAGATGTAAAAGCTAATAAAAATCAGGTAAATAAAATTGTGCTAAAAAGTAAACTAACTAAATTGGATTCATGAGGGCCTCAAAATATCATCCATGAATGGGATATTAGCCCTCAATAATCATCATCCAAAAATATAAGATAAACAATTGATAGCATGAGATGATTAAACTAAAAGTAATAAGAGAGGAATAAATCAAACCCATTTAAGCCTTGAATTGGAATTAAATCTTCAATTACATCAACACTCTCTCAATTACACATCAAATTATCTCAATCTCAATCACTCATGTATTTATTGATTCTAAACTAAAAACTACAAAATAATAATAAAAAGGATAGTGGATGAATTCATAATGGACAATTAAATAATAAAAGAGATTTGCTAAAAATGCAAATCCTAACATTATAAAATTGTACATTAGAACTCATCCAAAGAAATAAATTCTAAATCATAACTTTATGTTGAGATAATTGCTAAAAATGCACAATCTCAACATAAAGGAATGGGTTAGAATTTACCTCCCATAAGGGATGAATTTCAGTACATCAATTTATTATGAATAATTGCTAAAAATGCAAAAATTCATAATAAATGGGTGTGGTGAAATTTATCCTAGAGATAATTTTCACTACACACCTCTATATTGAGGTATTTGCTAAAAATGCAAATACTCAACATAGAGGGGTGGAGAGAATTTTATCACACCAAGCTTAAAACTAAATTTGAGATCCCTTGCAAATGGCCCAAGTCTTCAATTTATATGGTGCACATGGAGGAAGGGGTGTTGAGGTTGGTTGCCGCCACAAAACAGTGGTTCGCGCAGGGTTGCGTCATCGAAGCAGATCGCCGGCGGGTTCTCGCCGTGCTGGAGGTTGTGCGACCATGGGTCGGCTAGGCCGGAGCTCGGGTTGCTGCCAGCGGGTAGGAGGGGTTGACAGCACGAGGTGTGGGATCGACAAGGGTTTTTCGACTGATGACGGTTGAGGACGCTGGCGGTCGGCAGAGGATCGGGTACTTTGGGTCGCGCCGGAGTGGGTGGCGGATATATGGGTTGTCGGGCTGCCGGGTTCGGGAAGTAGGTTCCGGCTTGTGGGTTAGTATATCTATCGGAGTTGGGTATAGTTTTCGCCAGCGAGTTAGGATTCAGGGGTCGAGACTAGCTGGGTTAAGCTGAGGGTAAGAGAGAAAGATGGTAATGGTGATGGAGGTGAGAGAGAGGGGGTATGTTGTTGTTTGGATGGTGTGAGTGGAAGTGTGTTTTGTGTTAATGGATGTAGAGAGAGAAAGTGTTTGGTGAGTTGGAGAAGATGATGTAGGGTAGGTATTATGGTGTGTGAGGGTATAGGGTAGTATGGTGTGGAAGATGATGGGGTGAAGTGTTAGAGTGTATGAGAGTATAAGATAAGGGGATTGTGTGTGTGTTTAATTTGAACCCCTAAAAATAACATTAGAACTAACTAATAAAATAAAACTATAAAAACTAAAAATCTAAGAATTAAATTTCTATTCTAAAAAATAAAATAAAGACTAAATAAAAATAAAAATAAAAAGAAATAAAATAAAAAATACAAATAAAAATAAAACTAATAAAACTTAAAATTAAAATCCTAAAAAAATGCAAAATCTAATAAAACTAGAAATGCATGAAACCCTAAAAATTCTAATCCTAATAAGATAAAATGAAATAAAAACTAAGACTAAAAACTTAATAAAATCAAAATAAAATAAAATTATATTAATTAAAATAAAATAGAAAAATAGAAAATAAAATCTAAAAATTCTAAAATAAACCTAAAATTAAAATGACAAATACTAAAAATCTAAAACTTGATAAAAGGGTACAAACTCAACACACACACGGGTCGGGGAAGGTTAAGGCTAGGATGGGCTAGGTTAGGATACGACACAAGGGTATTAGCTCCATAAAACGCCCAATTGTCTTGATTTAAGCGTTTCAACTCTGCAATGCACATTAGACCTACAAAATAAACATTTAAGCGCACAAGACCCAAATTTTCGAGAATTAGCAACTAAAGTACGCTATTTGGGGTATATATTGTACAGTTTTGGGTGCTTATCACACCACCCCCAAACAGAGCGTTGCTAGTCCTCGAGCAATAAGATAGAGAGAAAGAGAAAGATAAGTAACCAAAACTGTACCACGTTCGCGGGCACTTACGATTGCACTTAGCATGTGCAACAAGCCTTTAAACCTATAGGTTGCCCTACAAGATGAGTTGTGTCTCGTGAGGGTTTGCAGGGAATATACCCACAAAATTCTTTATTTGCAAAAATTTATGGAAATGCAGTCAATCTCTTATTAGACATAGAATAGTCTCACAATCCATCGTATGAGAAATAATTTTAGAAATACAAGCTAGAATGTGTAAAAAGTTTAGCTAAGTAAATACTAAAGGAACATCCTTCCTAGAACTCAACGTGTGTGGTGTGAATCAGTCAAAACAGGTCAATTATCATAAGAGTAATTCCTAGATTGCCTCATCGAAATCAACGCTTCAACTTCAAATCTCACTAGATATAACTCTCTCAAACGAACTCTCGAGATATGGGTAAGTGTATCGCTCTTGTGTGTGAGGAGGTGAGTAAATGTAAGCAAGTTCAAACGTCTCACACACACATAAGAAAGAACGAACAATAGAAAGAAAATCGATCTCATGAAAGAATGCTAACCACTATAGTGAGAACGTCGAGTTATTCACCACGTTGACTTTCATTTGCCCGAACACCTAGGGAAAATATGGATGATAATGGGTGAGGGTAAAATGAAATGGGAAGGATGGTATGAGGTGTGGTATGATGGATGTGTGATGTATGGATGTGGTATGTAGGATATAATGGTGATATGAATGATGATATATGAATGGATATGATAGAAGAGTGTTCTATACTTTAGGCACAAATGTCTTTATTACTAAAACCAACTACTAACTACAAACTCTCTCTTTTTTTTTCTTTTTTTTTCTCTCTTTTTTTTCGATTTTTCTTTTCTTTTTCTCTATTTTTCCTTTTTTTTAATATTTTTTTTTCTCTTTTTCTCTTTTTTTTTTATACTCTCAATACTAAAGACATTTTACATTTGGAAATCAACACTCTTTTTAAAAAATGATGCATGATAGATGAATAGAGGTGAGGGAGGTGTATGGATGATGAGGGGAATAAATGGGAATATGGGTGAAGAATATGGAAATGTAATGGGTGAGTAAATGGAAATGTGATATGGAAAAGTGGTAGGTGTATGGATGAAAACCTAGTATTCGGGACAAATTTTAAGACACGCGTTTCTTATAACTCGAAAGTGATGTCATTCTTAGTGATCAAGCCAAAAATAAAGAATAATGAGATCATACAACAATTAAATGCGGACCCAAAAGAAGTTGAATCAACTTGTGACTCGGAGATTGTGTAAAACACTAAAAAAGGTGAAAGGCGCGAATCTCACAGGCTAAAGTCTCTACTAGTGATCCTTAAGGTTCTCTTTAGAATTGTAGTACTCCTCAACTCTAAACGTAATAACGTGATAAGTGAGCAAATTTTTGTTGAGTCTAGAAATTCATGGTGCAACATGCCTTGCTACGTATTACATAAGCTATTTAGAAAAAATATTCTCTAGCTTGATTCCTACTTAAAAAGATGGATGATTGAAAATTCACATCAATGAATGAGATGAAAGAAACTGCACGAAATTTTAAAAATCAGGTTTAAAAATCAAAATTTTTCAAAAGAGGCACGATTTTGATAAAATTCCCCACCCCAAAACAAAAAGGAACATCGTCCTCGATGTTCAATAAAATGGTTTTTAAAATGAGAGCATAAGGTAGGAAAGAGATTACCAGAATGAACCGCTAATGAAGTGGACAGATAGCACCAATAATAAACCTGAATAAGAAGTAAAAAAAATGTGTACAAGTCCATAACATGATAAACATTGGGTGATGTGAAACACCACCCCCAAACAGGATAAGACTCATACAAGAAACGCGGGCTGCCTCCCGGTAGCGCTAAGTTTAATGTCTTCAGCCAGACCAAACCATTCTCACCCTAAAGATAAGATCTATGAAAGCGCGGGGTGGCAGAAAAATCGGGTGATGAGAATCACCCCCAAACAAGACTGAAGCGTCAGTCTTGCTGGAAATAGGCTAAAGTGGTCAATGCACTTGTATAGCAAAATGCATCACGTGATGCAAAGCATCGATAGACCATGGGAGGGTGGGGATCAGGGTAAAAGTGAGAAAGGCATGGGTGATGAAGCATCGGTCACGGGCCTTATTGAGCCGGAAGGTGAGGGCAACTAGGGGCCTATAAGCATGGTGCTCTAGTTGGTGAGAGAGGCAATATAGTTTGGTAAGTGGAATGGGTTGGGCCTCAGAGAAATCACATGACCATTCTATAAATGGGCGATGATATTGGTCGCGCCGTGACACGCCAGGGAGCTATTGAGAAGAAAAATCAACACCACAAGGAAGTGGTGTGCATATAATAACAAGCTCGGTGTCACGGAAATGGAGAGTAGCACCATAAAGACTCTCATGGAAGGTGGAGGATGGTTTCAGGTGAGGATCTAAAAATGTAGATGGAAACATGAACTGTGTAAAATCATGATCCAAACCAGGTGGTGGGGGAGAAGATATAATGGGTGGGTCAGGTGGGATAAACGGTGGAGGAAAATGATCCAACTCAAGAGTGGGAGACACACACTCATTGGGAGGAGTAAAGGAATACTCACAAGGGAGTGTGGTTTCTAAAGATGGAGTTGTCAACTTCTCCACAAGAGTAGCATCGGTGAATGTGGTGGGTGGGTAAGACGAGGCACCAAGATCTAATATAGACGAATCACTAGAAATATCAGGATCAAAGGGAGCCATGCATGGAGGAATAGGATCCAAATCCGGATAGTTAAGAACTATCACGGATTCTATCTCGGGAAAATGGTGAACACTCGTAAGCGGAGCTAACCTAGGATAAATTGGTTCCTCGGGAACACAAGGGTGAAGCTCGATAGGTGTAGACTCAGGCATTTTTTTGGATTCAGCGGGAGTGGGAAGGTGAACCTCAAAGTGGGGTTCATATGGATATGGTGGGATTGGATCAGGCTCACTAATGAAAGGTACGTCAACACAATTGTCGACTTGGGACCCGGACCATGGAATGGTCTCAACTTCGAGATTCTCGGGGTGGTAGGGTTGGTTACACTCAGAATTCGTGTCACAAGAGGACACTTCATCATCACACTCGGTTGTAATGATGGGTGGAGCCATGAGAATGTCCGACTCTCTTGCACACTCCAATTCATTTAACCTTTGTTCAAGCCTTTGGAGAGCTTGAGTTTGAATTTGAGTGGCTTGCTCTTGATCAAGTATGAACTTTTGCAAGAGGTTTTCGAGAGTGGAGGTGGATGATGGTGGTGGTGGAGTGACGGGGGGTGGCGGTGGGTGAGGTGGACACAACTCGCTATAATCGGGACTATATGGAGAATACTCACATGAACTGTGTGGGGTGGGGCCAAGTTCATCATACACGAAAGGATCGCTTTCGTGATGGACAATTGGTTGATACTCATTGGGTGCATAGTGAGGGGACTGATCGGAAATGGGTGCACAAGGATGCGATACGCCGACACGTGACACCGAGGGTGATGGAATAGGAGGTGCGTGCAAGGACGGGTCAAGAGTATCAAGGGTACTCTTGAGAGAGACAAAACCATGAAAAATCTCGTAAAGAGACGACTCGGGATCACTCTCACACGTATCGCGTGTCAAGGAAAAATGACCAAAGTAGTCCCGTAAAGGACGTTCGTCGGCCATGTGGAGAGAAATATTTTTTTGGATTTTCTAAATTTTTTCAAAAGGAAAGAAAATATTTTTGGATTTTTCTAAATATGAGAAAAAGAAAAAAAATTGGATTTTTTTTTTAAAAAGGAAAGAAAGAAAATATTTTTGGATTTTTCTAAAAAGGAAAGAAAGAAAATATTTTTTTTATTTTTTATATTTTGATTTTTTGTTATAAAAATGAAAGAAAATAATTTTGGATTTTTTGGAAGAAAAGGTGGGGAAAAGTGTGGACTCAGAAATTGGGACGAACTAACTAAAACCGACTAGCGAAAAATGAATTGGACACACACACAAGTCAAGAAAATTTCCTAACTAGCACATAGCCAATTTTTATCTTTAAATTTAGTGAAAGGGGTAGTCAAATTTTAATTAAGTCCGCGGGCAATAAAAAATCACGGAAATATTTTAGTGATCGCCTTTGCAAAAAGATTCTCCTAGTGGGCTACCTAGTTGATTAATTTTAAATTTAGCGATGGCTAGGGTAGCACACAATGGTAAGCGAGTGAGTCGGGTGATGAAATCCCTTATCGTGAGTGACCGATGTAGGTCTTAGTCAATTAATTCATCACACCATTCAAAAATAAATGCAAGAATAAAATCACATAAGAGAACACAAGAGCACACAAAAGAATTGACTCGCAAATAGCAGAGGTGCGAGTGTTTGAGAAATGTACCTCCCACGGTTTTTAGGCCGCGAGGGGCCGAAAAATTTGAGTCGACCGGGAGGAGATTACGCATATCTCAGTCGTCCCCGGGAGTCCTACCGACCCAAGGTAGAGAGGCTTCTAAATCCTCGCCAATGGACGCCCTCTCTCTACCTTGTCCGGTTTCCCAATCACGCTTGTCTTCGATTATTACAAATTTAAATGAAAAATAAATGGTGTCTCTAAGCACCGTAATACAAGCAATGATAAAAATCCTAATATAAGCCTTCTAATAAAATGCAAAAAAATGGTACTAGAATGCAACAAAAAAATAGGAAATAAATGAAATACAAAATGGAATCCGCTCCGAGTGCTTCACGCTCCCAAGAATAGCAACGGCGCCATTTGATAACTTTGACTTTTCATCTCCCCAGCAGCGGCGCCATTTGATAACTTTGCTTTTTGCGTATATTGTCGTTGTTGAAAGCCAAGTTAGTCAAAACCTCAATTACCTACAAATATAACAATCTCAAGTGTAGAGGTAAGTAAGGGTATCAATCCACTTCCTAGGGAGTAAGCTAGAGACAAATTCAACTGTAATTCACTTTTTATTTTCTTTTTGTGCTTTTTCACTTTTTCTAATTTTTTTAGCTTTTTCAATATTAAAACAAATGGGTGAGGTGAGATTTAAACTAACTAAACTAAAGTGTGAGATGATAACAACTAAATAGAAAGTGATTAAAATGAAAAATAAAGTCTAACACTAAAATAAGAGATAAAGTGAGGTAAATAATTGTGAGAACAATCAAGGAGTGGGATTACACCACAGATTTTAGCTATTCTAATTAATTAATTTAATTAATTGAATTCTCCCAAATTAATATCAAAACTACAAATCAACTCTCGTTGCAAATGTAATTTTAATAATAACATTTTAGAATATTAAGTTTAACACCCCACAACTCTAGAAAAATAGATCTACACTCCTTTTAATTAATCACCCGCTAGGATCGATCAATTAAAATTTATGTCAATCTTAGAAAATAAATTTAGAGTTGAAATTCAAGTTATAATACCCCACTGGGGTGGGCACGATCCGGTCCGATCCGGGTTTTGCCTATTTTTTGGACCGGACCGAATATTCGGTCCTCAATTTTTTTGGACCGAGACCGGACCGATTAATTCGGTTAACCTACTAATTCGGTCCAGGCTTTATTCGGTCCGGTCCGGGGTAAAATTCGGTCCTGACCCTATTTTATATATATGTACATTTTATGAATGTTTTTATCTATTTTTCTCACAAATATATATACAAAAAAATAATACTCGAAACTCCAAGTGATATTTGCATGGGTTTTTTTAACCCAAATAAAAAAATGTCTATACATATATAAAATGTTCCAAATTAAATTCATAAGCTATATACATTAATTCGAAAACTATACATAAGAAACACAATAACTTTATTTTTATTATATATATATGGGAATCGGTCCGGTCCGGTCCAAATCAGTCTTTTAATATAGTGGCCCGTAGACCGGACCGGTTTAATCGGTTTTTAGTTTTTGTGAACCGATTTTCGGACCGGTTTCAAAATAACCTTAATTTTCGGTTCGGTCCGGTTCGGTCCAATCGGTCCATTCGGGTCGGTCTTTTTTTTGTCCACCCCTAACCCCACTTAAGAAACCCCTATCTCTAGTTCGAATCTAAAATGGGTATTGTGACTAGAATTTCGATTTTCTCTAGAAAATCATTTACCCTCTCTCGAGGCGTAAATCTAAGGGTGAGGGATCAAAATTTACATTCAAAGGGACTTTTCAAGTAATTAAACTAATTAAAATAAAATAACATCAAATAAGGGTTTTACCCCACCCCTTGAAAGGGGTTTTAGCCTAACATGATATAAAATATGACAAATTAATAATCAAAGGAATATATAATAAAAGAGTAGAGAAAGAGAACAAATCTTCAACAAGTCTCCTTGAAATAGGCAATTTGAACTCTATCATCTTCCATTCAATTCAATTACTCACAATTAATTCTCAACAAATATCTAAAAAATAAAAGAAAAAACTATTTACAAATTGGTATTTATCTCTCTACAATTCTCTCTCTAAAAATTTCTATCTAAAAGCTCCTTTTTTCATGGGGTCTTATATTTTCTTTTTATACAAGGCATGGAGCTGGGGGTATATATGGTAATTGGTTTAAGTGTGCATGTGGTTTGGGTGTGTCATGTGAATGGGAATAAAATCTTATATGGTGAGGGGTAATTTGGGATTGAGGTTAAGTGGGTTAGTTGGGGGTTTTTAAGGGTATATTGGGAAAAGGGGTTTAAGAGGGTTTAAGTCACATGGGGCAATTTGTTGGCATTTGGTCTTTGGTTTAATCGTGTGTGGGTTTGGAAATGGGACAAAATGGGTTTGGGTTCTTGGATAAGGGGAAAGGGTTGGCGGTTGAGGATAAGAAGTTGGTGGGTACGTGGCCGGAGCGGAATGGTGCAGGTGCAGTCGCGACTGAAAGTCGCCGGAGAGGGGGGGTGAGGCAGGTCAGGCCGGAGTTTGGCCGGCGCTGGGGCTGGCAGGTGCGTCGCCGGCGCTAGGAGCTGCGGCCGAGGAAAGGTCGGATCGGGGCTTTGGGTCGCCGAAAGTTGACATGGGAATGGCGCTGGTTGGTTGCTGCCGGTTTGGGGCTATCGCCGGCGGGGGGGAGTTGGGCTGAGGGTTGTGATTCGTGAGGTGGGCCTTGGGTGAATGGTAGCCGGCGAAGAGAGAGAGAGGTCGGAGTAAACAGGTTCGGTTATGGAGAGATAAGGAGATGGGTTGGTAGTGTGTGTTTGTGTGGGTGTTAATGGAGGACAGAGAAAGATTGGGTATGGTGGTTTTGGATGAGAGAGAAGATGGGTGTAGGGAAGAAGATGAAGTGAGTGATTTGGTGGGTGAGGGTATAGGGTAATTGGTGTGGGTGACTTAGGGTGTAGGATATGTGTGTGTGTGTGTGTGTGTGTGTGTGTGTGTGTTTAATTTGAATCCCTAAAAATAACACTAAAACTAATTAATAAAATAAAACTAAAAAAATTTAAAAATTTAAAAATTAAATTTCTATTCTAAAAATAAAATAAAGACTCAATAAAAATAATAATAAAAAGAAATAAACTAAAAAATAAAAATGTAAATGTAAATCTATTAAACTAAAAAAATTAAAGTCTTAAAAAAGTAAAATCTAATAAAACTAAAAATAAATTCATAATACTAATCCTAATAAAATAAGACTAAAATAAAAACTAAAACTATAAACTTAATAAAATAAAAATAAAATAAAATTATATTAATGAAATAAAAATAAAACTTAGAAATCCTAAATAAATCAAAAATAAATTCTAAAAATAAAAATGATTAAAACTAAAAATCTAAAAAATGATAAAAAGACACAAATAAACCACACACAAGGTTTAGGGTAGGTTTATGCTAGGCTTAGGCTCACTTTTGGGTATGCTAGAATACGGGACAAGCGTATTAGCTCCATATTGCGTACAATTGCCTTGAAATACGCGTTTGAACACCGCAACGTGCATTTGACCTACAAGATAAACATTTAATCACATAAAATCCATATTGTCGAGAATTAGCAACTAAAGTACGCTATTTGGGGTATAAATTGTACAATTTTGGGTGCTTATCAATAGCTTGCAATGTTTAAGATCTTGAACACGTCCACTTCTCTCATAGGTTTGCTGTGCTGAATCGTTGTTGGTGATCGAGGGTTGATACTCTCTTCTTTCCGATCACAATTTCTTCCAAAATGATGGTGGTGGCTGGTGGTTTTGGTTTGGAACCTCTTGTAACTTCTCTCAAACTCTCGTAGCCCACTTCTATTATTTTTGGCTGATAATGGCCTTAGTCACCTCACTAATTATTAATAAATAACCATCAAAATTCGTGGGTCTTAACTCCTTAATTTTTAAAATTACCAAAATACCCTTCTGGGTTGTCGGTTTGGCCTAAAAGTGCCCCGGGACCCAAACTAAACCCCCGGTTAGTGTTTTCTGACTATTTCGACCCTTCCGGACACGTTGGCGCACTCAAAATGACCATTTGGTTGATAAAAATGTAAATTACTTTTTAATCTAATTAAATTCATTCCTGACGCGACTAACACGCGCGTCCTAACTTAATTTCCCAAATTGTCGTATTTCTACCAATTTTAATATTTTCAATACTCATATATTACCATATATTCTCAGTAATGTTTTATTTTATCATCATACTCAAATATCAACTCACGTCTCGCTAGTATTTAATTCCCAAATTAATATCCAATAAATTCTCATTTAATTCAATTAATCCAATAAATAAAAATATCAATAAAATCACGGAGGATTACATATTTCCCCCTAATAACAGAATTTCGTCCCGAAATTCGGAACTAAAGAATACCTAGTACAAATAACTCTGGATAATGTTCGCGCATCTCATCCTCGTGTTCCCACGTGGACTCCTCGGCATTATGATGCCGCCACTGCACGTGTGCTAACGGTACTATCTTCGACCTCAGTTTCCTCTCGTTGTGGTCCAGAATAGCAATCGGCCCCTCCTCTTAGGAACTATCTGACTGAAGATCGATGTTCTCCAAAGCAATGTGGGAATTGGCCAAATCGTCCCTAAGATATCTCCTTAGCGAGAAAATATGGAACACGTCATGAATCCTATGCAAGTGCTCAGGTAATCCAAGTCTATACACTACTGGCCCAATTCGCTCGATGATGGGAAATGACCCACATATTTTGGTGCCAGTTTCCCCTTCTTCCTAAAACACATAATCCCCTTAATCAGAGATACTCTGAGTAGCACCTGGTCCCCCACCTTGAACTCTCTGAAGAATCTCTTGGCATCAGCATAGCTCTTATGTCGGTCCTGAGCTACCCGAATACGGCTCCGTATCATCTCTATCCTTACCGAAGTATCCTGAATCACTTCCGACCTAAGGAGTTTGTTATCCCCCACCTCTAACCAACATGCTGGGGAACGACAAGGTCTACCATACAACGCCTCGAATGGATCCATGCCAATGGTGAACTGGTAGGAGTTATTATAAGAAAACTCCACCAGTGGAAGGTACTGCTCCCAACCACCTCCAAAATCTAGGATGCACATATGCAACATGTCCTCTAACATCTGATTCGTCTGCTCTATTTGCCCATCTGTCTATGGGTGATACTCCGTACTCAGTCGCAACTCCGTACCCATAGCCTCCTGGAAACTCTCCCAAAATCGTGAAACAAATATCTTGTCTCGGTTAGACACGATATTGAGAGGCACCCCGTGAAGTCTCACTATCTCCGCAATGAAAATCTGGGCATACTGTCCCGTGGCGTAGTCTGTTCGGGCTGGTAGAAAATGAGCAACTTTGGTCAATCTATCCACGATTACCCATATGGAGTCGTGACCCCTCTACGAAGTATGTAACCCCGTGATAAAGTCCATGGAAATGCTCTCCCATTTCCACATAGGAACCTCTAATGGTTGTAGAAGTCCTACCGGTCTCTGATGGTCCACCTTTACCAGTTGACAAGTGGCACATTTAGAAATGAACTTGGCAATATCTCTCTTCATCCCTCTCCACCAGCACTGTCGCCTCATGTCCTGGTACATCTTATTCCCGCCAGGATGTATTGCGAATCGTGAACCGTGCGACTCTGACATTACCTCGTGTTGCAAGTCTTCCCCTTTCGAAACGACTAGTCTCCCATTAAAGCATAAGCCCCCGTCTGAACTAACGATATAGGAATCCGCTCCTTCTGCTAGTAATCGAACTATCTGCTCCTGACAGAATGAATCTTTTGCCTGTGCTTGGATCACTCTCGTAACAATTTGAGGCGTAACAGTCATCACAGACATGAATGATCGGTCCACTGCATCCGGGTGTCCCAACTCCTTCCACTTTGCTCTCCACACTTCGACCACTTCACCTACTAGCCTACGGCTCAACGCGTCTGCTACCACATTAGCCTTCCCTGGGTGATATTGGATATCGAACTGATAATCCTTCATGAACTCAAGCCACCGACGTTGACGCATATTAAGTTCCTTCTGCGTGAAGAGGTACTGTAGAGACTTATGGTCTGTGAACAAACGGAATTTCTCCTCCAGGAGATAGTGTCTCCAAATCCGAAGAGCAAATATGACTTCCGCTAACTCCAAATCGTGGGTGGGGTAATTCTTCTCATGAGGCCTAAGCTTACGGGAAGTATAAGCTATAGCCCGACTCTCCTGTTGCAGTACACCTCTAAGTCCCTGTAAGGACGCATCGGTGTAGACTAAATAATCAACTCCCGGTCTGGGCAATGCTAACACAGGCGCTGAGGTCAACTTGTACTTCAACTCATCGAATGCCAACTGACAGGCATCGCTCCAGATAAATGGCACACCTTTGCAAGTCAGATATGTTAAAGGACCCGTTATCTTAGAGAAACCCAGAATAAACCTCCTGTAGTATCTTGCTAGGCCTAGGAAACTACGTATTTCAGTTGGTGTCGTGGGCTGTCCCAACTCTCTCATCGCCGCTACTTTCCCCGGATCAACTGATATCCCCTGGTCTGAAATGATATGCCCCAAAAATTGTGCCTCCTTCAGCCAAAACCCACACTTCTCATATTTTGCATATAACTCGTTTTGACACAGCGTTTGAAAAACCTGTCTCAAGTGCTCGGCATGCTCCTCCTCTGTCTAGGAGTAAACCAGAATGTCATCAATAAAGACGATAACGAACTGGTCTAGGAACTCTCTGAACACCCTATTCATCAAGTCTATAAACACGGCTGGAGCGTTGGTTAGGCCAAAAGGCATAACCCTAAACTTGTAGGAACCATATCTCGTCAATGAGGTAGTCTTTGTGACGTCCTGCTCCATGATACGCAACTGATGGTATCCCGATCGCAAGTCAATCTTTGAGAAGAAGGCCGCTCCTCTCAATTGGTCGAATAAGTCATCGGTTCGGGGCAACGGATATTTGTTTCGTATCATGACTTTATTCAACTCCCGGTAATCTACACATAACCTCAACGATCCATCTTTCTTCTTCATGAATAACACAGGGGCACCCCACGGTGAAGTACTCCTATGAATAAACCTCGGATCCAATAATTGCTCTATCTGATCCTGTAACTCCCTCATCTTTGCTGGATCCATACGGTAAGGTGCGCGAGCTATTGGCCGAGTGTCCGGCATCAAATCGATAACAAAGTCTATCTCCCTACTAGGCGGTAATCCCGGAATATTCTGGAATACATCAGCAAACTCACTAACAACGAGAATCGAATCAAGTGGTATTACCACTTCCTTAGAGGTCTCCTCCTCTATATAATACAAGTGAGTGGACGTTCCTCCCTCAGGACGAGGCATTGCCACTAAGAACATCTCCTTCCCGGTTATGGGAAAAATAATACTCCTGCTAAAACAATCAATCATGGCTCGATACGCAACTAGCCAATCCATACCAACGATCGCATCGTACTCAGTCATATCTAATACTAACATATCAGCAGGAAAATTAAACCTCCCAATCTCTATAGCCACACCTCTACAAATAATAGAAATCGCAGAACCCCTACTCAATGGTGAATCTACACAAGTAATCGTGCTCTCTGCAGTGTCTATCAACCCTATAATGCGTGCAAATCTCATGGAAATGAAATAGTGTGTGGCTCCCGTATCAAATAAAATACGCCCCATAGTCCCCTGAATAGAGAACATACCTTCAATAGCGGGTGGATCCTGTGGGACTGCGACCTGCTGGAGCTGATAGACTCGCCCATACTGAAGCTGCCCCTGCTGAACTGTGACTTCTGCGATGGGTGGCAAAGCTGGCATCTGCGGTGGTGCTGGAAGGGCGACGGGAAACATAGGTATCTAGGGCTCATGTCGAGCATCCTGATGCTGCTGCTGTGGGGCCCTGCCCCTTTCAGGACACTCCTGACGTTTGTGGCCAATCTTGCCACAAATGAAACATTTCCCCAAAAAATTTCCCCCTCTCCGACCCTGCAGCCCACGGCCCTGATGACCGTTGCCATTCCTCCCATGACCATGTTGGCCTTGATGAAACTGCTTATGTTGGCCCTACTGACCCTGATGGTCGTGCTAACCCTGCTGGCCATGACGAAAACCTCCCTATCCGTTTATGAAACCTCCAGATCTAAATCTCTTAGAATGCCCCTGCTGGGAACCTTGATCACCCTGCCTGTGCTGACCCTGAACTGATTGTGCCCCGCTGGCACCATTTCCCCCTGTCCTGCCCTGATGGCTGGACTTTCCTGATCGCTTACCCTCTGACAAGTGAAAGCGGTGGTCCTGGCAGTGAAATAGTGTTGCGTTAACCACATCAGAATAAGTGGCCAATGAGAGATTTCCCAATAAATGCTGACGGATTCTCCAAGTCGACCCATCCATGAACTTATGTATCTTCCTCTCCTCTGTCGAAATCTCATCGGGGACGATGTTCAAGAGATTTGTGAACTCGGCCTCATACTCTGCCACTGTCTTCCACTCCTACTTGAGGTTCATCAACTTCCTCCTCATCTCGGTGTGAACGATTGAGGCAAAATACTTGCAGTCGAACCGCACCCAGAACTCCTGAATATAAAGGGCATCTCTCTCCTCCGCGGTGGTAATGGACTCCCACCACTGCAATGCTGACCCTACCAGCTTAAAAGTAGCCAGTATCTGTCTCTGTACATACGTACACTCATACATCCTCAAGTGTCTTTGGATGTCCTTCTTCCACTGACTGGACACAACGACGTCGGAGCTACCTGCAAACTCCGGAGGGTGTGCCTTCTGAAAAGCATCACGAACACATTCCCAAGCAGACGAGAATGCATGAGCCTATACTGGTGCTACTACCGGCGCCTGCGGCGGTTCCTACTGCACAACTGCTGGAGCGGCATTTACCGCTTGGGCTGCAATAGCGGCATTCATGGAGCCCTGAACTGGTGTAGGTTGTGGCTCTGGTTGGGCATTCTTAGGAACTCTCTGTGCACGTCATGGAGGCATCTTAAATGAGAGTAAAGTCTTATAAGTTCGTAGTTATTATCTCAAAATAGTTGAAGAGCGTAAGATACACAAAAGAGTACAACAATCCTAAAATATAGGGCTCTATATCAAAGAACGCTATGCCAAAACATAACAAGCCATACAGATCCTAAGGACACTAGAACCTGATGCTCTGATACCACCTGTGACACCCCGTCTAATTAAATACCGGGTAGCTACTCCTTTATTCAAATTAATACAAAATGTCAAGTTGGTTCAGTTCATAGTATCACTGTCGAAAACATTTTTAAATAATTACTAGCCACCTAATATTTAAAAAGTGAGTTGTCAATTTTTATTAAATTAGATTAACATGCAACAAATTAAATTATGAAATAATGATACCACAATTACATCACAATCACAATAGAATAGTAATGGAATAAAATGAATCTGGAGGAACACTCCTCTAAATAATTCGAATACAGAATAAAATTAATACCAAGTCTGAATCACTAATTAATTAAATCCAAAACTGAAATAGAATTCCAAAACTGAAATAGAACTGAGTAAACAAACTGTCTCTAAGATAAAAGGGGCAACATACCCTACAGATAAATAAGTTTGAAATGAAATCAAAGTAGAAAGTGGAGGTGTCTATAATCGAGGTCCTGTAACTTCCACATCAGCTACAACACGTCACTGGAATGGAACCCCTAAGCTTGGCATCCCTGTGGCTGGGCACCTAAAAGGTTTTTACAAGAAAATAGATTTGGAAGCAAACGGGTCAGAGCCCGATTGTGAAAACAGTTTTAAAATATAACAAGTGTTTAATAACATTAAACAGTGAATATAAAATACATGATAGTGCGTGCACTCACATGAGTTCCTCACCTCTCAACTAATTGTACACTCCTAACGTACCCGTACCCGTTCTAGTTATACCACTATCTAACTAGTCCAATTCACAACCTGACCTTACTTTATAATATAAGGGTTAATACAAAAATTCCCAACTAAACTGTGAGTCTACTGTTTTATTTCTCAAATTTACTTATAATAGTTATTATACGGTTTACCCATTTTTAACTCTACTAACAATGTTACAAGTATTCACATTCATACATTAATAAGAGTCCATTTCAATTACTAGTATATTAATCTCATCATAAATATACAATAAGGGCACCCCTAGGCTAAGCTAAGGTGCACACATACTCTGTTATCGAATTCCGGTACATCACATACATAAGGACCACGTATTCCGAATCTCTCAGGAACCGTTTCAATAAATAACAATCACACATAATGGAGGCAAACATAGTTCACATACCCATGGGTCACGCACATACCTAGCCTCCCATGGTCAGCTGACTTATTAACTTACCAATAAGTCATTCTCTGACCAATGTTCTTGAGGTACCAATCTATATCCCCCCCGTAGGCACACAAAGATTAGATGACCCTGATCGAAAGCTGACCTCCCGTGATAGCAAGTGTGGTAGGTATGTTATACACAGATAAGTCCATATACTAAGCATTCACACATCTTAGATATCTTATTATATTAATAGAGGTATATTCTACATTCCTAGACCGTCATTAAATGTTGTACATTTACAAGTCCCCGGATAATATACAATATATATCGCAAACACTTTTCACGTCGCATATTCAAGTACTTACAACCTAACCCCTAGAATTCCCCAGGTATTTTATATAATTCCAAGTTTTAATCCTCAACGTACTCCAATCACACAAATATACCCACTAATCAACAAGGGAAGAATAACACTCAATTAAATATGCCTACAGAAAGTTTGAAACTAAAATCGGGCCAACAATACTATTCTGTAATCTCGTTAGAAGTCACTGAAATCTCGTTGGAACGAGTGTCGTTCGAACGAAAGTCTTCGAATGAACCATCAACTCGTTAGAAAGTCTACTGGAATCTCGTTAGAATCTCGTTCGAACAAGGTCGTTCGAACGACCTGGGTTGGTCTTCTAACAAAAATTCCGAGAATGCCCAGAATTTCTCCCAACTTCGTTTTTCCCCATTTTCCCTTATCTAAATCCATCCTAAGTTCGTTCCAATTAAGTTTTAATGTTTTTAAACTACTCCAAGTCACCCTAGGTCACTTTTTAACATATTTTTGGGGTCAAATCTTATTAATTAACATGCAAGAACCATAAATTCTCAAATCTTGCCCCAAATCCTATAAATATGAACCCAGAATTTAATTGAATACAAAGACTCCTTATTACTCCATTTTCAAATCATCAAAAGTTATATTTTGGGTACTGAATTCGTCCATAATCATTCTACATGCAATCCCTATCCAAAATTATGAGTTCCACAACAATCCCATTGGGTTTTCATCAAAACTTTCAAGGCATATAAAGTTTCTACACTAAACATGGAGGAAATATTCAATGAAATTAATGACATCAAATCACTTGCCTTAGGTTTGCTGTGCTGAATCGTTGTTGGTGATCGAGGTTTTATACTCTCTTCTTTTCGGTCACAATTTCTTCCAAAATGATGGTGGTGGGTGGTTGTTTTGGTTTGGAACCTCTTGTAACTTCTCTCAAACTCCCGTAGCCCACTTCTATTATTTTTGCCTGATAATATCCCTAGTGGACTCACTAATTATTAATAAATAACCATCAAAATTCGTGGGTCTTAACTTCTTAATTTTTAAACTTACCAAAATACTCTTCTGGGTTGCCGGTTTGGCCTAAAAGTGTCCCGGGACCCAAACTAAACCCCCGGTTAGTATTTTCTGACTATTTCGACCCTTCTGGACACGTTGGCGCACTCAAAATGACCATTCGATTGATAAAAATGTAAATTACTTTTTAATTCAATTAAATTCATTCCTGACGCGACTGACTGACACGCGCGTCCCAACTTAATTTCTCAAATTATCGTATTTCTGCCTCGCGACAATTTTAATATTTTCAATACTCATATATTATCATATATTCTCAGTAATGTTTTATTTTATCATTATACTCAAATACGAACTCACGTCTCACTAGTATTTAATTCCCGAATTAATTTCCAATAAATTCACATCTAATTCAATTAATCCAATAAATAAAAATATCAATTAAATTACAGGGTATTACTGGAAAATCATGGAAGGACAATACCATTGAAAATATTTGGAATGGAAATTAGAAAGGTTAAGTATATTCTCATAAATTATAATAATAATAATAATAATAAAAATGGTGGAGGTTATGTCATTTGTCGATGACCATCTCATTAGTTTTAGAATTTGTGGGTGCCTATTAAAGACCACAATTATCCAATATAGAATCGAGACCTTTAAAAATATTCTCTTTAGTTGTGTAAGTCAAAGAAATTGAATGACTATGAAATATATTGGCCGATATAAAGTTGTTGCCACATCGGGTGTTGACTATTTCTTTGTGATGTGATAATTATATATTTTGTCGAGAGTATACAAATTTTGTATAATAGACATGTTAAAAGGTAACGTTAACTAATTAATAAAAATGGCGTTATTTATATTGTTTATGTTAAGTTAAGAAAGAACTTAACAAATACTTAGACTAAAATAATCTTAAGAGATTTAGTGAATAGTACACATCTAGTGGAACGAGACTGAAATCCTTCTTTTGAAAATCACTTGTAATGTTAACCCAGCTTTGTAATAGAACTACATTTATTTCAAAGTTTAATGGGTAAAAAAATCACTGATAAGTGATTATTTGTGTACTGATATTTTTATATTGTCCCTTCCAGGATGCCAGTGCAAATTGCTACAAAATGAAGATGAGTTATAAAACTCTTAATGAAGTTAAAATCTTGAATTTATGTCTAAAGTAGCAAGAACGTGTAGAAAAACTTCACGTATGTGAACATAAGTAATGGGGCCACTTCTGGAAAGAGTATGGGTTTGATATTATAAATGTTCATAAGACCAATATAGAGCACAAGGCCATAGTAGTGTTAACTTATATAATGACATCTCATAGAAACTGAGATATCTAATGTGTGATGCATTTTCGGTGTTAACATAATAAGACAAGGTTTAATGCACAACACATTTAAGTCTTAGTTTTCAATTTGAAATGCGCTCACTAATTGAAGGTTTAAATCGAAAGATACCTTCATGTATTCATGAGTATATCAATGAATAAATTGACGAAATATTACAACCTAGTGGGGAATTGTTGGGGAAATTACAATATTATGTAGAAAATAAAAGAGAAAATAAAAAATATTGTAAATGATGTGTCAATTCATGAATAAGTATGTCCCTAAATATGTGTCAATTCATAAATAGACATAAGCTTTGAAATATGTATATTAATGAATCAACATAATATTAGTATAATGCCAATTCATTAAAAGACACAAAATTAGTCTATGAAAAGGAGAAGATACCACCATTTTTAGTAATCCATTTTGGGAGGTCATTCTTTCATTTTGTTTCACTTCCTAATTTATTCAATCAGTTTTGGTGAGTGTTAGTAGTAATCCTTTAGGATTAATAACTATAGATTCCAAATGATTGTTGTATCTGGGATGTAATTTGCCTAAAATCCAATAGAAAACTCTTGTAATTGAGGCAAATAAAATCTTAAAGAAAGTGATTCTTCATTCCTCAATCCACCACAATTTATGTTTCAATATTTATCTCCTTCAAAAACTCCAATTTATCTCATTCATTCTTCCCTTGTATACTTCAAACAATTAAAAGGACATGCTCAATAACTTTGTAGCAACTTATTTGTCATATTATGCATTCTTATGGTGTTAAATCCCCCAGGCCCTTTGAAATTATTCATCATCACACCCAAAAGATATTTTTTTACAGTTAAAACCATAATTTTACTGTAGCCTTTGGAATTAAGAGTCTTCATGTGAAAAAATTATTATAATTAGCATGAACTTTTAACACATTATGATGAGTAATACATTAAGTGATATGTTGGTCCTATGTGTTACTAATATTTAAAAAAAAATAATGTTTCGTGATATGCCCCAAGTGTAACCTCGGCCTTGAGACACCAACCTCGGCCGAGGTGATGGCCGAGATGTTGACCGACCCTGGATAAGCCATGGGCCCACGATATCAGCCCTCGGCCTTAGTAAGGTCGGCCCAGGACGACACTACCACCTACATTTACAATGGACATGACGCGCATCACAGGCATCAACATCATTCTCATATACCTGGGTATGGAAACCTCGGCCGAGTGTAGGCCGAGGTGACAAGCAGCCTTGGTAACCTTCAACATGGAACCAGACCAACCTCGACTGGGGCCGACCCCAGCATAATGTCTCGGCTGAGATCAGGCCGAGACTCCCTATGGCACATCTCGGCATACGTTTATCGAGCCTTTACAGCTCGACCTCTCCTAGGCCGAGGTCATGCACCAATATGGCAGCCGAGCATCTGTTGACATTTAGATAATGACACATGGGCACAAATCAGTTGTAACAAGATTATTCCCCACACGTGGGGAGAATGTTTCATCATCATTCCTTACATGTGACAGTGACAGATGGCACTCCCACATTGGTGAGGCTACCACACACATGCTCATTACATGCATGGGGGGTACACTACACCCCCTAGGTACTATATATAGGGGTCATCCCCTACCTTGCAAAAGGATCCCAGATATTTAACCCTAGCTAAAACTCTGTCTAGATATACAGTAGAGAGAGAAAGCTTGAGAGGTTGTATCCATGGCCATTAGTGCCTTCATTCAGTGATATTACTCACACACACTCACAGTGGATGTAGGCCAATTTAGGCTGAACCACTTATATACCAGAGTCAGCTCCTCTTATCCTCATCTCATTCTCTTATATCTTTATATAACTGTGCTGCCATTGTTATTCTTGTATTGAGCTTGAAAACACCTTACATGGTGGTGCTGATTCTGGCATCATCATTTTGGCGCTGTCTGTGGGAACGAGAAGCTATCTCTTCCTCTTCTTCAGCTTAACCTCACCGGAGACTCTGGTGGTGAACCAGGAACCACCCCTTGTGTGGAACTGTTTCACCATTGAAAGAGGTTCTTTAAGGTATTAAGCTCACTTGCTGCTCAATCTCTTTATTGTTAACACATGGCACCAGACTTACCACTGCCTCTTCCGCCGCCCGGAGGTGGAGGGCCTAGTTCCAGTCAGGCTCCCCCTAGTCCGAAATGGCGGAGGTAGCAGCAGCCTTGAAATCTTTAGCTGCAACACAACAAGCCATGAAGGAGCAATTTGCTCAGCTTAGTCAAACTATGATGAGGCCACCTGGAGTCTCACCGGATATGATCACTCCGGCGGCAGTTCAACCTCATCCTGACGCCAGGGGACCACCCCAGGCGCCAATGAAGGACCAGCCTGCACCCCAGCGAAGAAGGGACGTTGCTGACCCTAGGCGCTTGCACTTGGGGAGGCAGGGAAACCCTTGCCCAGAGGACAGGTATGATGACCTAGAAGCTGAAGAAGCCCCAGAAGACTGTTGGGAGCCGTATGAGGTGTCAAATGACACTATACGACCTCTTAGGCAGAGTCAAGGATGTCTCGGCCGAAGAAGAGAAGAGGCTCAACAAAGAGGGTCAGCCTTTGATAGGTTGAGCAGAGGGTCGACCTTCGAGAGGCTGGGCCCGGTGAATGACCTTAGACAGAGGCTATCGAGGTCGAGGAGCGCAGCAGGCTCTCAGAGAGGAGGTAGGCAGGGTCAGCCAGACCAAGGCCGACCTTGTGAAAGAAGAGGCCGAGAACAGGAAGAGGTCAACAGCCAGCGTGTCGTGGCTGGGGAACCCTCTGTCCATCGCAGGGAAGTGGCAGGGGATAACCTCGGCCAAGTTGATGACAGAAGACCCTGGAATGATTCCATCCAACGCCTCGAGGAGAAGATAGGAGACCTCATTAAAAGCAGGGACCCATTACAGAGGGGTTACTCAGAGGGCTCCCCATTTGTGGCTAGGATAGTGGGGTTCCCAACCCCAGCCAAGTTCAAGCCTCCTACAGTGACTCCCAAGTATGATGGCAGCACTAACCCTGTGCACCATATCGAGATGTATCAGTCGGCAGCAGACATTTACTCGATACCCGATGAGATGAAGTGTAGGGCCTTCTCAGGGACCTTGACAGGGGCAGCTCATAGTTGGTTCACCTCCCTTCCGAAGAACTCAATTGAGAACTTCAAAGGCTTAGCTGAGCAGTTCATCCACAACTTCTGCTTTGGGGTAAGACCTCAAAAGAAGACTACCCACCTGCTGTATGTCAAACAGGCCAAGGGTGAGAGCCTAAGAGAGTACATAGCAAGATTCAACAAAGAGAAATTGGAGGTGGAAGATTATGAAGAGAGCATAGCCATGACTGCCCTTATAGGAGGCCTCCAGAAGGGGAAGCTATTGTGGAAACTGGCGGAAGACCCCCTAGGTCCATGGCAGAGCTGCTGGCAACAGCAGGGAAAGTGATGAATGCGGAAGAGGCAATGGCTGCCAAGTATGAGGAGGAGAACCGTGGTAGCACGGGAAAGTCCCAAGGTAAGAAAGAGGGGAAAAAGAGGTCTGAAGATGACAAGTTCTCTCATTACACTCCTCTGACTGTGAGCTGTGAGCACATCCTCAATGAGATTAAGACTGACCGGACTCTGAGGTGGCTAGAAAAACTGAAGGCCCCGCCACATAAGAGGAACAAAAACCTATGGTTCGAGTTCCATCAGGATCATGGCCATGTCACAGATAGATGCTTCGCTTTAAATGATGAGATTGAGAAGATGCTAAAATCTGGAAAGCTGAGGAAGTATGTGGATGGTAAGGCTCCTAAGGGTGGAAGAGATGACTCTAAGAAAATAAGAGATGAAAGATGCCGTGGCAATGTCCCGGCCATAAGGCACGATGATTCAGAGGGAGATGATGAAGATGACCTGGATCTTCCGCCAAAGGATGACAACACCCCGGTGAAGAGGGTCGGTATGATCTCCTTTGGTGTTAGCACCATATATGGGGGATTTGCAGGAGGTGGCTCTGAGGTAGCCGACAGGAAGGCTCATGTAGCAGACGCCAGGTCATTGGCCAAGATCGAAGTTGTGAATCTAACATCTTCTGATGCAGTGCAGAAGAGGAAGAAGGTAGACATGGACACCCTCGTAGTGGAGTTCTCCAGACTCGACTTCAAGGGTATCTTAGCCCCCCATGATGACCCTTTGGTCATAACAACAAGGGTGCATGGGTGCGAGGTAGGGAGGATCCTCATAGACGGGGGAAGCTCAGCAGACGTGATGTTCTGGCCTTGCTTCAAGAGTCTGGGTCTTAGCAGGGCAAGGCTGGTGCCCTATCATCACCCACTGATAGGCTTTAGTGGCGAAAAGGTCCACCCATTGGGCATGTATGAGATGGATGTACGGATGGGGGATGAGTGGCCTAAGAGGCTGACCAAGAAGATAAACTTTTTCGTTATGGACAAAAACGTCTTCTCGGCCTACAACCTCATCATAGGAAGGGTGGCCCTTAAAGAGTTCGAAGTTGTGCCGTCGACGGTCCATCAGATGCTAAAATTCCCGACTCCTTATGGAGTAGGGGAAGTGCAAGGGGACCAGACCACGGCGCGGGAGTGTTACTTCAACTCGGCCGAAGAGAGAGAAGCCCATAAGAGAGCAACCACCACTTACAGCATTGACACTCTTGACCCAAGAGACGAAACAAAATTGAAGAAGGGTGAGGCCGCGGAAGAGGTAGAATCCATAGTCCTCAATAAGGACGAACCGGAAAAAACCGTCCAGGTCGGTAAGGCCCTAGAACCAGGAATCAAGGAAGAGCTGGTAAACTTCCTCAGGAGGAGACAAAGTGTCTTCGCATGGAGTCACGCAGACATGCCTGGCATCGACCCTGAGGTTATGAGCCACAAGCTCAACGTGGACAGAGATGCCAAGCCAATCAAGCAGAGACAAAGAGTCTACTCTAGGTAGAAGTACGACGTCATCCGGGAAGAGGTAAAAAAGTTGGAAGAGGCCGAGTTCATAAGAGAGGTTACCTACCCGGAGTGGCTCTCAAATGCAGTCATAGTGCCTAAGGCCAATGGGAAGTGGCGAATGTGTGTAGATTTCACTGACCTGAATAGGTCTTGCCCGAAAGATAGCTATCCCTTACCTAGGATAGACCAGATGGTGGACGCAATGGCAGGGCATGAGCTCATGAGCTTCATGGACGCTTATTCAGGCTACAACCAAATCTTCATAGATGCTGAAGACTCTGAGAAGACAGCCTTCATTATTGACAAGGGGACGTACTGCTACAAGGTGATGCCCTTCGACCTGAAAAATGCGGGGGCAACGTATCAACGTCTTGTCAATAAGATGTTCGAAGAGCAAATAGGTAAGACCATGGAGGTATATGTAGAGGATATGCTAACGAAGAGCTTGAAAGCATGTACTCACGTAGCAGACCTTGAGAGGATCTTCGATGTCATGGACTCATACAGAATGAAACTCAACCCAGCAAAGTGTGTCTTCGGGGTAGGAGCTGGGAAGTTCCTGGGATTCATTCTTAATCAGAGGGGGATTGAAGCGAACCCTGAGAAAATCAAGGCACTGCTCGACATGAAGACTCCTAGGAGTATCAAGGATGTCCAAAGACTCACGAGAAGAGTGGCTGCCCTTAACAGGTTTGTTTCTAGGGCAACGGACAAGTGTCTTCCATTTTTTAAAGTTCTAAGAAAGGCCTTCCAATGGGACGAAGAGTGTGAAAAAGCCTTCAACCAACTCAAGTCCTACTTGGGGTCTCCCTTGTTGCTGTCACGGCCCGTCACGGGGGAAAGGTTGTTTGTGTATCTGGCAGTCTCTGAATCAGCCATCAGCGCGACCATCATACGGGAAGAGGATGGGGTCCAGAAGCCTGTGTACTTCAACAATAAGACCCTTCAAGGGTCTGAACAAAATTATCCCCGAATGGAGAAGTTGGCTTATGCTCTCATACATGCCTTAAGGAAGATGAAGCCTTACTTTCAAGCTCACTCCATGGTAGTCCTCACTGACTCCCCACTAAGATAGGTTCTGCACAAACCTGAGAAGTCCGAAAGATTGATGACATGGGCCATCGAGCTAGGAGAATATGATCTTACCTACCAGCCTAGGATAGCCATCAAGGGGCAGGCCCTCGCAGACTTTGTTGCAGAGTTCACCTGGGAAGAGGCCGGTAGAAGTTTGGAAGAGGCCGAGACAGTGAAAGGCTTAGATGACAGCGAAGAGACGAACCCTAGTGTCTTTCGAGATTTGAAAGAGACGAACCGTAGTGTCTACCAGCCTAGGACAGCCATCAAGGGGCAGTCCCTCGCAGACTTTATCGCAGAGTTCACCTGGGAAGAGGCCGGTAGAAGTTTGGAAGAGGCCGAGACAGTGAAAGGCTTAGATGATAGCGAAGAGACGAACCCTAGTGTCTTTTGAGATTCGGAAGAGACGAACCGTAGTGTCTTCCAAAATTTGGAAGAGACAGCACTAAGCGTCTTTCGAGATTGGGAAGAGGTCATCTCAGGTAAAACTCGGAGCGGAATAGAAGAGAACGAAGAGGATCGATACCTCTTCAAGAAGGGGGTTATGAGAGAAGGGGTCTTCTCATCAGATACAGACGTCTGGAGCCTCTTCGTTGATGGCTCTTCCTGTGACAGTGGAAGCGGGGCGGGACTAATACTCTCGGCTCTAGATGGCACCAACATTGAATACGCCTTGAGATTCAACTTCCAGGCCTCAAACAATGAGTCCGAGTATGAGGCCATGATAACAGGTCTCTAATTGGCAACAACTCTTCGAGTAAATCGACTCCTACTCCATAGCGACTCAAGGTTGGTTGTCAATCAAGTATTGGGGGTATACGAGGCCAAAGACGAAAGGATGGCCAAGTACTTGAAGAAGGTAAGAGGATTGTTAGAATATTTTGAAGAGGCAAAACTGAAGAGAGTGCCTCGACTGAGCAACAATCACGCTGATGCATTGGCAAGGCTGGCCTCAGCAGTGAAGACAGATGTGGGAAGGACCATTCCAATCGAGGTCTTAGGAAAGGCAACCATCTAGGAGGACGAGGTATGTAGCCCTTGTCACAACGTGAACCTAGGAGACTCATGGATGGACCCGCTCGTCAGATACCTAAGAGAGGGAGAGCTGCCTGAGTCCAAGCTAGAAAGGAGAAAATTGAGATACAGGGCTGCCAAGTTCTCAACGATAGGAGATGTCTTGTATAAAAAGGTGTTTATATTGCCTCTCCTTAGATGTGTGCATCCGATGGAAGTACCCCGGGTCTTACAAGAGGTTCATGAGGGTTCTTGTTCTAGCCACATAGGGGGAAGGCCCTTAGCCAAGAGGATCATCACTCAGGGATACTGGTGGCCTACCTTGTCTAAGGACGCTGCAGACTATGTGAAGAGGTGCGACAAATGTCAAAGGTTCTCCACTATCCCTCATCAACCCCATCAGCCTATGACGTCAATGTCTTCTCCATGGCCATTTGCGGTATGGGGAATCGACTTGGTAGGACCTTTGCCAAGAGCTGTCAACAACTATAGATTCTTGATAATTGCCATTGACTACTTTTCAAAGTGGGTGGAGGCAGAACCAATGATAACAATTACAGAGCAGAAGACCTTCCAGTTCATTTGGAGGAACATCATATGCAGATATGGCCTCCCAAACACCCTCATCTCGGATAATGGGACCCAGTTCAAGAACTCCTCCTTAGAAAAGTATTGCCTAAGAGTGGGGATTAAACAGTTCTTCTCATCTCCTGGTCGACCTCAGGCAAATGGCCAGAACAGAACCATCTTGGACGGAATCAAGAAGAGGTTAGAAGATACGAAGGGGAGATGGACAGAAGAGGTCTACGCTGTGTTATGGGCCTACAGAACCACGGCAAGGACACCAACAGGAGAAACCCCATTCATGCTGGCACATGGCTCAGAGGTCGTCATACCAACGGAAGTAGGACTACCAACTCATCGAATTTAGACCTACGACCCAGGAAGCAATGGGGAAGAGAGGAGGCTAGACCTGGACCGTATCGAAGAAATAAGAGAGTACGCAGAGGTCAAAAAAGTAGCCTACCAGCAGCGGGCAGCGAAATTCTACAATCAAAGGGTGAAGTCAAGACCCATTGCAGTAGGAGACCTAGTGCTAAAGAAGACCCTACAAAAGCTAAATAAGCTAAACTCGAACTGGCATGGCCCCTACAAAGTAACAGAAGAGGTTGTGCCTGGCACTTACAGGCTAGAAAACCTAGAAGGAGAACCTTTCACTAACCCATGGAATGCTGATCACCTAAAGAGATATTACATGTGATGTTGCGTAGAATTTTATGTAAATGTACTATCTTACTGAGAAGAGGTTATTAATAAAGATCAGTTTCCATAACCGTTTTGCTTCATTCTTAGACCAGAGATATATTATGGGGATAACATCTTAGGTGACGACCTCAGACCTTCATAACATCACTCGGTGGTGACGAGGTTTGAGCTCAGACACCTTAGCAGATGACCTCAGACCCTTAACATCATTAATTTGGTGAGATTAATTGTGAGGATAACATCTTAGGTGATGACCTCAGACCCTCATAACATCACTCGGTGGTGACGAGGTCTGAGCTCAGACACCCTAGTTAGGTGACCTCAGACTCTTAACATCATTAACTTGGTGAAATTAATTATGGGGATAACATCTTAGGTGATGACCTCAGACCCTCATAACATCACTCAGTGGTGACGAGGTCTGAGCTCAGACACCCTAGTTAGGTGACCTCAGACTCTTAACATCATTAACTTGGTGAAATTAATTATGGGGATAACATCTTAGGTGATGACCTCAGACCCTTATAACATCACTCGGTGGTGACGAGGTCTGAGCTCAGACACCCTAGTTAGGTGACCTCAGACTCTTAACATCATTAACTTGGTGAAATTAATTATGGGGATAACATCTTAGGTGATGACCTCAAACCCTCATAACATCACTCGATGGTGACGAGGTCTGAGCTCAGACGCCTTAACCGATGACCTCAGACCCTTAACATCATTAATTTGGTGAGATTAATTATGGGGATAACATCTTAGGTGTTGACCTCAGACCCTCATAACATCACTCGGTGGTGACGAGGTCTGAGCTCGGACACCTTAACAGATGACCTCAGACCCTTAACATCATTAATTTGGTGAAATTAATTATGGGGATAACATCTTAGGTGATGACCTCAGACCCTCATAACATCACTCGGTGGTGACGAGGTCTGAGCTCAGACACCTTAACAGATGACCTCAGACCCTTAACATCATTAATTTGGTGAAATTAATTATGGGGATAACATCTTAGGTGATGACCTCAGACCCTGATAACATCACTCGGTGGTGACGAGGTCTGAGCTCAGACACCTTAACAGATGACCTCAGACCCTTAACATCATTAATTTGGTGAAATTAATTATGAGGATAACGTCTTAGGTGACGACCTCAGAGCCTAATTACAACCCAGTGGTGAAGAGACCTGAGGTCAGAATTATTAACTGAGTATAAACAAGACATCACTACAACAAAATAATAGAAGAGATTACGTGACATTCAGTAAAGGGAAGAGATCATATAGCATTCAGAAGCATTGTTACAAATATTCCTTGAATACAAAATACCACGGTGTTACAAGTTATGAGCTACAAATTACAAATTATTTGTTACAAGTTACAAAATCCTAAAGGTTTGGGGGGGGGAACATTAACAGCCTCGGCCTGATTGGCTTGATCAGCATTAGTCACCTCGGCCGCGTCATCAGCATGGTCTGCCCCTCCAACCTCGATTCCTCCCAGAGTTGCAGTCTCAGCTGGAGCAGCAGCCTCGTCCTCCACCTCTTGAAGCGCCTGAGCAAACTGAGGGTCTACAAAGCCGAGACCCACAAAGTCAGAGTCCTTTAGAGCTCCGATCTCCTTCTCTCTGACTTCAGCCCATTTGGTAGTAGCCTTGATACCTCTTTTGAGATATTCAAAACCAAAACCCATGAACTCGTCAGAGGCTTTGTAGTCAGAAATTATTTGGGCCGAGGCATCTTCAAGAGCAGCCTTGACAGCCGAACTGACCTTCTGCTGCAGAACGTCATCTTTTGCCTTTAGGGCTTTGGCGTGGTCTTTGACAAGTAGAGAAATATCTTTCTCCAACCCCTTAACCTTATTTTCAGAGTTCTGCAGCTCTGATTTTAGACGGTCGACCTCAGCATTCAGGGCGCTCTGAACCTTCTCGGCCTCTTGCCCCTTCTGGATGAGGGGCAATTTCCTCAGAGCCCAGTTTGATAAGTGGTGCATAGCAGTCATTCCCTGCACATTTAATGAAGAGGTTAAGCTAGAGAAAAGTCAGATGTTGCACTTATAAAATTTTGACGAGGGGACAAGTCATACCTGGATGGCTCTGTGAAGGCCGAACTCAACCAGCAGGGGGTGTCCATAGCCCTGTAAAAGCGTTTGTCAGCCTCGATCATTATAGAGCCGATGTCATCCACGACCTGCATGCTGTGGCCGACCACATTATCGGTTAACTTCAGCTGATTCAGACGTGCCGTCAGGATGTCGGCCGTGGAGATTGGAATTGCAGCATCAGAGGCCTTCTTCTGCCTCAAGGTCGGCCTCTGATCCTCAGAGGCATGGGCTTATGGGTCCCTTTTATTTGAGGCCTGAGATTTGGATGTAGAGGGAGCTGGGGGAGGAGCGTTCAGACTATCTTTTTTGGCGAGTCTCGCTAAGCTCGGTGAAGCCATCTCCTACAGTTCGTCTGTAATGCCTTGAGGTCACTCTGCAAAAGTTAAAAGATATGGGTTAGAGATCATATATGAATGAGTTCAGAGGTTAAACTTAAAAGAAAAATCCTTACCAAAGTCAATAAGGGGACTTCCGCCTAGGCCCGTCCCCGAGAGATAATGGGGGGTCAGCAAATGTTCGAACTTAACAAATAGACTATGTGCCCCTTGGTCTTGTAGGGCCTTCACCTTCTGGATATTCTGAAGACTTAGACCAGGGTCGGCCCTGGCAGATATGGAGACCTTACCCCATCTGAGGGGTATCCTCGGCTCAAGAGTGGAAGAGGGAACGCATGGGCCAAATTCCCATGGTCCAGAGGCGAAAAAATAGCGGGGCTTCCAATTATGGTTCGAGGTCTGAGTCACCTGGAGCATTTTCTTCTCAGGCCTCCGAGCCACAAAATGATAGTAGCTCGGATGGTTTTTGGCCGAGGTTGGGACATAACAACCAGTAAAGACCTGAACTGGGAGGTCAGAGTGATGGACTGCCCTCCATAAGATAATGGCCCCTATGATAACTCTCCAGGCATTGGGAGATAGCTGTGAGGGAGCTAAGTTGATATAAGAGAGAATGGATCTAATGATGGGATGAATGGGTAGGCAAAAACCTAACTTAAACATCTACTCATACATGCATATTTCTCCATCTCGGCCGTGATAGGCCCTCTCCTCCCTCAGAGGTCTCTTTAATTTTATGGAGGGACTAATGGAGTATAAATATCTGAAGCACAGAAGATCCACCTCAGTTACCGTGCTCTCGAATTCGGTCGCCTCAGAGATGTCCACATCGCTTTTAACATCTTCATCAACATCAAGCTCAACGTCGGCCGGATAAGATGTAGATGTAGATGGCGGCCGACAGGGGGATGGCGTCAAGAATGGGTGGCACAGCCACACTCGGCTCAAGAATCTCAACCTCAGAAGAAGAGGCTGAGGTGCTTGTGCCACTATGGGATGAAGCTCGGCTGGATACCTCGGCCTGATCAGGGGCCTGACCAGGCCGAGGTGTGAAGTCCATGGCTTCCTGAAAAGAGTCCACAGACATGGGGTCTGAGGTAGAAGACTCAGACTCAGACATAGGTGTTGGATTAGCAGGAACCCCTGTCTGATAGAAGTTCTCCGGGGGGTGAGGGTATATCACTCTCAGAGGTGGTGGAAACAAGGGTCTAATGGGAAACTCTTGAGACCTACGAGCTTCCTCCTGAGCTCTCTCTATTTGCCTAATATTTTCTAGGGTCTTCTCTCTGAGAGAGGGGAAATCCTCAAGAAGCTGTTATAAAGGTCTGAGCATCAGAGGACGACCCTAAACTTAAGGAATAACTCCTAAAACTACAAATAGGATTGACTTGTAAAATAAAGGGGTCTAAAGATCAAACTTAGAAGTTTAAAGAGAATATCGTTCGCCTGAAAATATGATGCTCGTCGAAAAACGATGAAACTCGCCGGAAAATGTAAACCAAATACCAGAAACAAAGGAAATGGAAAGGAAAAAGTACCTGGAAAGGAATCGATGAATGAAATGAAGAAAACTCGCAAGAAAACCAACAAAGGCCTCGGCAGAAGAGCGTTGAGTAGAGAAGCTTTAGAGAGAGAGAAATCGCAAGAGCAAAGCGTGCACAGGAATGAAATGATGAAGAAGGAGGGAAAAGGGTTTTGAAACCCTTAAATACGTGGGCACGTTTCCCAAGGCCCATCATTGCCTTGGGAGCCCCAAAGGACAACTGACGGCACACGCTTACCAAGTAAGCACGTTCTAGCGTTGGACAGGTGTTAGGCAGGTATTGGCTTGGAACAGACAGGCCTCGGAGGTGTAGTAATCCCCTAACCACTTGCTCTCACATATGAATAAGGGCTGGGGGGTGATTGATATGCCCCAAGTGTAACCTCGACCTTGAGACACCAACCTCGACCGAGGTGATGGCCGAGATGTTGACCGACCCTGGATAAGCCATGGGCCCACGATATCAGCCCTCGGCCTTAGTAAGGTCGGCCCAGGCCGACACTATTACCTACATTTCCAATGGATACGACGCGCATCACAGGCATCAACAGCATTCTCATATACCTGGGTATGGAAACCTCGGCCGAGTGTAGGCCGAGGTGACAAGCAGCCTTGGTAACCTTCAACATGGAACCAGACCAACCTCGGCTGGGGCCGACCCCAGCATAATGTTTCGGCTGAGATCAGGCCGAGACTCCCTATGGCACATCTCGGAAGACGTTTATCGAGCCTTTACAGCTCGGCCTCTCCCAGGCCGAGGTCATGCACCAATATGGCAGCTGAGCATCTGTTGACATTTGGATAAGGACACATGGGCACAAATCAGTTGTAACGAGATTATTCCCCACACGTGGGGAGAATATTTCATCATCATTCCTTACATATGACAGTGACAGATGGCACTCCCACATTGGTGAGGCTACTACACACATGCTCATTACATGCATGGGGGGTACACTACACCCCCTAGGTACTATATATAGGGGTCATCCCCTACCTTGCAAAAGGATCCCAGATATTCAACCCTAGCTAAAACTCTGTCTAGATATACAGTAGAGAGAGAAAGCTTGAGAGGTTGTATCCATGGCCATTAGTGCCTTCATTCAGTGATATTACTCACACACACTCACAGTGGATGTAGGCTAACTTAGGCTGAACCACTTATATACCGGAGTCATCTCCTCTTATCCTCATCTCATTCTCTTAAATCTTTATATAACTGTGCTGCCATTGTTATTCTTGTATTGAGCTTGAAAACACCTTACACGGTGGTGTTGATTCTGGCATCATCATTTCGGATATAGCACAAACTTCAAAAAGAAGTTCCTTAATTTTTGTGAGCTTTAAACCGTTTCTTTTAGGGTAGAATAATATTGAGGTTCTAGGTATTGATGAGTTCCAAGTATAAAATAAACAGATAAAAAAAATGAGGAATTGACCACATCCATGGGCTAACTATGTACGGATCCTTGAAAGTGTATGAAGTAGTTGAGGAGTTGTTCAATATTGGTTCTTTCAATAAGTTGTTGAGGTAACGACTTGGTGGAAAAAGTTTTGCTGTTTAAAATGGATGTCGCCCAATCAAATGGATTTTTTCTTTTCATGACTCTCTCCTTATTAAATGTTCAAACAACCATTAAGATTCCAAATATTTATATATTTAATACATGCGTGAAACTCTATTTATATATATTTTTTAATTCTTTTATTTTCAAAACAGCATTATACATTTTTAACTTAAAAAAAAAGATTAACTATTTTTTACCAAAAGAAAAAACAGTGCGTTTTTAAACATTTTTTCAAATACATTTTTATATAACTATATATATATAAACTGAATATATATATAAATAGAGTTTATATATATATATATATATATATATATATATATATATATATATATATATATATATATATATATATATATATATATATATGTTTTTTTATACATATAAAATACATAGTTTTAAAAAATAGTTTTTAAGTAAAAACTATACAGTTTTTTTTAAACCATATATTTACGTATAGAAAAAACATAATATAAATATACATTATATATAGATATATAAAATATTTATATATATATATATATAGATATATAAAGAGTGTTTTAAAAAATGTACTTCTTTTTTGTTAAAACTGTTATTTTTTTAATAAAGTAAAAATTATATAAAACTGTTATTAAAAACACAACAAAAAAGTTATACATAGAAAATTGTTAATTTAACAAAAGTTGAACAGTTTTATATATTTTTTAACTGATCGTTAAAAAATATTTTAACAATTTTGTATAACTTTTTTTCCTGTTTTTTTTTAAAAACAGTTATATGTATTTTTTAACTGTTTTAAAAAAAAACAGATAAAATAAAATAAAACAGTACATATTTATAAACATTTTTTTAAAATACACTCTTTATAAAACTGCACGGATTTTATATTAAACGAGTATATATATATATATATAAAGAGTGTATTTTGTATGTATAACTTTTTTTGCAACTTCTTTAATAATAGTTTTATATAATTTTTACTGTATTAAAAAATAACAGTGTTTATAAAAAAAAAGTATAACTTTTTTTTAATAATAGTTTTGTATAAATGTTTTAAAAAATAATTCTAGGACAAATTCAAATTATCAATATGAATCAGTGAAATAAAAAATCAAGTTATTAAATTTGTCCGCCTACGGTGATAAACCAACAAAGAGCGATTATAAACATAGTCGTTGAATTTTGAGGATGTGATTGAGAACATAGGAGTTTAACGAATGCTTTAAAGATGGTAGAATGTAATAAAAAAAAACTCATTAAGACTTTGTTGTGATTGTGATAATGAGACTAAATAAGACAATTGTGTAATGGGAGGACAGGGGGAAATCATTTCACATATTTGTATGACAGCCTGCACTAATAATATGACATGTCCATGATATAAAATTGCATTGAGCAAGAGATTAGTAATAAACATCTTTAGATGTAATATTATTTATATATAGATGAGTTTTTTTTTGTTGTTTATCCATTTCAGTGCAAGTATTGTAATAAGAAATGTCCTATTACATAATAAGATGTCAAGATGTTAGTTGGTTATCAACCAAGAGCAAATCAAATATATAGGAAAATCATGGAAGGATAATACCATTGAAAATATTTGGAATGGAAATTAAAAAGGTTAAGTATATTATCATAAATGATAATAATAATAATGGTAGAGGTTATGTCATTTGTCGATGACCATCTCATTAGTTTTAGAATTTGTGAATGCCTATCTAAAGTCCACAATTATCCAAGATAGAATCGAGACCTTTAAAAATATTCTCATTAGTTGTGTAAGTCCAAGAAATTGAATGATTATGAAATATATTGGTCGATATAAAGTTGTTGCCACATCGGGTGTTGACTATTTCTTTGTGATGTGATAATTATATACTTTGTCGAGAGTATACAAATTTTGTATAATAGACATGTTAAGATATAATGTTAAATAATTAATAAAAATGGTGTTATTTATATTGTTTATGTTAAGTTAAGAAAGAACTTAACAGATACTTTGACTAAAAGAATCTTAAGAGATTTAGTGAATAGTAAACATCTAGTGGAACGAGACTGAAATCCTTCTTTTGAAAATCACTTGTAATGGTAACCCAACTTTGTAATAGAACTACTACTATTTCAAAGTTTAATGGGTAAAAAAATGACTGATACGTGATTATTTGTGCACTGATATTTTTATATTGTCCCTTCCAGGATGTCAGTGCAAATTGCTACAAAATGAAGATGAGTTATAAAACTCTTAATGAAGTTAAAATCTTAGATTTATGTCTAAAGTAGCAGGAACATGTAGAAAAACTTCACGTATGTGAACATAAGTAATGGGGTCACATATGGAAAGAGTATGGGTTTGATCTGATAAATGTTCATAAGACCAATATAGAGCACAAGGCCATAGTAGTGTTAACTTATATAATGACATCTCATAGAAACTGAGATATCTAATGTGTGATGCATTTTCGGTGTTAACATAATAAGACAAGGTTTAATGCATAGCACATTTAAGTCTTACTTTTCACTTTGAAATGCGCTCACTAATTGAAGGTTTAAATCGAAAGATACCTTCATGTATTCATGAGTATATCGATGAATAAATTGACGAAATATTACAACCTAGTGGGGAATTGTTGGAGAAATTAAAATATTATGTAGAAAATAAAAGAGAAAATAAACAATATTGGAAATGATGTGTCAATTCATGAATAAGTATGTCCCTAAATATGTGTCAATTCATAAATAGACATAAGCTTTGAAATATGTATATTAATGAATCAACATAATATTAGTATAATGCCAATTCATTAAAAGATACAAAATTAGTCTATGAAAAGGAGAAGATGCCACCATTTTTAGTAATCCATTTTGTGAGGTCATTCTTTCATTTTTTTTTACTTCCTAATTTATTCAATCAGTTTCGGTGAGTGTTAGTAGTAATCCTTTAGGATTAATAATTATAGATTCCAAATGATTGTTGTATCTTGGATGTAATTTGCCTAAAATTCAATAGAAAACTTTTGTAATTGAGGCAAATAAAATCTTAAAGAAAGTGATTCTTCATGCCTCAATCCACCACAATTTATGTTTCAATATTTATCTCCTTCAAAAACTCCAATTTATCTCATTCATTCTTCCCTTGTATACTTCAAACAATTAAAAGGACATGCTCGACAACTTTGTAGCAACTTATTTGTCATAGCATGCATTCTTAGGGTGTTAGATCCCCCAGGCCCTTTGAAATTATTCATCATCACAACCAAAAGATATTTTTTTATAGTAAAAACCATAATTTTACTGTAGCCTTTGGAATTAAGAGTCTTCATGTGAAAAAATTAGGAAAATACTTTGAGTCCCAAACAGCTCCCCCAAATTCTATATGGACGCCACGTCATTCTTCCATTTGCCTATCATTTATTGTCATGTGATGAGGGTCCCGTCAGCGCACAAAGTCCAACTCATTTTGGGGGAGGTTTGGGGGACTTATTTGGGGTATGTAGCATTACTCAAAAAATTATTATAATTAGCATGAACTTTTAACACATTATGATGAGTAATACATTAAGTGATCCAATGATGTTGGTCTTATGTGTTACTAATATTTAAAAAAATAATGTTTCGGATATAGCACAAACTTCAAAAAGAAGTTCCTTAATTTTTGTGAACTTTAAACCGTTTCTTTTAGGGTAGAATAATATTGAGGTTCTAGGTATTGATGAGTTCCAAGTATAAAATAAACAGATAAAAAAAAATGAGGAATTGACCACATCCATGGGCTAACTATGTACGGATCCTTGAAAGTGTATGAAGTAGTTGAGGAGTTGTTCAATATTGGTTCTTTCAATAAGTTGTTGAGGTAACGACTTGGTGGAAAAAGTTTTGCTGTTGAAAGTGGATGTCGCCCAATCAAATGGATTTTTTCTTTTCATGACTCTCTCCTTATTAAATGTTCAAACAACCATTAAGATTCCAAATATTTATATATTTAATACATGCGTGAAACTCTATTTATATATATATTTTAATTCTTTTATTTTCAAAACAGCATTATACATTTTTAACTTAAAAAAAAAGATTAACTGTTTTTTACCAAAAGAAAAAACAGTGCATTTTTAAACATTTTTTCAAATACATTTTTATATAACTATATATATAAACTGAATATATATATAAATAGAGTTTATATATATATATATATATATATATATGTTTTTTTATACATATAAAATACGTAGTTTAAAAAAATAGTTTTTAAGTAAAAACTATACAGTTTTTTTTTTTAAACCATATATTTACGTAGAGAAAAAAACAGAAAATAAATATACATTATATATAGATATATAAAATATTTATTTATATATATATATATATATATATATATATAAAGAGTGTGTTTTAAAAAATGTACTTCTTTTTTTGTTAAAACTGTTATTTTTTTAATAAAGTAAAAATTATATAAAACTGTTATTAAAAACACAGCAAAAAAGTTATACATAGAAAATTGTTAATTTAACAAAAGTTGAACAGTTTTATATATTTTTTAACTGATCGTTAAAAAAATATTTTAACAATTTTGTATAACTTTTTTTCCTGTTTTTTTTTTAAAAAACAGTTATATGTATTTTTTAACTGTTTAAAAAAAAACAATTTTTTAAAATTAAAAAAAACAGTACATATATATAAACATTTTTTTAAAATACACTCTTTATAAAACTGCACGGATTTTATATTAAAAGAGTATATATATATATATATATAAAGAGTGTATTTTGTATGTATAACTTTTTTTGCAACTTTTTTAATAATAGTTTTATATAGTTTTTACTGTATTAAAAAATAACAGTATTTATAAAAAAAAAAGTATTACTTTTTTTTATTAACAGTTTTGTATAAATGTTTAAAAAAATAATTCTAGGACAAATTCAAATCATCAATATGAATCAGTGAAATAAAAAATCAAGTTATTAAATTTGTCCGCCTACGGTGATAAACCAACAAGGAGCGATTATAAACATAGTCGTTGAGTTTTGATGATGTGATTGAGAACAAAGGAGTTTAACGAATGCTTTAAAGATGGTAGAATTTAATAAAAAAAACGCTCTAAGACTTTGTTGTGATTGTGATAATGAGACTAAATAAGACAATTGTGTATTGGGAGGACAGGGGGGAAATCATTTCACATATTTGAATGACAGCCTGCACTAATAATATGACATGTCCATGATATAAAATTGCATTGAGCAAGAGATTAGTAATAAACATCTTTAGATGTAATATTATTTATATATAGATGAGTTTTTTTTTTGTTGTTTATCCATTTCAGTGCAAGTATTGTTATAAGAAATGTCCTATTAAATAATAAGATGTCAAGATGTTAGTTGGTTATCAACCAAGAGAAAATCAAATATATAGGAAAATCATGGAAGGACAATACCATTGAAAATATTTGGAATGGAAATTAGAAAGGTTAGGTATATTCTCATAAATGATAATAATAATGGTGGAGGTTATGTCATTTGTCGATGACCATCTCATTAGTTTTAGAATTTGTGAATGCCTATCTAAAGTCCACAATTATCCAAGATAGAATCGAGACCTTTAAAAATATTCTCATTAGTTGTGTAAGTCCAAGAAATTCAATGACTATGAAATATATTGGCCGATATAAAGTTGTTGCCACATCGGGTGTTGACTATTTCTTTGTGATGTGATAATTATATACTTTGTCGAGAGTATACAAATTTTGTATAATAGACATGTTAAGACATAATGTTAAATAATTAATAAAAATGGCGTTATTTATATTGTTTATGTTAAGTTAAGAAAGAACTTAACAGATACTTTGACTAAAAGAATCTTAAGAGATTTAGTGAATAGTAAACATCTAGTGGAACGAGACAGAAATCCTTCTTTTGAAAATCACTTGTAATGGTAACCCAACTTTGTAATAGAACTACTACTATTTCAAAGTTTAATGGGTAAAAAAATCACTGATACGTGATTATTTGTGCAATGATATTTTTATATTGTCCCTTCCAGGATGTCAGTGCAAATTGCTACAAAATGAAGATGAGTTATAAAACTCTTAATGAAGTTAAAATCTTGAATTTATGTCTAAAGTAGCAGGAACATGTAGAAAAACTTCACGTATGTGAACATAAGTAATGGGGTCACTTATGGAAAGAGTATGGGTTTGATCTTATAAATGTTCATAAGACCAATATAGAGCACAAGGTCATAATAGTCCTAACTTATATAATGACATCTCATAGAAACTAAGATATCTAATGTGTGATGCATTTTCGGTGTTAACATAATAAGACAAGGTTTAATGCATAGCACATTTAAGTCTTAGTTTTCACTTTGAAATGCGCTCACTAATTGAAAGTTTAAATCGAAAGATACCTTCTTGTATTCTTGAGTATATCAATGAATAAATTGACGAAATATTACAACCTAGTGGGGGATTGTTGGAGAAATTATAATATTATGCAGAAAATAAAAGAGAAAGTAAACAATATGGGAAATGATGTGTCAATTCACGAATAAGTATGTCCCTAAATATGTGTCAATTCATAAATAGACATAAGCTTTGAAATATCTCTATTAATGAATCAACATAATATTAGTATAATGCCAATTCATGACAAGACACAAAATTAGTCTATGAAAATGAGAAGATCCCACCATTTTTAGTAATCCTTTTTGTGAGGTCATTCTTTAATTTTTTTATTTGCTAATTTATTCAATCAGTTTCGGTGAGTGCTAGTAGTAATCCTTTAGGATTAATAACTAAAGATTCCAAAGGATTGTTGTATCTTGGATGTAATTTGCCTAAAATTCAATAGAAAACTCTTGTAGTGGAGGCAAAAAAAATCTTAAGAAAAGTGATTCTTCATGCCTCAATTCACCACAATTTATGTTTCAATATTTATCTCCTTCAAGAACTTCAATTTATCTCATTCATTCTTCCCTTTTATACTTCAAACAAGTAAAAGGACATGCTCAACAACTTTGTGGCAACTTATTTGTCATAGCATGCATTCTTAGGGTGTTAGATCCCCCAGACCCTTTCAAATTATTCATCATCACACCCAAAAGATATTTTTTTTTTCCAGTTAAAACCATAATTTTATGGTAGCCTTTTGAATTAAGAGTCTTCATGTTAAAAAATTATTATAATTAGCATGAACTTTTAACACATTATGATGAGTAATACATCAAGTGATCCAATGATGTTGGTCTTTTATGTGTTACTAATATTTATAAAAAATAATGTTTCGGATATAGCACAAACTTAAAAAAAAAGGTCCTTAATTTTTGTGAGCTATAAACCGTTTCTTTTAGGGTAGAATAATATTGAGGTTCTAAGTATTGATGAGTTCCAAATATAAAATAAAGAGATTAAAAAAAATGAGGAATTGACCACATCCATGAGCTAACTATGTACGGATCCTTGAAAGTGTATGAAGTAGTTGAGGAATTGTTCAATATTGGTTCTTTCAATAAGTTATCAAGGAGAATTTTTTTTGATGTTGTCAAAGATATTATTTTTTGATGTCTCTCAATAGTTAGAATTTAAGTGTCATTTAACATAAATACTCTTTCTCTCTTATTAATGCGTCTAACTAATTATACTCTCTCCCTTATTATTGTGTCCAACTAATTATACACATGTATCCAACTAACTATACACATGTATGAATGAAAAAATCATACATATAAACTCTTTGCATAAAAAAACTGTTTGTATATAAAAAAATCATACTTTAATTTTTTTTAAAGTTGTTTTTATATCAAAAAAACGTTATAAAACTAAAAGGAATAGTTTTTTAATGTTCATTTATATATTTTGAAAAGAAATCTCTTTTTTATAAGTTATTTATCCACACACACACACACACACGCATATATATATATATATATATATATATATATATATATATATATATATATATATATATATAAAACAAAATATTATTGTAAATGAAAACGTTTTTATTTTGTTCAATGGCAAAAAAATAGAAAAAAAAAAGTATTTTTTATGAATAATAATGTTATCTTTTTTAAACGTTTTTTTAAAATAACGATAAAACCTGTATGTTATACATAAAACAATTTATATATAGAAAAAATACTTTTTAACGTAATTTAAAAAAACATATAGGTTTATATGTATAAAAACATTCTTTTATGGTTTTTATGTATAAAAGCGTTATATGGCTGATATATATATATACGTTTTTTATACATATAACGTTATATAAAATATTTATTTATATATATAGATATATAAATAGTGTATTTTAAAAAATGTACTTTTTTTTTGTTAAAACTGTTATTTTTTAATAAAGTAAAAATTACATAAAACAGTTATTGAAAACACGGCAAAAAAGTTATACATACAAAATTGTTAATTTAACAAAAGTTGAATAGTTTTATATATTTTTTAACTGATCGTTAAAAAAATATTTTAACAATTTTGTATAACTTTTTTTTCTATTTTTTTTAAAAACAGTTATGTGTATATATATATATATATATATATATATATATATACTCTTTTAATATAAAATATGAGCAGTTTTATAAAGAGTGGTTTTTTAATTTTAGTTTTATAAAGAGTGTTTTTTTAATTTTAAAAAACTATATATATATATATATATATATATATATAGTTTTTTAAAATTAAAAAAACACTCTTTATAAAACTAAAATTAAGAAAACACTCTTTATAAAACTAAAATTAAAAAAACACTCTTTATAAAACTGCTCATATTTTATATTAAAAGAGTATATATATATATATATATATATATATATATATATATATATATATATATATATATATATATATATATATATATATATATATATATATATTTCGTAGGTATAACTTTTTTTGCAGCTTTTTTAATAATAGTTTTGTATAATTTTTACTGTATTAAAAAATAACAGTTTTTATAAAAAAAAAAGTATAACTTTTTTGAATAATAGTTTCGTATAAATGTTTTAAAAAATGTACTTTTTTATTAACGTATGTGTCACCGAGCCCCGAATATGTGTGAGGTTTTATTATTTGGATTGGACTCTAAAATGTCCCCGAGCCCCGAATATGTATTTTTAATAATTTGGATTGTTCCCATAAGATAGGTATACATTTTGGTTAAGTTTTAGAGTAGTCTTGGTAGTATTTTAAGATCATTTGGATGCCCAAAAATAGGCTTTTTATGGACCTACGCATTAGTGAGTATTTAAGAGAGTTTAGCCCCATTAATTAAGGACTTTTCACATTAAACATAAATCTTAGCAACCTTAGAGAATTGGGAGACCCAGGGAGAGATTTGTAGAGGAAGGATTCATAGTTCATCATCAGGCAAGAAATATTTTGATTTATCACTGTATAATTTGTAACTGGTTTACGATTTTGATGTCTTGTATTTGATTGGCGATTTAGAAGAATATTTAGACATTTAATATGTTATCTTAATCATTTTCATATTGATTTTAATTGTATTGTAAAATTAAATTGTTGGTGGGTTTTTGTAATCCGACTTTATTTGAATTTCACTGGAAACCAATAATTGAATCATTTTGGGTTAAGATTTTGTATTGGAATCCATATTTAGGGCTGAATTAATTATAAGTATGATTTTTCTATGTTAATTTTATGTTTTTATTTCTAAAAGCATATGTTAATTGGGTTTGTTGATGTTTGCGAATGACATTAATTTTGATTTGGAATTTGAAAGATTTAGACTTCAATTCATTTTATATTTATGTAAATCCATTGGACATGTGTGAGGTTTATTGTTAATAAAGTTTTATCTAATGGGTATGGTGATCATTAGATGCTTCAAATTTAGGTTTTGAGGTTGTTAATAGTGGATTTTGAGAGTGGGATAAAACGATCTACGTAATTATCATTTGAACATGTCATTAAAACAACTTTAAGGATCTCGTTCGAATGACCATCGTACTCTTGTTTGAACTACCTTTGAATGACTTTGAAAATATGAAAATGTAGATATTTGAATTACAAATGTGTGGGCATTAGTTTCATATATTTTTTTTTTTTTTTTTTTTATAATTTCTTATGAATATTTTACTAATGGTGCACACCACCCCGCTGTACGGTTGTGACAGGGTTTTTGTTGGGTTATTCGATTGGTTTTTGCCTTGAACGATTGATTGGATGTTTTTGTATATATATTACATGGGAGGATGTATATAGACAAGTATAGTTTGCTACTTATAGTTGTGAGTAAACATATTCACATGTCTGGGGGTCAATTTAGGTCTCGACAGATTATAGGACATAAAATTAAATTAGTAATTGAATCGGAGACGTATATGTACATTATGAGAGAGAATGTATATATATATATATATATATATATAAAGAGATAGAGATAGAGAGAGAGAGAGAGAGAGAGAGAGAGGGGGGGGGAGAGGTGCTCATAGTTTAGATACGTGATAAACTAGGAGTTAAATTCAATACGGGTTGAAAAATGGTAAACCTAATTAAGATACAATCTGGAATTCAAGGAATGAAATGATATGGGCACACTTGAGAGTAGGCTCTCTCTCTGTATATATATATATATATATATAGGTTGATTTTTTTGACATACATGTTGCTTTGTGACCATGTACTGCAAGACTGACTGTTAACACAAGATTTTTATCGAGGTCGATGTATTATGATCACACGTTCAGAATGGCCATCCATGAACGAGAAGAGATGCGAACCCATAGAGCGATTTAGGAGATGGTGTTACTGTGTGTTAGCACATTTAGATCATACATTTAGTCGGTCTAGACTTCGTGATGCGAGAAGTTGATGAATTGGCCATCGATCGAGTCTTGGTATGGGGCTTCCCGAGAATTGTAATTACATAGTGATCCACCATTCTTTTGTGTGTTTGTTCTTAAAACCGTTCACTGTGGGACTCTTACGGATTTACCGATAAAATCAGGAGAGGTGTGACACCCCGCCTAACAAAATACCGGGTGATCAGTCCTATATCAAATGAAAAGTGAATCTCATCTGGTTCATTCTTAGTATCACTGTCGTTAATTCATTACGCACTAACCACCTAGTCGTTCATTAAGCTGATGTCAACTTTTATACTTATTAATCCAACCTAGAAAATATACTAGAACAACAAATAATCCAATACAAGAACGAAACTAAAACATTCCACAAAGTAAATATAAGAGTCTATCGAACAACATCGACTACAAGCCATCCACAAAGTGCAATGATAAAAGAGTACTTATACATGCTAAGTTTGAATATAGAGGTACAATCCCAAAAGTACAACTAAAAAGATCCATATCTAAAGATAGAATGAAGCATGCGTCTACACAAAGAAATCACAACAATCCACATAAGCTGCAACTGCGTACCCTGTAGGAAGGAATCAGGCCTGGCGCCCATGTGTGAGGACACCTAAAAGGTTTTTGAAAATATTTTATAGCAAGGGTTAGAACACAAAACATTTAAAAATATTTAGCAAGTGAATTTAAATGCAAGAAGTAAATATGAAAATTCTCTCCATATTTAAATTATTGTCGCGCACTCTCTTGAGTTTACCTCACCCCTCAACTAATGTGCACGCCTAATGAATTATACATAATACGCCTAGTCACTCTCCTCATAACTAGACTTGTCCCAAATACTATACTAATTACCCCACTATTACACCCCAAGCGCGTATAATACATTTTTTGATGAGTTATTATTCGCATTAACTTTCATGGAGTATAAATTCTCACTTTAATTCGTATAACATTCCAAAAGTTATATTATCTATACATTTCGCTCCATGTATATATATAAATCCCCGTATATAATTATGCACTATATATACGTATCATATCACAACATTCACACACGTGTCGTATATACAATGCTATCACCGAACGCATAGGAGGCGGCCATAGTTCCCACCGAAAGTGTCATCTCCATACCATACCCATAAGTCACAGACGCTATGGCCTGGGGACTATACTCGCCCTGCTCCTAAAGTCAGGAGATTGACCCACATCGTGCAACCTCCTATGATAGCATTAATGTTGGTATGACTTTACTATATATATTATTCACACAAATATATATATATATATATATATATATATATATATATATATATATATATATATATATATATTGAAATCCAGGCTATTGGAGTATTATGCCCATACCCAAGCCTAAAACATTTAAGTCTACGTTCAGACTTCATTTTAACTAATTACATTAATTCCCATTATCTTGGTGTAACCCCTTTCAAGTATACCCGGACTTTCTATCTCTCGACCCGAAATTCCATTGTTCTAATCCACCCTTTAATTTCATATAATCAAGTTTAATCATTTAAACAACGATATTACCATATGCTAAATCACAAACTTACATCTCCAATTTCAAGCAATTTAGTCAAATAAATTTCATGATTAAGTATTCCCAAATTAACCCTAATATAATATTCAATTTCACAATTTAGTTAGGGCAGGAACTACAAATTTCCAACAGAGTAGGTCTGAATCAGGGGAATTGCAGAAATCTAGCAAACAACAGAAATGGTTCGAACGAAGAGCCCTCTCATTCGAACGACAGTGGATCTCGTTCGAACGAAATACCATGTCGTTCGAACGACACTGATATTTCCTCTCTCTCTTTCTACTTCAAAAACTCAGTCCGCCATTAACAAATTCTAAACCTCTGTTCTGAATAGGTTTCTATAGTAAAAGATCCCGAAATTCATCCTCAATTCCTTCTTTCATGATAACAATCCTATCCCTAACTATCTCACCAATTTAATCATCAATTACATCAATTATCAAATCCTCTACAGATTTATAACCCTCATTAAAAGGAAACCAAAATTTATTCAAGAATAAACCCTACAATTCAATTGGATTCCACCTCTTTTAATATGAAAAGATAGATGGAATTTAATAATCCGAATTTAGACCACTTGCCTCAACAATGAAGATCTAGGTCTTTGAATGAAGATGTTGAGTTGCAATTGACTCTTCAAGATCCCCAAATTCCATTTTTCTTTGGCTCTCCCTTTTCTTTTCCCCCTTTAGTCTTCTATGTGATTTAATGATGCATAACCCTTACACATTTAGGTTAAAAACCCTATGCACGTTTTTGGGCCAATGGACCTTAATAAAAGGGTCCATACTCTCTATATAGAGCTCACACATGTTTCATTAGACCCCAATACCCAATATATGCATGTAACCACTCATTTTGGACTAATTTAACCCTACTGGACTCAACTGCACACTTAAAATCGCCATCCGCGATAAAATCTATAATTAACTCTCACCTGTTAAATTATTTTAATATATTCACTTTTAAATATTCCCATTAATTAATTCTCATTAATTTATGAATCACTAATTATCGAATCAATTAATTAAAGTAATAACCCAAAAATTACGAGATATTATAAAGTCCTCCCCCCCTCCCCCCACAAGGGAATTTCGTCCCCGAAATTTAGACGTACCTGCAGTAAATAGCTCTGGGTACTGTTCCCACATGTCCTCTTCATGCTCCCAAGTGTACTCGTGGGAACTATGATGACCCCACTGAACTCGGAGAAATAGTACTACTTTAGATCGTAACTTGTACTCACTACGATCGAAGATTGCGACTGGCCTCTCATCGTAAGAAATATCGGGCTCTAAATCTATCTCCTCAAGTGGGACATCGAAAAACGCCCTTAGATTACTCTCATATTTATTCAACGACGCAACATGAAACACATCATGAATACGCTACATATGATCAGGAAAACCCAAACGGTACGCTACCGGTCCAACTCTCTCAATGATGGGGAAAGGGCCTACATACCTTGGTGCTAACTTCCCCTTTTTGCCAAATCTCATCACCCCTTTCATAGGGGATACCCGCACTAACACCTGATCCCAGATCTCCAAATCTATATGCTTCCGATTCACATCTGCGTGGCTTTTTTGTCTATCTTAGGCTATATGGATACGTCCCTGAATTAACTCAATCTTTGCGAAACTATCCCGACTCATCCATAACATATCTTCGAGCATTTGGTTCACCCTTTCTATTTTCCTATCCGTCTAGGGTGATAGGTGGTACTCAACCTCAACTTGGTGCCTATAGCCTCCTGGAAGCTCTGCTAGAAATGCGATACAAAAATCTTGTCCCTATCGGATACTATATTGATCGGGACCCCGTGTAATCTGACTATCTCTGCGATGAAAAGTCTCGTATAGTGAAAAGTCTCAAACTCCATACAAACCGACAAAAAGTGGGCCACCTTGGTTAAACGGTCCACTACGACCCATATGGAATTATGCCCTCTCTATGAAATAGGTAACCTCGTAATGAAGTCCATAGAGATGCTCTTACACTTCCACCCTAAAATATCAAGTGGCTGCAACATCCCCAATGGTTTTTGGTGATCTACCTTCACAAGCTAACATGTGGCACCCTTCGAGATGAACTCCGTAGTGTCTCACTTCATCCTCCTCCACCAGTATTTCTGTCTCATATCATGGTACATTTTGTCCCCACCAGTACGTACTGCAAACTTGGAGCCATGAGCCTCCATCAACATGGTGTGTCTCAAATCTTTGTCCTCTGATACTACTAACTGCCCATTAAAGCGTAACCCACCTTTGGAGATAATGGAGTATGAATCCGCACCACCTGCTGACAACTATTTCACTCTGACCTAGCACAAAGTATCATTCACCTGAGCCCGTACAACCCGCATAACAATCTCAGGTGTGACTGCTAAAATTGCCATACATGCCCTAGAGATCTCATCAACGTGACTAAGTTCGCTCCATTTCGCCTTCCAAGTTTCCGCCAAATCTTCCTTTGGTCGTCAGTTCAACGCATCCGCAACTACATTGGCCTTACCAGGATGATATTTAATATCAAACTGATAATCCTTCACGAACTCCAACCACCTCCTTTGCCTCATATTCAAGTCCTTTTGAGTAAACAAATATTGGAGTGATTTATGGTCCGTGAACAAGGTGAACCTCTCCCCTAAAAGGTAATTCCTCCAAATCCGCAAGGCAAAGACGATCATGGACAACTCTAAATCATGGGTGGTGTAATTCCTCTCGTAGGGATTTAGCTTTCGGGACGCATAAGCTATAGCCCGCTCTTCTTGTTGTAACACATACCCTAGTCCTTGTAGGGACGCATCAGTATAAACCCGATAATCCACTCTTACTCTCGGTAATGCCAAAATGGGGGCCGATGTGAGCTTGTCCTTACTCATCGAATGCTAACTGACACTGGTCACTCCATGCAAATGGTACCCCCTTCCGAGTCAAATTGGTCAACGATCCTGGTATCTTGGATAACCCTATGATGAAACGACGATAATGCCCAGCTAACCCCAAAAATCTCCTGATCTCAGTCGGTGTCGTGGGTTGGCCCCATTCCCTCATCATTAACACCTTTCTTGGGTATACAGAAGTCCCCTGCTCCGACATAATATGGCCCAAGAACTGCACTTCTCAAAGCCAAAACCCACATTTCTCATACTTAGCGTAAAGCTGGTGATCCAGCAACGTCTCCAAGACCATATGGAGATGCTCGGCATGCTACTCCTCCGTACGTGAATAGACCAAAATGTCATCCATGAACACATTGAAAAACTGATAGAGAAAATCTCTGAAAACCCGATTCATAAGGTCCATGAATACCGTCGGTGCATTGGTGAGCCCGAATGGCATCACCCGAAACTCATGAGAGTCGTACCTCAATAAAAAATAAGTTTTTGAGATGTCTTCCTCTCAAATCCTCAACTGATGGTACCCCGATCGTAGATCAATTTTGGAGAAGAATGCTGACCCTCACAACTGATCAAATAGATCATCAATCCTAGGCAGTGGATACTTGTTTCGGATCGTGACCTTATTCAACTCTCGATAATCAACTACCATAAACGGAGTGATCTGTACCTTTTCTTCACAAACAACACGGGGCGTGATCCACCGAATAAATACCTGACCCAAGAGTTTCTGAATCTGTTCCCTCAATTCACTATTCTCCTAAGGTGCCATGCGATAAGGCGTTTGGGCTATCGGCCTAGTAGCTGGCGTTAGGTCAATGAAAAACTCAATCTCCCGACTGTGTGGCAACCCCGATATTTTTTAAAATACATCCTCAAAGTCCTTCACCACTGGAATCGAGTGTATCGGGATCACCACCTCCTGTGAGGTTTCCTCCTCAAGGTAATATAAATGAGTGTGCGATCCTCCTTCAGGAAGAGGCATCACCACTAAAAACATTTCCTACCTCGGGATACCAAACATTATGGCTCTCTCATAGCAATCGACCATCACTCTATAATCGGCTAACCAATCTCTACCCAAGATCACAACATAGCCCTCAAAATCCAAAACCAAAAGATCCGCCGTAAAAATCAAACACCCAATCACAATATCTACCCCCTATAAATAGACTGAATAAGCGATCAACCCCCTATCGGTGACTCCACAAACATGATTAGACTATCGATTATGTCTAGTAACCTAACCACTCTAGCAAAATGGGTCCTAACAAATGAATGTGATGCAGCAGTATCAACAAGGATTCTACCAACATGACCATGGATAGGGAACGTACCCTCAACTGCTAGCATTGCAGGTGTTGCAAGATGGATTGGAACATCTTAGAAATTGTATACACGTCCGTATTGTAACTGTCCCAACTGTTGTTGAATTAGGGGCATTGGTGCTGCTTGAGGTCCCTACGCTTGATATCCCTGCGGGGTACCCTGCTACTGACCCCTATCTCTCTGCGGGCAATCTCTACCGAGGTGTTATGCCTGACCACAAATGTAATAGTGTCTCTGGCCGTTCCCCTGATACTGACCCTACCATCCTTGATGTCGTGGTCCCTAAGGCTGACCTCGATGGCCCTGGTGAGGCTTCCCCGACTGTTGGCCCTGATTGCCACAACCATTTTCCCCTTGCTCTGGCGGCCCTGAGGAACCTGCTGCTGATTTTTTCCCTACTCACTTTGCCTAAACCCCTAACCTCCAAATCGGAATCTCTTAGCGGGATTCCCCTGATGGGAATCTTGCCCCTGCTATGCACCACTTGAAGAACCTCCATTGGCCTTGCTTTGCTGGCTCGACTCCCCACCCCTCTTGCTTAACCACGTCCATATAAGTCACAAGAGTCAGATTCCCTATCAAATATTGCCTGATCCTCAAGGCTAACCCATTAATAAACATCGTCTTCTTTCTTTCCTCGTTGCTCACCTCATCTGGCACATGCATGTCCAGACGAGTGAACTCCTACTCGTACTCGGTAATCGATCTATCCCCTGAGTTACCTCCCTCAGTCTCCTCCTCATCACAGTGTCGACGATCGGTGTAAAGTATTTATGGTCAAACCGCACCCAAAAATCTTCTATAGTCATAGAATTTCTCTCTGCAATGGTAGTAGTGGACTCCCACCACTACAAGGCAGTACCCATCAGTATAAAGGTTACGAGCATCTATCACTGAATCTCACTACAGTCTACCATCCATAAGTGACTCAGCATGTCAAGTCTCCACTGATAGGCTTCCATCACGTCCGCGATCCCCTAAAACTTCGGGGGATGGCCTTTTTGGAAGGCTTCCCTAATCCTCTACCACTATATCAGCCCCGGGTGGACCTAACCTTCTCGAGCCACGTGCTGTGGTGGATGCTACTAGGGAAATTAGGCTTCCATAGTGGTCATGGAAGCATTAACCGCCTGAGCTACGATGCTAGCTACCTGCTCAGTCAAAACAAGCCCCTATGGCAGTTGGGGCTACAGCACATCGGGCCCCTGGGGAGCCTCACCCTGTCCCTGGGAAGCTTCCCTCCTAAGTCTCCCTCGCTCTATCCTGGGAGGCATCTGAAACATAGGAAGAGTTGTATTAGTTCACAATATATATAAATCTTGAAATAGAATAAGTGAGATAACCAATAAACATAACATGAGTCAATAGTCCAAATAATAGGGCTCTATGCCATAGAACGTAACATTGAAACTAAAGTCAGTCGCACAGATCCTAGGGATACTAGAACCTGATGCTCTGATACCATTTGTGACACCCCGCCTAACAAAATATTGGGTGAACAGTCCTATATCAAATTAAACATGAAACTCATCTAGTTCATTCTTAGCATCACTTTCGTTAATTCATTAAGTACTAACCACCTAGTCTTTCATTCAGCTGATGTCAATCTTTATCTTTATTAATCCAACCCAAACAATATACTGGAACATCAAATAATCCAATACAAGAACAAAAATAAAATACGCCACAAAGTAAGTACAAGAGTCTATCGAACAACGTCGACTACAAGCCATCCACAAAGTGCAACGATCAAAGAGTATTGATACATGCCAAGTCTAAATATAGAGGTACAAGCCCAAAAGTACAACTAAATAGATCCTTATCTAAAGATGAAATGAAACATGCATTTACACAAAGAAACTACAACAATCCACATAAGCTGCAACTGCGTACCTTGTAGGAAGGAATTAGGCATGGCGCCCCTGTGTGATGACACCTAAAAGGTTTTTGAAAATATTTTATAGCAAGGGTTAGAACACAGGACATTTAAGAATATTAAGAAAGTGAATTTAAATGCAAAATTAAATATGAAAATCCTCTCCATATTTAAATTAGTGTCGCGCACTCTCTTGAGTTTACCTCACTCCTCAACTAATGTGCCCGCCTAACTAATTATACAAAATATGCCTAATCACTCTCCTCGTAACTAGCCTTGTCCCAAATACTATACTAATTACCCCACTATTAGACCCCAAGCGAGTATAGTACATTTCTTGATGAGTGATTATTCGCATTAACTTTCATGGAGCATAAATTCTCATTTTAATTCATATAACATTCCCACAAGTTATATTATCTATACATTTCACTCCATGTATATATATAAATTCCTCTATATAATTATGCACTATATATACGTATCATATCACAATATTCACACACATGTCGGATATACAATGATATCACCGAACGCATAGGAGGCGACCATAGTTCCCGCCGAAAGTATCCACTCCATACCATAACGGTCCCACCCATAAGTCACACATGCTATGGCCTGGGGACTATACCCGCCCTGCTCCTTAAGTCAGGGGATTCACCCATATCGTCAACCTCCTATGATAGCATTAATATTGATATGGCTTTACTATATATATTATTCACACAAATATATATATATATATATATATATATATATATATATATATATATATATATATATATATATCATATATGTATTACACATCGACATATATATAGAAATCCAGGCTATTGGAGTATTATGCTCATACCCAAGCCTAAAACATTTAAGTCTATGTTTCGACTTCATTTTAATTAATTACACATTAATTACCATTATCTTAGTGTAACCCCTTTCAAGTATACATGGACTTTCTATCTCTCGGCCCGAAATTCAATTGTTCTAATCCACCCTTCAACTTCATACAATCAAGTTTAATCACTTAAACAATGATATTACCATATGCTAAATGACGAACTTACATCTCCAATTTCATGCAATTTAGTCAAAGAAATTTCACGGTTAAGTATTCCCAAATTAACCTTAATTCAATATTCAATTTCATAATTCAGTTAGGGCAGGAACTACAAATTTTCAACACAGCAGGTTTGAATTAGGGGAATTGCAGAAAACTGGTAAACATTAGAGATGTTTCGAACCAAGAGCGCTGTCGTTCGAATGACAGTAGATCTCATTCGAACGAAATACCATGTCGTTCGAATGACACTGGTATTTCCTCTCTCTCTTTCTACTTCTAAAACCCAGTCCGCCATTAACGAATTTTAAGCATCTATTCTGACAGGTTTCTGCGGTAAAATGTCCCCAAATTCATCCTAAGTTACTTATTTCATTATAACCATTCTAGCCCCAACAATCTCACCAATTTAATCATCAATTATCAAATCCTCTACAAATTTATAACCCTCATTAAAAGGGAACCCCAATTTATTCAAGAACAAACCCTAGAATTCAATTGGATTCCACCTCTTTTAATATGAAAATATAGATGCAATTTAATGATCAGAATTTAAACCACTTGCCTTAACAATGAAGATCTAGGGATTTGAATGAAGATGTTGAGCTGAAATTGGCTCTTCAAGATCCCCAAATTCCTTTTCTCTTTGACTCTCCTTTTTCTTCTCCCCTTTTAGTTTTCTAATGTATTTTAATGATGCCTAACCCTTACACATTTGGGTTAAAATCTCTATTCACGTTTTTGGGCAAATGGGCCTTAATAAAAGGGTTCATACTCTCTATATGGAGTTCACACATGTTTAATTAGATGACCAATACCCAATATATGCATGTAACCACTCATTTTGGACTAATTTGACCCTACCGGACTCAACCGCACACTTAAAATCGCCATCCGAAATAAATTAAAATCAACTCTCACCCGTTACCTCATTTAAATATATTCCTATTTAAATATTCGCATTAATTAATTCTCATTAATTTATGAACACTAATTACTGAATTAATTAATTAAAGTAATAACCCAGAAATTACGAGGTGTTATAGATGGTCCCCCAAAGGTAGATACCTCAGTGTGTTTTTATGAGACTTAATTACATGTATGTAATATTAATCTGACGATGGACATTTTGATTTAAACAAGACGTCACATTTGTGTGTGCTTTATAAGATTTTGTATATCTTATCTTTCGGATGACATGGGTGGGGGTTGATTCGGTATCACATTATGTGTAATATTTTTATGTTTATTGACGAACACTATTAATTAAAACACGTTAAAACAAGAATGTTTTAGGTTTATAGGATCATGAGTATCTTAATAAGAATATTTGTGTGGGCATTCGGGCGTATTCTATTAGATAGTTAGTTACATTCAATCATAGTTATACGTTATGTGATAGTTTTTCTAGTCTAGTGATAGAGACTTCATAGTATTGATTATTCCTTGAGCTAGGATACTCGTGTAGTATTTCACTATGATGAGGGGTGAGGTATTTCTTCATTTGAATGTCAACAGGTTGGCTGTTTATCATAAATGAGTCGCAAGAGTACTATTATTTTGATGTTGTAAGTTATTTAATACAATTTTTGAATTCTGATACATATATAAAAATCTACCCCCCCCCCCCCCCCAACATGATTATTAATATTATATACAGAATTGATAGGGTTGGGTAGTCAAACTTGGAGCATTGGAGATTCAATCATCATTATTTGGGTAGGAGAGTTGTTCCTTTCAGTTGTCATTGTATTCAGGGGTTTGATTCAAAGGTGGTCATGGTTATATTTCTTTTATTCAGTTGAAACATTTATAATAAAAGAAATCTTTATATAGTGGGTTCAGTTATTGGAGTTTCAGTTTATCACAGTTCAGTTATTCCTTATTGAGTTTTTAGGATGAATGGTTTTTATTTATTGTAGTTTCATTTATCGTTTATGTTAAGAATGTTATAATTGTTTTAGCGATCCCTATATTTTATGTTCATCCTGATCAACAGGGCATGAAAAAATTGAGGGTATTATAAAAGATCAACAACCATATTAGCCTCATGGTAATAAAAATATATCCAAACTTATGAAAAATTGATAGCCTCCTCTAAATAATCCTACATAGCTCTTGTAAATGAAACTCCGTACATAACCCTTTGCATAACAGTTGGAAAGTAGAGATTTTTTTTGTCTTTAAGTTAATATTAGATATACCTTTATGATTATCAATCTTTAATCCTTTTATAATTTCCCATATTTCAACAATATTGTTGGATCCATCTCTTATATTCTTACTAAAAATCCATATTTATTTTCCTAGATTGTTATTTCAAATTCCTCTTATACTAGTATTTTGGGTATTCCTTTTAGTCGACTGTAACACCCCCAAGTTTTTACTCCTGATTGATCAAGCTGGACCCAAAATCCTGAGAGCGCTAAAATAATTTATATCATTTTCAGCATCATCCATAAACCAAAAACTACAGTAAATTAAAACCCTCCAAAATAAAAACTCAATAAAGGATGATAAATAGAATACTGAACTGAGTCCACTATATAAAAATCTCTTATTAAAAATTCCTTAACTGGAATAAAAGACATACAACTAAAACTATCTCTGAATCAACTCTTGATTATAATGACAACTTGAACGAAACAATACTCAAGCTCTAAGAATTATAGCGGGATTTCCAAGACTGCAAGTCTGACCACTTAGACCTACTACACCTATTTACTATAATAATAATAATAATACATGTGGGGTAAAGCATTTATAATTTCAGGTTAAAGACCTAAAATGGTAAGAAATAACTCCAATATCAACAGTAAATAATCATGCTACTCAGTTATAATACATGTTACCTGTGGGCTCTCACTTGCACTAAGTACCTCACCTCTCATCTAGTGCAAGTACTACGAGCATGTCCTAACCAAAGGCATAATTATGCTAAAATTCTCTAGACTAAAATAAGTACTATCACGTAATGAAAAATTATCACGGGATGCAACTGACTACCCAAGAAGGATTACACCCAATGCGCATGCATATAATTTTTATTAAGATATTCACGATCTCATAAAAGTATCACTCTCCCTGTTTTAAAATATAAATTATGTGAGTTCATCTCTAGTCTATCATAAAGGATATGAACCGACTATCTCTCATGAGATAGGGATGTAACTAACTACGCGTGTAAGAATAAGACCCAAGTACTAACGCCTGCAATGCCACCCACAAGGAAAATACTAGTAAATTACATAATGTATTTAGCATGATATAGGGTTTTGTATCAATTATTCATTAATATAATGTATTAAATTCTTTCTATTGATTTATAACAGCTCATGGAGGCCACTATCTCCAGGAACCTGATCGCTCCCATATCGAAAAGTTCGTAAGAGTCCCTTACCTAATGGTCTTACACAAAACACACACAAATCAACATCGTGGCGATCATAACACGATACACCTTCAACGGGTCCATACCCAAACTCAATATATGGATCAGTTCATCCCATCTCCTATCATCACGAAGAGGTCACAAACCTAAGCATATGATTTAACAAAATAACCTCCACTACATCATGCTTCATTAGCCAGGTGTGTGTTATATGGCCCCGATCGTAAATGCAAACCCAACTGATGGAATCGCTCGAGTGATAGTATGTTCACATAATCAACACAATTTATATATATGCACATAATATTTAAATACAGGATAATGGATACTCTCAAGCGTACCCAAAACATCCCAATCCCCAAATGTTGGATTGTCACTTAATTGTAATAACCCGAGGTCTTGGAGACGAATATTTATTTATTTTGGGAGAAATAAATAATATTTTTAATTGGAGATTAATTAAATTGGCAATTGAGGTCAAATTTGGAGTCGTTAGAAAGTGTGTCGAATGGCAATTCTGAGGGTACCATTATTTTCGGAAGGGTTGAGAAAGTCAAAATGACTGTACTTGAGGTCTATTTAGGTTTCGAAATAATTTAGGACCGTTTGACTCGAATTAAAGTTACCGGGTCATTTAAAGTGTGTATTATCATTTAAAGATGCGTACCTTGGGAGATTAGGCTTATTAAGCCTACGGGAGATATTTCTCCAAAAGAGAGAAAGAGAAATAGAAAGAAAGAGAGAGAAAAGGAGAAAGGAAGAAGAAAAAGAGGAGATAAGTGGAGATTTTCGACCAATGCGCGATCTCAAGGCGGATTCAGACCCTACGAACCCGAGGCAAGTGATTAAACTTGCTAAATAATTATTGTGTACCAATTATTGCATGATTTGTGGATTGAATTTTGGGTTTTAGGTTTAAATTGTTAAAAACCTAACTTTTGGGAAAAACCTTAGATTTGTAGTGTATAAAATGGATTTAAGGTTAGAAATTAGTTTATAAGTATTCTAGAATGAATATTAATGTTATGAATATGGTTGGGTTGAAGATTTGTGGTTAAATGTAATTATATTGGGGGTTTTTCAGAAGTTGGAGTGTGTAAAAATGGAGTTTGGCCGTGGTACCTGGTAGGGACGGTCGACCGGGTACAGACGGCCGGTCGACCGTGCCTCTAGAATTGGGCACACTGTCTTTGATTATAGACAAAATTAAGAAACGCGGTCGACCGCGATTTGGGAACCGGCGACCGGTCCCCTGTTTTGGGTTCAAGTTTGAGAATTCAAGTTATCCCCTTTTTCTTTGGGTTTGTATGTGTGGACTTCCATAATCAGAGTATCAGAAAGGATTAAGTGATTATATAAGGGGATTGTAGACTTTAGAATTATAAGATGATACATGGGGCTAATTGATAAATAAATGTGATGGTGGGATATCTCTCTTACATGGGAAATAAGATAAATAGTGATAAATGACTAAATGAAAATGTCGGGGAGTTTTAGTGATTGATTTTGAGAAGTGAGAATCTAAAAGAGTATATCAATTTGGTGGAAAATCCTCTAAGTATCGAGGTTAGTATTTGAGGAATACCGATTGGAGATTTTGGTATTATACTAAGTGGGGAAGCCCACTTTTATTTGGGATTTTACGTGGTGATAATAACAATTTCACGATTTGAGAATGAGAATAACTTAGAGATACCGGAACTTAGGATCCAATCCCAAATGGGATAACTTTAAAGGTTCATAAAATAAATTGAACCATATTATGGATGGAGAACCGCGTATGCAAATTGAGGTTTATTAGGATCAAGAATATCCTTAACTTGAACTGAATTTTGAGCAATTCATTATTAGAAGCGACATGTGAGCTTCAAGTGAGTATTAGTATAGCATACACTAAGTGGGGTTATTGTGCGAGAATTGACGGTTAGTGTATGAAAAGAGAGAGATATACTAAATAATGATATTAATCTATTTCGCCTAAGGGCGTATAATGAATATGGAAATGATGTGCAGGTATACCTTATATAATGGTATATCTTTATTATGTGGGATGTACATATACCTTATATGATGGTGTATATACATGTTAAGCATACCCCCTCCTTGCTATCATTGGGAAGTTTCGTGCGTAGAGGGTGAGCATTATGACTAGAAAAGCAGGATGTGGATATTCCCCAGGTCATAGTCGTCCATGGTGGTCACCAAATGACATATATATATATACATTATTTATTTTGGGGCAGAGAGGTCGTGGGTATGTGTCGCTCTCACTTGCCGGTTAGGAGCTATGACCGCTTCCCGGACGTTGTGTGCCTGAGTTGATCACGAGGTGGGTGTCGTTGAACCCCACCAGGTGGCCCCAGTTTGCTACGTATATGGGCTGCTGGAAGATGATAGCATGTGAGCTTGCGTCCTTCGAGTTATAGCTCAGTTGGATGGTTATTATTGCTTGTGTTTGTACTTGGGTATCAAGGGAATAATGGACCTCAACGACCTACATTGCCAGGATTAGTGTATCGGGGGGGTTCTTTGTTTGGATTTCGCTTCGGCGAGACGTCCCACGCACGAACCGCAGTGTAATATTGGAACTTGGGGATAAGTTTTGTCCTTAATGCTCATAATTATCTAAATATATATATATCACCTATCCCAAGGATCGACAGTGCCAGGAGTAGTGTAACGGGGGGGTTCCTTGTTTGGATTTCGCTTCGGCGAGACGTCCCATGAATGAAACGCCGTGTACTATTGAGAATTGGAAATATTAATTAATTAAAATTGGATTATAATCATTTGGGTTAAATGCATCTTTCATTGAGGTCATAATGATCCCCGAGGATCGATACGGTCAGGAGTAGTGTAACGGGGGGTTCCTTGTTTGGATTTCGCTTCGGCAAGACGTCCCACGCACGAAACACAGTGCCGTGTTGAGAATCGGGAGGAGTTTAGTCCTTAACTCTTGATGCTAATAACTCATATATAATAATTATATATATGATTTCATGCCTTATATGGGCATCACTAGAATATAAAATTCTAGTAAAGGAGATTGTTGATGTATTGTGTTGATGTGGACATGATTGGATCATGTAACTTTATATGTTCAACAAATGAACATTATAAAGATAACTATAACTATTACATTAAAGTTAATGTATATGGCTTATAAATTATGGAAACAAATGTATTGGGAGATAGGTTAGATGATTTCGCTTAAATAATTCTTTTGGGTTTAAGTTAGGATCCTCTTACCTAAATAGAATCGGACATCCATTTGGAGATCACGTGCATACGTTTAGGGCACGCTTTAGATGAGAGGTGAGTTGAATTATTATGGAGAGTTCGATTCCAACTAAATCATGTAATAATGCATGTATAATTATTATGCTTTTTAATACACCTGCTATAAAACATTTTTCAAACTCGGGCTCTGACCCATTTATATTTTTCCTTCTCCTTGTATATATAGTATTACTTCAGGTGTTCCTCCGCAAGGACGCCTTTGATGTTATCCATCCAGGGTATTTGTGGAGCTGTGGCACTAGCGGACTGTTGCGACACTTTGCTTTAGTCGATTCCTATCTTTGTACATCTAGATTAGTATTCAATTTGTATATTGAGTTAGTATTCAAGTGTTGTAGATTAACACTTCCATATTTCATTCTCAAATTATTGTATTGTCTGTTACCCGACAGCATATTCGGGTATTTCATTGTTGAGATTTTGTTGTATAATGTATTGTACTCTTTCATATTATTGGAGCATGCACATTTCACTCATCATAGTTAGATGTATATTGTTGGTTATGTGCATTATTGGTTTTGTTGTTGTTGTTAAATATAAAAGTTTTAAATTTTGACAATTCGCACTTAACGATTTCGGGTAGTTAACCTTATATTATAGTGTTTAGCAGTTGATGTTAAGACTGTGCCATCTGAGATACCTGGTTTATTATAGTATAGGGTTGGCCACCCGTTATTATTTGGAGCGGGTTGTCACAGATGGTATCAGTGCATTAGGTTCTAGTGTCTTTAGGATCTGTGTGCATTACTACGATCTTTCGTAAGCGTTCTTGATGTAGAGCCTTATTATTTGGACGATTACATTCATACGTCCATATCTTTCTGTGATTCAAAAATATTTGAAAGGCATTCTGATACAATTGTTCTTGTTTCAGATGCCAGCGAAGGGAGTTTGTTCAGCCAGGCCAAATAAAGGGCAACCCCAAATGCCTCAAAGGAACATGACTACGGATGATGTTGCCAATATTGTTGCCCAACCGGTCACTGCTGCCATTTCTACGATGGCTCAACAATCTGCCGCTCAAGCAGCCCCACCCCATTTAAGATTGTCTTTATGGGAGATAGTGAAGGAAGATTTTAGTAAAGGGCATCCTCCCAAGTTTGCAGGGGGAGTTGATGCAATGGCTGCAAGTCAATGGAAAAATAGTATACAGAGGCACCTTCGTATGGTTGAGTGTAGTGAGGTGCAGAAACAATTTTTAGTCACCTTTAGGTTATCGGGTGCAACTCTTCAATGGTGGGAGTCTGTCACCACATCTGAACAGAGAAATACCTTACCCATAACAACATTTTGGGAAATTTTTGATCGAAGGTATTTTCCTTCCCCTAATCGAGACATAAAGATTTTTCAAGGTAATAGAACAGTGGCGGAATATGAGGAAGACTTCTCTAGATGGGCGAAATTAGTACCTAATGAGGTAAATACGGAAGAGGAACGTATATCAAAGTTTATTTGAGGTTTAAATTGGAAAATCCGACAACATTTGTTAGGGAGTCCTAGGTTAGTGACTTTCGTTAAGGTAGTGAATGCGGCACTATTAAAGTGTCATGAATATCGCCTTCGTTCGCAAGAGGGTAAGAACTTTGGAGATTCGAGTTCGTCAAGTAAGTTTGGCAAAGAGAGTGCCAGTAATGCGAGTGGGCAGAAATGATTTGTGGGTAAGTGTTTCTTTTGTAAAGAAATAGGTCATAAAAAGAGAGATTGTCCTCAAAGAAGTAAAGGACCGCAGTTTGATGAAATTTTGGAAGTGCAACCACTACAGCAGATTCGAGGTCGTTTTAGACCGGGAGATTTTGTTTGGGAGCCCATTGATGAGGATGGGCAATCGGTCTAGAGATGGGTAATGTAAGTTAATTTTCCTTTATAAATAGGATAATTACTAAAATGAGTTTTGAGGATATCGTATGTAAGATAATTGTGAAAGGGTAGAAATATAGCCCTATTATGTATGTAATGACCCTAAAGGGAAATTTTGAGCAAGATAGGCTCTTATTCAATTATTTTGTAAAAAGGATAGATAATTTTGCAAGCTGCTCAAAAAGAGATTTAAACCTTGTGGTAAATGTAAGTGTGGTTATGGTGATAAGTAGTAATGATAAAGATACTTCTTTTTATATAGTCAAGATAGACTATTATAATTGTTGTATTCCGGATATGGATTTGCCTTATAAATGGAAATATATTGAAATGATGTAAGATGTTGTTTATGTTTGGAAGTTGAGATTGTGGTTTGATGGGACGCAGGTAAAATTTTAGCTCATAGGTATGATAATATTTGTGAGCTACATGTTATATAGATGATGATCTAAAAAGACCTTGTGTTGGACATAAGGCATTTTATAGTATATATATATATATAAACCGTTTTCAAAGTAAACTATTTTTAAATAAACCTTTGTCGGCCTTCGGGCCCTTTCAAAATGATTTTCATAAAATTAAACTTTTCGAACTCTAGTCCGGATTTAACAAACTCTCAATCCCCGACGTCGCCTCATAGTAGTGTATTGGGAGGGTTCCTTGTTTAGATTTCGCTTTTGCGAGACGTCCCCCGCACGAAATTGGTGATTGTCAGGAATTGAGAGGAGTTATTTCTTCGAACCATTCAAAATTTTTACTCTATTAAAATTTTAGTATTACTTATATTGTTGGAATTGTGGTATTTTTTGGGGGCAAATAAAGCCTCATCATGATTGTTGTGAGCATAAAGCTCAAAAATATAAAGGGTGTATGGGTGCCCTTGATGTGGAAATTGGTTTTATATAACTCTTAATCAACTTAAAAATATTTTTAAAATATATTCGTCGTGGGAAGTTAGAAGTTTGGAGATAGGATTAGCAAGATTGGGTATAGTAGGACTAGTTGAGCTTTGGAGAATTAGGCTTACCTAAATTTCGCGGACGAAATTTTTGTAAGTGGGGAAGTTTTTAATAACCCGAGGTCTTGGAAACGAATATTTATTTATTTTGGGAGAAATAAATATTATTTTTAATTGGAGATTGATTGAATTGGCAATTGAGGTCAAATTTGGAGTCGTTAGAAAGTGTGTCAAATGGCAATTCTGAGGGTACCATTGTTTTCGGAAGGATCGAGAAAGTCGAAATGACTGTACTTGGGGTCTATTTAGGTTCCGAAATAATTTAGGACCGTTTGACTCGAATTAAAGTTACCGGGTCATTTAAAGTGTGTATTATCATTTAAAGATGCGTACCTTGGGAGATTAGGCTTATTAAGCCTACGGGAGATATTTCTCCAAAAGAGAGAAAGAGAAATAGAAAGAAAGAGAGAGAAAAGGAGAAAAGAAGAAGAAAAAGAGGAGATAAGTGGAGATTTTCGGCCAATGCGCGATCTCAAGGCGGATTCAGACCCTACGAACCCGAGGCAAGTGATTAAACTTGCAAAATAATTGTTGTGTACCAATTATTGCATGATTTGTGGATTGAATTTTGGGTTTTAGGTTTAAATTGTTAAAAACCTAACTTTTGGGAAAAACCTTAGATTTGTAGTGTATAAAATGGATTTAAGGTTAGAAATTAGTTTATAAGTATTCTAGAATGAATATCAATGTTATGAATATGGTTGGGTTGAAGATTTGTGGTTAAATGTAATTATATTGGGGTTTTTTGAGAAGTTGGAGTGTGTAAAAATGGAGTTTGACCGTGGTACCTGGTAGGGCCGGTCGATCGGGTACAGAGGGCCGGTCGACCGCGCCTCCAGAATTGGGCACACTGTCTTTGATTATAGGTAAAATTAAGAAACGCGGTCGACCGCGGTTTGGGCACCGGTCGACCGGTCCCCTGTTTTGGGTTCAAGTTTGAAAATTAAAGTTATCCCCTTTTTCTTTGGGTTTGTATGTGGGGCTTCCATAATCAGAGTATCATAAAGGATTAAGTGATTATATAAGGGGATTATGGACTTTAGAATTATAAGACGATACATGGGGCTAATTGATAAATAAATGTGATGGTGGGATATCTCTCTTACATGGGAAATAAGAGAAATAGTGATAAATGACTAAATGAAAATGTCGGGGAGTTGTAGTGATTGATTTTGAGAAGTGAGAATCTAAAAGAGTATATCAATTTGGTGGAAAATCCTCTAAGTATCGAGGTTAGTATTTGAGGAATACCGATTGGAGATTTTGGTATTATACTAAGTGGGGAAGCCCACTTTTATTTGGGATTTTATGTGGTGATAATAACAATTTCACAATCTGAGAATGAGAATAACTTAGAGATATCGGACCTTAGGATCCAATCCCAAATGGGATAACTTTAAAGGTTCATAAAATAAATTGAACCATATTATGGATGGAGAACCGCATATGCAAATTGAGGTTTATTAGGATCAAGAATATCCTTAACTTGAATTGAATTTTGAGACAATTCATTATTAGAAGCGACATGTGAGCTTCAAGTGAGTATTAGTATAACATATACTAAGTGGGGTTATTGTGTCAGAATTGACGGTTAGTGTATCAAAAGAGAGAGGTATACTAAATAATGATATTAATCTATTTCGCCTAAGGGCGTATAATGAATGTAGAAATGATGTGCAGGTATACCTTATATAATGGTATATCTTTATTATGTGGGATGTACATATACCTTATATGATGGTGTATATACATGTTAAGCATACCCCCTCCTTGCTATCATTGGGAAGTTTCGTGCGTAGAGGGTGAGCATTCTGACTAGAAAAGCAAGATGTGTATATTCCCCAGGTCATAGTCGTCCATGGTGGTCAGCAAATGACATATATATATACATTATTTATTTTGGGGGTGAGAGGTCGTGGGTATGTGTCGCTCTCACTTAACGGTTAGGAGCTATGACCGCTTCCCGGACGTTGTGTGAGTGAGTTGATCACGAGGTGGGTGTCGTTGAATCCCACCAAGTGGCCCCAGTTTGCTACGTATATGGGCTGCTGGAAGATGATAGCATGTGAGCCTGGATCCTTCGAGTTATAGCTCGGTTGGATGGTTATTATTGCTTGTGTTTGTTGAAAAACGTCGTATGCGACTGTATGATACCGATTAAAAAATAACTCGCAAGTTTCCAAGTAACCCTTATTTAACTAGCGTCTACTTTTAAACCAAATAAATTCTACCCTTAAACATGCATCTAAATCAACCCATCAAATATAAAGCATGCAACACAAAGTTAAGGAAAAATCCCCGAAGGGCAAAACCTTTTATTTCTAGAACTTTAAAGAATTTACAAGACCATTGACTTACATACAACCTGATAATCGCCCACAAGTGTAACGCACGGTGTCTTCGGTAAACCTTCAAAGCAACGGCTAGAAACAGTGTGACACAGAAATACCCGCAGGTGTCGGTTCCTATGTCGGCGGCTGGAATTTTCCCTTTCCAGGAGGGCGGCAATGAAGAAGAGAACGGCTTCTCCACAAGGGTTGAACAAACTCAAAGTTGTGTTCTTGGGTTACCAAAAAGATTCACAAAGGATTGGCAATTGTGTGAATCAAAACATGAGTCTTGGGACTCAAAAATATGAAGACTAGAGTAATTTGGACTCTAAAAAACGTCTTATAAAGTCTTGCGAAACAACTCCCCCGAAGTTGGTATTTATAGGAAAAAATATGAAGAGTCCCACGTTCTTAAAACTCTAAAATTCTATCCAGCGTACAAAAAAAAACAGCATTCTTTAAGGAATTTTCTCTATCTTTAAAAGGTCATAACTCTTTCACCGTAGCTCGGATTGAGGTGCTGTTTTTTCCAGTGTCTTCATTGCGGCGAGCTCTTCAACTTTCCAGTTGACCAGACCTCCTAACTATGGATGTGAAATTATGAAAATGCCCTTGAACTCTCCTATCGTGCCTTTTTTCACTGTTTTGACTTCCCTTGCGTACCACTTGCATTAAGTCCCTAAAATCTTGGACCGTGAAGTCGTTGAGGCAGATATGGGACATATTAATGGATATGTTGAATGCTTGATTCCCGGAATTTGGATTGAGGCCGTCGAGTGACATCTTGAGGTGACGTGCCAAATGTAGCGGTGTACGACATACATAAATGTAACATGTTGGACATGAGAAAAATGTCCTTACAAATATCCCCCTATGTCTATGCCGGTACATACATAAAAAATCCGAATTATCAAATATGAAATTGCCTATACAAATCTACCCTCCCATGAACCCAAAACTGGAAAAGGTACAAATGAATAGTCTTCATCGTTTGTTCTTCAAATCTGCAGGAATCTCAAATCTTTTCTCATCAGGGTGTGCAATTCAGAGATCATCAATGTAGTACCTACACACATGAGATAAAGAAAAAAATACCAAGTGATGTATTGAGTTTGAAATGAGATAAACATAGATACCAATATATGATAAGCATAAGTCAAATCTCAAAACTCCCCCAAAATTCAAACTCCCCCATAAAATGATAATTCTTTCTCCCCCTTTTTCTAAGATATCAATTTTCTGAAAAAATTGATTTTTGAAAAAGTGCGTGTTCAAATGGAGAAGTCATATTATAAAATGACTATTTTTTACGGGACAAATTATGCTTATTGGAAAGCCCGTATGAGGTTGGATTTAAAAGCCATTGATGAACGTGTCTGAATTTTGGTTGAACGAGGGTGGACTCCTCCCACCGTGGCTGTTGATAATGTGACCAACTTGAAACCTGACATTTCGTGGTCTGATGAAGAAATTAAATGGTCATCTTTTAATTCTAAGGGTCTAAGTGCTATTTCTGGGTCTGTCACACCTGATGAGTTCAAACGCATAATGACGTGTACCACGTCAAAAGAGGCATGGGATGTTTTACAACTCACCCATGAAGGAACTAATGCTGTGAAAGAGTCTAAGTTGCAAAACTTGACAACTCAATTTGAAACAATCACCATGCATGATTCTGAATGCTTTGATGAATTTTATGCTAGACTTTCTGACATTGTGAATACCAGTTTTAATCTTGGTGAACATATTCCGAATGCTAGAGTTGTTAAAAAGATTCTTCGTTCTTTGCCTAAGCGTTTTATCCCTAAAATCACTGTGCTAAATTCTATGGGTAATTTAAATACGCTAAAATTGGAAGAACTTGTAGGAGATTTGCAAACTTATGAAATTGATATGTTCCCTAAAAATGCTAAATCTAGAGATAAGGGAATTGCACTTAAAGCCCAAGAGAGAAGGAGTGAGGGGTCAGCTAGAAAGAGGGTAGAGTCATCTAGAAAGAGAGAGATTGACACGTAAGATTCTGAGTGCGATTTTGACTTAGATGACTTGGCTCTTTTCGCAAAAAATTTCAAGAGGATTCTCAAATTTAAGAAAAATGGCAATTTTAAAGATAAAAAGAAATTTGAGAAAAATAAGTTTGAAAAGAAAAATGAAAAAGTTTCCAAAAATCCTCCTCTGAAAGAAAGTGAGAGATGTTTTGAGTGTGATGGTAGGGGTCATAGAGCTTTTGAGTGTGCCAATCGTCTGAATAGAGAGAAAGGGAAAGCTATCCTGAATGCTACCCTTAGTGACGACAGTGAGGTCGAGACGGTGGATTCTGGAGATGAGTCACCGCATGAGTGTAACTTCACCGTATTCATGGCCAGCCAAGTGAGCACTCCTAGTTCTCCTCACGACTTTGAGGATGATGCTTCACAGGGACACCTCGACAGTGGGATCGATGTGAGTGAGGGGGAGGATGACACATGTGAGAGCGAGAGTGATATACAACGCGCCTACGCTGAGTTATATTCTGAGTCTTTTAAAACTAAAAAGCGTAACAAAGCGTTAGTTCTTAAGATCACTTGCCTAGAGGAAGATTTAAAGAAAGCGAGAGAAAGAGAGTTCTCCACCTGCACCGCCCTGAGAGAGAGAGAGTCTACATGTGTCGAGAATGAGAATTTGTTTAGAGAGAGAGAGAGTACTCTAGAGAAAGAGAGAGGGGACTTGATTAAGCAAGTGGCTAGTCTTACGAGTCAGTTCCGTTCCTCCGTGGAGACTCGAAAGAAACTTGAAGCCCTTGTTGCCCAGCTGACTCATGATCTTGAGAAAGCACGGGAAGTCAAGGTACAAATCGAGGACAGATCTGGGAAGATGGGAAAGATGCTCCTCGGCCCCGCTTTAGGTTTTGGTGATCGTCAAGGAATTGGTTATGATGGTGCCTCCACATCCCAAATTGCACCTGGACCAGTTCCTGAGTTTACTACAACTCCTTATGGTCACCGTAAAAAACCTCGAAGGAGAGTTCGACCTAGAAAAGCAAACCGAGGTCCGTCTTTGACAGTGCTCTTTTGTACTAATTGCAAAAGAAAAGGCCACCTTAGGGAAACTTGCTATAGCATGGGTCGGACACGACGTACTACTACTCCACCACGTCATACTGATGAGTTTTCTAGTCTGAGAGAGCGAGTTGAGTTCTTAGCTGCCACGACTCAGAGTTTAATGGAAGAATTCCGACGGATGTCTTTGCCGTTAGTGAATGCTTCTCACATTCCAGCTAAAATCAACAACAACAAAGGCAAACAAAAGGTCACCTCGATTTGGGTTCCTAAGAAAGATAAAAAGGGTTTTGTTGTTCATGTTGCTCTCAAAGCACATAATACCTCTCAGTGGTATTTTGATAGTGGGTGCTCCAGACACATGACAGGTGATGCCTCATTTTTTACTACTCTTGAGGATTATCAAGATGGCAGAGTCACCTTTGGAGATGGGAGTAAGTCTAGCATTATAGGACGAGGGACTATCGAGTTACCTGGTTTTCCTAAGCTAGAAAATGTGTTGTACGTCAAAGGTTTGAAAGAAAACCTTCTCAGCATTATCCAGCTGTGCGACACTGACTTTGCGGTAAAGTTTGACCGGGACGCGTGTAAAGTCTACAATCAAGCCGGTAAACTTTTGATGCAAGGGGTGAGGACCGAGGATAATTGCTATGGGACTGAGCCCACATCCTCACTTATCTGCAACAGCGCCACGATCACTCCTATGGATCTGTGGCACCAACGTCTAGGTCACGTGAACGTTAGAGATCTCAATCGTTTATCTAAAAAGGACCTAGTACGTGGCTTACCATCTCTTGGAAAGTCAACTTCGACCGTTTGTGGACCCTGTCAGTTGGGAAAACAAATTCTTAGTCCTCATAGGAAGTTGCATTCCATTACCACCTCTCGTGTTCTGGAGTTGATTCACATGGATCTTATGGTTCCCACTCGTACTGAGAGTCTAGGTGGTAAGAGGTACATCCTCGTGATGGTAGATGATTTCTCTAGGTACTCCATTGTAGGTTTTCTGAGAGAGAAATCCGATGCTGTAGATTTCTTAATGACCAAGTGTCGTGTCCTGCAAAATCAACACGGAGTCACTATTAATAGGATACGTAGTGACAACGGCACTGAATTTAAGGAAGCAAAAGTAGATCTTTATTGTGATAGCCTTGGGATCAAACATGAGTTTTCTGCTGTGAGAACTCCTCAGCAAAATGGGATTGTTGAGAGAAAGAATAGAACGATCCAAGAGATGGCTAGATCTATGCTTCTAGGTCATAAAGTTTCTAGGAGATTTTGGGCAGAGGCGGTGTTTACTGCATGCCACACGGTGAATAGGGTCTATTTGCGTCCACACACACTTCAGACACCTTATGAGTTGTGGACCGGCAAGAAGCCCAACCTGGCATATTTTCGTGTCTTTGGGAGTAAATGCTACATCCTACGGGATAGAGAGCAATTAGGAAAGTTCGACTCCCGGAGTGACGAGGGAATATTTCTAGGATATTCATCGAATAGTAGAGCATACCGGGTATTTAACCTGAAGAGCTCTAGGGTTATGGAATCAATAAACGTTACCATGCAAGATGATGAACCTCCGACGGTTATTGATCCTAACCTTCAGTGTGAGGATGAGGACTGTTCTGACAGTGTTTTACCTGTTCCTCTCTCACACTCTGTGGACCCTACTCCTGTGTTAGGGGACACACCTGCTTGGGTTCGCAAGAGTCATGACCCATCTGCCATTGTTGGTGATCCCACTCTAGGGGTCAAGACTCGTGCTCAGCTAGAGAACGTTGTTAGCCATCTTTGCTACACGTCTAAAGTCGAGCCCAAGAACCATAAAGAAGCACTCAAGGATGAACACTGGATATCTGTTATGCAGGATGAGTTGCTTCAGTTTAAAAAGAATGATGTCTGGGAACTTGTCCCCCGACCTAGTGAGATTAATGTGATAGGTACCCGGTGGATTTTTAAGAACAAAATGAGATAAACATAAGCATATATATCAATTTAAGGTGATATTCTCAGAATTTCAAAACTCCCCCATAATCAGATAATTCATTCTCCCCCTTTTTATGATGTCCCCAAATAGACAAATGAGAGAAAAAAAATCAAGCAATCAAGAACCGGGGTGACACAAGGCATAAAATCACACCATGAATGGTCATAAAACAACCAAGTCGATGATAGTGTAAAAGAAGTGGTGTGATCAAATTCGATAGGAAAATCAATGCATACAAACATGACATATGTGCACGATGAATATTGGATATTCCTAACGAATGAACTCAAATGCTTCCTTTGGTGTAAAAGATGGGAAATATAAGACATTGACTATATCAAATCTACAAATCAAGGCTCAAAGTGATTTCTACACCAATAACGTCCAAAATGATTTTCATGCTTTTTCAGGACTGTCAAGGAAGTGCAATCCCGTTTCTCAATCTCCAACCAAACTCCCTCAGATTTATAACCACAATGCCTATACAAATCTACCCTTCCATGCCGGAACAAATATAACAAATCCCCTATGTCTATGCGGGAACAAATATAAAAAATCCGAATTATCTATAACCACAATGCCTATACAAATCTACCCTTCCATGAACCCAAAAACTGAAAGTGGTACAAATGACTAAGGCTGCATCGTTTGTTCTTCGAATCTTCAGAAATCTCACCGCTTTTCTCATCAGGGTGTGCAACATGGGATTATAAAAAAATGTACCTACACACATGAGACAAAGCAAATACCAAGTGACGTATCGAGTTTGAAATGAGATAAACATAAGCATATATATCAATTTAAGGTGATATTCTCAGAATTTCAAAACTCCCCCAAAATTCAAACTCCCCCATAAAATGATAATTCTTTCTCCCCCTTTTTATGATGTCCCCAAATAGACAAATAAGAAGAATGAATCAAACAAGAAAAATCGGGGTGTCACGGTATACAAAAAATACACAAACTATTTTTGATTTTTTTTTTCAATTTTTTTTATACAAAAAATAGATACCATTTTGAAAAAAAATGTAAAACATGATACAAAAATCACACCATGGATTTAAACTCAAACAACGAAGTCATGGAAACAGAATGAATGGGTGTGAACACATTCGATAGGTAAATCAACTCAATCAATCATATGTGCACGATGCATATGTGTACCCCTAACGAATGAACATCAAAAGTATCCTTAGGTGTAAAAAAAATTTGTTGAATTTAGATGACATCGTCTTATGCAAATTAACAAATCAAAGTCAAAGTGATTTCCACACCAATAACGTCCAAAACTATGTAGCGCATTTTCAAGCATTTCAAGGACGTGCAAACCCGTTTTAAATTCTCCAACCAAACTCCCTCATATATATATATTCTTTTAGAGGTAATCTAAATTCTCAAACTTTGGAGAATTGGTGCAAAAACCTAAATGGCCCATAATTGGCATGATTTTTTTTTATTGCCTTTAAATTTTTTTCGGACTCTTTTAACCTCTTTGGACCTCGGATAATAAAATTTCTCAATTTTTTAGGTCCTTTTTAACGGTGGCTTTTGCGCAAAGGATAGATGATTACCTTTCGCAGCCCCTCCCCGTTATCAAACAAATCACACAAACTCACAAAACGGTTTTTATATGCACAATTTCCTTATAAAAATTATCGCGCTTGGTTCGTTTTAAAGACAGGATTGGAGTGAAAACACCCAACCAACATGTGATAAGACAAGCACAATAATCAAACAAATCCGTGCATGTGTGCAATAAAGGAAATATGAGTCAAACATGTAGGAAGTAACACTTAATTACATCTTAATGACTCCAAACATTATAAAGCACATGGATGAATTGACCTATTGTCTCAAAACACTATCAAATAGTCACATGAAAAAATGGAATGATGTTGTGACTCGGTCATCCAAAGTGTTCATCCATAAACGGTGCAACAAAAAAAAATCTTTTTGTATTTTTCAAAAATTTTCAAAAAAATATATACAAAAAGTACATGTCACAACGCTAGCAAAAATATATCAAAAAGCATAACTACCGTATGACAAACATGCAAACACAATCATCTATATGATATGGCAAGAGAAGAATCATGTGCAAGCAAACGGGAATCAACTTGTCTAAAATCTAGTTCCTCCAAAAGTGATTTCCTAACCCAAATGGATGAAACACGTCGACAAGGGATTTTGGGAACCAACAAAATACTAGACTTCGAATTCCTAGGACCTCTTCCAAGATCAAAACAAAATCGCCTAAGGTGACCATTCCTACCACAATATGAGCATGTGTAAACGGGTGGGATGACACCGAAAGTGTGATCTTTTCCAGCGTCCTTGGAATTAGTTGACCCTCTATAACAAATAATGGTTTTGGCTTTAGCATTAGAAGCATGAGAACACGATGAGCCATTACCATCATTATCAAACCTACTTGAGTATGTCAAATCATTTTTTAACTTCAAAATTTTTGACTCAAGCAAAGAATTAGACTCTTCCAAATTAAGGGACGCCTTCTTCAAAATATCAATTAAACTTAACAGTTTATCACGCTCCCCCTCAATTAAAACAAACTTATTCCTAAGAGTCTTTTCGCGTGCCGTAAAATCATCGATTAATTTTTTATCCTCGACGGCACAAACGGGAACCCTAGAATTTTTTAAGTCCTCCAATTCCTTCTCTAAAACTAGGACTCTCTCATCACTCTTCTTTTTGGCAATTTTTAAAGAATCAAAATCAGTACACAAATTACCAAAGTGCTCACGACAAATATCACTTTGAGTTTGAAACTCTTGCAAATATTCAATCTTACTTTTAAAGAGAGAATTTTCTTTTTCCAAAACTTTAATTCTTTTGCAAAGTTTCAAATTCAAACTTTTTAATTTTTCAGCACGGTCGTGAAATCTTTCAAAAATAGGCTCCTCATTAAATGGGCGTTCCATTGAAAAATTGCGATTTTTCATAAAACTGATTTTTAAAAAAAATCAATATCACACAATTTTTGTGGAAAATAGGAATACGCGATAAATTTGCGCAACCTGCTCTGATACCAATTTGAAAACGTGAGTAGACAAATTGTATCAGAAAGTAAATCCTCGAAAAAAAATCAGGATCACGCGATAAATTATCGTAACCCGCTCTGATACCAATTTGAAAAACGTCGTATGCGACTGTGTGATACCGATTAAAAAATAACTCGCAAGTTTCCAAGTAACCCTTATTTAACTAGCGTCTACTTTTAAACCAAATAAATTCAACCCTTAAACATGCATCTAAATCAACCCATCAAATATAAAGCATGCAACACAAAGTTAAGGAAAAATCCCCGAAGGGCAAAACCTTTTATTTCTAGAACTTTAAAGAATTTACAAGACCATTGACTTACATACAACCTGATAATCGCCCACAAGTGTAACGCACGGTGTCTTCGGTAAACCTTCAAAGCAACGGCTAGAAACAGTGTGACACAGAAATACCCGCAGGTGTCGGTTCCTATGTCGGTGGCTGGAATTTTCCCTTTCCAGGAGGGCGGCAATGAAGAAGAGAACGGCTTCTCCACAAGGGTTGAACAAACTCAAAGTTGTGTTCTTGGGTTACCAAAAAGATTCACAAAGGATTGGCAATTGTGTGAATCAAAACATGAGTCTTGGGACTCAAAAATATGAAGACTAGAGTAATTTGGACTCTAAAAAACGTCTTATAAAGTCTTGCGAAACAACTCCCCCGAAGTTGGTATTTATAGGAAAAAATATGAAGAGTCCCACGTTCTTAAAACTCTAAAATTCTATCCAGCGTACAAAAAAAACAGCATTCTTTAAGGAATTTTCTCTATCTTTAAAAGGTCATAACTCTTTCACCGTAGCTCGGATTGAGGTACCGTTTTTTCCAGTATCTTCGTTGCGGCGAGCTCTTCAACTTTCCAGTTGACCAAACCTACTAACTATGGATGTGAAATTACGAAAATGCCCTTGAACTCTCCTATCGTGCCTTTTTCACTGTTTTGACTTCCCTTGCGTACCACTTGCATTAAGTCCCTAAAATCTTGTACCGTGAAGTTGTTGAGGCAGATATGGGACATATTAATGGAGATGTTGAATGCTTGATTCCCAGAATTCGGATTGAGGCCGTCGAGTGACATCTTGAGGTGACGTGCCAAATGTAGCGGTGTACGACATACATAAATGTAACATGTTGGACATGAGAAAAATGTCCTTACATTTGTACTTGGGTATCAAGGGAATAATGGACCTCAACGACCTACATTGCCAGGATTAGTGTATCGGGGGGGTTCCTTGTTTGGATTTTGCTTCGGCGAGACGTCCCACGTACGAATCGCAGTGTAATGTTGGAACTTGGGGATACGTTTAGTCCTTAATGCTCATAATTATCTAAATATATATATCACCTATCCCAAGGATCGACAGTGCCAGGAGTAATGTAACGAGGGGGTTCCTTATTTGGATTTCGCTTCGGCGAGACGTCCCACGCATGAAACACCGTGTACTGTTGAGAATTGGGAATATTAATTAATTAAAATTGGATTATTATCATTTGGGTTACATGCATATTGCATTGAGGGCATAATGAGCCCCGAGGATCGATACGGTCAGGAGTAGTGTAACGGGAGGATTCCTTGTTTGGATTTCGCTTCTGCGAGACGTCCCACGCACGAAACGCAGCGCCGTGTTGAGAATCGGGACGAGTTTAGTCCTTAACTCTTGATGCTAATAACTCATATATAATAATTATATATATGGTTTCATGCCTTATATGGGCATCACTAGAATATAAAATTCTATTAAAGGATATTGTTGATGTATTGTGTTGATGTGGACATGATTGGATCATGTAACTTTATATGTTCAACGAATGAACATTATAAAGATAACTATAACTATTACATTAAAGTTAATGTATATGACTTATAAATTATGGAAACAAATGTATTGGGAGATGGGTTAGATGATTTCGCTTAAATACTTCTTTTGGGTTTAAGTTAGGATCCTCTTACCTAAATAGAATCGGACATCCATTTGGAGATAACGTGCATACGTTTAGGGCGCCCTTTAGATGAGAGGTGAGTTGAAATATTATGGAGAGTTCGATTCCAACTAAATCATGTAATAATGCATTTATAATTATTATGAATTTTAATACACTTGCTATAAAACATTTTTCAAACTCGGGCTCTGACCCGTTTATATTTTTCCTTCACCTTGTATATATTGTATTACTTCAGGTGTTCCTCCGCAAGGACGCCTTTGATGTTATCCATCCAGGGTATTTTTGGAGCTGTGGCACTAGCGGGCTATTGCAGCACTTTGCTTTAGTCGATTCCTATCTTTGTACATCTAGATTAGGATTCAGTTTGTATATTGAGTTAGTATTCAAGTGTTGTAGATTAACACTTCCATATTTCATTTCTCAAATTATTGTATTGTCTGTTACCCGACAACATATTCGGGTATTTCATTGTTGAGATTTTGTTGTACAATGTATTGTACTCTTTCATATTATTGGAGAATGCACATTTCACTCATCATAGTTAGATGTATATTGTTGGTTATGTGCATTATTGGTTTTGTTGTTGTTGTTAAATATAAAAGTTTTAAATTTTGACAATTCGCACTTAACGATTTCGAGTAGTTAGCCTTATATTATAGTGTTTAGTAGTTGATGTTGAGACTGTGCCATCTGAGATACCTGGTTTATTATAGTATAGGGCTGGCCACCCGTTATTATTTGGAGCGGGTTGTCACATTACTTAGGTTTACTATCTCTCATATCTATGTCAAATATATACAACCAAGTAGGATATTATGCACACTCGATCGTACCCCAAATTATGTAATAGGGTCTTCATCACATTCTTAGTTTTATCAACTCTCAACCATATGAAACCCAACTCTTTGTTTATTATTTCATTAAACTATGAGTCATTGTCTGTATATATAGTTACACTCTCACGTAACATGCATTCTAGTATCCTCATTTAATTACTAAATTAATTTTCCGACCTAAAATTCATCAAGACTATAATTAACCACCCAAGCACATTAGCTAAATATTCTCAATGCTCAAAGTATACATATGATCATAAGATACCACTCAATCGTGCATCTACCGAGTGCAACTCAATTCATACTCTGAAGGGCTCTAAATGCACTAAGGTTTTTATGTTTACAAACCTATAAAATCATTACTAATAATAACTAAGCCTCTCACCTCAGTATACAAGTTAAATCATCAATAATAAAATACAAAACCAAAACTAGGTTCAAAGATCAAACCGAATAACCAAAATTCTAACACCATGCAAAACTGGAGGCATCGATCAATCCTCATAATCAATCAATCGAATGTATCAATTCTTAAATTATCCTTTCTAAACCAAAAATCATTTCTGCAAAACCTCTATTAATGCAACCCAAATCTCCACAACATTACCCAATCAATGCCATATCCAAGTCTAAGCCTGGGAACATGATTCTAGCAAAACCAAATCATTATAATCAATCCAAAACAATAATTTGAAGGTATAATCATTCAAAACCATAATTTTATCAAAACATGAATGTGATCTAATTTTCCTTAAATTCCATAATCAATCTTGAAATTAACAATTGGATTCATCTTTAGAATGAGATTAGATCCTAAACATGAGTTTCAACATCATTTTTTTATCTTCAATTTCATATTTGTGCATCAAAACCTAAACATTCTACACAAGGTTAATTAGTTACTAATCATAATTACATCAGAATAATATCATGATTAAGATAAACACTTCCAGTCCTAAACATGGGTTGTAATCCCCAAACCATAAAGCAAAAACATGAATTCTAAATTATCTACAGATAATAAGGTGATATTACAAGAGATTTCTTGCCATAGGTAGGAGAATGATGAACTCCCACTTTAATCCTTTTGTTTTTCTCCTCTCTAAGTTTTCCCCATTTTCTCTAATTCTCCCAAACTATTATGGTTGATAGGGTTTGCTCTTATATTAGAATATGACTAATTTAAGAGTTCCAACTCTATTGAACACTTCTAATTTCTGTACCTCCACAATAGGCCTATTTTTGAGACCCCAAATTGGCCAAAAATACTACCTGAAATAGTCCAAAACTTAGCCTAAGGGTATACCTACTCTCCAGGCCCAACTTAAGATGATAAAACACGTAATCGGTCCTGCATGACACTCCAGGGTCCAATCCCAATGATACTACCCACAACACACGGTAATAACTCACGACGTAGATAAAAAGTTCACTTAATTATTTTACGCATACATATTATCGAATATAGCATAATTAATATCATCAATTAATTATTCTAAATACACATTACAAAAATCACACCACGTGAAAAATTTAATTATCATCTTAGTTAAGAATATTTATTATTACCGATTACATAAGTAATAGTTTATCCCATTTATTATTTATTCCTCAACCAATAAATAATACAAAAAAATATGGGGTATTACATTCTTCCCCACTAATAGAGGAATTTCGTCCTCGAAATTCGCTAAAGCATAGGATCAAAACGTAAATTGCACAAATAACATTAGCTTATACACAATTATCTCTTACCTGCATCCGATGAGATAAAACAAGAAGGCTCACATACAACTACCATAGTATGCCACAACTCGGGCGCCTATACACCCTATTCCACGTATTCACATGCACAAACATCACATATGTATAAACACACACACACACACACACGTATATATATATATATATATATATATATATACGGCTCAACTACATATATAAGTCTCAACTATAAAGGTATACTCTAACATATACAAATCGTGACTCAACTCTTTCTAAGAATGCCCCGCTTATTCAACTAGTGGCACGAACGTCCCTTAGTGATCACGAAGCTTCACTCCTTGAACCTGCTTGCCATAAACCTCGAAATATCTCATCCATCAATGCGTTATCTCTCCAAATAAGTAACATCCAAATGTCCTAGCACCCAACCATCTATCAACACCAGACCCTTACTAAGTTTTAATATGTGGCACATCTTGCGAGAGAAATGAAAACTAGGAACCCTCCTGATACACTAATACCTAAACTAGTTGGTTATCAAGATTGGTTGGTCCAAGACCCAACATGCAACAATGTCTTACCCACACAAATCATAATCTATTACGAGGTAACCCCAATTTTAACTATAGGGGATGAACCGAGTAGCCCAAATAGTCCGGGTCCAAACAAAATCCTGCCCACGGCGAATGGGTAGAGATCGTTACATGACATGACCTCCAAAGATAAGCTCCACTTGCATGGATCTCTAAGGAGATGAGCACAAATCAAGCAATGACGTAATCAGTAAAAGGAATAAGTCCTACACAACTCCATCTCTAGTCTCTCTATAAATGTAATCCTCACCTGAGGAAAAAGGTGATATTTAATCCTTATTAGCAAATAAGAAAAGAGTAATAAGAAAAGTGAAACGCCCTGTGTACGTAGTCCATTGCCAAATCATGTAATTATTTGTCATATGAGATTATTTCCTTTCTTCTCAACATTAACTATTTAGGATATTTGTGAATTAATTGCATTCAAAATTGGCGTTATTTGTTAGAAACGAGCTTTATCACCCTAAATCAGTTAAAGGCGATAAATAACCATGTCTCACCCCCACAAATCACCTCTCCCGAGTAACCCGCAACTTGGGTTGCCGCCGCACAGAGATAGGTCTGAGATCCACCTCAACAGGAGCCAAGGTTCCCCTCACCCACATTACACCCACAAAAGCATCACTTCGAGAAAAGAAATGATCTAACTAGATCCACTCAGATCTCGTGGCTAGTCGATGTGTATGAACAAAGACTCCATCAACAAGATGAGGCAACATGCCTCCAAATGGATAAAAAATAAGTTTCCAGCAACACTTAAAAAGGAGAGAGAGAGAGAGAGATATCCACGGACACAAGTGCAAGCATAATGATTGGACATCTATCCCTCAAGAGAGAGAAACTCGCAGTCAATGAAGGAGTTCGCATAGTGATCAAGAATACCCCGAGTATGAAAATTGCTCGATAAGATGGAATTAAAAAGAAGGACACCGTAGAGATGATATATGTAGCCTGGTATGGAAGGATATGGATCAACACCCTTCCAATTCTGGGGAAAGATCCACTAAAGAATTATACAAGAGGGACCTAATCACTCAAATACAGTCCCCTTTTTCAAGGGCTATTAAGGATAAAGAGATCCCAAACAAGTTTGCAACCCTAACATTTAAAATTTATGATGACAAGACCGACCCCATTGATCACGTATGCCAGTACAAGCAGTCCATGACCCTGTGGAATCATAATAACATCCTTATATGCCACATATTACCCTCAAGTAGGGGACATCGCACAAACATGGTTTGAAATATTGCCACACAGGTCGATACACGATTTCAAGTCACTCGCTAGAGCCTTCACTAGTCATTTTATCACAAGAAGTGCTCATCCGAAGAGAATAAATTATCTTCCCATGATGAGGAAGAGATCCCAGGAGACCTTATGGGAATATGCTAGGTTATAATAGGAAACCTATAACGAAGTTGAAGACTGCAAGTGCATCATTAGGAATCACAAGTGGATCATTCTCAGCATCAACTGACGATTCTAAAATAAACACGGCTGACAATCCATTACCACAAAAAGAGGGTGTCAATTTTTTTTTATAAAAACATTCTCAAAACAAATTATGCAACAACTACTAACGACATCACATTTAAATATGATAAGATACACACACATGCTCAAATGATATAAAGGAAACTAATAAAAGAGTACGACACAATGTACAAAATAAAATACCCGAATATGCTGTCGGGTCACAGACAATACAATGATCTGAGAGAGAAAAATATAAAAGTGCTACCCTACAACACTTGGGTATAAACCCGATACACAAACTGAATCCTAATCTAGATACACAAGGATAGGAATCGACTATAATAAAATACCGCAACAGTCCTCTATTGCCACAGCTCCACGACTAAGCATGATGGATATCATCAATGGCGTCCTTGCGGAGGAACACCTAAAATAATATATATATATATATATACACAACAAGAGAAAATATAAACGGGTCAGAGCCCGAGGTGTGAAAACATTTAATAGCAAGTGCCTTAAAATGCATAATAATTATAAATTCATTATGACATGATTAAAGTGGAGTCGCACTCTCCATAAAATCCAACTCACCTCCCAACTAAAGCGCGCAACTAAACGTATGGACATAATCTCCAAGTAATTGCCCAAATCTATCTAGGGGCAAAGGAATCTAACTTATTCCCAATTTATATACTCCATTAAAAACCATAAAATTATCTCTCAATTCCTACTATTACCAATTTCTAATATTAACCACTATCTAAATGTGTGAAGTATACATAAACATTCTCTTTTCCTAGAAGTTCTCATATTCTAGTTCTACCATATATATATATATATATATATATATATATATATATATATGAGTTATTAGCATCTAAGTGTTAAGGACTAAACTTCTCCCAATTCTCAATACTGCACTGCGGTTCGTGCGTGGGACGTCTCGCAAGCGAAATCCAAACAAGGTACCCCCCGATACACTACTCCTGACAGTATTGATTATCAAGATTCATTATGACCTCAATGCATGATGCGGAAAACCCAAATTTGTTTCATAATATAATGATTTATGTAAATATTCTCAATTCTCAATAGTGCACGGCGTTTCGTGCGTGGGACGTCTCGCAAGCAAAATCCAAACAAGGAACCCCCGATACACTAATCCTAGGCACTGTCGATCGTCGAGATATACTACTACTATATAAATATGAGCACTAAGGACTAAATTCTCCTCACTCCCAACATTTCACTACATTTCGTGCTTGGGACGTCTCGCAAGCGAAATCCAAACAAGGAATCCCCCCGATACACTACTCCTTGGCAATGTTGGTCATTGAGGTCCATTATGCCCTCGATGCCCAAAGTAATATATATACTCATATTATTATCTACTCTTGATTTTCACTTTAATATTTATCACATTTTATGTCCGGTTGCAATCTCCCAAAATGACATTCAATCGATCTTTTTATATATCTTTACTTTAGAGATAAATATGATATCACATAATCATAATCAAGTAATATACTATTCACACAAGTACAATAATAATCATCCCAACGAGCTATAACTAGAGGATGCAGGTTCTCAATGCTATCATCTACGAGAGAATCACTCGCATATCATCCTGGGTACCAACGGTCGGAATCTCACACCGCCTTGGCAAAAACCATATCACAACATATGGGAAGCGGTCATAATTTCTCTCCAGAAATGAGACGAAACATACCCACCACGTCTCACCCCTAATAAAAACAATCACATAATAATAATGGACTCTATGACCTGGGGACTATATGCACCCTGCTCCTCAAGCCAGGGGCCTCACCCACATCGCGTAACTTCCCATGATACAAGGAGGGGGTATGCTTCACTTATATATATATCATACACAAAAGATATACATGCATCATCACATCATATAAATGTATATCGTCACACAAGGTATATATATCACACTATTTACATAATCTTATTACGCTCTTAGGAGCAGACGAAATACTATCATTATTTAGTATTTTATACTCTCGATATACTATTTATCACTAACTCACATAACTTTCCCAATTTGTATACACTATGCGATTTTTCACATGAAGTTCACCCATCACTTCTATTGGTATGAATAATTCTCCAGTTCAATTTACGCTTAGGATATTCTCTATATCCGTATGCAGATCGATCCACATTTATTACCCTTCAATTATTAACATCGACACTAAGAGGATTTCTCACCAAATCGATATGATAACTTAAATTCGCACTCTCTCGAAATTAATCACTAAAATTCCCAACCTTTACGTCCAATCATCTTTTTATTTTGCTATCATATTCTAAATAAGAGAGGAAATACACATTAAATTTCATTATGAAATAGGCTACAAACATCTACTCACTTTCTAAGATCCTCAATCCCATTAAATAATCACGTAATCCTCTATGATACAATAATTAGGAAGGCCCGTAAATATAAACCCAAAGAAAAGGGGCATAAACTTAAATTCCCAAACATGAGCCAAAAATAGAGGCCTGGTCGACTGGTCCCCTAACCGCGGTCGATCGCTCTTTTTAATTATGCCTATAAACGAAGACAATTTGCCTGATTTTGGAGGTGCGATCGATCGGCCCCCTGGATGCGGTCGACCGGCCCTACCAGGTACGTCGACCAAACTCCATTTTTAAGTAACTCTAACTTCTCAAAAACCCCAAAATAATTACATCCAACCACAAATCTTCAACCCAACCATATTCATAACATTAATATACCTCAAATAATTCAACCCAACTAATTTGTAACCTCAAATCCATCCTAAACACATAAAATGTAAGATTTATCCCAAAATATAGGTTTTAACACATTTAACAAAAAATCCCTAAATTTATCCACCAATCATGAAATAAATGATACACAACAATTATTTAGCAAGTTTAATCACTTACCTTAAGTTCGTAGAGTTTGATTCGTCCTCGAAACCACGAATATGCCGAAATCTCCCAACTTCTCTCTTATTTCTCTTCTCTTTCTTTTTCCTTTCTTCTTCTTTTCTCTCTCTCTCTCTCTCTCTCTCTCTCTCTCTCTATATATATATATATATATATATATATATATATATATATATATATATATATATATATATTCTAGGGTTTTCTCTTTCTCTTAAGTGAGAATGACTTCTCACGTAGGCCTTTAAGCCTTATCTCCCAACATACACACTTTAAATGACTCGGTAACTCTAATTCTAGACAAACGAACTTAAAATATTTTAGAACCCAAATAGACCCCAAATACAGTCATTTCGACTATTTCGACCCGAAAACAACCGCATCCTCAAAATTGTCATCCGAATCACTTTCTAAAAGCTTCAAATTTTGACCTCAAATGCCAATTTAATTATTCTCCAATTAAATTAATATTTATTTCTCCCAAAAATAAATAAATTATTGTCCTAAAAATCTCGGGTTATTACAGACTTTCCCACTTACAAGAATTTCGCCCTCGAAATTCAGCTAAGCCTAATACTCCAAAGCTCAACTAATTCCTACTACACTTATCCTCACTAACACTATACCCAATCCTCCCACTTCTCACGACGAATTATTTTAGATTTTATAAAACCAATTGTAACTACTAGGGCCCCCATACACCCCTTTATTAGAGTTTCACTCGTATAAACAAAATTAGGCTTCACTTGCCTCAAATAACATAACAATTCTAAAAATATACTAACATATTAATTATATAACAATTTTGAAAGGTCCAAAGATATAACTCCTCTCAATTCCTGACATTCGCTACTTTCATGCGGGGGAGGTCTCGTAATCGAAATCCAAACAAGGAACCCTCCTAATACACTAATATGTAGCGATGTTGGGGATTGAGAGTTTCTTAGATCGGGACTAGAGTAAAAAAAAAAATTTTGTAAAAATCATTTTGATATTGCCCAAAGGCTTATAAAAAAAATTATTTTGAAAACAGTTTATTTTTAAAAACGATTGATGTCTTTCGACATTTAAACAAAATACCTTATACCCAAGACACAAGGTTTTAACAATCATTATACCCATAATAAGATAGCTCTCACAATTTGCATAATTATGAGATAAGTTCTCGTACGCATCAATAATCCACTAAATCTAAATCATTTCATTCATATTCTCTCTCATCATAGTAATATATTTCCATTCACTAGGCTCTTCCATAACTGGAATATAACAATTATATAAGTCTAGCACGAATATAAAATAAGTAGCTTTATCATTACTACTCAACACATTTAAACAATTCTTACATTCACAACAAGGCTATATCTCTCTATTATCACATTACAAAATAATCTATTCTCTCAAAAGATACTAACTTAAGAGCCTCACTTGCTCAATATTTCCATACAGGTCATTCCATACATAATGGGGTTATAGCACTACCCTCTCATAATATACTTACATACGATATTCCCAAAACCTCACTTATTTGTTAATTATTAAGAAATATCGTCAAACTTCTCCTAAAAAAAAGGCAGTGTAAATGGAGGTAGAAAAACTTCTGGAAGCATGGTCCATTAGAGAAGTTTAATTCCTAAAATGGCTCTCAAACCCAATAGTGGTACAGAAGAGAAATGGGAGTTGGAGAGTATGCATAAACTTTATTGAGCTCAATAAAGCCTATCCCAAAGACAACTTCCATCTACTAAAGATCGACCAGTTGGTCGATGCCATAGCCAGTCATGAGTGAATGAGAATCCTGGATGCATATTCAAGATATAACTAAATCCCCTTATTCGGCCCCAATAACGACAAAAACTTATACATTACCATTTTTGGTTTGTTTTCCTTTTAGCCTTAAGAACGTGTGAGCTATGTTATGGCGAGTGGTAACAAATATATTCAAATAAAAAATGGGGGATAGGAAGTATGTATACATTGATGACATAATCATCAAGAGAAAGCATAAATTCGACCAATTACATGACTTCGCAAAAACTTTTGAAATCCTCGGGAAGTACCAGATGAAGCTCAATACAGTCGACTTCAGGGTCCAATTCAAAAAGTTCCTTGGATACTTAGTCAGAAAAGGGGGTATTGAGGCTAACCCTAAGAAGATAGTGGCAATCAATAATGTTTATCCTTAAAAAATGATACGTAATAATGAAAAGTTAATGGGAATGTTGGCAGCTCACAATCGATTCATCTTTAAGTCATCTGAATGGTGTGGACCATTCTTTCAGCTGTTAAAAGGAAAAAGGCTTCACCTAGAGTGAGGAAAGCTCAAAGTCCCTTGATGAGATAAAATCTTATCTGAGAAAACCTCCTCTTATTTCTATTCCCAATCCAGGGGACATTCCTTACCTCTATCTGGTAGTTTTTGATCGTGCAGTTATTTCAGACATAATATATGAGAAGGAAGGACATCAAGTATACCTTTTCTATGTCAGCCAAACAGTTCTTGACGTTGAGAAATTCTACCTCCCACTTGAAAAATTGGCCTACTTTCTAGTCATATCTCATAAATTAAAGCACTACTTTGAGTCCTACTTAATAATAGTTATCACCTTCTTCCCCCTCAAAATCATCCTTTCAAAAGTTGACATGTCTGTATGGATATCCAAATGGTCGGTTGAACTGGAGAGGTTTGATATGCACTATCAATTATGGACCATGATCAAGGGATGAGTGCTAGTGGACTTCATCACTAATTTCATAGGAGGACGAGAACCTAGTCAGTAGGACATAATCGACCATTTAATGAGCTCGAAGATTGACTAGAATAAAAGGCAAACCAGTTGTGTAGATGTTGCATCTAACTTAAAGGGTGAAGGAGTGGGATTTGTACTTATTTCTCCAGAGAATACCATAATCGAGCAAGGAATTAGACTTGTCTTTGAAGCTTCCAATAATAAGGCAAAACATGAAGCCTTCTTCTTCGGGTTAAGAAAAGATTCCTCTTTAAGAGGAAGCCACCTTAACATATATTGTGATTCAAAGCTACTATCTAACCATGTAACATGTGACTTCATTGCAAAAGTTGAACGAACGTAAGCATATTTGTATGTCGCTCAAGACTTAATTTACAAATTTGAGAAAGTTTAATTCAATAATTCCTCCGAGGGAATAACAGACATGATGATACTTTAGTAACTTTGGGGTCGACAGTAGAGTGTGATCTCAGGATAATCATTAGGGTTACCAGTGGACTCCAATCTTAAGAGAGTCATGGAAGTGGAGTTCCTCACCAAGCCCAGAATTTCAACGTCATTGGTTGTCGAATGAATTCTCGTCGTTCAAAGGAATCTTACTTAGGTGGACCTAATAATCACATATTTTCAAGAGGACATCTTGTCATCTAACAATAAGCTAGCCCATTAGAGCAGGATAAAAGTTGTAAGATTTTACTTATCACCTAAGGGAAAACACTATAGGAGGTCTTTTATGGATCCCTGCCTCTAATGCATGTACCTAAGTGACGTCGACTAAGTTTTATTGGAACTCCAAGATAGAATTTTCGAAAACCATGCCTGAGGAAGGTTTTTAGATTTTATGGTGATTATGGAGGGATATTAGTTGTCGTACATGTAGTAAGACTCAATCTCTTACGTCAAATGGTGCGATAACTATGTGAAGTTTTCTCCCATGCTTTGTCAGCCGACCAAAGATTTGAAATCACATATTAGTCTGTATTCATTTGCTCAATTTGGTTTGGATATGGTAGGTCCCCTATTAATGGAACTAAGAAGTCGTAAATATCTCCTGGTCAGCACGGACTATTTCATAAAGTGGATTGAGCCAGAGTCATTAGCAAACATCAAAGTTACTGACATGGTCAGATTCCTTTAGAGCAACATCGTTACTCGCTTTAGTGTACTAAGATCGATCAACACAGAGAACAACATGTAATTTAAAAGTAGGTCATTCTAAAGACTTTATGATGGCCATATCCTTAAGCACCACTTTATCTCATTAATTACCCTCGGAGCAATGGGATAGCAGAGCCCTCCAATAAGACGATGCTCAATAATATGAAGAAAAAACTATAAAAGGAAAAATGAGGTTGGGTGAATGAGCTTCCCCATGTTCTATGGGCATATCATATTATGCCCAAAATCTCAATTGGGTAAATGACCTTTGCTTTGGCTTATGGTATGTAAGCCATTATTCCTCTGGAAGATGGCTTGTTAACGATGAAGATCACCAATGTCGATCAAGACTTGAACGAATAGATAATAAGGACTAAGATCGACCTCTCTGCTGAACAAAGGGAATAAGCCTTAATCAAGTTAGCTTCCTACCAATAGCAGTTACAATAAAGGTGTTAACTCAAGAAGGTTTTAGGTCAGAGATTACGTCCTCAGAAAGGTACCCAGCGGCGCAAAAACAAATCTTGAAATGAAAAGTTTGCAGTACACCAAAATATGCCTTTAGTAATGGCATTTGACAGTTAATAAAAATATTAGTAACAAAATTTTTTCGTTAGAAATAAGGTGTGGGACACAAAATTAGTAAGAAAATTTTTACCGTTACTATTAATAATGGTAAAATTCTATTACTAATTTTGAATTTACCCATAGAATTTTACCGTTATTAATTTTGATTTAGTAACTTACTCTTGCGTTACTATTTTTACCTTGTTATACCCTTTTTATAACACTTTTGTCTAATTTTGTAGTGGTAAAAGGATGTTAGTAATATTAATACATATTTAAAATATATATATTTTTCAAGATCCAATATACTGAATTTAAACAAATTCAGTTATTCTTACCACACTATTAAAATTTGAAGAACAAATACAAAATTACTCCATATAAACAAGGGCATTATATTCAACATTTACATTTTATATAACCCTCCACTCTTTATTTACAAAAGAAATTTAAATAAAACAAATGAAACATCTTAATAAAATTGCTCCGAAAGTTACATTATTGTCATAAATGCATCCAATATAACATCCTAATATAATCATCTCAAAATGAGATGTTTTTATATCATAAATGCATCCAATACAAATACCTGTAAGTATTGTTTATCAAAAGATAACGTTTCCATTATTTCTCAGCACTAAATTTCAAGATAAAAACTTAACTAAAAGTGTACATTACTAATGAGAAAGGAATATTTTTATTATTAGTGAAAAAGGAATATTGTTTTGAATCAATAAGTTCACTGAATAATTACTTTAAGCAACTAAACTAACCCATCTCATTTCCCAGGTGGGCCCAAGTACTGAGTACACCGCCTAACCAAATCGTGCCTCGTAGGCAATTGATAGATTAAAAAATTATATATGCACTATAAATAGACAACCGGTCGTGTTTGATGTACATCATGTATGTTAGTTAACCTAAAATATTATTTGTATCAAACAATACTCATGTTATTTTTTTTCCTTTTAGAATACAGTAAATATTTTTTATAACTAGTATCGAATGAATACCTACATATTATATATATATATATATATATATATATATATATATATATATATATATATATATGCACACATGCCATCCAAATAAAAAAAATGTGATCACCACTAATTAAAGGCAAAGTACGATCACCAATATGTGGCACCTTTTAAAAAATAAATGTCACTACCTACGGCTAATCAATTTCCACTGATAACCAAAGAAATGGAAAAATAAAAATACCTTTAGGGCTCGTTTGGTTCGAGGTTTGGCAAGGGAATGGGAATTCATAATTCCAGGAATTCTAAGTTCCTGGAATCTTCAATTCCTTTCCATTGTTTGGTTCAAACAGGAATTCCTTTTTCCCGCCATCTAAAATCCATTCTATGTAAACTGTTAAAAAGATATTAAATATATACTATTTTTTGAAAAAGTTTAAAAAAATGTTTTTTGTTACACTTTTATTTAAATATAAACAGTTTTTAGTAAATTTTTTTAATTCTTTACAAAAAAATAAAGTTGTAAAAAAAAGTTTTTAAATAAAAACAAAAAAAAGTTTTTGAATAACTTTTTTTATTAATCTTTCTTGAAAAATAAAGTTGTAAAAAATGATTTTTTTTTTCCCGTTTTTTTCCTTAAGCAAAAAAACAATTTTTTTTGTTGTAAAAATACAGTTTTTTGAATGTTTTTATATTTCTAATAAATAAAAAACAATTTTTTTAATGTTTTTATTAGAAATATAAAAACATTCAAAAAACTATTTTTGTACAACAAAAAAAATGCAAAAATAAAACTGTTTATATATAAAAACTGTTTAACAAAACACATTTTTTAATGTTTTAAACAAATAGCACATATTTAAAACATTAAAAAATGTATTTATTAAACATTAAAAAATGTGTCTATATAAATAAAACTGTGTTTATATATTAACATATTAAACAGTTTTATTTTGCATTTTTTTGTTGTTGTACAAAAACAGTTTTTTGAATGGCGAAAAATATTTAAAAAACTGTTTTTTATATATTAGAAATATATATTAACTTTTTATTTAAAAAAATCAGTTTAAAGAAACATTTAAAATATATTTTTATAGTTTTAATCTATAAAACACTGTTAATATATTAAAAAAAATGTTTATATATGAAAAATAGTTTTAAAAAACACGTTTTTTACCTTTTAAAAAAAATAGTACATATTTAAAACATTTTTAATAGTTTATATAGAAAATTATTTTTAACTTTTTTATTTAAAAAAAAAGAGTTTTAAAAACATTTAAACATTTTTGTAATATTTTTATATATAAAAACTGTTATTAAAGAAAAATCGTTATAGTATAAAAATGTCATTCTTTTTTTATATATAAATGGTGTAAACTATTTTATTTCCTATTAAATGAAGTGAGAGAACGTCACTTGAATTTGAGATAATGAATCATTAAATGAAGTGAGAGAGCACTTCTTAAAAAACCATGTGATTGGACGACATCAAAACTTGATGTCGTTGAACACATCAAAAAAAAATTCGAGAAAGAGAGAGTGTGTATGTGTATGTGTATGTGTATGTGTATGTGTATGTGTATGTGTATGTGTATGTGTGTGAGAGAGAGTGTTTATGTGTGTGAGAGATAGAGAGAGCATGTGTGTGAGTGAGAGAAAGAGAGTGTGTATATGTATGTGTGTGCGAGAGAGAGTGAGTATGTGTGTGAGTGTGTGTGTATGTATGTGTGTGTGTGTGTGTGAGAGAGATAGATAGATAGATAGATAGATAGAGAGAGAGAGAGAGAGAGAGAGAGAGAGAATGTGTGTGCGTGTATGAGAGAGAGAAAGTGTACTTATGAGTTTATGTGAAATGGTATTTTTGTCACACCACAAAAGTAAGGTAATATGTCCGGGAATATAGGATTACCCCCATTTTAGAGGGGAAAGGAGAATCCAATTTCGTGGGAATTCTAAATTCCAGGAATTCTAAGTTCCCCCTTAAATCTCCAACCAAACATTGTAATTCTAAATGAGGGGAATTCTAAATTCCAGGAATCCTAAATTCCCTTTCCAAACCTCGAACCAAACGAGCCCATAAAGTTATCCCATTGCTCCCACTACCCGTGCTCAAATGTCTTTTGCAGCACTTCTACAAGCACTTAAGGAACACTAAATTGGAAAAGAGTAAAATAATATATCAGGAAATAGTGAAGAAGCATAAAAAAAGAGTTACCCCCAACAGCCTCGAGTTCATTCCAGGAGTGATGGTAAACCCCTCTAAAAGGGCTCCAACTCTTGCATCAATATGGAACGTCTCTGATGCAGTAAAATTGTCACCAACTGGTGTAAGAAAAAATTTCCAATCGAGTCAATTTTTTTATAATTGACTTAATTCCAAACAAAAAAATTTAAGTCTATGCTAGTTTTCATATTGAGATTAATTGAAGCCTATAACAGTACAAGTTGAAGCAGTTGTGATTAAAAGCTTTGAAGAAGAAATCAAGTCAAGTTGCATTCTTCGTATTCAGTTTGTTCTAGATCACCCAGGTATAAATGTTTAAATGAATTTTTCTGATTTGGAATTTTGATTAAATTATGGATGATTTAAATGTTTTTAATTTTTGGGAATTATATTTGATATTTTAGTAAATGTATTTTAAATGTTTCTGAGTTAAAATAATTTTAGAAAATTCAAGGAATTAATTTAAAAAGAAAATCACATTTTTGTTGTCATTCAAACTATATGCACATGTCGTTCAAACGACATGGGTATGTTGCTCGAACGAGTTGTCGCCTCAATTTTTGTGTTTTGGTTTCTTTAGATTCTTGTTTACTCAGAAATAAATACACCTTTCTGCTAAGACGTTTTCAGAAGAACAATTTACAAAAATTTCCATTAAGTTTTTCATCATCCGGAGTTTATTCAAAATCAAATTATACAATTCCAAAGCTTGTGATCATGAACACGTTTGTCGGATGTTAGTTCATCACTGATTACACTTTTACCGACTTCGGTCATTGAGAGTGCTTGCGGGTGTTCCTTTCTGAAGACATAACTACGTGTTCTTGTGGGTTTACTGCGATGATCCATTGTTAATTTGAGACTGAGTGTCTATGTGAGTGTCTATGGATATTCATGGTGTATTTCTCTATGAATTTGTAAGTTGTTATTTGTAGTTCATAGTGAAATAAAAAGGTTTTACCTGGAAGGTTTTTTTCCTAAAATTATTTTTTTTACCTGTATGCTTTCATTGTTTATTTGATTAAATCATTTAGATGCATGTTTAGGGTTTAAGAAGATGAATTGTATTTAACTAAAAATTGGAAAAAGTTGTTTACACCTAAATCACACACTAAAGGGCCTTCTCAGATTAGTATCAGAGTCGGTTGCACTATTTTACCGTGTTTGTGATCCCGTGACTTTTGCTATGCCTTTTAGTTGTTTTGATGATTTTAGAACTCACGTGTTTGAAGATTCTAATTGGAAATTACGTATGAAGTCTGCTCTTAATAATGTTTTTAAAAAGGATGATTGTGAGAAGTGTCTTTGCTTCGAGGGTTTTTAGCCATAGGATAGATGAGTGCCCCATTAAACTTAGGGAGAATTTTAATAAATCGGTAAATCGTGTTTCTACCCATAGTGAGAGTGACCAGAAAGAAGAAATTGTTTATACTAGTAATCTAGACCTTCCCACCCTTGTGGATAATCATATGAGTGATGATAATATACCTTTGTGTGATTCTTCCGTAGCCACATGTTGTGATTCCCTAGAGAGTGAGGGTGAGGCGTGTGAAGATGAGAGTGAGTACAAGAGAGATTTTCAGACTTCATTCAATGAGTCATATAAAGAAAGTTTGAAAGTAAATAAGGTTAACTTGAAATTAGAAGCTAATTTAAAAGAATGTGCCATAGAATATAATGATTTCAATGCTTTAATTGCGGATCTTAGGGCGAAATGAAAAGAAAATTTGAGAGATGTTAGAATATGTTGAGGGTAAGAGACATAGCCTTTTAGGGTTGATGGAGGCTATGAAAAGGAGCTTCTTGAGTTTGAGGATTCTATGGGTTTTCTTGCGTCGAGGATAGGTAAGCTTGAGGAGAAATTGAGAGATTCGAGTAGGGTTAAGTTTGATTTGGAAGCTAGGTCCGAAAAGTTAGACAAAATCTTAGGAACCATCCAAATAAAAGATAATAGGAGTACTATTGCCTTCGATAGACATGTTGCACCCAGTCCCACAGCCCAAACCATGCAAGTAAGAGAGTTGCCTAGGATCGTTAAGAGAGATCGTCCTAGCAACATTGCGAGAGAGCCACCTAGGAGCATTAAGAATAATTGTCACATAGCAAACACTCCTCACCGTATCTACACTTGCACCCATTGCGGTAGGAGAGGTCATCTTAGATGGTTTTGCTATGATCTTAAGAATGCTCCTAGAAATCTAAGAATAAGGCTGTTCCAGTTCCCAAAACCCCGCTCATCGTTTCTGAAGACGTGATTGGACCCACAATTTTAAATTTTACAAAATCAATTTCCTTAGATGCGGAATAAAGATGGTTCAACACAACACACACAAACAACAAATTTTAATTTCTTTCAAATTAAAATGAAACTAAACTCAAAGTGAAATTAAATTAAACAACTCATAAATTTTTCACTTAAACCAAATTAATTTAACCCAAGTTCTAGAAATTTCCCTAACATTAATTAATTCAATTTGCAATTTAGACCAAACCAAATTTTACCAAATTATATTAATGACAAGAATTAAATTAATCCAAATTTCACTTAAATTAATTTTAGTACCAAATCAAACTTTAGTGTGAATTAAACCATATTTTATCTTTTTACCCTAAGTATGCATTCTAGGTGATTTTTGTAAAAGATAAAATAAATTCAAAATCCCACAACACGGCGATGTACGAGAAAAAACCCAAATCGGGAAAAAAACCTCTGACGGCCCTGGCCTAACAAATTCAGTAACTATGGTATGCATTTTACAAAGACTCTACAAGAGCACTTACACAACTGACTCGACTCCCTTCAAGCCTTGACGCGCTCCTTCGATCTTCAACCTCTGCCTAGCGAATAATCTTGGAGTCCACCGGAACCTTGGAGTCCACTAATTTAGACCAAGATACCATCAACCACACATGGTGCCGTTCACCATGTGATAATGCCGCAGAAAAACAAAAGCTTCTTATTCTTTAAGGGATGTAGAAGTAAACCCAAACTCTTTTATTCTTAGGTAGAAAAGTGAACCCGGTGCCAAAATACTCCAAGAAAATATATAGAAGTAGAAACTTGGATAAACTAAATAGTTGGGTGTATGTGTTTTGGTAGGATTTATTTCATGGATACACAAAAACACAAAACAATGAACTTTTGATGTTAGGAAATTTTCTTTCCAAAAATTCTCTCCAAGTGTGTTTAGAAGTTATCAAAAGTTTGATTTTCAAAAGAGGTTCCCACACTAAATAAATCTGGAAGAGTGGGAACAAAAGAGTGGGATCATGGAGAAAAACTGCCAAAAATTGCCAAAAGATTTGCCCGTCGAAAATCTCGTTCGAACGACCATCTAACTATGTTCTAGTGGCCAAATGGGAAAATTCGTTGGCAAACTCGTTCGAATGAAATTCTCGTTTGAATGACAAGCTCGTTCGAATGACAATTTCGAACGAAATCCTAAAAAGTTTATTTTTCAATTTTAAGCCCAAAAACTTTATTTTAAATAAACATTACACCCAATAAAAATTATTCCAAGTCTCCTACAAATATATAAAAGCATTTATACCTTTGGAGACTTGAAATATGAGGTTGATGACATGAAACGAGGCACTGAAGCTTGGAAATGATGTTCTCTTGAAAAATAAGGCCGCAATGTCTTCAACTTTAACGTGTCATAGACTTGAAGGATACACAAGAACACTATCCTCTGACTCAAATGTTTTTGTTTGGAATTGAGCCAACACTACATAAGACTCAATTGGACACTTGGGTCCTTAAAAATCTCCCGCTTTGGCTATTCCGGGATAACAACCAAAACAAAATCCTAAAGGGCCATCAAGATCTACTAGACTTAAAAACTTTCCACCCAAAATAAAAATAAGAAGTTTGACTCACGGACCACTTAGGATAAATAGCTTTGCCGATGAAAGTTGCCACTTAGAAAAATTCCTGCACACTTAAGCAAACACTAAACGCATAAGGAATATCAAGAATATTAAATGCCTGTAAAGTTGCTACTCCCCCGAAATTAATTCTTCCTTTATCAACTATGATCAACCTAAGAATATAGCGCTATCCCCCTAAGTTAAATCTCCTAAACTCATATATGATAATAATAGGATTAGATACCATTTCTCCCTCCTATCATTCTCCCCATTTTTGTTAAGGAATAGATAAAGGTGATAGAATTAATAAATCAAGATGAAGCATAAGGTGATAAGAGCATGAAAGCATACGGGCAACAAAATAATAACTAATCCATACAAATAAAAAAGGATACCAACTAAGATGCAAGAAAAATGATACTAATTTGATACAAACGATAATAAGCATGTGATATCAACCAAAATATGCAACAAGATAGATACCAATTATGAATTAGAAGCATGGATGGACTAGAAAGCAAGGCAAAGATAGACAAATAAACAATATCATATATATACATACTCTAAGTATACCAATAATGCACATGCTCACACACACACACACACACACACACACACACACACACACATATATATATATATATATAAACTCACACATGACACAAAATTAAAATAAATGAGTTTTCCACACTCTTATGGCATTAATGTGTTATATGGAAACATAAGTGACGGGGCATGAACTAGATACTAAAGAATTAAAACCCAATCACTTAAACATGTTCACGGAGTTCTCATTTGATTGCAAAACTTTATTACAATCAAAATTAGCCTTATGTGACAATATATATTAAACTCATTGAACAAACAAGCACAACGCATAAAATCCTAGCATGTTGATGATTCTATAAACCAATAGAGTCATGACATTGAAAGTATAACTAGGATAAATGGACATTGTGCAAAACTGTTGACAATCCATCCAAACTCCCTCAATATAAGCATATTATTTTAATCTTTTTAATTAATAAATCAATTAAACAAAATTGGCCTTGGAAAATATTTTCTTTTAATGTCATTATTCTTTTAGGCCTTTGGACCGCATATTTCTTTTAGGTCCATTCCAAACGGTGGCTTACTCGCAAAGGATAATTTTCCTTTCGGATCCCTTCCCCGTGCACATTTACATATATCATTTTTTATATCTCACACAGATCTCACGTGCAACGGATTTTAACATGCACTAGTCCTCCTAGGTCACATAATACGTAGATGGCTATATTGGTCAGAGAACACCTCACAAAGCTCAAATATACATGTGAAGTTAAAATTTTCAAGAGAGATCTTGCATGTGTGTGAAGGCATATAAAAATCAAATCCATTAAGCAAGTCAAACTTAAACAATTCTATGTAAGCATGATAAAGAACATTTTACGGATTAGAATTTTAACCAAAAGTTCTAGTCACATGGAAGCAGAAAGATAGGATTCAAACACAAGTATATTCCACATAAAGTGTGTCAAACTAAAATACACACAACAAAAATCTTTTTGAGTTTTTGAAATTTTTAACCAAACATAAAAAATATTTACTTAAAAGACAAACAAAATATTTTTGTATTTTTTATTTAATGACAACTAAAATGAAAGAATTATAATATAAAAGATAAACAAAAATCATAATTCTAGCATGAGATATGAGATAAGACAATGACTAGAAAATGATAAACAAGCATACAATTAGCATGATAATAGAGCGTGAAGCACAAAAGCTAAAGTATGCAAACAACTAACACATTCAACCTTTAGATTTTATAGGGGAGTATCGTGTGAAAGTAAATGAGAATAAAAAATCCTATTTTGTAAAGCTACCAATTCGAATCTCCTAACCTAAACTAATGACGAATGATGATCTCGGGATATAGGAATTGTAATACCCCGTATTTTTGACGATATTTATTTTTGGGATTAATTAATTAAATGAGAATTAATTGGGAATTAATCCGGATAAAATACTAGCGAGATGTGAGTTGGTATTTGACTATATTGAGTATATATGATGTTATATGAATATTGAATTATGAAATTTGTCGTGAGATTGATATACGGCAATTTGGACATTTTATTGGGACGCGGGTGACAGTCGCGTCAGGATATAATTATTTTATTTATAAAAGTGAATTTAAATTCTATTAACCGTATGATCGTTTTGAGTGCGCCAACGCGTCCAGAAGGGTCGAGATAGTCAGAAAACACTAGCCGGGGGTTTAGTTTGGGTCCCGGGGTATTTTTAGGCCATACCGGCATCTTATAAGGGTAGTTTGGTAATATTGTATTTTTGGGATTTAATAATGACGAAAATTAGGATTTATAATCTGATTTGGGTAACTAACCACTAAACCCACTACCAACCATATTGACCCATAAGACTACGGGGAGTTTTAAAATTTGGTTTTCTAAGTCTCCTAAACAAACCCTAGCCACCTTTGGAGAAGAAGGCTTGTGGAGAGAGAGAGAGAGAAGGAATCCTGCAGAAAATGCTTCATCAAATAAAAACCAAATTTAGAGACACTCGAGGCAAGTGATTTAATTCTATTTAATTCAGAGAATGTTTCTTCCATGTTAGATAAATTGAAAGATTTACATTTGTCCTTGGAAGTTAAATAAAAGCCCATTTTAATTTGAATTAGAACTCGAATTTTGAGGACAAATTGCATGTAGAATAGTATGGAGATGATTATTCTGATGTTAACATATGTTGGATGTAACAAAAATGGATCTAGAATGGACTTATTGAAGATTTAAAATTCTAGGGTTTATGTTCTTGAAAATTTGGGGGAAAGGGTAGAGATTTGATGAATAAATGATGTTTAGGATGTGTTAATTCCTTAAAAGATGTTAGTATCTGACCTTACTATGTTTTAGGATGATTGGAGACCTTAAAACATTGTTGGGACGAATTTTGGTTGAGATTTGAGGTGTAGAAATTGGTGAAAAACGAGATAGGATTTCTGGGCTTGAATCTGGTCACTCGTTAGAAGACCTACCCAGGTCGTTCGAACGAGCTCGTTCGAACGAGCTTCTAACGAGTTGACAGTTTGGGGTTCTAACGAGAGGGATGTTCGTTCGATAATCTCGTTCGAACGAGATCTCGTTAGATAGCCCAGTTCGTTCGAACGAAATCTCGTTCGAACAGCCTCGTTCGAACGAGACTTCTAACGAGCTGGCAGTTTAGGCCTTTTTGGCCTGTTTTGATTTTGGGAGTCCCGTAAACTTGTTCGATGATAGAGATAACATTCCTTTGATGATGGATTGGTATACTTGGGACATTTGGGATATAATGAGGAGTAAATTATAAAATTGTGGAACGAATCAAATGAACATTATGGATTGAGACGTGAGTGCCTACTACGACGTGAGAATAAATTATGGCATGTATAAATATGGACCGGGATTATATAAGTTGTATATATATTAAGTTGGTACGAGAATGCGATATGTACTACAATTAAACTAAGGTGATTACTAAGATGTGTGTTACTTAGTATTGATATATGATTTGTGTGTATGACATACCTACCATACTTGCTATCACGGGAGGTTTGCGTTCGCTTAGGGCCCTCTAATCCTTGTGTTGCCCGGATTTAGACTGGTTACCTCGATGAACATAGGTCAGAGAAGGACTTATTGGGATGTTAATAAGTCTGCTGATCGTGGGAGCGCAGGTATGTGCATGACCCATGTGATGTGACTGTGTTCGCCTCCATTATTTGTGATGTTGTTATCTGTGAACTATTCCTGAGAGATTCGGAATGCGTGATCCTTATGTACGTGATGTACCGGGATGGATAGCAGAGTATGTGTGCACCATAGCTTAGTCTCGGGGTGCTTATATTGTATATTTATGTTGTGGAAAATATACACTTAGTAAAATGAGAACTTTCATATGGTATTGTGTGTATAACTATGGAATAACATAAAAGGGATATTCTATAACGAGTTGTATTACTTTTATATGAGAACCTGAATTTACGTTAAGCCCCTAGTTATTGAGATCGTTATAATGTTAATGGGAACCGAGTAATATAGGTAGAACCTATGACAGCCTAGCTAGATATGATGTCACTTAGCTAGTAGTTAGTGTCTTTTTAGATGGGTACTTACGTTAGGAGTGCACAGTTAGACGAGAGGTGAGAATTTCATGTGAGTGCACGTCCTAACATGTACTTTGCATTTAATGTTTTAAATGTTTTAAAGCACTTGCAGGTTTTTAAAATATCTCCACATTCGGGCTCTGACCCGTTTGCTTTCAAATCTATTTTTCTTGTAAAACCATTTTAGGTGCCCAGCCACAAGGACACCATGCATAGGATACTCATTCAGATGACGAGCTGTAGCTGTTTGTGGAAGTTACAGGGATTTGCTTTTAGACGCTTCTATCATTTGGATTCCATGTTCAGTATTCCTCAGTTTTAGGGCATGTTGCCCAGTTCCATTAGAGATACTTTTCCATTTCAGTTTTTCAGACTTTGGCATGTATTGATTCAGTATTCAGTATTTAGTTATTCATTTTAGTTGTGGAGTTTGTTGTGAGGAGTTTTCCTCCGAGTTTATTTATAGCATGTGATGGTTATTCTATTATTTCATTATGGTGAATGGTGATATTATTCTTGCTTTAAATCTTGTACTGCATGTTAATCAGACTTTAATGAAAATTTAGCAACTTACTTTTTAAATACTAGGTGGTTAGTAATAATAAAAATGTTTTCGACAGTGATGCTATTAACTGAGCCAACTTGGCATTTTGATTTAATTTAATAAAGGAGTAGCTACCTGGTATTTAATTAGTCGGGGTGTCACAGGTGGTATCAAAGCATCAGGTTCTAGTGTCCTTAGGATCTGTACGGCTATTATGTTTCCGCTAAGTTTCTTTGATATAGAGCCCTATATTTTAGGACTGTTGTACTCTTTTTTTGTATGCTTCGTTCTTCAGCTATTTTAAGTTTATAAACAGCGAACTTATAAACTTTATTCTTATTTCAGATGCCTCCATGACGTGCACGACGAGTTCCCAAGGATGCAACGCCTGAACCCCAGCCCGTTCCAGTTCAGGGCATGATGAATGCCGGTGAGGTTGCAGCCATTGTAGCCCAAGCGGTAAATACCGCAATTGCCGTAGTTCAGCAGGCACCACCTCAGGCGCCGGTTGCCGCGCCAGTACAGGCAAATGCATTCCCGTCTGCTTGGAAATGTGTACGTGACGCTTTTCAGAAGGCGCATCCGCCAGAGTTTGCAGGTAGCTCAGATGTGGTAGTCTCGAGCCAGTGGAGGAAGGATATACAGAGGCACTTGAGGATGTATGAGTGCACGAACGTTCAGAAGCAGGTGCTAGCTACTTTCAAGCTAGTTGGATCTGCACTGCAGTGGTGGGAGTCTATTACCACCGTGGAGGAGAGGGATACTCTCACTATTCAGGACTTTTGGGTGCGGTTCGACCGCAAGTACTTTCCGTCAGCTGTTCACACGGAAATGAGGAGGAAACTGATGAATCTGAAGCAAGAGGGTAAGATTGTGGCCGAGTATGAGGCCGAGTTCACGAATCTTTTGAATATCGTTCCGGATGAGATACCGACAGAAAAGAAGAAGATTGAGAAATTCACCGACGGGTTGACATGGAGGATCCGTCAACATCTGTTAGGGAACCTTTCGTTGGCCACTTATTCTGATGTGGTTAACGCTGCTTTGCTACACTTCCAGGATCACCGCTTTCATATGGCTGAGGGCAAGAGATCGGGAGAAACTAGCCATCAGGGCAGGACTGGAGGACATGGTGCTAGTGGGGTACAATCTGTTCAGGGACAGAGACAGGGTGAGCAGGGTTCCCAGCAGGGGGATCAGAAGAGGTTCAGATCAGGGAACTACAGGAACGGACAGGGAGGTTTTCGTCAGGGCCATCAGGGTCCAAACGGCCATCAGGGCCAACAGGGGCAGAATGGGCAGCAGTTTCAGCAGGGCCAGCAGGGCCAAGGGAGGAACGGTAACGGCCACCAGGGCCGGGGACAGCAGGGGCAGAGAGGAGGGAACTTCCCAGGGAAGTTTTTTATTTGTGGCAAGACTGTCCATAAATGACAGGATTGTCCTGATAGGGGCAGGGCCCCACAGCAGCAGCAGCAAGGTGCTCGCCAGGAGCCGTAAAGGCCTATGTTTCCCGCCGCTCTCCCCGCACCGCCACAGATGGCAGCATTGCCACCCATTCCAGCAGTCCCAGCTCAGCAGGGGCAGCTACAGTATGGACGTGTATATAACGTCCACCAGGCAGCAGTTCCACAGGCACCGCCTGCAATTGAGGGTACGTTTCCTATCCATGGCACTATGGGTCGGGTATTGTTTGATACGGGGGCTACACATTGTTTTATAGCTACACATTTCGTGAAGGCTTTAGGGTTGTTAGCCACAGCGGAGAGCACAGTGACGTGTGTCGACTCACCATTGGGGAATGGGTCACTTATATTCTTTATTTGCCGGGGAGTGGGGGTAGAGATTGGTGGTTTGGTATTACCTGCAGACATGTTGGTATTAGATATGCATGTGCACGATGTGATTATCGGTATGGATTGGCTCGTAGCTTATGGGGCCATGATTGATTGCTTCAGCGGGAGCATTATTTTTGCCATTCCGGGGCAAGAGATGTTTGTAGTGGCGATGCCTCGCCCAGAGGAAGGGTCAACCGCTCATCTGTATTACATAGAGGAGGATACCTCTAAGGAGGTTGTGATTCCTTTAGATTCGATCCCAGTTGTCAGGGAGTATTCGGATGTGTTTCAGGAGATACCAGGCCTAGCCCCTAGTCGAGAGATAGACTTTGTGATAGATTTACTACCAGGTACGAGACCTATAGCACGTGCACCGTACCGTATGGCTCCAGCTGAGATGAGGGAGTTACGGGATCAGATTAAAAAATTGTTGGGTCAGGGGTTTATACGGAGGAGTAATTCACCGTGGGGTGCCCCTGTGTTGTTCGTAAAGAAGAGAGATGGTTCACTGAGATTGTGTGTGGACTACCGAGAGTTGAATAAGGTCACGATACGGAATAAGTATCCGTTGCCTCGAATCGATGACTTATTCGACCAGTTGAGAGGAGCTTCTTTCTTCTCAAAGATTGATTTGAGATCGGGATACCATCAGTTGCGTATCAGGGAGGAGGATATCTCGAAGACTGCGTTCTTGTCGAGATATGGTTCTTACGAGTTTCGGGTTATGCCTTTTGGTTTGACCAATGCTCCAGCAGTGTTTATGGAATTGATGAACAGAGTGTTCAGGGATTTCCTAGACCAGTTTGTCATTGTCTTCATCGATGATATTATGGTTTACTCCCAGATAAAGGAGGAGCACGCCGAACATTTGAGGCAAATTTTGCAGACACTACGTCAAAACGAGTTGTATGCAAAGTTTGAGAAATGCGGGTTTTGGCTGAAGGAGGTCTAGTTTTTGGGACACATTATTTCCGACGAGGGGATATCTGTTGATCCGGGGAAGATATCCGCGGTGAGGGAGTGGGGACAGCCCACGACACCGACTGAGATTTGTAGTTTCTTGGGCCTAGCAGGATACTACAGGAGGTTCATTCGGGGATTTTCAAAGATAGCGGGTCCTTTGACACATCTGACTCGTAAAGGTGTGCTGTTCATTTGGAGTGATGCCTGTCAGTTGACATTTGATGAGTTAAAGGACAAATTAACCTCAGCACCTGTGTTAGCATTGCCTAGACCGGGAGTTGAGTATTTGTTTTACACCGATGCGTCTTTGCAAGGACTTGGAGGTGTATTGCAGCAGGAGAGACAGGCCATAGCTTATGCTTCCCGTAAGCTTAAGCCTCATGAGAAGAATTACCCCACGCATGATTTGGAGTTGGCGGCAGTGGTATTTGCCCTACGGATTTGGAGGCACTATCTTTTGGGGGAGAAGTTCCAATTGTTCACGGACCACAAGTCCCTACAGTACCTGTTCACGCAGAAGGAGTTGAACATGCGGCAAAGGAGGTGGCTTGAGTTTGTGAAGGACTACCAGTTCGATATCCAGTATCACCCGGGTAAGGCCAACGTGGTAGCAGACGCGTTGAGCCGTAGGCCAGCAGATGAGGTGGCAGGGGTGTGGAAGGAAAAGTGGAAGGAGTTGGGACACCAGGATGCAGTGGCCCGATCTTTCATGTCTGTGATGACCGTTACACCGCAGATTGTCACGAAGGTAGTACGGGCACAGGCTAATGACTCGTTATGTCAGGAGCAGATAGTTCGATTACTAGCAGAGGGAGCCGAATCCTATACCGTTAGCTCAGACGGGGGATTGCGCTTCAATGGGAGATTGGTGGTTCCGGAAGGGGAGAAATTGCGACACGAGGTGATGGCAGAGTCGCACGGCTCACGGTTCGCGGTACATCCCGGAGGGGATAAAATGTATCAAGACATGAGACGCCAGTATTGGTGGAGCGGTATGAAGAGAGATATTACTGAGTTTGTTTCGAAATGCACCACTTGTCAGCTAGTAAAAGTGGATCATCAGAGACCGACAGGACTTCTACAGCCGTTGGAGGTTCCGAGGTAGATGTGGGAGAGCATATCCATGGACTTTATCACGGGGTTGCCTACGTCGCAGAGGGGTCACGACTCCATTTGGGTAATTGTGGACAGGTTGTCCAAAGTCGCTCACTTTTTACCAGTAAGGACTGACTACACTACGGGACAGTATGCCCAGCTCTTCATTTCAGAGATTGTGAGACTTCATGGTGTGCCCCTAAATATCGTGTCTGACAGAGATAAGATATTTGTTTCGCGGTTTTGGGAAAGCTTCCAGGAGGCCATGGGCACGGAATTGCGATTGAGTACGGCTTATCATCCGCAGACCGATGGGCAGACCGAGCGCACAAATCAGATGTTGGAGGACATGCTACGCATTTGCATTATTGACTTTGGAGGTGGATGGGAGAAATACCTTCCACTGGTAGAGTTTGCTTATAATAACTCCTACCAGTTCACTATTGGCATGGCTCCGTTTGAGGCGTTGTACGGTAGACCTTGTCGTTCCCCAGCATGTTGGTTAGAGGTGGGGGACAACAAACTACTTGGGCCGGAAGTGATTCAGGATACTTCGGCAAGGATTGAGTTGATTCGGAGCCGCATTCGGGTATCTCAAGACCGGCAGAAGAGTTATGCTGATGCAAAGAGATCTTTCAGGGAGTTCCAAGTAGGGGACCAGGTTTTGCTCAGAGTATCTCCTATGAAGGGGATTATGCGTTTCGGGAAGAAGAGAAAGTTGGCACCGAGGTATGTGGGGCCGTTTCCTATTATTGAGCGGATTGGACCAGTTGCGTATAGACTCGGGTTACCGGAGCATTTACACCGGATTCACGATGTGTTTCATATTTCCTCACTAAGGAAATATCTCAGGGACGATTTGGCTCATTCTCACATCGCGTTGGAGGAGATTGATTTACAGCCTGATAGCTCCTACGAGGAGGGGCCGATTGCTATTTTGGACCGAAGTGAGAGGAAGCTGCGGTCAAAGATAGTTCCGTTAGTGCGTGTTCAGTGGCGACATCACAATGTCGAGGACTCCACATGGGAACGCGAGGATGAGATGCGCGAACGTTATCCAGAGTTGTTGTTATCAGGTACTTTCTAGTTCCGAATTTCGGGTCGAAATTCTGTTATTAGGGGGGAAGTATGTAATACCCGGTATTTTTGACGATATTTATTTTTGGGATTAATTAATTAAATGAGAATTAATTGGGAATTAATCCGGATAAAATACTAGCGAGATGTGAGTTGGTATTTGACTATATTGAGTATATATGATGTTATATGAATATTGAATTATGAAATTTGTCGTGAGATTGATATACGGCAATTTTGACATTTTATTGGGACGCGGGTGACAGTCGCGTCAGGATATAATTATTTTATTTATAAAAGTGAATTTAAATTCTATTAACCGTATGGTCATTTTGAGTGCGCCAACGCGTCCGGAAGGGCCGAGATAGTCAGAAAACACTAGCCGGGGGTTTAGTTTGGGTCCCGGGGTATTTTTAGGCCATACCGGCATCTTATAAGGGTAGTTTGGTAATATTGTATTTTTGGGATTTAATAATGACGAAAATTAGGATTTATAATCTGATTTGGGTAACTAACCACTAAACCCACTACCAACCATATTGACCCATAAGACTACAGGGAGTTTTAAAATTTGGTTTTCTAAGTCTCCTAAACAAACCCTAGCCACCTTTGGAGAAGAAGGCTTGTGGAGAGAGAGAGAGAGAGAAGGAATCCTGCAGAAAAAGCTTCATCAAATCAACACCAAATTCAGAGACACTCGAGGCAAGTGATTTAATTCTATTTAATTCAGAGAATGTTTCTTCCATGTTAGATAAATTGAAAGATTTACATTTGTCCTTGGAAGTTAAATAAAAACCAATTTTAATTGGAATTAGAACTCGAATTTTGAAGACAAATTGCATGTAGAATAGTATGGAGATGATTATTCTGATGTTAACATATGTTGGATGTAACAAAAACGGATCTAGAATGGACTTATTGAAGATTTAAAATTCTAGGGTTTATGTTCTTGAAAATTTGGGGGAAAGGGTAGAGATTTGATGAATTAATGATGTTTAGGATGTGTTAATTCCTTAAAAGATGTTAGTATCTGACCTTAGTATGTTTTAGGATGATTGGAGACCTTAAAACATTATTGGGACGAATTTTGGTTGAGATTTGAGGTGTAGAAATTGGTGAAAAACGAGATAGGATTTCTGGGCTTGAATCTGGTCACTCGTAAGAAGACCTACCCAGGTCGCTCGAACGAGCTCGTTCGAACGAGCTTCTAACGAGTTGACAGTTTGGGGTCCTAATGAGAGGGATGTTCGTTCGAACGAGATCTCGTTAGATAGCCCAGTTCGTTCGAACGAAATCTCGTTCGAACAGCCTCGTTCGAACGAGACTTCTAACGAGCTGGAAGTTTAGGCCTTTTTGGCCTGTTTTGATTTTGGGAGTCCCGTAAACTTGTTCGATGATAGAGATAACATTCCTTTGATGATGGATTGGTATACTTGGGACATTTGGGATATAATGAGGAGTAAATTATAAAATTGTGGAACGAATCAAATGAACATTATGGATTGAGACGTGAGTGCCTACTACGGCGTGAGAATAAATTATGGCGCGTATAAATATGGACCGGGATTATATAAGTTGTATATATATTAAGTTGGTACGAGAATGCGATATGTACTACAATTGAACTAAGGTGATTACTAAGATGTGTGTTACTTAGTATTGATATATGATTTGTGTGTATGACATACCTACCATACTTGCTATCACGGGAGGTTTGCGTTCGCTTAGGGCCCTCTAATCCTTGTGTTGCCCGGATTTAGACTGGTTACCTCGATGAACATAGGTCAGAGAAGGACTTATTGGGATGTTAATAAGTCTGCTGATCGTGGGAGCGCAGGTATGTGCGTGACCCATGTGATGTGACTGTGTTCGCCTCCATTATTTGTGATGTTGTTATCTGTGAACTATTCCTGAGAGATTCAGAATGCGTGATCCTTATGTACGTGATGTACCAGGATGGATAGCAGAGTATGTGTGCACCATAGCTTAGTCTCGGGGTGCTTATATTGTATATTTATGTTGTGGAAAATATACACTTAGTAAAATGAGAACTTTCATATGGTATTGTGTGTATAACTATGGAATAACATAAAAGGGATATTCTATAACGAGTTGTATTACTTTTATATGAGAACCTGAATTTACGTTAAGCCCCTAGTTATTGAGATCGTTATCATGTTAATGGGAACCGAGTAATAAAGGTAGAACCTATGACAGCCTAGCTAGATATGATGTCACTTAGCTAGTAGTTAGTGTCTTTTTAGATGGGTACTTACGTTAGGAGTGCACAGTTAGACGAGAGGTGAGAATTTCATGTGAGTGCACGTCCTAACATGTACTTTGCATTTAATGTTTTAAATGTTTTAAAGCACTTGCAGGTTTTTAAAATATCTCCACATTCGGGCTCTGACCCGTTTGCTTTCAAATCTATTTTTCTTGTAAAACCATTTTAGGTTCCCAGCCACAAGGACACCATGCATAGGATACTCATTCAGATGACGAGTTGTAGCTGTTTGTGGAAGTTACAGGGATTTGCTTTTAGACGCTTCTATCATTTGGATTCCATGTTCAGTATTCCTCAGTTTTAGGGCATGTTGCCCAGTTCCATTAGAGATACTTTTCCATTTCTGTTTTTCAGACTTTGGCATATATTGATTCAGTATTCAGTATTTAGTTATTCATTTTAGTTGTGGAGTTTGTTGTGAGGAGTTTTCCTCCGGATTTATTTATATCATGTGATGGTTATTCTATTATTTTGTTATGGTGAATGGTGATATTATTCTTGCTTTAAATCTTGTACTACATGTTAATCAGACTTTAATTAAAATTTGGCAACTTACTTTTTAAATACTAGGTGGTTAGTAATAATAAAAATGTTTTCGACAGTGATGCTATTAACTGAGCCAACTTGGCATTTTGATTTAATTTAATAAAGGAGTAGCTACCCGGTATTTAATTAGTCGGGGTGTCACAGGAATCTTGGCTACCCCGGTTGCCTTACGTTGGGATTATATAGGACATCGTTTAAGATCAAAATAAAACTTCTTAAGATGACCTTTTCGACCACAATGAGAGCACCTAAAGACTCGGTGAAAAGACTTACCTAAGGAATGATCTATAACATTGTTCCTAGGGGATTCTCTTAAAACATTGATTTTGGCTTTAATAGTGGAATCGTTACAAGAATCGAAGCCTAAACCACAAGTGTTATTGTTAATTTGAACTGTTCCAAAGATTTTATCTAATTTCTCCGAAAGACTCTCCAAATCAAATTTGACTCTACTTGAGTCTCTCATTTTCTTCTCAAACTCTACAATCCTAGACTCAAGCAAAACATTTCTCTCTTCAAACTTAAGAATCTCACTTTTCAAGGATCCCATCAAACCTTTAAGGCTATCTCTCTCGCCTTCTACATACTCAAGCTTCTCTCGTATCCTAAGGTCATCAACTAACGCACTCCCATCAATGACCTTGGCACTCTCTTTTAAATTAGCTTCTAAGTTTAAATTTGATCTTTTTAATTTAATGGATTCATCGTATAGTTCTTGAAATAAAAATTGAAGTTCACTCACACCAACCTCTTCTTTATTCTCTCTCTCTCTCTCTCTCTCTCTCTCTTCTTTACTCTCATAACCATAAAAAATAAAGGAATCATAAACTTTGACCTCATAAGTGTCATGTATTTGTATATCATCATGGGAAGATTCATTATCGGTGCTCACATGACTTGCCATGAACGCGATGAAGTTGAGCTCAGTGGGGGAATCGGGTCCCTCTTTCTTATCACTATCACTAAGAGTAACATTATATGAAATTGGTTGTTTACCCTCGTTCCTTAGTTTAGTGGGGCATTCAAAATCCCTATGGCCATAACCCTCACAACTATAACACCTATTAGACTCGTCCCTATCTAAATTTTCATTAAAATTTTTAGGGATCTTTTCGGCTTTGTCATGCTTAGAATTTTCAAATTTCGTAAAATCATTTTTAAATTTATCTTTGTTAAATTTAAGAAATTTATGAAACTTCCTTGCAAACATAGCCATGTCCTCCGAGTCACTATCACTCTCATTATCCACAACTTATTTTTCCTCCTTTCGGGCTTTCAAAGTAATGCCCTTATCAATTTTATTTTCATTTTTGGAGGGAAACATATGTAGTTCATAATTTTCTAAATCACCTACTAGTTCTTCAAGTTTGGTCGAGTTCAAGGTGGGTAAAGAATTTAAAACAGTCACTTTGGGAATAAATCTCTGGGGTAGGGACCTTAAAATTTTCATTACTACTCGGTCGTCGGGTATTTTCTCTCCGAAATTAAAAGATGAATTAACTATATCGGAAAGTCTATCATAAAATTCATCAAATGTCACTTTTTCATTAATTTTGATGATTTCAAATTGAATGGTGAGGTTTTGGAGTTTAGAATCTTTAATGACACTATCTCCCTCGTTAGTGAGTTGTAATATATTCCAATCTTCCTTATCGGTTTCACACGTCATGATACGTCGGAATTCATCCTGTGTGACCACGCTAAACAAGGCATTTATACATCGGGAATCAAAATTAGAAAATTTAAATTCATTCTCACTCCACCTATTTACGGGTTTGGGAACACGCTCATTTTCTACCAAATATGTAGGTGGGGACCACCCATTAATAACAAACAACCAAACTCTCTTGTCGATAGATTTTAGTGCCGATTTCATACGCGCTTTCGAGTATGCGTAATTGAAACCATCGAAAATAGAAAATTTTGAAAATGGGAAAAATTCCATTTTTAACCAAAAATATTTAGAAGGACTCTAATGCAATAAATTAGCGCTCCGACTCAGATACCAATTTGAATACGTGATGGGACCCCCAGTTTCAAATTTTACAAAATCAATTTCCTTAGATGCGGAATAAAGATGGTTCAACACAACACACACAAACAACAAATTTTAATTTCTTTCAAATTAAAATTAAACTAAACTCAAAGTGAAATTAAATTAAACAACTCATAAATTTTCACTTAAACCAAATTAATTTAACCCAATTCCTAGAAATTTACCTAACATTTATTAATTCAATTTACAATTTAGGCCAAACCAAATTTTACCAAGTTATATTAATGACAAGAATTAAATTAATCCAAATTTCACTTAAATTAATATTTGTACCAAATCAAACTATAGTGTGAATTAAACCATATTTTATCTTTTTACCCTGAGCATGAGTTCTAGGTAATTTTTGCATAAGATAAAATAAATTCACAATCTCACAACACGACGATGTATGAGGAAAACACCCAAATTAGGACAAAAACCTCTGACGACCCTGGCCTAACAAATTCACTAAGTATGGTATATTTTACAAAGACTCGACATGAGGACTTACACAACTGACTCGACTACCTTCAGTCCTTGACGCTCTCTTCGATCTTCAACCTACACCTAGCGAATAATCCCGAAGTCCACCAGAACCTTGGAGTCCACCAATTGAGACCAAGCTACCATCCACCACACATGGTGCCTTTAACCATGTGAGAATTCCGTAGAAAAACAAAATCTTCTTCTTATTTGAGGGATGTAAAAGCAAACCCAAACTCTTTTCTTCTTGGGTAGAAAAGTGAACCTGGTGCCAAAGTACTCCAAGCAAATATATAGAAGTAAAAACTTGGATAAACTAATCAGTTTGGTGTATGTGTTTTGGTAGGATTTATTTCATGGATACACAAAAACACAAAATAATGAACTTTTGATGTTAGGAAATTTTCTCTCCAAAAATTCTCTCAAAATGTGTTTAGAAGGTATCAAAAGTTCAATTTTCAAAAGGGGTTCCCGCACTAAATAAATCTAGAAGAGTTAGTGGGAACAAAAGGGTGGGATCATGGAGAAAAACTGCCAAAGGATTTTCCCGCCGGAAATCTCGTTCGAACGATATTTTCGTTCGAACGACCATCTAATGATGTGCCAATGGGCAAATGGGAAAAGTCATTGGCATAATCGTTTGAACGAAATTCTCGTTCGAAGACAAACTCTTTCGAACGATAATTTTGAACGAAATCCCAGAAAGTTTATTTTTCAATTTTAAGCCCAAAAATTTTATTTTAAATAAACATTACACCCAATAAAAATTATTCCAAGTCTCCTACAAATATTTAAAAGCATTCATACCTTTGGAGACTTGAAATATGAAGTTGATGACGTGAAACGAGGCACTGAAACTTGGCAATGATGTTCTCTTAAAAAATAAGGCCGCAACATCTTCAACTTTAACCTGTCATAGGCATGAAGGATACACAAGAACACTATCCTATGACTCAAATGTTTTTATCTGAAATTGATCCAACACTATATAAGACTCAATTGGAGACTTGTGTCCTTACAATTTCACACCTACTTGGACTAGGAAATCGGATTTAGAGGCGTTAGGTATTAAGCTTGGTGATACACGTGTCATTGCTCATGGTTCTCCCCATGTTTCTTCTTTCAGTTGAGCATATTCGCTAGTTTATCATACTCTAGCGTGTTAACGTGATATATCTTGTCTATGGTTATGACGTGTATCAAGTTGTATTTTTTTCATTTATTTGAGTCTTATTAAAAAAAACAAAAATATTTTATTTTTGGGTTAAACATATTTTTTGAAAAACACAAAAATATTTTTAATTTTTATTTCGTGAGATTTCATGTTTGATATGGAATATTGGTGAGCTTGGACCCTCATCATTACATTATCCATATGGCTAGGACATTTGGTCATAATTATTGATGCGTTGAATGATCTTAACCGTTGTTTTAATGGGGCTGTTTAGAAGTTGATATGCATTTGGATTCCACTTTGTATATATGCCATCCTGGCACACATGCACGAGTCTATATGAATGTTTGACATCACATGCATATTTGAGTTTGGTGAGAAATTCTTATCTCAATTTTGTCATCTATGTGTAAGTAGACTTAGGAGGAGGTGTTCATGTAAGAACTATTTTCCGTGAGGACTTAGAATGCATAAATGAAAAAAATGATGAGTGTTCACAGAAAAGAGCTGCAAGAGTACAAAATTAACTCGACGTGAAAGCCCCCATTTAAAAGAGCCCAAAAGAAAAAATAACGGCAATAAAAAGAATCATATGCCAAAATGAGGGCCAATAATTTTTCTCTAAGTTGAGAAAAATAGAGACCTCAACAAAACTTGAAAAAGGAATATATAAATTTGAGGGAGTTTGGTTGAAAAATTAAAGAGGTTTGAACCACGAATCCTAGTGTTGAAACATCGCATCATGACGCTATTGTTTGTATAATCGTCAATATTCTGAATTCATGTGTATGTTTCTTGTTAGTACATTTAGCTCAATTTTAATTATCAGATATGGCTAAAATAATGTTTGTTAACATATTACTATCAATTAGAGCTTCTTGAATGTTTCAATGTGTTGATTTTATGATTCCTTTGTTATAATATATAACCATTCACTCCATGTCCATGTTTGAGCACATTGATTCTATGTTGGCATGAAACTCACGTCAGTTTTATTTTACTTATTTTTGTTTTGAGTATGTTTTGGTACTGAATTGTCCTTCCATTAGGCTTTTTCAGAAAAAGATTTCACTCGACAAAATTTAAAAATAATTTGAGCTACATTAGAGAACTTTATATGTCTTTCAAACGACATTATTATTTTGTTCGAGAGACATATCAATGTCGCGAGAAGTGGGATCACGCGAGATCTTGTTTTGTCGTTCAAATGACTTGGGTTGTCGTTGGAGCGACCTATCAAGAGAAATTTTGGGCTTCTTTTAAACCTATCTTAGTTGAATTATGAATTTTTATGATATCTTCTTCTCTCTCTTTATACACCCCTTTGTGCGAAAAATCAAAAGCCTCCATTTTCAGAGTTTGAAGCTTCGATTTTGCACTATTTTGATCACTGAGTTCACTCGAGTTATACAAGTGTTTTATTTTTTCATGGTATTTCTCCATTTCTATCCGGTTTGGAGCTGGGACAAGGCTACTTGTGTGTCTTTTAGTTCTCGATTTATACCTTTGATTTGGAGTTTGGATTTTTCTACCATTCTCACTGTTTTTCCCCCAAATATTCACTAAGATCATCCTTTATCTGATTAGACATATTTTTTTTTTGTTGTTGATGGTTTTTCTTGGGTTTCATGATGTTTAATTCCAAGATTCATTTAATAGGTAATGTACACTGTTTTAATCGATTTTACCTCTACTAATGTGTATCATTCCTTGTTATGACTATTTGGGATAAAAAATCATTAGTTGAGAGGGACTATTTGAGGTTTTTTCTAAAACGCATATCAATGCTATAATGTTATTTTTTTTAGATTAGTATGCAAGTGAGTTATGTTGTTTTAACTCAAGAGATTTCAAGTTTGGGGCTACCAGTATATTTTTTTGGATCTTTTGTATGCCCTAGTGTGTATCTCAAAATTTATCCAATAATTTTTTTTTGAAAATTTTCATTGGTATATAATTTGTTTTGATTTTTTATACGCGCAGCGTGTAGTTTTTCTTGGGATTTATATTTGTTTGGGTATTTTATATCTGATTCTTATTTCTACTGTTTGGTTGTGTTCGTGGTGGTTAGGTTGGACTTTTATATGGAGATAGGTTCGTTGTATTATGTGTTTCGGAGTTAGTTGTACCCATCTTTCCTCTCACACTATATGCTATATTTTTCTATCCCATTAGCTATTATTCCTAGACGTAGAGGTGCCCCTACTGACTGTTTCGATTAGTAGCCCTCATCTGCTCGAGCCCAACGGGCTCAGGCTAATCGACCTCCCTTGTCAGTTGTGAGATGGGCTACCCGTGTTGAGTATGAGCACTACTATTTACTTGAACTTCATATTAGGATGATAGTTAGAAAAAGACTTTTTATCTTCTCAGAGTTTGGTCAGTTCAACATACCTCGTTGGCTGATAGGCCAGGGGTGGGATTCATTGTTTGATGCATATGGTGTAGTATATCCTCACATAGTGTGAAAGTTCTTCTATCATGCTACCCATACTTCCAAGGGGCTTCAGGCATCCATTTGTGGTGTTCCTATCATCATCATTACTGACGATGGTCCGTATTATGAGGCTATTCTCCTCTATTATTTATGGGAGATTCCTAAGGAGGGAGCCACAATGTTTCACAAACAGCTACACCCAACCTTTCGAGTACTTAATCGGTATGTGTCATCATCTATCTACCCTAGGATTAATCACACCACGATAGGTTTTGACATCATTTACTTCATGTATATTGTATCCCAGGGGTGGGACATTGACCTACCAGCTATTATGCTCCAGGTGATGGCATATGTTATAATCGTCGATCGCACCCATGTATTCCCTACTCTTCCCTATGGGATTCTCATTTCCAAGATTTATGTATCTGCTGGGGTTACCATTTCAATGGATGATCCATTTATGTTTGATGTCGTTATCATTGATCAGGTCACGTCCACTCGTTCATAGAGTTATTTGAGTTATGAGGCGAGAGCAAGAGCTCCATCCATTAAGGGAGTTTCTTCAGGAGATGGATGCACTTCCCAGCCAGATGGTCCCAATTCTGATTAGACTTAGCCTTTCCCCTCCATGTTTTCACCCCCATGCCATACCGAGGAGAATTTATATACCTTATAGGCACACCTAGCTGCTTAGGCCAAGATATTTGCACCATGCTAGCCAGGTTTGATGATGAGGAAGATGCCCGGGCAATTAGAGATTCCCAGATGATGGTGTATTTTGAGGAGATGAGGCAGAGAGATCAAAGCAGAGGAGCGGGTTCATCTGGCCTACGACATAATGCTGCTACATTCAATGGTGATGATGATGCTATACCTGTTGATGATTAATATTCTGCAGTTGAGACATTATATTTAATACTATACTTCATTATGTATTTATTCATTCTCCTATGCTATGCACTCATATATTTATGAATCTCATGTTTTATATCAACACGTTTAGTATTTATGACATGGATGTATATTTTTTATGATGCAATGTTACTCATTATGGCCTTACTTGTATTCATTTACTACTATCCACTGTCATGTTTTTTACTTTGCTGATACTGTAATTTTTTTATCTAGCCATGTTGTTATTATCCATTTATTCTTGCCAGATATGGTCTGTCCCGTGACTTTTCTATTCCAGGCAAGAAGAGGGAGAGATGTGTGATGTAGGAAAAGTTTTATTCAGATTTTATTGATACATATTTGTTCCTCCATACTTCACTTGGGTATTTGTTTATGTCTCGTGTGTGTAGGTATATTTTTTTTAAAGATTCACATATTTATTACTACATCACATTTAGACACAAATTCAGATTCAGATGCTTGCTGGTTCTTCAAATTTAGTTCATATCCTATATTTTTTCAATTTGGATTTATGGGATAGGACATATGGTTTTACGGATGATTGCCCGACTTATAGGATTTTATCTTTTATTTTTTTGTTTTGTCCCAGAATAGCCAAAGGGGGAGATTGATAGGAACAAATTTCCAATCGAGTCAATTGTTTGTAATTGGCTTAATTCCAGACAAAGCAATTTCAGTCTAGGATAGTGTTAATATTGATATTAATTGAAGCCTACGACAATACAAGTTAAAGACTTTGTGATTAAAAGCTTTGAAGAAGAAATCAAGTCAAGTTGCATTCTTCGTATTCAATTTGTTCTAGATCACTCAGGTATGAATGCTTAAGCGAATTTGTGTGATTTAGAAATTTGATTAAATGATGGATGATTCAAATGTTTTAATTGTGGTCAATTATATTTAATATTTGAATTTAAATGTTTCTGAGTTAAAAGAATTTTAGAAAATTTGAGGAATTAAATTAAAAAGAAAATCACATTTTTACAATAGTTCAAACGACACAATATGTCGTTCAATCGACATGGGTATGTCGCTCGAACGAGTTATTGCCTCGGCTTTCATGTATTGGTTTCTTTGGACTCTTGTTTACTCATAAATAAATACATCTTTCTGCTAAGACGTTTTCAGAATAGCAGTTTATGAAAATTCCCATTAAGTTATTCATCATCCGGAGTTTATTCAAGATCAAATTATACGATTCCAAAGCTTGTGATCTTGAACACATTTGCCAAAAGTTAGTTCATCACTAATTACACTTTTACCAATTGCGGTCTTAGGGAATGCTTGCGGGTGTTCCTTGCTAAAGACAAAACTGCATGTTCTTAAGGGTTCGCTACAGTGATCCATTACTTATTCGGGACTGAGTGTCCATGTGAGTGTCTGTGGATATTCATGGAGGATTTCTCTATTTATTTGTATGTTATGATTTACAGTTCATAAATAAAAATATTTTACCCGAAAGTTTTTTTTCCTGAAATTGGTTTTCTTGCCTTCATGAGTCAATTTCTTATTTGATTAAATCACTTAAAAGCATGTTTAGGGTTTAAAAAGATAAAATTGGATTTATCTCAAATTAGATGATTTTGTTTTCACTCAAAGCACACACTAAAGTGCCTTCTCAACTAGCTCAGGAGAAGTGGCCAGCGTTTCCTCACCTATTTGATCACTATATTGAACATCTCCAGTATCTTCCAATAGATTACTAGGAGCCTCTGGACGGTTCACCATCTCAGTAACAACATCTTAAACTTTGGATGGGAAATTTAAAATCACTTTCAGCATCTGAAATTATCAGAATTTTTTATGGTTAAAAGGGATTAAAATCATCAAGCATGGATCTCCATGCTAATTTCTCTCCACCCGATAGTTTGCTTTGATGCTTCTGATAGCATCAACTAGTATCCCATAAGTACATAAAATTGTTATCCTTGAGAACTAACAACATAATAAGTAAAATTGAGAAAGAAAAATAGACTACTAAATTACTATGCAAGTATCACCAATATCAAACTTGTAAGGAAATTCTTGCTTCTTTGTGAAATCTAATCATTAATATAAAATGAATACAAAAGTCTATGAGATTGAACTAAAAACATTACAAATTAGGATATATACTAATCCTACAAATATGTAAGTTATCGAAAAGTTATCCATATATACACCCACATATATGTATATATGAATTGTTACTTCTCCTTAATATATATATACATAAGCATTTACTACCTTGGTTTCAAATTAGAGTCCCTTTTTTGAAAGATGTTTTTAAGAAACAAATCAACTTTAATGTGATCATGTCCAAGAACAAACTCAAACAAATCGACTTTAATGTGATCATGGCCAAGATCAAATCTCCTGGCTTCACTGCTGATTTTATTTATAGTAGGATACTGCTATATAAAATACCAGATATATATTTCACAATTAATTTTTGTGTGCTACAAAAAAACATAATTCCAGTTCTTTGTGACCTTAAAGGTAGATAAGAGCTACTGATTCCCGACTATAGGGTTGTCTCTACCTTTCTTGAAACCATCCCATCCTCTCACTCACTCGAATATCAGGAGAAGCATGGTTTTCGAGGTTGTTCACCACCTTTTTGCGCACATCAGCGAACGCCTATAACGAAGAAAAAAATCAATTAAGAAAGAAAATAATAGGAATGAAAAGAGGGTGAAATGTGGTCCTATTTTCTATAGATGTCTTAAAGGATTGGTGTTAATTTCCTTCGGGGGTTGCTACTAGCCAGTTCCATAAGTCCGTGTTTTCATGCAGTTAAAAATAAAATTAAAAACATTACTTAACATGAATGTAATTCACTGAATCAAGGAGACGACTTTATGGCGCAAGGATATGATCACAAATCCCTTAAAGGACAATATGAAGTCTAACATACATTTTCTTTGTGATGATCCAATACTGACTGCAATACAATGGTTGCTTTCACACACTTTATTTTGTAGGATAGATAAATACATGCACAATACGAATTCGAAGCGTATACTAAAGATGAAAAATGATTCAAGGGAATTAAGAGGTATCAAGATACATTAGAATACAATATATTTGTCTCGTTATAAAACAGGGTAGAAAGTCAGAAACACCTCATCTCCCTCTCAATGTTGTTTCCACTCTTAAAAACCTCATAGTCACCTTGTTGTCACCATTGAACATGATATATGACCATCTAATGCTTGAACCTTTATAATGATGAATATTGAGTCGTTTTTATGCTTTTATACAATTTTCATGGACTTAAATATCTCTGAAAAGGTTGTTGAGATATTTTTAATGTTGTTGAGAGATTTTTAATGTTGTTGATATACAAATTCTTAACTTCAGATGCTTTATCAACACTTCTTCTGTACAGCTTCTTAATTACCTAGAACCCCAAAACTCTTCTTCAGATCCTAAAATCATTAGAAATACTCCCTCAAAATACATAAGAATTCTAATTATTCAAGAGATTAGTCTCCCACTATCGTTTCATTACCCACACCAGAAGTTAATTACCTTTTAATGAAATTATCATCTAGTATATTAGTTTGGGTAGTTGGGGTGGAATTAATTTATAGTGGAGGGAGGTGAGTTTAACGTCCTAAAAAAATAGGTGATGTGATTTATTTTTTATAAACTCATATTTAGGTTTTGTTCAGTCAAGCTAAAATTATTAAGGATGAAATTTTGATAAGCACGTCCGCCTTATTTTTCTTCTTATGTTCACTCTCTCTGGTCCTGGAGAGCTTCAACATAAAGTCAACATCGAAGGGACATCATTGTTCTCTCTCATCTCTCTACGGATTAAAAAATATACACCATTTAGATTACTGTTAAAAAATATATCAATCCATGTTTTTAAATGTACCTAATTTTTCAAAGGTGAATAAGTGTATCTTAATCATTAATTTCAATATGTTATAGTACTCTGTATGATAACATATGAAATTTTAATGTTGTTTATATATAAATTCATAACTTCAGACGCTTAATCGACACTTATTTTATACTCTCCAAAGTAATAACAACAAATTTGGATACTAAAAGTATAAAGACTAAGATAAATCAAACTAAAGAATATACGGACGATAAAAATAAGCTTATGAGCGAATACCAAAAGGCCAACATAAACCAACTATAGTGAATAAAAAGAAATATGCCAAGAGGGTAAATATCACCATAAGTCACGTACCATGTATAGAAGCTATATGAATGTTCACCATTGATGTACTCTACTAGAAATACACAATGGTTTTAAATTATTACTTGAATCTGCCATAAAGAATTCTTCATCGTGAGATTTCCAAAATAACGAGATATTGGTATACACTTCCTGCACTCCAAATTTCTGAAAATTAATCAAATATGAGAAACTGATGATAACCATTGGCCCCAAATATCACTTAAGATGACAAGTTTACGATACTTCACTGATAAATTTATCATTCTCAATGTTTTATTCTTGATGAAGATATACACCAAGAGAACAATTGAAAAAGTACCACTTAAGTCCATTAATTCAATATTAAACTATCTAAATGGTTTCGAACAGTTTCCTAAAGAGAAACTCTTTTCTTAAAATAAATTTTAAACACAAGATGTGTAAAACAGTATGAACGAGTAATTTAGTTATAGGTTTACCAGTTTTGAAAAACAAAACTAAAACAAAATAAACTAACACAACCGTAAGAAAGGGATAGGAGGAAAATGAAGTGTGCACAAGAAATTTTAACGTGGGGAAACATCCACAGAGGTCTCTACACCTCAAAAGTAAAAAGTCCACTAAAAATGAATAGCAGATTTCAAGCTATAAAACAATCAAGACACATAAACAAACCCAAACTATGTTCAGAATTTGTACCAACTCCTCTGGTGTTTTCTGACTTCTCCCAAGGTTCTGATGTTGTTGATGTTCTCCTAGCTTCTTAACTTTACTCCTTTTAGCTTTACGTCGACTCTAAAGTCAAATATCTCAATACCAACACTTTGCAGTGTAATGGTGTGAAGGTGTATGTGGTTATGTTCTCTAAATCATATGCATGCAACTCACACACACTTAACTACAGACAGAATGGGTAATAAATTACAAACATATCACTAAACATGAAAATTTTCCAAAATAAATCTAGTCAAGTAATCAAACTATGGATCCTTAAGATATCGGTAGATCAAGATGGAATCTTGCTATAAAAACTAGCCAAGATCCTATGCACTTTCTTTATTTGAAAATATGTACTTATTTCACAAAACGTGAAATATTTGTAAGTGAAATCCCCAATCAAGATCTCAAATAGATCTAAGTCTGAATATTTGAGTAAATTGAATTTAGAAAAGATTTTGTTGGTTTAGGGTTTGAAATCAACAAAATAGTTTGAAAATAACCAACAAAAATAAGATTTCTCGAAATAAGAAATCGAGATAAAGATCTACCTAAGTGGATATGTATCACAGTATCTTTATCTCATAATTCTATGAAAAGAAAAAGAGATTTAACCAACCTGATTAAGTTTTGAAAGATAAATAGAACTATAGAGGATAAACTTCTCAAATCTCGAACTATTTACTCTCAGAAAAGGGTTTTCTGGTGAGATTTGGACAGAGTTAGGTTCAGGGTTTTATTTCTCTCTCTAACTCTTATTCTCTCTCTCTCTAACTCTCACTCTTATTTTCTCTCGGGTTTGGATGAAGGCAAAAGTCTCAAATGGCTGAGCCTTAGGTCGTTTATGTAGTGCGTGTGGAAGGATCGAGAATCTCAGTGGCACTCAATGGATGAGAGTAAATTTGACCGTTTGACTTCCAATCTAAGGGTTAAAATAAAGCGGTGCAAATAGCCAATGTTGATTGGTCAAAAAAAGGATTCACTTGGATTAAGCCTAACCATATGCAGATCGTTGATTAGAATTATCCAAGGGTTCTCAAAGAAACACAAGTATGTGAGAGGGAAGAAACACATAAACAGCCAACGAGATAGCTGCACGTGTTGACACAATAAAGGCTATAAAACGCGTACCAAAATAATTAAATTTCCACCGCTGAAGTCTCTAGCGCTTTCCGTTTCTACCCAATCCAATTTTAAGTCATGAGCATAAATTGCACAACAGCCCCTAAGGTTTATATACAACCAAAATTAATTTCTAAAAATCATTTAATTATCCTAGAAATTATTTAGCACATCCCAAAAATAGTAAAAAATTCATTTTAAGTGATTTAACTCACACAAAACAAAATATAGCATGAGATAATGTACGTATGCAGTCCTAGTGTGTGGTGTTGGTATACTACCTTTAGGAAATTAATGTTGAACATGTCCAACATTTAAATGATACATGAAAAAAATACCCGAGATGTAATTATAACACTGCTAATTATATTTTGTTGTTAACTAATGAGAGATAAAATATTGACCAATTTATATAAGCTCTCCACAACTTTTGTAAAGGTGCCCATAAGCCAAGTCAAGATATGGATCGAGATTGCAAAACCGATATACAATATCATTTAACACCAAGTCAACTTACTGTTTTAAAGGCCACGATTCATTACATAATTACATTATACAAGTCGTTGGTACTTTTCCATGTGTCTCTGTTTTGGTATAAACTCCAAAAGAAACCACATGTACATTTCATGGAAAAATTAACTATCCCCATTGGCACTCGCATGTACGATATGTACAATAAAGTAATCGCTTACTTGTCTAAAAAGGTGGCATGAGATACAAGGAGATAATGAGTTGTCTGCAACCATCACTGTTGTACATTGGAATTATACTAATTGTAATCATAAGAGAGAAATCAAATTTACAAAGAAATTTTCCCCAACATCACAAACACATGCGACAACAACTACTAATAAAATTAACAAAAATATCTCCCAAACTTTCTCACACTCATATCTACCTGCAATATTCTGAATACTACATCAAATCACATACTTGACTCAACATTGTTGATTGATTTCAATGCAACTTAAAATCAATTTCAAATCAAACATACAATATTTGAGTTGAGCAACACTGACAAACAAAAGTTAAAACCTAAGATATATCGACTAAAGATAGAAAGACATATCTAATATGTAGTTTATTTAAATAAAATACTACCAAACTGAACATAAGAAACAAGAAAAAAACAAAATTTATTCGAAACCCTAGCAATGTAAAGTTAACCAATGTGTATGAATCAAAATGTATATATACCTGAAGAAACTGATCAACTTGAGAAAGGATATCTTAAGAATGTTGAGGAAAAAGTTTTAAAAGATCAGAGAGATTGCTTACATATCCCAAATAGTTTATCCAATGCTTTAAACGGTTTTGATGGGATGAGAATAGAAAGAGTGTAAGAGAACCCTAGGTGATGAGTTGGGGCTTTTCATTTGGGTGTGTGAGAGACAAGGCTTATCTTTTAGGTAGGAGCGAAAACTTTTTTTTTTTTTCTAATGAAACTACATCCAATTATTAAACTTGTGATTATTCACAAGAAATATAAAATAAAGCAATGTTAAGGGTAATGAGGGAGTATGAGTTTGTGAGTGGTGGAAGTGATTTGATTGATTTTTCACAACCACTGTGGTTGCGAACACGATGGCTCTGGAGATCCATCACTACCAAATGCTCTAGACATTCCACTTCCCCGTGAGCAATTTGTGGGTTAGGATTTAGAGATTTGTGGATTTTTGTTGAAATTGAGCAGTCTTATGTCGAAATGTCAAGGTTTTTGGAAAAAGTGAAAAGAAGCCTTAAAAAATTTAATTTTTTCACAATATTCCAAACAAGTTTTCCCCCACCGATCTCAAAACAGTAAATTCTCTATATAAGAAGCACCTATTTTAATTGTAATAAATAATTATTATTGTTATTCATAAGAATGTGATTGAAACAGAGTTAGGACCTAATACCTTTTTTAATTTTTTACATCCAACAATATCGATTAATGATTATATCAAATTCAATTGTGAGGCACGGTAACTGTATCATAAATAGATTCCATGCATGAGCAATTGAGTATTATATACACAAAAACATAGTGATAAACATAACAATATAAAATAAAGTTAGATGTTAACTTACGGTTAAAAAATTTCCTTCTCTGATTTGCTCCGCAGTAAGGTATATGTTTGTAGTTGTACAAAAAAATACTTTTCTTCTTAGGGATCTAGTAGGCCCATCTCATCACCCCATTTCGATAATAGAAGATATGTTGCAATAATAAGTTCAAGTAGCATTAGGATGTAAAACAACAACAATATGTTTCCTCTAAATTACAACTTCTTAAATGGGATTGCATAGACAAATAAAAAGAAAAATCACATACATCATATTTAAATTGGTTAAGAAAATTTTAAATAAAATTACTAAAGTACATGATTATAAAGAACTTAAATACTCAAATCCACATATAATACATAACTAACGCCCCAAATTGATAAGTAATACAAAAGAGGTTTATTTTTTAATATGAAAAGATAAAAGTTATAAATAAGATCATGGAATTGGAAGACTACTCATAGACAAACTAAAGCACTTTGAGCCATTTACTCTCACAAAAAGTGAACCAAGTGAAGATACACTGAATTAAAAGATATTCCATACCCATTCTAACCACCCAAAAGCTCACAAATGGTTCTCAAACATTAAAATTGAAAGTAATGAGGTATAAGTAAATTCTAGATAGAGTAAAACCTAATTGAGAGCAATTTATGTCAACACAACAATACTTTGTGTAGTGCTTAAATTCATAAAAACAAATGTGAAATCAATGGGTCCCCATATTTACATATCCAAAACCTTTGCTAACATTTTCATAACTCAACTACAACTCAAGCAATACAAAAGATCTACAATCACAAAAAATCAACAAACAATATAATATAACATGAATCAGCAAACAAGTTGTTGAACTCAAATAAATAAACATCAGGTCTATTGAGATAGAGAGAGAGGGAAATGTACCAAACCCTAGGTCACGATTCTGCTAAACCCTAGGTCGTTATTCTTCTAAACCCTAGGTGACAGGTAGAGATTTAAAGAAGAGGAAGAGAAAGAGGTCATGATTTGGAGAAGAGCAAGAGGTTGTAATTTAGAAAAGAGTACGAGGTCTCAGTTTGGAGAAGGGGGTGACTTGGACAAGAGGAAAAGGAAGAGGTCTAGTTTGGAGAGAGTGTATGTGTAGTCGGGGAATTTCTTTGAAGGAGGGGAAATTAACCCTTCTTTTTAAGAAAAAAATTAATTTTAAAATATTGTGAGATTACTAATGGTAATGTATTGTGAGAAATAGTAATGGTATAATACTGTTAGTAATAATAAAAATAGTCTGTTACTAAATCAACGTTTTGGGGTAGTGTAGGACCCAACTGGGAAGTACCGTTCAAAATCATTAGAGATGATCTACAAGGAGCCTAGTATTTGGAAACAATGGAGGTTAGGGAGATCCCAATGGCCTAAATTGCGGCCAATCTTAGAAACTTCTATTTGTAGCAAAGTTTCTTTCTTGCTAGTTTACTTCTTAGATTTTTCAATTTTTGGTTCATGTTTCTCGGAATGATTCAAGTTCCATAAAGCACAAGCTCACTTGGTTCAAATAACTTCATTATTATTTTAATATTGTTCCAAATGGCACACTTACATTTTTATTTCTTTTTAATAAAATCGCCACATCCAATCATCACATCTGGTCGGATATTGGTCATTAATGTGCACATCATAGTATGATTACACTCAATCAGAATCTCAAGGTTTAATGATTTTCGTCATCAAGTCTCAAGTCTCCAAATAAGGTCCAAACACCCTTCTCTATCTCTAAGTTTCCTTATTTTTACATTAGTTATATAAATTCCCAATTTAGCTTTTACTTTAGATCATACACATTAACATTTCATCCTTTATTAGTTATATTGCACATACTTTATTTTCTATAAAAAAAACAAGGAAAAAGAGGGTGACACATATAAATTCCGACGAGATTATTCACCACATTTTCTCAAAACTAAAAATATCTTTTCCACACGCACACACACACACACACACACACACACACACACACACACACATATATATATATATATATATATATATATATATATATATATATATATATATATATATATAATAAACTCCCTTTTGAATCTATGTGATTAACCCCACCCGTGTGCCGCATGCGAGTTACGTTGATTTTGATACCTTTATATGATACGTAGGCATTTCGGGCTAAAACCCGAGACTCGAGTCCAATTTTCCTATGTTCATATATTCATCTTCTTCCTACTTTATCCATATATTACTCATATACATCATACCTGTGACTCATATTTTCCTTTTATCTAACAAATAATACCATTCCATTATAACGATTAATATCTCGATAACCGCATACATCATATTTTCTAATTATTGTGGGAACAATCCTTTGGATGTTCTCACTTTATCTTTTCTATAATATGAGTCGAGCGATTTCGATCTCCATTTATATATACAGGCGTACATACTTGACAGAGAAATTAAGGAAAATAGTAACATAAGCCCATGAGAGACCGAAAGGGTGGGAGGGGTGACGAACACCTTCCCATTCCATAACTTAGCCCCCGGACTTCTGAATTATTGGTTTCGTAAGCATCAGTTCGTCTTTAATGATGCTCTCTCGAGGCGGCGACACATTTGTTTTCCTCTTTTGTGAAAATTAGGTTAGCGACTCCATATATTTACATCACCCCACATCGACGATGGACAAAGGGCTCCTTAAAAAGGGCGCAAGACCTTCTCTCCCTCTCCAACTGCGCATGTTCGAGCGTCGACCCCGAAATGGAAGAAAACCGCAGGGATGGCCACACTTTCCAAATCGCTTTTCGCTTGATAAACACAATGTGTTTGTTGTTGAAATCCTCATGACTCTAATTCCTTCATAAATAGAATGGAATGTTTGTCATAATTCATTCTCCTCCTCCATTTCGATCGAATCATATTTCTTGAGATATATGATAACTTAGCTTTTGAGGTATGTCCTTGTTGAAGCCAAGTTAATCAAAACCCTACAAATACCTACAAAAAATTAATAAACTAGAGTGTAGAAGTAAGTAAGGGAATCAATCCTAATTTCAGAATGAAACATATGAGAGAGGAAAGATGTAATTTATTTTTATTTAATTTTCCTTTTTCTAAATGTTTTTATGGATTTTTTTAATATTAAAAACGATTTTGAGAAGATGATGAACTAGACTAAGAAATAAATAAGAAAAAGCAATCGAACTAGAATGAAAGTTGAAAAACATAAACTAATGAGTAATGAAAATGATTGAGATCTAACTAAATGAGATAAAATGTTCAAGGGATGGAAAATCCACCCTCAATTCACACTAATCAATCTAGCTTGCACTATTTTAATTTGATATAATTTCCAAACTATTCATTTAATTAAAAAATTAATTCTCATTTCACTAATGAACTAATTGAATATTCTTTTAGGAAAGTAAGTTTAATTCCCACTCACACTACTCTAACTGATTTAAATTAATCAAACAAATCATCCGCTAAGATTGATTCATCCAACTAATTTTAATTAGACAATAATAAAAACAAGAGTAGATGAAAATTATACTAACATTTAAATCAAGTGATAAGCATATCTCTAGTTTGAATGAAATGAATAAAAGAGAATATAATTTTCAATCCTTTCTCAAGGATGATTTTCCATTTCTCAATGTGAAAATAAAGTAGGAATTAAATTTCCTAATCAAAGGAAACTAATGAAGTTAAAATTGACAAACTAAATCGAAATGGGATTCATGAGGGCTTTAATTCATCTCTTAATTGGGAGATTATCCCTCAATAATCATCATCCAACAGTCATAATAATCAATTAAAAGCATTAAACGAATAATTAGAGAAGAGTAGATCAAACCCAATTTGCCTTTAATTGCACGAATTCTTCAATTAAATCAACACCCTCTCAATAGAATTACAACCACTCAATTTATTATATTTTTTCTTTTTTTTCTAAACTAAAAATAAATAATAAAAAAATCTAAACTAATATAAAAAAAATAAAAGTCTTCTTCCTCTCTCTAACTCTAGAATTCTCCTCCTTCCTTTTTATGGGTCTTCTTCTTCCTTTTATAGGTGTAATGAGGCTTAGGGTAAATGGAAGAATTGAGATGTGCATGGGGTGTATAAGGTGAGAGAGAGGGGTAATTTTGGGAAGTGACACAGAAGTGCATGTATATTGGGTGTGGTAACAACCTGATTTGTTAAGAGGGTATAATGGGAAATCAGGTAGTTGGGGTATTTTGGGTATAAGGGATAAAAGGTTTAAAACATGTGGGTTCTTTGGTTTTGGCTTGGGACCTTGGTGCACAATCGTGCATACGAGGGAGGTGGATAAGTCATGGATGTGATATTGTGGAGTAGTGAAATGGGCGTTGAATTGATGTTGTGGGTCGGAGCTGGAGTTTTGAAACCGGGTTGAATGCAGGGTTAGAATCAGGTTAGTCGTCGAAATAGGGCCTGAGGTTTAAGGTCTAAGGTTAGGTTTTAGTTGTTGGGTCCGTTTCATAGACGAGGTAGGGGGTTTAGGCATAGACAGGTGGTTCGGGTTGCCAAAGTAGGTGGGGTTGTGGGTTTGTGGTGGCAACAGGGTTCGGGTTGCATCCGGGTTTAAAAGGATGGTTGTCGAAGGTGCTGGTCGGATTTGGTTGTTGAAATCGGATTAGAGTTTAGTAGCCATCGGGTTTTGATGAATGGGTAATGGTAGGAGTATGGAATAAGGTCTTGGGTTAAGGTTTGTTGATGGAGGTTTTGAGTTGGTATGGTAATGGAGGTAGGAGAAATAAATTGGTGGTGAGAGATTGACGATGGTGAGGGGTTGCTAGTGTGTAGGTGAGGTGTATGGGTTAGGGTGAGGGTGTATGTGAGTGGTTTGGATGTGAGTGAGTGTATGGGATATTGTGTGTGTGTGTGTGTGTGTGTGTGCGTGTGTGTGTGTGTGTGTGTGTGCGTGTGTGTGTGTGTGTGTGCCTTTAAAAAACATAATAAATATAGATACAACTAAAAATATTAAAATAAAATTAAAAGATAAAAATTAAATTTCTGATCTATTAATAAAAGATTCAAAATAAAATAAAAAGAAACGAAAATAAAATTAGTAAATTAAAAAAATAAAAATTTATTAAACTAAAAACTAAAGTCCTAAAAAATGCAAAATCTAATAAAACTAGAAAAATAAATTCCTAAAAACATATCCTAATAAAATAAAATAAACACTAAAAACTAAAAAATCAAAATAAAATTACACTAAATAAAAAGAAATATAAAAATAGCAAATAAATCCTAAAAATTCTAAATAAATCTGAAATAAATACTAAAAATTAAAACGAACTCAAAAAAAAAATTAAAAATAATAAAAGTATAAACTCAACACACACAGGGTTCAGTGTGGGTTTGGGCTAGGTGACGGGATATGTTAGGGTTACGGGAGAGGTGATTTAGCCATTTCTTGCCGCAAATTGCCTCGAAATAGAGCTTTTGGAATCGCAACTTCAATCAAGCCTGCACAATAGATAATTACCCACATAAGACCCAATTTTATCGAGAACTAGCAATTAAAACACGTCTATCGAGGTATAAAATATACAATTTTGGGTGCTTATCAATATAGTTTGGGAGCCATGTGCAGATATGGGAATTTTTGGAAGAATTGGAAGATAGTTGTAGGGGAAGCGAGAAGGTTTAAGGTGTGAGGAAGAATGGTGGAGGGGTGAGGTATTTATAGGATTCAGTGGGGTGAAAGGGTAGCAAATGAAAGGGTTTTAGGTGGGAAAAGGAGGGATATTGAAAAATGAAAGGTTTTGGAGGTGGCGAAATTTTTTTGGATGTATTTTCGTGTATTGAGGGAAGGAGGTGGATTGGGGTGGAGGGAATGTGAAAACAAAAAGGGAAATGAGAAAAATGGGTAAAAATTGCAAGTTGACAGCACTGTGGAGTGAACCGATTCAGCCTGGGACTGAAATGTTTTAGTTAGCGAACTCGTTAACCCCTAGGACCAAAGCTGACTCGGTCAGAAGTCTGCCAGCACGAAACCCTCATCTTTGAGGGTTTGGTTTTGGTACCAAACCCCTTCGTTGAGGGTCTATTTTCTGAACACAAATTTTTACGTTTCAATTTTTCACCCATAATTATCCAACTATCTCAGGCACGGGGGTTTGATTTCCTAAAACTCTCATCAAGTTCAACCAAAAATTACCATTTTTGGCAAAAAATATACAATCTCACTGTGCGCTCATTTTTTTACTCTTGGGACGTGTCTCAAAAAATCGAATTAATTCCTATCTTGATAAAATGCACTTCAATCATTTCTAAACACTCTATGTACTAACATGACTCAAAAATTCAACAAAACTCACCCCATATGCATCGCGGGTGAGACAACCTTCATTTGAAAACTTACTCAACCCCGTATATATGGTTCGATAATAAAATTGTCTCCACTTCCCCGATGCATGCCTCTAGGTATGGCTTTAGTCTCTATCCATTAAGTTTGAAAGTTCTCCCATCGTTAGGATCCTCCAAGTATATATCACTATCTGGGAACACTTCCTTCACAATGAACGGTCCAGACCATCATGACCTTAACGTTTTGAGAAACGAATGTATTCGAGAATTGTAAAGGGGCACTTTTTGACCCGAATGAAGATCTTTATTATTTATATTACTATTATGTGTAATTTTCATCCGTTCTTTAACGATACGAGTGATCACATATGCATCATTGTGTATTTTTTCCAATTCACTCAATCATAGTATTCGAGTTTCACCAGCTTTATCTAAGTTAAAATTCAACCCCTTAATCGCCCAATGCACCGTGTGTTCTAACTCGATGGGGAAATCAAAAGGATTGACATATACAGAGAGGAATGGGGCATCCCGGGGGAGGGGGTTCTACGCGGTCAAATAAGCCCATAACATATTTAGTAATCGGTTAGACCAATCCCAACGATTGGGATCAATGAACTTTTCAAGAATATTTTGTATCTCTGGATTTTCTAGATCGGCTTACCCATTAGTTTGCGGGTCATAATTCATCCCTACCTTGTGGTCAACTCCATACTTTCTTAATAACTTTTCAAATTGCCTATTGCAAAAATGTGTGTCGTTATCACTAATGATAAATTTAGGAGCACCGAAATAAGAAATAATGTGTTCATGAAAGAAGTTTACCACCTCTTTACTGTCATTCATGCATGTAGCTATTGCCCCTACCCACTTAAACACATAGTCTACCGTGACAAGGATGTATAAGAACTAGAAGAGGTTGGGAAGGGTACCATAATGTCGATGCCCCAATAGTCGAACATCTCAATGGGGAGAATAAGGGTCAATAATATCATATCATGTCTAGTAATCACACCCATATTTTGTCACCTATTGTAAGATCGATAATAAAATTCACATTCCAAAAGATAGTGGGCCAATAGAGACCGTATTGAAGAATCATTACAAACATCTTTTTCGGGGAAAAGTGCTCTCCACAATATAAAATGACAAAATTAGATAACACTTTGAATCTCATTGTATGGAACACATTATAAGATTATTTGGTTCGCACTGTATTTAAATAGATAAGGATTTTCATAAAATAACATGAAGAACATCCTATTCTCTTACAGATTCCAGTCAGAGGGAACGACCCCCATCATCAAATAGTTCATAATATCTGCAAACTAAGGAAGTGAGGAAGTAGCAAAAAGTTTCTCATCCAAAAAATACTCATCTGCGGGTAAGGGATCTTAGGCACGTCATATGAGAGCCTAGATAAATGATTCGCAACAACATTTTCTAATCATTTCTTATCGTTGATGGAAATATCGAATTCTTAGAGTAGCAAGATCCACCTAATGAGGTATGACTTTGCATCCTTCTTGGAAAAGAGATAATTAAGTGTCGCGTGGTCAATAAAGCATATGATAGGTCACCCGATAAGAGATGAGCAGAACATGTTAAGGGTGAACACTACCACTGGAAAATTTTTCTCCGTGGAAGAATAGTTTAATTGAGGTCTGGTCAAAGTTGGACTAGCATAGTTGACGAATGGAAGGTTCTAATTTGGAGCTTGCATAATGGGAGCAGAGACGGGCATGCTTTTTAATTTCCCAAAAGCCTCTTAACAAGCTTTTCTCCACTCAAATAGGGCATCTTTAACAAGAAAGTTACTTAAAGGCATAGCTATGGAGATAAAATCCTTAATAAACATACGATAGACTCGCGTGTCCCAAAAATTAGCGCACGTCTTTTAGTGACTTGGGTGGGGAAGTTTGGGAATTATGTCAATTTTCACCCTATCGACTTCTATCCCCTAGATCAAACTATGTGATCTAGAACTACTCCTTCAGTAACCATAAAATGGAATTTTTCCCAGTTTAGTATTAGGTTCTTTTCCATACATTGGGCAAGAACCTTCTTGATATTAGCAAGACAATAGTGAAAAGAGTGGCCGAAGACGCTAAAATCATCCATGAAATTCTCAAGGCCTCTCTTAACCAGGTCACTAAAGAGACTAAGCGTGCACCTTTTAAAGGTCACAAGTGAATTACACAATCCAAATGTCATCCTTTTCTAAGCAAAAGTGCTCAAGGGATATGTGAAAGTAGTCTTCTCTTGGTCTAGTATGTCCACATTTATTCGGTTATACTCCAAATAACCATATAAAAATAGTAAAATGGGTAGAACTCTCTAAAGCATTTGGTCGATGAACGACAAAGGGAAATGGTATTTTCTAGTGTCGGCATTGAGTTTTCGATAATCAATGCAACTATGACACCTGGTGGTTGTACGTTTTATGATAAGTATCCCCATTTACGTTATCAACGACTATCATTCTCGAATTCCTTGGAATGACTTGGATTGGACTAACCCATGTACTACCCAAGATGGAATAGATGATTCTCGGATCCCATAACTTAATAATCTCCATTCTCACAACTTCTTTCCTGATCAGGTTTAATCTTCTTTGCATCTCCCTAGAGGGCTTCACATTATCCATTAGGGCGGATTTTGTGGGTACAAATCAAGGGACTTAGGCCTTTTAAATTCATAATAGACTAATCGAAAGTGACTTTGTGCTTCCTCAAAATAGTCATAAGGTTCCTTTCATGCTCTTTACTAGTCTAGAGGATACAACAACAAGATATGTCTCATCCTCTCCCAAATAATTATATTTAATATTGGAAGGAGGCTTCTTCAATTGAAGTTTAGGAAGTTTAACGTCAGAGGGAACCATGTAGGATTCCCTCAGTGGTAATTTATCGAATTGGGATACCCAACTTACATCTATAACATCATCCTAACTCCCTTCCTCATCTAACAACTTCCTCCTCCTACTCACCTCTCATTCAAACTCAGAGTAATCGCTATATTTCTCTCACTAGACATCATTAGACATGCCTCAAATGGATCCCTAACATGATTACATTCAAAGTGTTCGTGTACTACCCCATTGACGAGATCCATTTCGTGTAATTCGTTCACATCACCCATTTTCTTGGTGATCTTGAAGATGTTCATTTCAAGTGTCATATTCATTAACGCGAGTTACATTTGCCCATTATACGTATTAATCAATGTGTTAGCCATGGATAGTAAAGGGAAGACAAGAATAATGAGAACATGATGACTCGATGGAGAGGAGGGCTCTGTGTACCAAATGATAAAATCTATTGAAAAGCAAAAAGTGTCAACTTAGACAATCACGTCCTTAACTACTCCTCAAGGTACCTTCATGGAACGATTTGCAAGTTGGAGAGTAGTTTTGGTGGGCTTATGATCTCCCAAATCAACCTTCCTATAGATGGAATAGAGTAGAATGTTGACACTCACCCTTAAATCTAATAAAGCTCTTTGTATTTTGTTATCTCCAATAATGCACAAAATGGTGGGGGTACCCGGACCTTTATTCTAAGGTGGAAGGCTGATCAAAAGTACTGAACTCATATTTTATTCTAGGAAAATATTCTTTTTTACCTTTAATTTATGTTTCACCGTGACCACGTCCTTTAATAACTTAGCATATGCGGGAATTTTCTTTATAACCTCAAGAAAAGGTAGGTTAAGTTTCACTTACTTAAGCACCTATAAAATTTCATCATGGGAGACCTCTTTAGTAGGATATACTAATAGATGAGCGCATGGTATGGCTATAGGGGGCTTCACTACCACTTCGGGACTAAGCGTGTCTTCTTTATCACTCTCTTTGAAGGGGGAATATTCGGCCTCTTGCGTGTCGGGTGAAATATCATTATCTTTTTACACATCGTGTGGAAAGAGTGACAAGTCCACAACCCTACCACTATGTATATTGGTTACCTCTTTACATTGCTCTTAATTTTTATCAGGAGTACAACTCATAAAGTTTTAACCTTGGGGAGGTTGTTGGCCCTAGGTAGGAAACTTCCCGTTCTCTTGGACACTCAAAGAGGATTGTAACTTAGATAATGATGCCTTTAAATCGACAATATTTTTAGCATTTTGGGAGTTTATCGCTGATTGAATTTTCATAAATTAGGCGAGAGTATCCTCGAGACTCTTCCATTGTGGAATCATATAAGGCATGGGATGAGGTTCTTGCATTAGTGGCACCCACTGGTAAGGTGGGAGTGGTGGTCATTATTGGAAAACGTGTTGATTTTGGTTCATTTCTGCATTTAATTTCCCATAATTAAAACCAGGATGGTTCTTGCATGAGGTATTAAAAGAATTTTAGTGAGGGACGTTACTCCCGTCTCTTCAACTTGCTCCTGAAGCATAATTTTGTAGGCGGCTATAGTCAGACATTCCTTCATTAAATCTCTCGCATAAAAAATTATGCAAACAACCTCCTTTAATTCTCCAGATGGTCCAGATGTATCTCCCCCTTAGTTTTTACCACGCCTTATAGCTGCTTGGATAATTTATTAACCCGGAGCTTCAACTCGGCTTCTTTGTCCAATTGGTAGAGTCCGAATGCAAAAGGAGTTGTGGACGTAATTCTAGATTTGGTCTCGGTGTTTGGATCTGATGTGTACCAAGATATAGTTATCTCGATGGCATAATTAAAGCGAGCCTTTTCATCATCTGCATCTAACTCGAAGAACTCTCCCGGACACAATATTTCTGCGAGGTACTTTGAGTTTAGTTCAATCCCTTGAAGAAAGTAGGAGATGAGTCTCCACTTCTTAAAACCATGATGTGGGCACATGTTAACAAACTCATTGAACCTCTCCCAACACTTATCAAATGTATCATTATCGTTTTACATAAAGTTTTGAATTTAAGCCCAAATAGAGTTGGTCTAGTGAGCGGGAAAGAACTTTTGGCAAATTTTAGCTTACATGTCACTCCATGTACTGATAGAGTTTGGTATCAATGTCTACACCCAATTATTAGCCTTTCCCTTAAGTTAGAATGAGAAAATCTTGACTTGTATGAGGTCTTGGGTGCAATCTTGATCGTTAAATGTTTCGCATGCCTCCTTGAACTCTCTAATGTGGAGATAAGGCTTCTTCGACTCCATACTATGAAAAGTAGGAAGATATTGAATCATCTCATTCCTAACAGGGAATTGCCCTACATTATACAAGAATATAATTCATCTCGGAGCGATGGTTAACTTCGGGTATAAAAGGTCTCTTATAGGTAGGTATATCATCACCATCTCTCATTCCAAAACTAGCGTTATCTGACATCGTACTCACACTTAAAGAATCACTATCCTCACTAGAGTTCCTAAGTGTTCGACTCGTGGTGTGACAACTAGGTGTAGGAGGTGGTACCCAAAAATTTGGAGTGTTTGGTGTGTTATTGCTTGAAGGAGAGAGATCTAATATTGTTTCGAGATTTAGAGTGCGCTGGGTATTTTGCATTTAAGGGCATGAGAGAATTATTTTATATTTTTTTTTCTATTGTTTGGATTTCTGATCTTTTTATTTTTTTTCGGATTTTTGGAATTTATGACTTTTTTGGATTTTTAGGATTTATAATCAAATTAAGATCAATTCGACCAAACCTACAATCTACCTAGTCCCTCAAAACAAACCAAAAACTTCACACGGTGTAGAATGTTGTTCTACTTGTGTACCTATGGCTCAAGTGCAAGTCGGTCTCTCGAGTAATAACTCAGTAAGTCGGGGTCAAATTCTGAGGGAATAGGCCTTAAAACGATAACGAAAGTAGGGTTGTCTTTTAAGATCTAGGTTTCAAATTGAGAAAGAAAGAAAATTTGATTTTTGTTTTTCGGGAAATTTTTTATCTATCTAAGTAAATTAAACTAGGCGAGAGCAAAGTAAACCACTAAAAAGAAACAATTTGATATATGGTTTTCAAAAAACCATTGGGAAAATGGAGGTGGGATCATATCCCCTGAACCGTATAATATCTTCTCTATATATAAAATTCCCAAAAACTATTTAATTAATTAAAAGAAAAGAATAAACTAATTCGAAGCACCAAACATGTGTGGGTGTTAATCTGCGTAATATTTAGTCAACAGATTAATTGATGCGAATAATATATTTACCAACACATACATTGTATTCTCAAACATTCTGATTCCCTTCGAGAAACGAAGTTAAGAGGTCTACAATAATAGTCTCGATTAAATTATAAACTCGAATAATTAATTATCTAATTATTTTAAATTTTAGATTTAACATCATAAACCTAAGTTGGTTTCATGTTTCCCAACTCACTATGATTATAGCTATACATGGATGTAATCTCTATGTATTTAATCATCATTATGCAAGAAATCATTATTGAATAACTAGAGAAAATAGATGAAATTATTTTACCTAACTTGAAGAAATTAAATTGCATGCAAGGAATCACACCAAAGTATGAAACCAAAAAAGATCTTGAATAAATTTAATGATGAAAAGTGCAATTCTTCTTCTCCAATAAGTTATAGTTCATAGTTGCCTAACTATGACTAGAATGAGGTTAATTAGATTCTTAATAGGTCTAAACATGTACCAAATTTTGTCCAAAGAAATTTAGACTCAAACTACATTAGAAAAATCGAGGAAAAGATAAGAAATCCTTCCCGGGACTGGACCCTTAACCCTAACCAAACCCTCAAGATCAAAAAGCGAACCCTCAAAGGTCAATCGATTTGCTTACCGAACCAGTTCGATCATGGGTTCTGTTCAGCTTTGTACTTTTCTCCTTAATTGCAGTTTTGCTCTCATTTTTTCCTCATCTTCGAATGATCATAACTTCTCATTGTTGCTAGAATCAAGGTGTCATTTCTTCCACTATTCTAATGAATTCTCTCTCTTCAAATTTCTGTCATCTCAACCTCATGGTTGTGGTTGGAAAATTACAAATTTTCCATTGGCATTCTTTTTTCGCAATTCTATCACTATTTTGGCTTTTCTCTCTCATCCAATTGCATCACTTTCCTATAAACATATGAGAAGCAAACAAAACACGAAACACTAATCAAAAAGTGTAAGAATGCAAATACGAGATAAATCTAGGATAATTTCAATGTTTGGGGACGTTAAAATACCAAAATTAGGGGGATAAATATGGAATATTGTTCCTAATAACTTATCACGAGAGGTATGTATCTTCTAGCATCCTTGGTTATAAATATTAAAATGAAAGTGCTCGTGGATTGACTTTAATCATGTTATGCATAACTTTTGGGAGTTCTAAATAGCCACGTGCTCTTCTCAGGTACTTGTCTTCTCAGGTACTCTTTCTTTTTTTTTTATTGATATCTCTTGTGCTTTCCACGTCTTCTCGCGGCCTATTTATCTCTTCTAGGGCGAGTAGTTCTGAGAACACATTTCATTCAAACGAAATAACATTCTCATTCGATCAATTTCTAGCTACCTTCTAATGAAATGTATAATCCTTGGCAGAGGATTCTCGTCCGATGGTCGTTAGATGCATTCCAAATAGATCTTAATTTTTTCCTAATGAGATCATAGGTTGTTCGAATGAAAACTTAATCTCCTTCTAACGAGTTCATTTCTCGTTCTAACGAGATTAAAAAACAAAAATATTGTTTTTTTAAAAATCATTTTATCAAAAAGCCTCAAATTAAAAAATATACATATTAGAATATAATTTAACTAAGAAATAAAATCACTCCATAAAGTGTTGGTGACAAATCCAATGGCTTGAAATCCGAAAACCATGCTCGATCACTAACATGTCTTCAAATGATCATGGAGGAAATTCGAACGTAGTGTTCGGCTTGAAACTCCTATTTCTAAAGAGATGTCCCGAAAATACAAAAACACTAAAGCTATGAGCAATCATAAAATCATGCTCTTACAAATCTCCCCCTTCAGCTATTTCGGTGAAAAATAATACCGAACGTCAAATTAAAATAGAACCCCTAAGACAATGTATCCTATTGTCCTCTCAAACCTAAGAAATGAAACTATCCTTAAAACTTTTTTCTTTAACGAAAATAGTTTTCCCCTTGCCCAAATTTGTCTTCTTCTTATTAAGTCCATGAAATCACACATGAAACAAAAAAATGTAGTGTTGCGTATGAGTTTTAAATAAAAATAAAAATCCCACTCAATTTGTTATCCCCCTTTTTATCCGTAAGATACAAAGGGTTAAAAACTAAGCATGAATAATAAGCATCACATGAAGAAGCAACGATATCATCACAAATACAATCAATAAAGTACATGTAATGAATGTCCATTGGAAGAATATATTCTCCCCCTGTCAAACAACTATGTTTGAAGCTTTTCAAAAACTTCAAGTATATGTATAAAAACTACATAGAGGTAAAAAAAAACATACCACCATGGAATAATAGTATAATATGATAATCGTGAAAAAGAAATATAATTGTGTGGAAATTTTCCACTGGAAAATCAACATAGGCATCCATAACAAAGATCCACGAAGTCATGAGATTATTTTAAAGAAAGAACTCAATTTCAACCTTAGATGTAAAATGTTGAACTTAAATTAAATTGACTCGACTTATGCAATATGTCATGAATATAAATGATTCTTAAGTCAATAACGCAAAACTATTTAATGGTTTTCAAGTGAGTCCATTGTCAAAACCCAATGATCTTCTACTTTATAACACCCTCCAAATCTCACATATATATGAATTCACACTCAAATATTTAAAAGATATCCTAATCTTCATATGTAGCGAAGCATCAAGGAATATAAGAAAAATGGCCTCACACTTCTATTTTGTGTGTCATTAATCTTTTTAGGCCCTTTTTTCAAATGGTGACTTTAAACACAAAGATAATTTTGCTCTTTTGTAGCCCATTTCCATTGCTTAAAATATATCAATATTTTCTAGGAAACGAAATCCAAATAATGGTTCTTACAAACACATCTTATCTCCTTTTACATATTATTCATTATTAAGAAGGATTGAGATGATAACACCGCATTCGACGTGTGAAAAGCAAGTACAATGTTCAACACATCCATTCAAATGTGCAATAACGGTGACAAAGAGTCTAACATGTATAATTAATCATCAATGATCAAAGGAATATTATCTTCATATTATTAAGCGCACTAACGAAACAAACGCATGTCTCATAGCATTATAAAAAAATTCACATGAATGAATGGAATGTAGGAGTGATCCGAATATTTCAAATGTTCATCCATATATGACGAAAAATAAAAATACAAAAATCTCTTTGTTTTTTAAATTTTTTTATCAAAAATAAAACCTTTTTGAATTTTTTAATTTTCTACATAAAAAATAAACTTTTTCTAAAAAATCAAAAATCTTTTTCGAATTTTTCAAAATATATCAAAAAGAAAAAACATATAGAAATAACAGAAATACAATTTAGCAATAGGGATAACGATATGAACATGACAACTGCCCCATACTAGAAATAAGTCTCGACCTCAATCATTAGACTTGGGGGAGTTCTCAAAAGGAGAAGACATCCTATAAAATTCATCCATCAAACATCGTGAATTCTTAGTTAAATACTATACTTGCTCTCAAAAACTCTTAAGATCTCTATGGTGATGTGAGGAAGAATGTGGAGTAACGTGTTCGAGAGTGAGTGTGTGAATATGTGTACAAACTCGTGTGGGAGAACATCGGGCAACACGCGTGTGAGAAACTCTCCTAGCTTGAAACAAAAATCTCTACGAAGACCTCTTCATTTGTAGTGGAAACAAACATAAATGGGCTTGGGTTTACCTTGCTCAAAACGTCTCGAACGATCTCTACCAAGTGAGTTAGGTCTCCTAGGTAGGTTAGGACGAGGGCTATATGGATCCATCATAAACTCTGGAACTCTCTCGGGTGTGGCTTTGGAAGTGGATGAACCGTCATAAGTTATTCCTTGGCTCTCAATGTTACATAATGCGGGGCTACGGAACACCTTCACAATCTTTATAGATGTGTCTTCTAAAGTGACCTTGACCTCTTTGGCATGTTTGAGATCGATCTCGAGTTAGGATACATCTTCAAGTTTATCGTGAGTCTCCAATGAGCTTGAATATCTCTCATAGGACTAGCCATTATGTTGGTTAAATCAGTATTCTCCCACTAATAATTGTCAACTTCTCACACCTTCTTGAGTTATATCACCGACACCTCACACTCTCTCTCAATACATTCACATCCTTATCTAAATCAAACACCCTAAGAGACAAATCTTTATTATTCTTTTTCATTTTTAAAGTCTTAATGTAAAGTTCACAAAATACTTTTTAGCATCCACCTTCTCTCTCATTCAAATTATCTTCCTCACTCTCACTTTTTTCCAGAATGATTCAAAACATCATTGAAGCTCTCACAATTAGATATGCCCTAATCGGCGTGGGACAAACTAGAAGTACTCACGTGAATTTTCATGAGCACACAGTATTTAAATTCATGCGATGATTCATCCTGAAAATTCACTGATGTGATGTCACTATCACTAAGAGTGGATTTATATGAAATTTTCCCTTTTTCATGTCTCTTTAGCTTAGTGGCACACTCGTGGGATTTTTGTCTCTTTCACTCGCACTCATAGTATTCACCTCATCTTACTCACAAACATTATTTCCCTCATTCCCATTTTAATTTTTATCAAAAATATTTTCTTTGAAAGAATTTTCTTGTTAAATTTGAGAAATTTTTCTTAAAAATGGCTAAATCATCCTTCTCAAAATCAAATTCATACTTAGAATCACAAAATTTGTCTTTTTTTTTGAGATTTCAAAGGAATTCCTATTTATCTTTTCTTAACAATTTTAGGAAACATGTCGATTTCATAAGTTTGAAAGTCTCCTACGAGTTCTTTTAACCTAAGAGTATCTAATATTCCCAACAAATTCAGGACTGTACCTGTAGGGATAAAATGACTTGCAGGGATCTCAAAATGTATTTAGCTACATACATATCAAGAATTATCTCACCCAATATAAAATAGAATTAACGATATCAAATAATCATGCATAAAATTCATCAAACGAATCAGACTCAAGCATGGTAATAGTTTCAAACAATGTGGTAGGTTTTGAAGCTTAGAAACTTTCACATCATTGGTACCCTAGAGAGTGAGCTGCAGTGTATCCAATGCTTACTTAAACGTGGTACACATCATGATGCAACGAAACTCATTGAGATGATGGCTTCAGAATTGGAACTTTAATCGAGTGAGTTAAATTGACTAAATTTTAGTTCGTTTTCTATCCAGACAATGATAGGTTTAGGACCTATGACATCGCCATTGGTCACAGTGGGTGGTGTTCACCTTATTTCACAAAAAAACCAGAAACACTTGTCAATATCTTTCAAATTTGACGACCTCATTCAATCTTTTCAATACACATATTTTGACCTATCGAAAAAAGGGAGCCTATTATACAAATTATCCATCACACAAAAACTTATTGCAATAGGCTCTAATGTTAATTTAAGAAATTGGTATCCAAAAAATCTGTAATAAATTAAGATCACACGATATTTTAGGGCAACCCCCTTTGATACCAATTTGAGAAAACTGATATCTAGAAAATATCCATAAATAAATCAAGACCACACAATATTTTAGTGTAACTTTCTCTGATACTAATTTTATAAAACAAGATGGGGTTTTCTATGGATTTATTCGTATCTTAGGCTATGCACATACAAATTAAAATCTTACCCAAATTTTATTTTGTTTAGAAATTAGGTGTGCATGCAACAAAGTCTAAATTAAATATGCCAAACCACGCAAATAATTAAACCAAACAAAAACAAAGAAGTAAGAAAAAATCATTTTTGGGAAAACCTAGTATTCAGCACTGAAAAGAGGTTGATATCCACAATCGACTTACAAACTACTTAGCTCCACTTAAGTATAACGCATAAAGTCATCAAATGTTCTACAAAATACTGGACAATCAAGCACTGTCCATAGGAAGTGGTCTTCTCTCAGTATCTACATATCAACCTCAGGATGCAATGATCTTATATTCTTTGGCGGTAGAGCCTCAGCTCCATATATTAGCAGTAGAGTAGAACTCTACAAGGGTTTATGAAAGTGTATGGAAACTTGGGCTTGAACAAACTCAACAAATCATATAAGGAATGAACGATTTGGAAAAGAAAAGTTTTTGTAAAACACAATGATGAGAACTTTTAGTTCAAATATTAAGATTTTGTTTTCACCAAAAGTCTTGAGAAAAACTCATCAAAAGAGATTTTTATAGAGAAAACATGAATTTCCAGGCGATGGTCTTGTTCAAGCGAAAATGGCATCTTATTTGAACGAGATTAGCATTTCGTTCTAACGAGAACATATTTCATTCAAATGAAACATTACTCTCGTTCAATCGACTTTATAACTAGCTTCTAACGAGATGTTCAATCCTCGGTAGAGGTTTCTAGTTTGATGGTCGTTAGATGGCATTCTAAAGAGATCTCAATTTTGTTCTGATAAGATTTAAATTCGTTAAAAAAAACTCAATTTAATTTAATGAAATTAAAAATAATAAAATTTTATTTTTAAAATTAGCTTTAACCAAAAGCCTCGATTTAATATATAGACATTCCAAAACATAATTTCACTGAGAAATAAAAACCACAAATTGTAGACCTCCATAAAGTGTTGGAGATAAATCCAATTTCTTGGAATTTGGAAACGATGCTCGGTCACTAACATGTCTTCGAATAATCATGGAGGCAATTCAGATGTAGTGTTCGGTTTCAAACTCTAATTTTTAACGGGGTACGCCAAAAATAAAAAAATCCATAAGCTATGAGCAATCATAAAATCTCTCTCTTACAACTTCATCTGGCCAGCCTCGAGCTAGTGTTGCAACTAGCTTAAGCAGGATGCTCTTCGAGAACTTCTCCTTAAGAATTCTTTAGTTAATAATGGCTTATGAATTTTGATGTAGGAGTGTTTGACGAGGGGTCCCCTTTCAATAGGGGGTATTCATTTTCCCACTGTAGTAACTGTCCTCGATTTGCCGCATTCGAGTAGGATTTCAGTGCCTCATATCTGTCTGATTATGGATAACAGACCTTAGGTCCAAGCACTTTCCACTCGGCCAATCTTTATCATGGCTTCGCGTGGACCCTTGTTATATATTACTCTTTTGGATTAGGTAACTAGTGTACAATTTTATCATGATTGATAACATTCAAAATGATCTTCATAGCAAGCGTCAACTTAACTATATATATTTTTTGACATTTTATCTCTCCTTGTTTATTGACAGATTGGTACGAATGATCTTTTCCTTCCTTTCGATCAATCTACTGGGTCTTAGATAAGTGTTATGATACCACAAAGGTTTAGGTACACATACCCCTCCATTTTCTCATTGTTTTGGGTTCATCTCCTTCCTCAATTTCTGATAGTAATTAAAAAATATTATTGAAACTAAGATTGTGATTAAATCGAGCATCTATATTTCTGAGGAGGTCCAGGTATTTAAACTGGCATACCTTTGTATTTATTCACTTTTACTTTATGAATATTTAAATAATCGATTGTTCTATTTATTTCATTTCAGGCCAGTACTGCAAGTTCTCCTCTAGCTATGGAGTCTCACATATTATACTGGCATACCTTTTTACTTTCTTGTTTTTACTTTGAAAATTTTCAAATAGTCACTCTTTCTATTTCCTTTTTTCAGGTGAGTAATACGAGAGGACCTGTAGTTGTGGAGCCTCATCCATTATAATGGCGTACATTTTTATTTATTTTCTTTTACTTTGCAAATTTTTAAGTAGTCAATCTTCTTATTTCCTTATTTTCAGGTGAGTACTACGAATTCTCTTGTAGTCGTGGAGCCTTAAGTATTATACTGGCATACCTTTATATTTATTTGCTTTTACTTTGCAAATGTTCGAGTAGTCACTCTTCCTGTTTCCTTATTTTCAGGTGAGTACTTTGAGTGCTCATGCAGCTGTGGAGCCTCAGGTATTATACTGTCATATTTTTGCATTTATTTTCTTTTGCTTTATAGATGTTCGAGTAGTCACTCTTCCCATTTCCTTATTTTCAGGTGAGTACTTCAAGTGCTCCTGCACCTATGGAGATTCATGTATTATACTGGCATAGATTTGTATCTATTCATTTTTACTTTGTAAATGTTCAAGTAGTCACTCCTTCTGTTTCCTTATATTTAGGTGAGTACAATGGGTGCTCCTACAGCCGTGGAGCTTTAGGTATTATACTTTCACACCTTTCTATTTATTCATTTTTACTTTGAAATTTTTTGAGTAGTCACTCCTCCTGATGCTATATTTTCAGATGATTACTACGAGTACTCCTAGAGTCGAGCTTGAGGTGTTATACGGGCATACCTTTGTATTTATTTTCTTTTACTTTGTAAATGTTCAAGTAATTACTCTTCGTATTTCCTTATTTTGAAACGAGTATTTTGAGCGTTCCTTTGCCCGTGGATCCTCAGGTTTTATAATTTCATACCTTTGTGTTTATTTTATTTTACTTTTCAAATGTTTGAGTAGTCACTCTTCCTATTTCCTTATTTTTAGGCGAGTACTACGAGCGCTCCTTTTAACCGCGGAGCCTAAGTGGAGCAAAAAGATCAATGCGTGATCTTTTGCAGTATGCTAAATCCTATCGGCATGCAAGTAAGTTTCTTTTCTTAAATCCTACTATAATCCTTCTAATTTATTTAGTTGGTTTATTATTACCCTTTTCCTATTTATTATTTAGGATTAGGAAAGTGAGGAAGGAGAAACTGGTGATGAGGACAAGCAGGATTCTGAGACTACTCACTCTAACATGGCTGAGGATGAGCAGTTTGTCAAGGAATCTACTGCTATTTTGATGCCAATTCTACGCATACAGGATTTGACGGTAGTTTTATGCATATAGGTTTTGCCATTGTAAACATGGATGCTCTCGACATCTATATGAAATACATATGGCGCGAGTGACATGTGGATAGGTTTCGCGAGAAAGACCAAGTTGTCTTGGACCTGCAATTAGAGTATCATTCTAAGACTTTCACGAGCTCATGTGTATGTAATATTGAAGGCATATTTATTACCAACTTGGATATACTCTCAAGTCATGTTTGTCTACCTTAAATTCACATAATGAGATTACTCCTATGGGCGCATGTAACTACTTGGCAGCTAGCAAGGACAAGGATAAATTCTATGATTTTAAATTGGAATAGTTGGATACTATCGTTCTCTAACTTACGCATTTGACTATGAGTAGGTTGATGAAGGCTAAATCTTCAAGGAACTATAAGACTGAGCAAAGCCGTCAGTGAGTGACTGCCTTGAGAGAGCCGACCAAGTCCTTTGAATATAAATTAGGAAAAGTTTTAACTGGAAAAGAAGAAGGTTCTGCTCATATTACCAAAATTGAGGAGAATCTGAAACAAGAAGTGGGTACCTCCTTGGAGGGATTTCATAGGCAATAGAATCTTCTTTTCCTTTTATCAAACCATTAGTCTTGTAACCCTTCACTTGTGTTTGTAATATTCTTTCTTATTTTTTTACTATCCGCTCGTCATTACTTTTTATTTAAAACATTCACGTGTAGTTTATAATGTTATCTATTCCCATATATTGTGGGGGTGCGTGCTCGAAAATTCTGTATGTTTTCGCATATTTATGACTAAATGATCACTACCTGAATGAAACAATACCCTTGTACTTTAAAAACTAATTTCTATGCTCGCCATATTTTTTTATGTGAGATTTTGCAATAATGGTTGTACGAGCATATCCCCATGAAATATTATATGTAGAAGTGTGTTTTAAGATTGACCACTATATTTTGGGGTGAGGGTTCCTCAAACACCCCCTTCGTAGTCTTCAGGAAATATAAGATTGAGGAACCCCCCCGGTCCCTCAACCATAGAAAATTCATATTCAGCAGGAACCCCACCCAGGGTCCCGATAGAAACTCATATTGAGAAGGAACCCCCCAGGGTCCCGATAGAAACTCGTATTAAGAAGGACCCCCCCCCCCCCCCCCGGGGTCCCTGCGAAAACTCATATTGAGAAGGAACACCAAGGGTCCCGATAGAAACTCATATTGAGAAGGAACCCCCCAATGGTGCCGATAGAAACTCATATTGAGAGGGATCCCCACCCAGGGCCACGACAGAAACTCATATTGAGAAGGAACCCCGGGGTTCCGGCAAAAACTCATATTGAGAAGGAACCCCACTGAGGGTCATGGAAAAAATACATGTTGAGAAGGAACCCCCCAGGGTCCCGGTAGAAACTCATATTAAAAAGGAACCCCACCCAGTGTCTTGGTAGAAACTCATATTGAGAAGGAACCCCAACCCAGGGTCCCGATAGAAACTCAAGTTGAGAAGGGACCTCACCTAGGTGGCGACAGAAGCCCATATTGGGAGCGACCCCTAGGGTCCCTGTAGAAACTCAAATCGATAAGGAACCACACCTAGGTGGCGACAGAAGCCCATATTGAGAGGGACCCCCCCTCCCCCCAGGGACCCTGCAGAAACTCAAGTCGAGAAGGAACCTCACCTAGGTGGAGGCATAAGCCCATGTTGAGAGGGACCCCAGGGTCCCTTCAGAAACTCAAGTTGAGAAGGAACCTCTCCTAGGTAGTGGTAGAAGCCCATGTTGAGAGGGACTCCCCCCAGGGTCCCTAAAGAAGTTGACATTGAGAAGGAACCCCTAGGGTCCCTCGCAAGAAAGTGACATTGAGAAGGAACCCCTTAGGGTTCCTCAACAACAGAACTTGACATTGAGAAGGAACAATGGTTCCTCAACAATAAAAAATGACATTTGAGAAGGAACCCCCCCCCCCCCCCCCAGGGTTCCTCAACAGTAAAAATTCATATTAGATGAGGGACCCTCAAGGTCCTCCCCCCACAGATCCAAGAAAACCAAGTTAGGATGAGGGGGTGGCTACCATAAGAAACCCCTAGTCATGAAAAGCATTCTTTAAAAGAACATAAGTGATAATACTCATTTTCTTGTACAGGTTGCCTAGTTGAGCAAGCAGGGCTCAAGTAGTCTAATTAAGATCTCTTAGGAGTTTCGGCTTGGCGGATGAGGGTCAAGGAGTTTCGGCTTGGGATCCCTAGGGTCTCCCAGTCCTCACACACCTCACAGTTAGACATAACTAGGGTGAGCGACCAAAGGGTTACTCGAAAGAAAATAATTGTTTATAAAATAATTTTAAAGGAGGGGGTCCTCTAATCCCCTCTCAAGAAAAATGATTTTAGAAGGTGGTCCTCAATACCCCCTTAATCTTACGAAGATTTTAGAGGAGGTGTTCCTTGAGACCACCCTCAAGTTTACAAAGTTGGTACCAAAAGTTACCGTTTTAAAATATATTTACCAAATCAGATATTTTGTCTCCATTAGGAGACATATTTTCTATTTTAATTTTGTTTACACCTGGTGGCACCTATCTGAGGTGATAGGTTGCTACACATAGGTAGGGACAAATGGTACACTACAGACCTTGTCCCTCACCAACCCTCTAAGTTTTTGGTGCCAAAAAGTGCCAAATCATCCCTAGTACCCAAGTATAAATAGGACCCTTGGGCAAGGTCAAGCAAAAAGATAGAAAAACTCAATACACTATTACTCTGTCAAAATCACACCAGAACTTCCTAGTATTCTCTCCCTGCTCTCTCTCTCTAGTGCTAAGTGCCTTGTTCTTTCACTCCTCACTGACAGCCATCATTCTCAGGAGATCTTATTAAGAAAATTACTATTATTGTTGTGGAAGTTCATCTCCTTGTAGGGAGGGAGTTCCAGCTTGAGCTCCATTTTTACCAAAATGAGAAGGTTTTACCAGAAGCTACTTCAGAAGTTCTTGAGAACCTTACAGACAGCGTCCATTGGAGTGGGTCATGCCTCACCCTTTCCAGTTATTCATAGACCCCAGTCTCACTGCCCTCCTACATTTGTCAACTCCGCTGGGTAAGTATCCTCACTTTCATGGACAAAGAAGGTTTGAACACATCTAAGCAGCTAATGTTTTTAAGGCATTCCATCTAGGAATGGAACTCAAACTGACCAGACCACTCAGAAGGATGTGGTGGTGATCGGAGTAAAGACACCAGCTCCTCCGGTAGGGCAAGCCAGCTCACCGGCAGCAGCTCCGGTGGCAGAGGCTTATGAGTATGCTTTTTTGAGTTTTGAAAACAAAACAATATAGATCCGGCAAGTTTGGGTCAAGGTTGTGTAACACCAGCAGCAACCCCCTATGGAGGGGAAACCGTTGCGGAGGTGATCCCAACAGAAGTAGCTCGACAACAGAGAGCGACGTCGGAGAAAGTTACAACACCATTGATCTCACCAGCAGCATAGAGTGTGATTTTGGAGGAATCTCCCTCCAAGGTTTTTACCATAGAGGAGGTGAAGAAGTTGCTCTCCTCCTCCTAGAGGGAGGCCCCTCATCTGTATGATGAGCTAGAGAGACCCAACCTAGAGAGTGTGAATGAGACACCATAACTCGAGGGGTGTTTTCCACCCAATTTTATCAAGTGCAGAGTCTCAGACGAGGAACCATCAAATGAGGAATCCTCAAAAGATGGATGCCCAACAACAGCTTTGGGTGAGATACCTCCAGTCAAGGAACCCTCAAGCAAGGAATGCCCAACAATAACTCAAGCTGAGAGAACCTCAAGAAAGGAACCCCCAAGCGAGGGACGCCCAACAGTAACTCCAGATGTGAGTAACCCTACATGTTTAATACCTCGCGCTTGGAACCCATAGCTATCACCACAAAGTGAGAGGGACCCCTTGAAACTAGAAGGGCAGTTGCAAAACCCTCAGATGTTGCAACAATAGATGAGGAAATCCATACGTTTGAGGAACCCTTGATGGTTAAAGAAGTAGGTGAGAAACCCTTTTGTGGTTAAGGAACCCTCCGGAAATAGTAGCACTCGCGAGGAACCCCCACCGACATGAAATCCAGATACAGAACCAAGACACGAGGAACCTGGGACTGTGAAAACTTCCAATAAGGAACCCTTTGGTTCCAAGCTAACGATCGAGGAACCCTCATTCATATAAGCCTTTAAAGAGGAACCTCCAACTAAATTAGATCTGCAAAAGGAGCCTCTGTGCGAGGACCCCTTCCCCATCTCATGCAGCGTTGAGGAATCCCCAATAAAAGAGACCTCTAGAGAGGAACCCACTACGTGTGGAAAATAAAATGAGGAACAGAAGTGAGGAACCCTCAGATGAAAAACCAATGCATGAGGAACTCTAATATATGAAATTAGTGCATGAGAAACTCACCAATAAGGGGGTCACGAGGAACCCTTGGCTGGCAGTGCACACCCAATAGAAATAACAGTTAGCGAGGCGAGGAACCCCCAAAAATATCTTTCATAGGTGAAGAACCCACTGTCATCGAGGAACCCTTGGTAATGAAACCAACGGGCGAGGAACCCTTGCCAGTGTCAACCTCAAATTCATAACCCAAAGTCACGGGGAAACCCTCAGATGTCGTTGATGAAGAACTCATTGGAAAATAAGGGTTAAACTCAATTTTGGACGAGGAACCCAAACCCTTGACTAATGAAACCCCTGTTTGTAATAGAAGTTGCGAGGAACCAACCTTGATTAAGGGTGACAGCGAGGAACCCTTCTAGGGTAGGCGTTCTCATGAGTAACCCTTCTTAATATTGTGCGGCGGTGAGGAAACCTTCTTAGGCAGGAATTCTCGCGAGGAAGCATTTTCAATATTGCACGGCGGCGAGGAAACCTTCTTGGGTAGGCATTCTCATGAGGAACCCCCTATGGTTGAAAAAGTTATTGAGGAACCAAAAGTGGTCGAGACACCCAACGAGGAACCCCCCTCATTCACAGTGACAAGCGAGGAACCCTCAGGGATGAGGACCCCCGATGACAAACCCCTTAAAGACAAACTGGCAGTAAAGGAACCTGCCGTTACCAGAGCCTCTCATGAGGAACTTTTTCCAGGAAACCCCAAAAATGAGGAACCTGTCGCCATAATCGCTTCAAATGAGGAACCCACCTCGACTAATGGTGGTTGCGAGGAATGCTAGATGGTTTAGGATCCTCTCGCGGTCAAGGAAATAGGCGAGGAACCCATTGGGGTCAAAGTGACAGATGAGATACCCCTCAAATGAGAAGCCTCGGATGAGAGGCTGGCGGTTGTAAAAACTTCTAGCCAGGAACCCCTTGGTTCCAAACATACGATCGAGGAACCCTCTGGTGGAAGCAAGGCTTTCTAGGAATCCGCCGTTGATAGCAGCGCTTCTGAGGAACACTCTGTTTACAGAAGCGTATACGAGGAGACCTCAATGATGTAGTGTCCTAAAATCGTGAGGAACTCCCCATGGGTAATAGCCCTCGCGAGGAACTCTCAAATACACGAACTATAGACGAGGAGCCCATAAGCGAGGAGCCCTCCTCAATAACCTGTGGGTGCAAGGAAACCACAATAAATTCAGTTCCTAGAAAGGGACTTTCAAGCGAGGAACCCTCCTCCAGGGTAGGCAATGGCGAGGGACCCATATAGGTCCTCACCACAAAATTCAACCCGTCGTCAGTAGACATCCTTACCACTACGGTTGAAGAGGTATTATGTGTAACTCTTGCCAAATTTCATTTTCTTAAAAGATTGAATGACTTGCTCTAAGTGCAGAAAAGTTTTTTCTTAAAAAAAACAATTATATGAGCACACTCTTGGTAAGATATACAAAGAGTGACTACAGTGCAGAAATGAATACTAGTTATTTTGTTGGCATTTCAAACTTTGTGCATGACTCATTTACCTACGTTGTGTGGTGGGTACACTAGATTTATGCCTTCTTTTCTTAAAAGAAAGGTGGAACCTCTACTAGATTAGAAGAGGGCCCGTGATATTAGGAAATTTTCTCATTATACTTGGGGTTATATCCAACCTAAAAGTAAAAGCATAGTGAGTAAAGTCCATACAGACACGACAGGACTAGCAGGAGGTTATCCTCCTAGCAATAATAATAATAATAATAATAATAAATTCACTACATTTTTTTATTATTATTCCATACATATTTATGGCCTAAAGAACAACTCCTAAACTCTGTTCTCAAGAAAAAAAATTAATTGACTAGTTTTTCATAAAATAAGGAGAAACGGGTATACCCCCCCCCCCCCCCCCCCCCCCCTAAACTTATCATTTTTTAAGAAAAAAAGGTTCCTAAGAAAAGTTTGTAATGAAGACCCCGCAGTTAGAGGGGCAACTTCAGAAATAATAACTTGCTTAGCTTATATGCAAGTACCCCACAGTTAAAGGGGTAGCTTCAAAATAATTGAGGACTTTCTCAGTTATACGCAAGTACCCTGTAGTTAGAGGGGTAGCTTCAAAATTTTAATTTGCTCTATTATATGCAAGTACGCCACAGCAAGAGGGGCAGCCTCCAAATTCTAACTTGCTGAGTTATATGCAAGTACCCCATAGCTAGAGGGGCAGCTTCCAAATTTTAACTTGCTGAGCTATATGCAAGTACACCGCAGCTAGAGGGGCATCTTTCAAATTTTAACTTGCTCAGCTCATACGTAAGTACCCTGCTGTTAGAGGGGCAACTTCAAAATTTTAACTTGATCAGTTATACGTAAGTACCCCACAGTTAAAGGGGAAGCTTCCAAATTTTAACTTTCTCAGCTCATATGCAAGTACCCTGCAATTAGAGGGGTAACTTCAAAATTTTAACTTGCTCAGTCATATGCAAGTACCGCGCAGTTAGTGGGGTAGCTTCAAAATTTTAACTTGCTCAGTTGTATGCAAGTACCCCGCAGTTAAATGGGCAACTTACAAATTTTAACTTTCTCAACTCATATGCAAGTACCTCACAGTTAGAGGAGTAGCTTTAAAATTTTAACTTGCTCAGTCATATGCAAGTACCATGCAGATTGATGGGTAGCTTCAAAATTTTAACTTCCTCATTTATATGAAAGTACCCCGTGGTTAGAGGGGCAACTTCAAACTTTTAACTTGCTCAGCTATATGCAAGTAACCCGCAGTTAGAGGGGTGGCTTCAATATTTTAACTTGCTCAGTTATATGCAAGTACACCACAACTAAAGGGCCAACTTCCAAATTTTAACTTGCTCAGATATATGAAAGTACCCCATAATTAGAGGGGTAGCTTCCAAATCTTAACTTGCTCAGATATATGCAAGTACCCCACAGTTAGAGGGGCAGGTTCATAAATATGACTTGCTTAGTTATATGCAATTACCCCGTAGTTAGAGGGGAATATTCAGAAGTAATAACTTGCTCAACTCATATGCAAGTACCCGACAGTTAGAGAGGTAGCTTCAGAAATAATAACTTGCTCAGCTCATACGCAAGTACCTCGTAGTTTAAAGGGGTAGCTTCAAAATTTTAACTTACTCATCTCATATGTAAGTACCCCACAGTTAAATGGTCTCTAAAATGATAACTTTCTCATATCCTAAAGAAGTACCCCACAGGCTATGGGGAAGTTCAATCTTGAAGTTCTCACAGAAAATAGAGCAACTCGGAGTATTGAGCAAGTGAAAGTATAAATATAAGGTATGATAGTTTAGTACCTATGGCTCTAAGGGCACCGGAGCGCTCATAGTATTGAGCAACTGCCAAGTATAAATATAAGGTACGACAGTTTAGTAACTAGGACTCCAAGGGCACCAGAGCGCTCATAGTATTGAGCAAGGGCCAAGTATAAACGTAAGGTATGGCAGTTCAATACCTAAGGCTCCACGAGCATCGGAGTGCTCATAGTCTTGAGTAAGTGCCAAGTATAAATATAAGGTACAACAGTTTAGTACCTAAAGGATCCAAGGTCACTGGAGCACTCACAATATTGAGCAAATGCCAAGTATAAATATAAGGTACAATAATTTAGTACCTAAGGATCCAAGGGAGCCGGAGCGCTCACAGTCTTGAGCAAGGGACAAGTATAAACGTAAGGTATGAAAATTTAGTACCTAAAGCTCTAAGGGAACTAGAGCGATCACAGTCTTGAGTAAGTGTCAAGTATAAATATAAGGTACGACAGTTTAGTACCTAAAGGCTCAAAGGGCACCAGAGCGCTCATAATATTGAGCAAATGCCAAGAATAAATATAAGGTACAACATTTTAGTACCTAAGTCTCCAAGGGATCCGGAGCGCTCACAGTCTTGAGTAAGGGCCAAGTATAAACGTAAGGTACGAAAATTTAGTACCTAAATATCCAAGGCCACCGGAGCTCTCATAGTCTTGAGGAAGTGCCAAGCATAAATAAAAGGTATGACAGTTTAGTACCTTTGGCTCCAAAGCATAGGAGCGCTCACAATACTGAGCAAATGCCAAGTATAAATATAAGGTATGATAATTTAATACCTAAGGCTCCAAGGGCGCCGGAGCACTCACGGTCTTGAGCAAGGGCCAAGTATAAACGCAAGGTACGACAATTTAGCACCTAAATCTCCAAGGGCATTGGAGCGCTCACAGTCTTCAGTAAGTGCTAGCTATAAATAAAAGGTATGATAGTTTAGTACCTTAGGCTTCAAGATCATAGGAGCGCTCACAATATTGAGCAAATGGCAAGTGTAAATAAAAGGTAGGACTTAGTACTGCAATCTCTAAGGGCACCAGAGCGCTCATACTATTAACCTGTATTATGTTCAAAAGGTGGGCCAATGGCTAAAAGTCCTTAAGACAGTGAACAAAGAGTGAAATTTTGATACTGATATTTTTTGCACAAGTCTCTCGACACTACAAGACACTTCTGCACGAAGGGGCTAATATTCAAAAATCCTCTAACCAGTGAACAAATAGTGAAATGGCCTAGAGCGTGGTGGATCCACTTGGAGTGGATCCACCTGCCCAAGATTACAAGTTTGACAGAATATAGCCTAGAGCGAGGGGATCCTCCCAGAGTGGCCCCTCTTCCCAAATTTGATGCTACAAGAAATAACTTATGGATAGGGGCTCCACTTCGAGTGTCCCCTTTACCAAGACCAACACAAGTAACAGTTTGAGGATGAGTGAGTCCTCCACAAATTCCCCTCATCCAAGATTACAACAAGCAATAGTTTATGCCGAGGGAGTCCACCACAAGTGGCCCCTCGACTAAGAACAATGTTAAAAAATAGCTGGTGGTGAAGGGGTCCACCACGAGTGGCCCCCAGCTACAATCAAAGGCACTATAGTTTATCACGAGGGAGTTCACTTGCCAAAGGTAAATACAAAGAAAAAAAACCACTGCGAGGGAGTCCAAGATAAGTGACCCATTTTCTAAAGACAGACATAGAAACAAGAGGGTCTACCCTAAGGGCTCCCCCCCTCCTCACTGCATAAACTGTAAATAAGGTAAAATGAGTTGGGGCGAGGTAACTCACCTAAACTGTCCCATCTAATTCATTTCTAGTGCAGGAAAAAGAATGACTCAGGATAAGGAAATCCACCAATATGAACCCCTCAATCACTCCAAACTGAACAATGTAATGATGTAAAGGCATGAAACTTTTGCATTCCACGATGAAGTGATTGTTTCGTACAAAACCCTTTGGTCTACCCAACATAAAGATTTTTGTACAAGGGGACTAATATAGAGGGGTGTATAGTTGTAATTCTAGAATAGCTAAGGGCAAGTGAACCCACCTAGAGGGGATCCTACTTCCCAAGTTAGCAAGAAAATATTTAGAGAAAAGGGCCCACCTTGATTGGCCCTATGATGAGGTGTAAAACCTAGATGAGGGCACTCACAGCGAACAACCCCTATACCCAAGATATAAGGCCACAGAAAGAGGCTAAAGATAAGGGGCTCACCGCGAGTAACCCATCTACCCAAGATAGAAGGCCACAGACAAAGGCCAAGGATGAGGGGCTCACTCTGAGTAACCCCTCCACCCAAGATAGAAGGCCATAAAAAAAGTCCAAGGACGAGGGTCTCACCGCGAGGGACCCCTCAACTCGAGATAGAAGGCCACGGATAAAGGCTAAGTACGAGGAGATCACCGTGGGTAACTCCTCTAAACAAGATAGCGGGCCACGGAATAAGGCCAAGGACGAGGGGATCACCGCAAACAACCCCTCTGCCCAAGTTGATACCCTAATAAGGAGGTCCACCATAAGTGCCCTCATCTACAAAACTTGGGATGAAATTACACAGCATTTAATGATCCTAGGGATAATGATGAAGGAACCCTAGGGTCCCTCAAAATTAAAAATCGAATTTATGGCGTACAAAGCCTTTTGGTCTGCCTAACACAAAATACTTTCCACAAGGGGATAATGTACAATGGTGTTTCAAGCTTGACCACTATATTTTGGCATGAGGGTACCTAAAATACCCCATCCGAAGTCTTCATGAAATATATGGTTGAGGAACCCCCAAGGTCCCTCAACAATAGAAAATTCATGTTCAGAAGGAACCCCACCAAGGGTCCTGATAGAAACCCATATTGAGAAGGAACCCCCTAGGGTCCTGGCAGAAACTCATATTGAGAAGGACCCCCCCCCCCCCAGGGTCCCAGAAGAAACTCATATTGAGAAGGAACCCCCCAAGGTCCAGGCAGAAAGTCATATTGAGAAAAAAACCACCCAGGGTACCGGTAGAAACTCATATTGAGAAGGAGCCCCCAAAGTCCCGATAGAAACTCATATTGAGAAGGAAACCCCCAAGGGTCCCGACAGAAATTCATATTGAGAGGGAATCCCACCCAAGGTCCTAGCAGAAACTTATATTGATAAGGAACCCCCGGGTCCCAGCAAAAACTCATATTGATATGGAACCCAACCCAGGGTCACGACAGAGACCCATGTTGAGAAGTAACCCCCTAGGGTCCCGACAGAAACTCATGTTGAGAAGGAACCCCAACCAGGGCCCCAACAGAAACTCTAATTGAGAAGGAATCCCTACCCAGGGTCCCAGTAAAAACTTAAGTCGAGGAGGGACCTCGGCTAAGTGGTGGTAGAAGCCCATATTGGGAGGGACCCCCCAGGGTCCCTACAGAAACTCAAGTCGAGAAGGAATCTCACCTAGGTGGAGGCAGCATCCCAAATTGAGAGGGACCCCCTAGGGTCCCTACAGAAACTCAAGTTGAGAAGGAACCTCACCTAGGTGGAGGCAGAAACCCATGTTGAGAGGGACCCCCCAGGGTCCCTGCAGAAACTCAAGTTGAGAAGGAACCTCACCTAGGTGGCGGCAGAAACCCATGTTGAGAGGGACACCCCCAGGGTCCCTACAGAAGTTTACATTGATAAGGAACCCCCTAGGATCCCTCGCAAGAAAGTGACATTGAGAAGGAACACCTTAGGGTTACTCAACAGCAGCAGTTGACATTAAGAAGGAACCCCTCAAGGGTTCCTCAACAGCAAAAAAATGACATTTGAGAAGGAACCCCCTAGGGTTCCTCAACAATAGAAATTCATATTGGAGGAGGACCCCTCAAGGTCCTCCCCCCTCATCTCCTTGAAAACTAACTTTGGATGAGGGGGTGGCTACCACAAGAAACCCCTCATCTTGAAAAGTCATTCTTTAAAAGAACAGAAGTCCTAATAATTATTTTCTTATACAGGTGCCTAGTTGAGCAAGGAGGGCTCAAGTAGGCTAGTTAGGATCTATTGGGAATTTTGGTTTGGCGGCTGAGCGATAAGATATTTTAATCAAGTTAAACCACTTAGCATTTTAGGATTGAGAGAACATTAGTAGAAAGACCCTAGGGTCGCCGAGTCCTCACACACCTCACAGCCAGACACAACCAGGGTGAGCAGCCAAAGGGTTACTCGCAAGAAAAGAATTTTCTATAAAATGATTTTAAAGGAGAGGGTCCTCTAGGTCCCCCTCAATAAAAATGATTTTAGAAGGGAGTCCTCAATACCCCCCCAAAGCTTACGAAGATTTTAGAGGAGGTGGTCCTTGAGACCCCCCTCAAGTTTTCAAAGTTGGTATCAAAAGTTACCATTTTAAAAGATATTTACCAAATTAGATATTTTGTCTCCATTAGGAGAAATATTTTCTTTTTGAATTTGGTTTGAACCAGGTGGCACCTGTCTGAGGGGATAGGTTATTGCACACGAGTAGGAATAAATGGTACACTGCAGACCTTGTCCCTCACTAAGCTTCTAAGTTTTTAGTGCCAAAAGTGAGAAATCAGCCCTAGTGCCTAAGTATAAATAGGACCCTTGATAAAGGTCAAGCAACAAGATATAAAAACTCAATAGCACTATTACTCTCTCAAAATCACACCAGAACTTCTTAGTGTTCTCTCTCTGCTCTCTCTCTAGTGCTAAGTGCCTTGTTCTTTCACTCCTCACTAACAGCCATCATTCTCAGGAGATCTTCTTGAGAAAATTACTATTATTGTTGTGAAAGTTCATCTTCTTGTAGGGAGGGATTTCTAGCTTAAGCTCCATTTTTACCAAAAGGAGAAGGTTTTACTAGAAGCTGCTTCAGAAGTTCTTGAGAACCTTACAGACGGCATCCACTGGAGTGGGTAACGCCTCACCCTTTCTAGTTATTCATAGGCCCCAGTCTACTACCCTCCTACATTATGAGTAGAGATGTATGCCTTGAAAATTTTATACTGTTATGCTTGTTATATTTTGTTTAAGAAAGTTAAAACTTGGGAGTATATTCCTTCATAATATTGAAAGAAAATATGAATTTTTTATTACTTGTATTTCCTCATACATTTGGAAAAAAATTACTTCCTTGCTCGATATATTTCCTTGAGGGCTTTAGCTTGAATGTATACCCCCTTGAAATATTACGGGCAAAGATGAACTTGTTAAATTAAAGGAAAATATGTCCTCTTATATGGGAAATTCTTAGGTATCTTACTCTTTCTATTTTTTCATTTGGAAGTGTATCCCCCTCAAAATATGGCCAGCAATCCACCTCTCTTGGTAAAGGTACATTTTTCCCTTATGTTATGGGAATCCTAGGACTATTCTGCGCGTTATAAAAATTAACCAAAACAACATAATTTTAACTTTTGAAATGTATTCCTTCGCACAATCTTGGGATAAATACATAAGAAAACAAAGACAATTTGTTCGTTATGTAACACAATAAGTACTATAATCACCATTATAAAACTTTCAAAGAAAACTGGGCATAACCAAACATGAGTTATTGCATTCATAATATCAAAATTAATGTTTTTTACTAGTTCCATTAAAAAAAGAGGGGTTTATTCCCTATAAGAGAAACTTATAATTTTCATAATTATAATAGAGATAAACATTGAGATAGCTCATTCATAATACTTCTTGAGCCACTTTCAGGCTTCAAAATCTGACAATACGAATGGTCCTTCCTAATTAGTCTTGAACTTGAAGGAAGACTTGCTTCTTAGATGATCACTAAATGCTTGTAGAAATAAATATCCCATTTAAACTTTATAGGCTTGAAGATATTATCATATGCCCTTAGCAGTTGTTGGGCATAGACCTTGAAATTTTTCTATGCTTTGTCACAGTGCTCATCTAAATATTGTAATTGTACATGTCTTGGATCAAGTAACAAATTGTGACTTAGATCCACTCGCACTAATGGTACTGTCAATTCCACTGGTAAGATAACCTTTGTACCATAGACTAACGAAAAAGGATTGAATCATGTTGGCTTATTTTTAGAGGTTTGTAAGACCACAAACCATTGGTAATCTGTCATCCCACGTTTCGAGGATATCCTTTAATATATTCTTAAAAATGTCGATCAAGGTTTTGGTTGTTGGTTATTCTTATCCATTTCACTTGGAGTAGGAAATTGGCAAACTGTTGTGAATGATTGTATAATTATTTGTGTGCAAATCTATTTCCTTGCATACAAATTGTTTTCCCTTGTCTCTGACTATAAAATTTGGAATGTCAAACCTACAGATTATATATTCTCGAATAAATTGAGTTACCACCTGAGTAGTAATCCTACTCAAGGGGATCCCTCCCACTTGTTATACAAATCTATAGCAACCAAGATAAAATAGTTTCCATGAGAGGATGGGTTGATCTTTCTTACAAAATCAAATGCCCAAGTGTGTAATGGGTAAGGAGCATCCAAGCTTTATAAGATAACTGAGGGGGCATGGACCATGTTATCTGGAACTTAACATGCACAATATTTCTTCAAGAAGTCTATGAAATCAACTTCTATCGTTGGTTAGTAGTACCCCAAGATCATTAGTTGGTCATATAATTTTTCTCCACCCATATGTTAGGGTTCATAAGCTTCCTTTACCACTTTTTATTTCACAACACATTTCAGAGAATTCTCATAATACCCTTTTCAATAAAGTTCCAATTCCACCAGGTAGAACCAATTAACACTCTTCTTTAATTACACCCCATATGCCCTCTCAATGGTTAAATATCCATCTGTGAGATAGGAAATATAAGGCTTTTTCTAGTCCTTCAAGATCTTTGCAAAGTTAGATTCATTTGCCTAATTGAATTGAGACTGGCACTTCAAATAACCTCATTAAAGACGAGCAACTTGTATCCCCATAGTGGGCCAGTAGTATCCCCCTTATTGTAGACATCTATAGAGTGTATGGTTGTATCCTCACAATATCTTGTATTCATTTCTCGCAACTTTTCATGATCCTCTTCTTCTCCCAAGCACTGTGCCATGTAACCACTCAAACTTTTGAAGTAAAGAGTTCCTTAAAGCATATGAAAATTTTCTAGTTCTTACAACTTCATTTCTCCTTTTTACGTTTCTATATGCTTCACCATAGAGAATCTTCAATATTTAGTCTCCTCACGTGGAAATAAATATCTCACCATTGTAAGCATTGTCCTTTGTCAATCGATGGTCATAGCTTCTTGCCCATCCATCTCTAACTTTTGATCAATCGTTGTTAACGCATCAGGGTGTTTATCTATGATTCTCTAGTACCTCTTTATCTTGACAACTAAGAATTTATTTAACAACCTTTGAATAATTTCTCTATAGAGAGAAGGGTTAGCATGCTTGAGTGAAAATCATCCATTGAATTTCTTTAGCACGAGGTTGGAATCCCCTTGTATACAAAGTAATTTGATCCCTCTTCTCAAAGATTATATTAGTAAAAATATGAGGGCTTCATACTCTGCCTCCTTATTTGATCACCTGAAGTCCAGCTTATAGGAAAGGCTGAGTCTCTACTTACTGTTAGCGAGTATGACTCATGATCCCCCTATACCTTATGCACATGATCCATGAAATTCAATCTTCCATTCTTCCATATCCCCGAATAAACAATCTTGAAAATGATGCCCTAGAAGCTCCTCACTCAAAGTATCAAAATTCTATCTCGGGAAGTTGTATAGGAGTTCATCTACAACTTGACTTTTGATTTCCTTTGGAGAAAGGCAATTTAAACCATATTCTGTAAGTATTACGAACTACTTAGCCAATCGCCCTATTAAAATGGCTCTCACGAGCAGATACTTAATAGGATCACACTTGGTAATAATATGCATGAGCAGGTAGTAACTTAACTTTTATTCCATAAAGACCAAGGACAAACAATGTCTTTCCACATTTCTAAATATCTGGATTATGCCCTAAAAATACTCAGGACAAATAATACACTGGTCATTTCGTCTATTGTTTCTCTTGGGCAAACAAAGCCCAGGTAGACCACTCGGTAGTTGTTAGGTACAAAATAAAAGGTTAACCTTCTCTTACATGAATCATATTTGAAGGAGAAGTCAAAATCTCCTTAATTCTCTCCAATTCTTTCTTTCGCTCACCCCCCAAAACCATTTCACCTTATCTTTCATTATTAGAGATAAAGGGTGAGTGACTTATGACAATGCCAGTATGAACCTTCTCATATTGGAAACTTTTTTTAAGAATATTTTGAGTTATCTCTTACTTTTTGGTGGAATCATCAAAATGACCTTTGGTTTTGAACATGAATTTTCACCCCTTTCCTATTGACGACAAATTCAAGGAATTTACCTGCAGTAACACCAAAGGCATATTTATAGGGGTTCATCCTCATCTTATACTTTTGGCAACATTAAAAAAATCTTCTTAGATCATGAATATTTCTCCTTTCCTTCTTGGATTTTAAGACGAGATCGTACACATAGAACTCCAATATATCATGAAACATTTCATGAAATATTGCCATCGTAGTTTGTTAGTACGTTGCTACAACATTCTTTATGCCAAATGACATAACTGTATGGTGACAGTTTTTTAGAGAAGTATTGGAAACTATATTCTATACATATGTAGGATTATTTTAATCTAATTGTAATAATCGTACCCATCCATAAAACTATACATTTCGTGGTCAGCTGTTGCATCTACCAAGCTCTCAATGCTCGATAAAATAAATTCACCTTTTGGGTAGGCTCGGTTTGAATCTCTAAAATCTACACAAACTCAGATCTGCTTATTATCTTTCTTAGAAATGAGAACAATACTTAAAATACATACAGTATGTTTAAGAACGTTAGGATTTTATGGAATGATTCGTATATCAGTCAACCACACGCAAATTTAATTTTACCAAATTTTATCTTTGATTAATTTAGGTGTGAAAACAAGATGTTTCAAAATAAATTTAACAAACCAAGCAAGCCTAAAACACGAAGAAGTAAGGAAAAATACCGAAAAAGGGCGTGGACAGATGGGCCATAAGATGAGGGGTCACCCACGGCAAGGGAGAGCTCCACAACAATAGGGTACCCCACATGAGCAGCAAGCATAGAGGTCACCTATGGCACCTGCTCCACCCGCACCACTACTACATGGGAAACTACAGTATAAATATTCTTATAATGTTTGATATGCAGTCATGCCACAGGCACCGCAGAATTTCTATGAAGGTATGTTTTCTATTCATGGGTGTAAGGATATGATTTTATTTGATATGGGGACATCACAACCTTTTATAGTGACTAGATTTGCACAAGATGTTGGCATATTAAAGACAATTGGTAGTCTCCTTATGTGTGTGGAGTCATCGATGGGTAGTGGGTCGCTCATAGACTTGATTCATAGAGATGTGGGTATCAATGTGGGTAGATTATGCTTAGCTGCAGATCTTTTTGTATCGGATTTGGAGGGATATGACGTTATCTTGGGGATGGATTAGTTAGCTGGTTATCAGGCGATGGTAGATTATTACTGGAGGACTATTGTATTCTCGATTCTAGGGAAAGAGATGTTTGTAGTGGCTATGCCTATTCCCAAGGGAGGGTCAAGAAGTCGTCTATTTTACATTAAGGAAGAGACCTCACAGGAGGTGGTAGTTTTATTATAATCGATCTAGTCATGAGGGAGTTCGAGAATGTATTCTAGGGTATAACCAGATTATCTCCTAGTTAGGAAAATTATTTTGTTTTTGATCTAGCATTGGGTATGAGACCTATAGCTCAAGCTCCCTATCGCATGTCCCCATCTGAGATGCGTGAGTTGAGAGATAAGATTTAGTAGCTCTTGGGGAAGGGTTTCATTTGATGGAGTACTTCACTATGGGGTGCACCAGTCTTATTTGTTAAGAATGAGGATGGGTTGCTTTGATTGTGTATTGACTACAGAGATTTGAATAAGGTCACGATCCGAAATAAATATACATTGCCTCGTATTGATGATCTATTAGAACAGCTGAGGGGTGAACCATACTTTCCCAATATTGATTTGCGGTCTGGTTATCATCAGTTATGCACCAGAGGGGGAGGATGTTCCTAAGACTGCTTTTCTGACACGATATGGGTCCTATGAGTTTAGGGTGATTCCATTCGGACTCACCAATGCGCCAACCATGTTTATAAATCTAATCAACTGAGTTTTTTGAGAGTTCCTTGACCAGTTTGTGATTGTGTTTATCGATGATATTCTGGTTTACTCTCGTTCTAAGAAAGGGTATTCCGAGCACTTAAGAAAGGCTGTACAAACACTTAGAGAACACCAATATTATGCAAAGTTTAGTAAATGTGTGTTCTGTCTTAGGGAGGTACAATTTTTGGGCTACATAGTGTTTGAAAATGGTATAGCAGTTGATCCGGGTAAAGTATCAGCGGTGAGGGAGTGAGGACAACCTACGACACTGACTGAGGTTCACAGTTTTTGGGGTTGGTAGGATATTACCGACGACTCGTCAAGGGTTTATCAAAGATTATGGGTCCATTGACAAACTTGACTCGTAAATGGGTGAAATTTATTTGGGACGACCATTGTCAGTTAGCTTTCGATAAGCTAAAGGACATATTGACTTCAACACCCGTACTTGCAGTCCCTAAGGGAGAAGTGGCATATTGTGTCTGCACTGATGCATCCTTGTAGGGACTTAGGGGTGTATTACAGTAGAATGAGAGGGATATAGCTTACAAATAAAGAAAACTTAAGCCCATGAAAAGAATTATCCCATGCATGATTTGGAGTTAGCCGCTGTTGTATTTACCTTGAGGATCTAGAGGAACTATTTATTGGGCGATAAGTTTACTTTATTCATGGACCATAAATCACTTAAGCATTTGTTCACGCATAATGATTTGAACATGAGGCAGAGGAGGTGGTTGGATTTCATAAAGGATTACCAGTTTGATATTCGGTATCATCCTGGGAAGGCTAACGTAGTGGATGATGTGTTAAGACGACGACCAGCAAGTGAGTAAGCAGCGATTTAGAAAATGAAATGGAGAGAGCTTCGACATGATAATGAGATTGCTATGTATTGTGTGTTCATATTAGATATCACTCCTGAAATTCTGATGAGGGTAGTGAAAGAAGAGGCAGAGGATCAATTTTACCAAGACAGAGTTCGCCAGTTACTAGCTGATGGGATAGAAGAATACTTGATCAATTGAGAGGGCAGTTTATATTTTAATGCCAGACTCATGGTTCCAAAGCATGATGATTTGTGACATGCAGTGATGTCAGAAGCTCACGAGTCCCAATTTGCAGTGCATCCTAGTGGGGATAAGATGTACTAGGACATACGCAAATAATATTGGTTGTTAGGGATAAAGCGGGACATAGCAGAGTTTGTCACGAAGTGTACTACCTACCAGCTAGTGAAGTAGACCACCATAGACCGATATGGATGTTACAACCATTAGAGATTCCTGTGTTGAAATAGGAGAGTATATCCATAGATTTTATGGTTGGATTACCATTATCGCATCGAGGTCATGATTCTATTTGAGTGATAGTGGATCGGTTGATGAAGGTGGCTGATTTTCTTTTGGTTCGTACTGATTTTGAGACAAAATAGTATACACAATTAACTATCACTGACATCATACGATTACATGGGGTCCCAGTTAATAGTGTATCCAATCCGGATAAGATATTTGTATCCCACTTCTGGTAGAGTTTTCAGGAGGTGATGGGGATAGATTTATAATTGAGTACAACATATCACACACAGACAGATGGGCAGACTGAGATGAATAATTAGATGCTTGAGGTTTAATCAAAACAATATCTTTCTTTGGTGGAGTTTGTGCATACTATCAGCATGGCACCATTCAAGGAACTATACATTCGGTCTTATCAGTCACCTACTTACTGGTTAGAGGTAGGGGATAATTAACCATTGGGGCCAGAGATGATTTAGGACACCACTGCTAAGATTGAATTGATTTGAGAATGCAGTTGAATAGCTCAAGATAGGTAGAAGAGTTATGCAGATGCAAATAGGAGACATATTGAGCTTGAGGTTGACGAGCAGTTATTGGTGCGAATGTCTCCTATGAAAGGAGTGATGGGATTTGGTAAGAAAGGGAAATTGGCATCGAGATATGTGGGACCATTTTCGACCATTGAGGGGGTGGGACCAGTGGCTTATAGATTGGGATTACTAGAGCATCTTTAGAGAATTCGCGATGTGTTCCACGTGTCATCTATGAAGAGATACTGACGGAGTGAAACAGATTTTTGGCATGTTCCAGTGAAGGAGATTGACAGGAGAGACCAGTGGCGATACTTGATCGTAGTGAGGATAAACTGAGGTCAAAGGTGGTACCCTTGGTTAGGGTTCAATGGGGGGAACCATCATGTAAACGAGTTGACTTGGGAGTGGGAGGATGACATGCATGAGCAGAAGTGATTTTTATTTATGGTAGTTATGTCCAAATTTTGAGGATGAAATTCACATGTAAGGGAGGAAGTATGTAAAAACCCATATTTTTAAAGAATTAAAAAATGAATTAATTTGCACGTGTGACGTAATATGATAAAAATTAAATATGATGAGTTTATTAAATTATAAATTGGAAAGAAATGATTAATGTTTATTGAATAAAATTACTAAGTGAATAGTAATTACATAATTGATGTCAGAACGAGTGTTGGTGAAGTGATAGTATGATATCTCAACCGGTTGTTGTAAGCGGACTAAATAAGGTAGAGATAGAAAAAAAATAATGGGTAACTTGGAAGATGATTTTGAGGGGACAGTTGAGTCTAGAAGGGTCGAAATAGTCAAAATAGTATACCCGGGTGTGTAGTTTGGGTCCTGGGACAGTTTTAGACATTATGGACAACCTGGAAGGGCATTTTAGTCATTTTAGGGTTAAAGGAATTTGAAGATTTTGAAATTATATATAGTTTTGGTGATGTGAGGCTAGGGTAAAGATATTAGAAAATAAGTGGGGGCTAGTAGAGAAGAAAATAAGAGTTTCTTGGAGCTCAAGAAAGGGTTTTGGGAGAATACAAACTCAATTTAACATCACGGTCACTCTTGGAGGAAGGATTGCAAGAGAAGATTCATAAAAAGGGATCAAATCAGACCACTTCAATATAAGGCAAGTATTTATCTTGCAAGTTTTATGAGTTATAATACCCGTGTAGAATAGGAACTTTTTATTAAGGACAATTGATGTTATACTTATAACTTGTTGAGTAAAATTTTAATTGGGAATAGGATTTGATGTAGAATAAATAGAATTACATTGAAAAACTAAAATAAAGAGTTTTGGGAGTTTAATCATGGATTAAATTTGTTTTTTGGTGAATTTACATGAAGAACGCTAAAAATAGGATTTATGATTATGAGGTGCTAAATCTGGTTATATGATGAAATTGTATAGGTTTTATTCATGCTTTACGTTAGAAATCATCCCTATAGGTGTCTTTGATGTTTAGCTATGTTAATTTAAGAATTAGGATGTTTGTATAAAAGTTTGAGGATTTGAATATGTAAGAAATTCGTAACAGCAAAAGGAGGAAGAAGACCCCTAACACTTTTTGAATCGATTCGGCCCAAGGGGGAATTCATCAGCTAATGGGCCAATCGATTCAGTTTGTTCAGATTTGAAAAATGTTCCTTTTCTTAAGCCCGTAACTTGTGGGTAATTCATTGGTAACATTTAGGGCATTTTAACTTATGAAATGGAATGTAAAAATGTCAGAAGTATTTTAGTAGGTATTTGGTCATATAAGCCGAATTGGGATAATAGATAAAATGCCAATAATTGATAAATGAAGGAAATTTGAGGAGGATTATTTAGTGAAGAGTGAACTTAAATTTATGACCAGTAGGATACGATGAGAATAACTACGGACTTCAGAATTGGTAATTAGTAATATTAGAGGAGTGAGCAGTACTCGAAATTATACGAATTGGAAGTTTAATTGGAATTTATGGTACGTCGAATATATGAGTGATATATGCTATGTATGAGTTAATGAAATTGGGTTATGTGTATACTTATTGAATAATACATAAATAGTTTATGTGAATACCTATATATTTGATTTGATTATGTGTGTGAACATATAATGTTGCCTGCTATAAAAAAGGTTTACTCGCAGAGGGCGATCCCACCTTGATGATTCTAGTGAGTTCTGGAATAGCGCCCCAGAGCATGGAACTTAGGGCGATCCACTATGTGTTGTGTATTAGTAGGATTGGCATGTCGTTTGGGTACGTTTGGTATGTGCTTATCCTAAAGGCTTAGAACCATGTTCCCCTCCACTATGATTTTGATTTATTTTGGTTCTGAGGAAACATGCCGAACCAATAGTCCTTTATGGAGTATGAGAGGAATATGGACTTGATAGCAGAGTATGCCAACATCACGAAGGACCATTCTAGGGATACTATATGTGTATATATATTGTATGTATGATGAATATGTATGTACCAGTGTAATATACCTACTTATGTGAGACAGTAGAATTGATAGATGATGAATATCTAAAAAGGAAATTAAATGGTGAAATTTAAATAAGTGGATCAATAATAAAATAAGAATAAATAATTTATTATTGAAATCGTAATTCCGTATAGTATGTGGATATTCGTGAAAATTAGACTTATCGAGAGTAGTCAGATACATTAGCTAGTTGGGCAGGGGATACTTGTTTGATAGAATACGTTAGGCGTGCACATTAGTTGAGAGGTGATAATATCAAGTGAGTGTACGTGAATAATACATCTGTAATAAATAACTGATTTAAATAATTACTATATATTTTCAAAATATTTTACTTGGTCTCTGACCGGTGTCAAAATATTTAAAAACATTTTAGATGTCTAGCCACAGGGATGCCCATCTTAGGGATCCTATCCAGTGGCATGTAGCTGCGGCAATGTGGAGGCATGCAGGATATTTTCTTAGATGCTTCTTCTCTTCCTTTCTAGATAGGAGATTTAATTATCAGTTTATCCTTATATTATTTATTTATTTATTTATTTCAGTTATGCATCGGACAAATTGATACTTTATTTACTTATTTTAGATTATGGTTGGATTATTTTATGTTGAGAAACAATGGTTTATTCGATTTCCCTATTTAATAATTTATATATGTCGTAAGATTGTTCAGATTAGATTCATGTGTGATTGGTTTAATTCAGCTAAATTATCGTTGCATGTGTTAATAATAAAAGATAAAATTGACACCAACTTAATTTGACGTAGGTGATGAGTAAATAAAAAGCTTTTCGATAGTAATGCTAAGAATGAAACTATTAATGATTCTGGTTTAATTTAATAATGGAATGATCACCCATGTTTAATTTAGGCGGGGTGTCACAATCAAGAACTTTTAATACCCAATTTGTGTATCAAACATTGTGCCTATAGAGAAGAAGGATAAAAATCATATACGGGTCTGCATGGATTTCGAAGATTTGAATTATAGTTGCTCGAAAGATGAGTTATCATCACCTAACACCAATATCCTGGTAGATTCCATAGTTATCCATGAGATATAGTTTCATGGATGCATATGTAGGTTATAATCAAATCTGAATAGACCCGGCGGATGTAGAAAAGATAACATTCAGAACACCCTTGGGAAATTTTCATTACACGGTCATGCCCTTTGAATTAGAAAAATGGGTGTCACCTATCAACGGACTATGATGGACATATTTAATGATTTATTTCATGACAAATTGGAATTTTATATAGATGATTTGGTGGTAAGATGCAGAAAGAAAAGTAAGCATATGCAAGATCTTAGGATAGTTCTTGAGAGGTGTCGAAATACAAATTGAGGATGAACCCCTCTAAATGTGATTTCAGAGTAACTGTGAGAAAGTTTTAGGAGCAAGTTGATGCGAAAAAGAAGAAGGCCATTATAATGATTCCACCATCAAAAAGTCAGAGACAACTCAAGAGCTTCTTGTGGAAAGTTTCCTACCTAAGTATGTTCATACAAAATTTAGTGGAGGTTACTCACTTCTTCTCTCCCCTCATGAAAGATAAATCCAAGTGGGTTTAGGGGGAGGATCAAATGAATTCATTTGAGAGGGTAAAATAAATATTGACCTCTCCCTTAATGATGATCCCTCTAGAAATGGGTGCACCTTTACTGTTGTATCTGACCTCAACTGAGAAGTTTATAGGGACTCTGCTCTCATAAGAAAAAGAGGGGGTGGATTGGCCGATATACTACTTATTGTGGGTGATTTTTGGAACAAAATCCATATATATAAATGTGGAGAGGAATTGCCTAACCTTGGTTTTCATAGCACAAAAGTTGAGGGACTACCTTTTCACATTCACGGTGCACATCATCACCAAGTGCGACCCTATAAAATATCTACTAGTACAGACTATCTTGGTGGGGAGAGAAGACAAGTGGTTCCTGATAATTTCTGAATATTATTTGAAGTGAGTAATCCCAAAACCTATCAAGATCCAAGCAGTGGTTGATATATCGGCTAACTTTCCTAGCCAAAACATTGAACCTCCAAGTGAATAGGTACAAGGTGAAAATTTTAAAGCACGTTTATTAGAAGAGATGTAGGATTGGACGATGGAATTTGATGGCTTGTGTGCGCAAAGGACAAGCGGGACAAGAATCATTCTCTCTAATGGAAATGAAAAGGTCACCCTCTGCTATAAGTTATATTTCAAATGTTCGAATATGAGGCTGAGTATGAGGCTGTCATACTTGTCCTGTTGGAGGCATTGAGGAGGGGAACCAGAGTGTTGTGTATTAGAGAATATTATAACTTAGTAGTAAAATAAGTTAATAGAGAGTTCTCTCTAAGGAGTTCAAACCTCGCCCTATGTTAAGCAATCATACATAGATTGCATGACCAGTTCTGTGAACTGAAGATAGAAAGACACTCGCGGATAATAAATAGGTGCCTAGACATGTTGGAAATGATTGGGTAAAAGTTTAAAATGGAAGAGGTGGGACCACCATCACAGTTCGATGAAGAATGGCGCCAACGTCAGTGAGGTCATTATTCCCAAGTAAAGATCCAGAAGATCGAAGATGCTCGATTGTGAAGAAGTTAAAAAATAAAGAAGGAAAAATGAAGTTGTTAGAGCTAGTCAACTACCACCTGCTCATAGGGAGACTTTACTTCAAACTTTAGGTAGATTTTTGGCAAGATGTATAGGAGAAGCGAAGGCTAAAGAAAAACTCGCATTAATGCACAATAAGCATTGCGGGGATACTAATATCCAACTTTATCCACTGTTGCCGTGAGGAGGTTATTAATAGCCTACTATATGTGCAGAGGCTGCTCGTTTGCAAAAAGACTGTTTAAAATGCTAGACGTTGTTCGATCAACCAACCAAAGCCAATTTTATGGAAAACTTTGCAGACAAGAGGAAACCTTACATTGCATACCTCAAAGATGGAAAGTTATCGGTTGATGTAAGAACAATTTTGCTGGCATTGTTCATTGAATAGCGTTAGGCTATTTTGGTGTATCCCGTTACAAATTGTCAAGCATCAAAAAGACGAACCAAACGCAAGCATCTCCAAGATTTAATACTTCCCAACATCCCAAAAGGTATAAAACGAATTTAGAGTTTGCATTAATTCATGGAATTATATTAAGAATGTTTAATTTTTATCAAAACACGAACAAAACGTTTTAATGATTTTAAAAAGAAATTTTTCCCAAAATAATTTTTTGGTCAAAACTGTTTATGTCACTTGAAGCTCGTTTATAGGTCGCTTGAAGAGTTATATCAAATGACATGCTACTAGAATGCATTTTAAAAAATAAAGTTTTATAATTTCATTCAAACGACATTGAATGTCACATGAAGCACTATTCAAACGACATCGAATGTCGCGCAAGGAAATCGTTCAAACGACATCATATCTCGTTCAAGCGACATCTATTTTTTGTTCGAGCAACGCGCCGACTCAACTTTTGTATAAATACCTATTTCGTGAATGTGTTTTCTAAGACTTTTGCAAAAGACGTTTATGCAAATCAGCAGTAAAAGTTCTCTAAGTTTTTGTGTTCAAAAACACTATTTTAATTCACAAAAAGTATCCTTGAATATTGTTCTTGTGAATTAGTTTTGAATCATAGAAAAGTTTTTCATATCTTGCATACACCTTGGTGAAGGGGCACTCCATTGCCGACTTGTGATGACTATGGGGATTCACTACTGAAGACAAAGGTCGAGGCTAATTTGGAGGACTACGATCATGTAACTCTTACGAGCGTCATAGTTGTTCCGTAAATATTTTTAAAGAATAACGTGTTATGCTTGTGGAGGCTCAAGTATTATGTGAGTCAAATCTCTTATATTTTATAAGTGAATAAAGATTTTTCACTTTGGATTTTTTTTTGAATCTTGGCCTGATTTATTTGTGTGATTTGATCTATATGTTTTATCACATAGTTGCATGCTTAGGATAAAAAAGATAAAATCATTTTAAAAGTTGCTTTCGCATATTTAAAACTTTTGTTGCAATTTTTTTTATTAAAATCACCCTTTGCGAGTGTTCTCGCACTTACAATTTGTATTAGAGCGTGTTACGCTAATTTATCATGTTCGATTTTATTTACCTTCTTTTTGGGTGATTGTGTTTTTATCGCTCCTATGCTTGGTTTTACTCTCGATGGATTCTCATAGTTTTGACGATTTAAATAATTTGAATTTGACGTTTGCCAAAAGAATTAAATTTTTGGAAATAGAAAATTGTCATTTTAAATCCTCTTTGGATATTTTGCAAACGGTTCAAAATCATAGAGATTTTTATCGAGAGAAATTTGCAGCTTTTGACCATGACTTTATTGCTTTAAAATTGTCCAAAAAAGGAGATTGATGATAAAGTTCTATTTTTAGAAAAATAATTGGAGGACTTTAAAAATTCTAGGGTTTGTGTTTGTGCCAAAGAGGATAAAAACATGTTAATCGATGATTTGATGGCACGTGAAAAGACTCTTAGGAAAAAGTTTGCCTTTATTGAGGGGGAAATAGATACTCTTTTACGAGTTTTTGAAAATTTGAAAAAGCTGTCCATAAAATTGGAAGAGTCTAATTCTTTGCTTGAGTAAAAAAATTTGGAGTTGAAAAATGATTTAAAAGACTCGTGTAGTTTGTGTAGTGATAGTAATGGCTCGCCATGTTCTAATGCTTCCGTTGTCAAAGCCAAGACCATTATTTGTTTTAGAGGGTCAATCAAGACCAAGGACATTAGGAAAGGTCAACCCATAGGTACCATTCCCCATGTCTATACATGTTCACACTGTGGTAGGAAAGGTCACCTTAGGCGTTTTTGTTTTGATCTTGGAAGAGGTCCTAACAAGTTGAAGTCTAGTGTCTCGTTGGTTCTTGAAACCCCTATTCAATATTTCACATCTATTTGAGTTAGGAAATCGCTTTTAGAGGTGTTAGATGTTAAAATAGTTGATTCTCACGTGCTTGCACATGATGTTTCTCTTGCCATATCAAATGCATGTTTGTTTGTATGGTTTGTTTGTTATAGGCTAGTTATGCTTCATGATATATTTTTGCTAGTGTTATGATATGTGAACTTTTTGTATTATATTTTCTTTTATTGAATCATATTTGAAAAAATATACAAATATTTTTGGTTTTATATATTTTTTTGAAAAAATATAGTAAGATTTTTTTTTAAATAATTTGAAAAATCCAAAAAGATTTCCGATTCTTTGTGTATTTTAGTTTTACACATTTGGTGTGGCATATTGGTGTGTTTGAATCAAATTCACTATGAAATTTTCATGTGACTAGGACATTTACTTATCATTTTAGATGCTTAGATTGTTCTTAACCATGTTTATGGAGTTGTTTCGTCATTGACTCTTGCTTTATGAATTTGACTTTGTATATGCCTATACACACACATGCACGAGCTTGTTGAATTTTTACTTCATGATGTACATTTGATCTTGATAAGATGTTCTCCTATAAATCTTTTCATCTACATGTTTATTTGACTATGGAGGATTTGTCCATGTAAGATCCGTTGCCCGTGAGGATTTTGTTTAGTATAGAAAGTGTGATGAGTGAACGGAAAAGGGGTGCTAGTGAGTAATAATCATGTTGTGAAAACCACCTTTTCAAAAGAGATCGAGAAAAATTAAGGCAATAAAAAGAATATTATGCCAAAAAATGGGCCAACTTGTTTACTTTGATATATTCATTCAAAATAAAAGAAAAGAATTATTTTGAGGCAGTTGGGATGAAAATATCAATGGGTTTTCACAATGATAATGTATCCTAGTTATACTTATTTTGTCATGACGCTATTGATTTGTACAATCATTAAAATTCTAGATTTATGTGCATTGTATGTGTTCTGTTCATTAAGTTTAACTTTATTTTCCACTTAAGGATAAAGATTAGTTTGATAAAGCTTCGCGGACAATTAGAACTTCTTGAACATATTTGAGTGTTTGGGATATAATTATTTTGTTTCTAGTTCACTTTCATTCATTCCATTCCACCGTTTGGACACATCAATACTATGCTACTGTGTATGACTTATGTGTTCGTGTCATTTTTTGTGATATTTTTTACCTATAAATATGCGCCGAATTTTCTTTGATATATTTTGCATATATTACATAAGGTATTGCATGTTGTATTTGTGAAATTTATTCTTTGGTTGAAAAAATTAAAAAATTTCAAAAAAAGTTAGGGTTTGTTTGCCTTTGAGATGATCATTGTACATGCTTGATTTACATATTTAAGTGATGACATCTTTTCTTCGTCGTGATGCTTCACACTTAATGTTTATTGTTTCTACTTCTTTGTATATTTTTCTATTTCGAGAAAAACAAAAGGGGAGAACAAATTAAAATTGGACTTTTTGATGAGTTTGAATTTTGGGGGAGTATTTACTTAAAGAGGAATTTAAATGCACGCGTATGAAGACAAAGATTAAGGTAAGTAGTTGAAGTTTGAAGAGAAAGAGACTTATGTCATTCCGTTTTAGGGTTGGGAAGGGTGTTAGTACTTTTTGTAATTTCTAATAGGAGATTTTGATTTTAATTTGGGGTTCAATCATTTTGTTTGTTTTGTACCGGAATAGCCAAATGGGGTGATTTGTAAGAATAATTTTGTATCAAAAAGACAAACCGAACTCATGTATCTCCAAGATTGAAGACTTTCCAACATCCCAAAAGGTACAAAATGAATTTAGAGTTTAAATTCATTTATGAAATTATATTAGGGATGTTTAATTTTTATCAAAAGATGAACATGACTTTTTAATGATTTTAAAAAGAATTTTTTCCACGAAGAATTTTTGTGTCAAAATTGTTGATATCACTCTACGCTCGTTTGTAGGTCGCTTGAAGAGTTACATCAAATGACATGCTAATGGAATGTGTTTTAAAAAAAAGTTTGTTAATGTCGTTCAAACGACATTCAATGTCGCATGAAGCATTGTTCAAATGACATCTAATGTCGCGCGAAAAGGTCGGTCAAAGGGCATCATATCTTGTTCGAGCGACATCCAATTTTCGTTCGAGCGACGCGTCGACTCAACTTTTGTATAAATACCTGTTTATTGAATGAATTTTTTAAGACTTTTGTAAAAGACATTTCTGCATATCGGCAACAAAATTTCTTCAAGTTTTTTTGTTTAAAAACACTAATTTAATTCACAAAAAGCATCATTGAATATTGTTCTTGTGAATTAGTTTAGAACATTAGAAAAGTTTTGTATTTGTTTCATACACCTTGGTGGAGAGGCACTCCATTACTGACTTATGATACCTATGGGATTCATTACTGAAGACGAAGGTTGAGGCTAATTTGGAGGATTGTGTTCATGTGACTTTTTTGAGCATCATAGTTGTTCCTTAGTGATTTTTGAAGAATAATCTGTTATGCCTATAGGGCATCAAGCAGTCTGTAAGTCGAATCTCTTATAAATTTTTAAGTGAATGAAGGTTTTTCCCTTTGATTTTTATCCTAAATCTTGGCCTGAGTTATTTGTATGGTTTGATTTATCAGTTTTATCACATAGTTGCATGCCTAGGATAAACAAGATAAAATCAGTTTAAAAATTGCTTCGGTATATTTAAAGCTGGTGTTACAATTTTTTGTTAAAATCACCCTTTGCGAGTGTTCTCGTGCTTACAGTTGAAAGGAAAGATGGTATATACTTAAATAAAGGGGCTTAATATTTCTACTTAGTAGAAGGGGAGCTCTACAGGAAGGTATATAATGAGAAGGCACTATGGTGTGTGGCAGGGGAATATGTGGTGAAAGTTTAAAAAGAAGGTCTCGAACCTTCCCACGCGGACAGTGCTAAGCTATACGATGAGTTGATGACCCTGGGCTATTACTGGCCAATAATGGAGGCCTACTATATAAGCTTCGTGAAAAAATGCAGAGCATTCCAAGAACACGGTAATATAGTCCATGCCCCCCCTCCTCATTAAGCCGACAAAGTCTAGATGCTCCATACCCCTACCATACTTGGGCATTAGATTTTGTGGGAAAAATCATCCCAGCTTCTCATAGAAAATCCTTTGTCATCATTGCCAAAGATTTTTACCCTATGTTGGAAGAAACAATCCTTTTAAGTAAGTCCACTACTCAGGTGGTGACACAATTCATCCAGGAGTACATAATTTATAGGTTTGGTGTTTCGAAAGTCATCCTTACAGACAATGGGAAGAAATTTTTATGCAAAAAAATGAGGCTCCTCACAGACAAGTATAAATCATCATAACTGTTCGACCATCCCTTACCCTAAGAGGAATAGTCAAGAAAAGGCCACAAATAAGATGCCGACTAAAATTTTGAAGAATATACTGGAGGACTTATCGGGGGCATGGGATGAACAACTACTAATGGGCTTATGGGCTTACAGGACTTCGAAGATAAAGTCAATGGGTTTTACCCCTTTCTCTCTAGTTTATGGAACAAAATTTATCTTGCATGTAGAGTTGGCAGTACCCTTAGCCCGAGTGGCTTTGAGCCATAGCCTCATACCAGACCCAAGACATGTGCAACTAGAAGCTTTGGATGAGAATTGTGATATGGCCAAAGAAAACTTTAAGGTCTACACTTAGAAATTGTCTAGGTCTTATGAAAATTTGGTCAAACCTAGATAATTATAAGTGGGAGACTTGGTTTTGAGGCCATCAACTCCCCATCTTAGGAGTATCTCAGCATAAAAATTCAAAACTAATGGTATGGGGATTGGGAAAATCATGATACTGCCAGATCTCAGAGCCAGAAAGCGAGTGAAGTCGGTCTATTAACTGCAAGTGACTAAAGAAATACTATGACTGAGGTATTCCATGTTCTTTTTTGTTCTTTATTGTTTTTAGGAATTTTGTTATAAAGAGGGAAGTCCTTGAAGAAAAAGTTCAAAACAAAGAGCAATGATATATTATAACAGACCTTATATATTATCCTTTTGACAATAGCGAATTCAATAGAAATTATCCATTCATAACTAAATTTTTTTGGCAATATCTCTTTTTAACAGTAACCATGTTTGTAGTTTAACATAGCCAACAAGTGCATTATACATCCACTTGTCAAAATGTGCGAGTGGGAGCATCATTATTTTTTTATGATAAATTCATTTGTTTACTAAATTTTAGAACAACTCAAGTTCTCACAGTATAAGAGAAAAGTGAAAGAAATTTGAGGAGTATTGTTCACCATACTTGTGGGGATAGGTGCACCTTAATAACAAAGTATGAGGGGGTTGACCTCAAGTCCTTTTTCTTGAAAATAAATAAATAAATATAGGACAAGCATTCCTTAAACTTAAGAAAAGTTGTATATTTTACTCTCCAAGTTGCAAGCCTGCTCTCCCACGAAAAAAAGGGTGCATTACTAGGTCACGAGAGGACATTTCCCATAAAGTAGATAATTCATAGCATGCAAATTCAACAAGTTAATAAAATAAGAAAGCAGACAGTGGCAAAGAAGGAGTAAATAACATTTTTTTACTTATATAGAAGACCTGCTCCAAATAGAGAAATCTTTATCATTACAAGAAAATTTTACATGAATTATAATTGTCAACCAGATAATAAAAACAAAAGATTATCCTTGTATAAGAATCCCTATTCGAGGGGCTAGCCTCTCCGACCTAATTTTCCTCTAACATAGACATCTGAGTAATCTCCCCAGACTCACTAGGTAAAACTTTAGCCAACATAGCCTCTATTGATCTGATCTTATTATGAAGGCAATCAACTTCTAAATGGTGTTGATTGGCTTTGCCCCCTTAGATATCTTAGCTTTTATCAGTCTCATAGAAGTTGGGCTAATAAGATTGTGAGCGAAAGTGTCGAACGAGTCAAGTTTAAAGTGGTAGATGTTATCCAAGTCTTTGATGACAACTTGAAAAAGACCAGTCCTCACACTCATAACATTAGAGGGAGGAGTCAATATGAACTCTCGAATGTGGCTAGAAAGGGCCTTCAAATTATAATTAGTCAAATTTTCCACATTACAGACACTCCTGATAGTGAAAGTCTCAAGGTGGTGCTCAAATATCAAGTCCATGACATCAAGGTTGAATGACCTAAACTTACTGGGGTAGTGCTCGTGCTACATATCCCTCATGTATACATCCAGAGCATCCATCTCTACATAATTAAATCTAGTGTTTAGAGATCTATCCTAGATGGTGGGGACTCCTCGCCAGATGGATCACCCTCAGAGCGAGTGGCCTTAGAATCATCGTTCCCTACCTCCACCTCCTCGCCACCATCAATCTCATTTACCCATCATGAAAATGAAATAACTAGGGAAGTAAGTAAGTAAATATATACTACTAAAAAATGATGACGGGAGAAATTTATCAAGGAGAAGGATGGGCACTTACTGTCAAGCCAAGAGGGGTCAGCATGCTACCAGGTAGACAATCCTGCTTCTTTAAGGTCATCACAAGATCTACAGAAAGGGGGAGTAGTAAAGATATCAATCTAAAGAGATAAAATAAATGAGGATAAGTCACTTGAGTAGTGGTGTAGATAAAGGAAAGAAAAAAATGAAAAAACAAGTATAATGATTTGTAATACCTAAGGAGTGCTCGCAACAACACTCACAGTTTGTTCCAATGCTATCCTGAAAATAGAGAAGAATGAAAGTGGCAGCTTAACACTTACATATTAAAAGCAAGTAAAAAGAAAAGAGAGAAAGTTATAAAGAGTGCTCACAATGGAGCTCACATCATGTTCCACAGATAAAGGAACACTCAGGGCACTAACCTGAAAATAGGAAAACAAACAAGTATCATTCGAGCACTTACACAATAAAAGTAAGTTGAAAAAGAGGAAAGAAAGAGACATGTATGATAGAATAATACCTGGGGAGAACATACTCCCAAGATCACACTAGTTTCCACAAGCAAGGGAACACTCATGGAACTAACCTAAAAGGAAACACGGAATTGTCAATTAGAACACTTGCAAAGAAAAAGAAAGTTAAAAAAATAAATAAAATAATAAGGTATGCAGAGTAATACCTGAGAATCACCAGCAGTAATGCTTACAGAGTGTTCCACAGGCAAGGGAACATTTACATCAGTAACCTGAAAATAAAAGCTAAGAAAAGAATCTGAGGATACTTGCGCAGTACTAATAAGGTTTAGAAAGGCTAACGCAAATCGAGGTAATACATTTTCACTCGTACAAGCATTTGAGGCATAAACAACTAGAGGTTCAACTGACGAGGAAATGCTAGCATTGCTCATATAATTTCAAAAAGAACAAGATAAAATGAATAAGAAACGTACAAGTTTTGGAAAATAAGTGTAAAAAGGTGCTATTTTAAGTTCTTGGAATCCAGAAGAGGGGGATGCGCTCGAATCCCTATCAAAAGAAAAGGCTGTCAGTAAGCAGGCAACCAAATAAAAGAAGAGAAATTAAAAAGTCATATGACTAAGTACCTGTGTTGAGCTAATGACATGAGAAATAGAGTCACTCAAGGAAATACTATCGATTGGCTAAGTGGAGAAGTGCTGGACTCCAGGACTATTATCAAGAGGGAGACTAACCATTGGGATATATATACTCCCAAAATGAGGTAATCTTGGAATAACTACCCCTGTGGGTGACATTATACCCAAACTGGTGAGGGTGTCACTCGAAAGAGAGACCTGTGATACAAGGGTTGTCAATAAAAAATGGGACTTGAGTAAATTTATATGCTCATTAGCTATTAAATTAACACATGAAAAAAGAAAAAGGTGATCGAAAATATGCCTTTCTAGAGCTAGTCATCGTAGTGGGAGCTGGGGGCTAGATTGGGGAATCTCTTACTATAGAAGGAGTGAGAGGCCTAGTAGTAGGTGCGAACGGGGCCACAGACACCTATTAACAAAAAATTAGCTAAAAAGGATCGATTGGGAAATATCAAATGCCTAAACAGAGCAATAAGTCATGGAATAATGCCTCACAGTAGTAGGAAAAATGTTGGAAAGCTACCAAAAAAGAAATACATAAGTATGGGGGCTCAAGAAAAGACAAATATTTATGTGAGAAAATAAACTATATAAACAAAGTTCCCGGTGCAAAACTCTCGATAAAATCTCCAGGAAGATACTAGAATGGAATTCCTCTCATGATGGAAGGGAGATATAGGGATAATAGGAGAGTAAGTAGAGGGAATCACTCCTATTTGGGTGGGGCCACTGGACCTAGCAGAATGTAACTGCTCAAAGACAAAAAGATGTACAAGAAAACTAATAGATAGAAATTTTAGAAATTAGAAAGAAATATCACAAAAGATAGGCAATATCATCAAATACTTATAGGCTCATCACGACAATCATTCCCGTAAGGTAAAGTCCTAGTTATGAGACTGATGGAAGATGGTGAGTAGATCATGGTATCATCATGATAACCAAAGGAAGGATCCACATTCATGGTTTATCCCCTCGTGGATGATAAAAAATAAGAAGTGTTAGGAGAGTGATCCTTGTTGGAACCAAGAAAACCATGTCATTTGAAGAAGAATTGTGGTAATCATAAGAAGGGGTGATTTCATAATCAACAAGTTCCTCTTCATATGAGTAGTGTGAGGAGAAAGCACTAGTAACTCCAGCACTTATCTTTGTTCTAAGTAAAAAGGAACAATTAGAGTACCTTTCACTGGGTGAGCAGATGATAGAGTGAGTGGTTGAGAAATAGTGGATTCGAGGTACTCATAGAACTGTTCGCAAATGGATAGGTATGTCTCCTAAATCTCAAGAGTGTCAGTCTCTGAGCTTTGATCTTTAATAATAGAAGGACCTGTGGGCTTGGTGAGGGGGAGGAAGCAGCCTCCCCAATAGAAACAAGGATGAAGTTTGAAACATCAGTGTCATGATGTTTCCCTTTTTAGGGGACCTTGCCTTTGCCTTCCCCTTAGGTGGTTGGGGGTTGAGACTATGAATTTTTTGAGTAAATTCTATCTAGATAGAGAGGATTTATAAGGATAGGGACCATTTGCTTGAGTGGGGCCTTCTCGAATTGGCTGTAATGCCAAATTTATTTATGAATATACTTGGTTAGGTACTTATCATTTAAGGAGTCACATTCAATATAAGACACATGAGGGACGTATTAAATACACATATTTCTTATGGAATCTTGGTGTTTCCACAAGCATAACCACGAGCAGCTAAAAGATCGAAGGTGGTCAAGAGAAGCAAGAAGATAAAAGGTAACTTTTCTCATAAAATAGTGATTCTGTGACTGTTGTATAAGGAAGAAAATGATTAGATATGAACTTTACAATAACAACAAAAGAGAAAAAAGATCACGTGGAAGTGATGATTCTTGAGAGTGAAGAGATAAGAACTTCAAGTACCATGGATAGAGAAGCGAGAGAATACTGTTTTGTGTATTTGAGAAGAGTAACAGTGCTTAACTTATGTTCTATCTTTTGACCTTGCCTTAGGGCTCTATTTATAGGAAAATAATGGGGTTGATTTAGCATGTACGTGCCAAAAGGATATTATTTGACATAATATCAAAATTGTACTTTTTCTCCCATTTCACTATATATCGTCTTCCCACTCTGACAGATGACATATGGCACAACCCAAAGTCAGAAAACAAGTATATCAGGATAGTGCAAAATATTATGAGTTTGTAAATATTTTCTCAAATGGTATGTCAGTAAGAAATCTTTTGAAAACTTGCGATTGTCCTTGAGGGCCATATCCAATGTTTTTTTTAACACATTTAATGAGCAGTGCCTTAGTTGCTGACCTATTTGACTAAGTGTGAACTGTGTAAGTGTATGAGTGAACTCTTAGGGACCTCCTATTAGTATTCTCTATTTCCTAAGGTATTGAATTGGTTGGACCTTAGCTTGATTAACAAGACGTGCCTCTCAGCTTCCAAACCAAAACTATCAAGGGATCCTAACTTGTCATCTTCATGAGCCTTACTTGCTCGACTAAGTTTCTTGCTAAGAATTCCTATGTATAAAAATAGCAAAGTACTAGTAAATAGTTTAAACAAACTTATTTGTGACCTGGGCTTAGGGCTGCTTGGAGAGCATCCCCTCGTTGCCCTGCGGTTACTCTTAGAGAACTCCTTTGCTTGGCTTCGGAGCATTTTCATGGCACCCTCCCATTCTCTTTTAGACTGTTCTTTTATTGTTTTGTAATCTGGGCTTAGGTTTGCTTAGAGAGCATCCCCTCACTAGCTTAGGGTAGCTCTCACTTCCCATTACATTCTAGGCTTGGAGTTACTCACAGAGCACCCCCTCGATGTATTGCTCTCACTTCCCCTTATATTTCGGGACTAGAGTTAATCACAAAGAACCACCTCATTTAAAATCCTTATACTTGATATTTTATGTATTAGAACCCACTCACTTGGCACCATCTCACTTGGCACCCCCTCGTGTCCAAGTGTGTCTTTTGGTGAGATTAGGGGGTACCCCTATGTCCACCCCGATCAAAAATTCATCTCCTCTCTCTCTCTCTCTCTCTCTCTCTCTCTCTCTCTCTCTCTCTCTCCTTCTTCTTAAAGAGGAAAAGGGAAATAAATGGGAGATACAAGGTCTCGCTCCATTTTTTATTTAGGAATGCTTTGGTTGTCGTTGATGTGGGGTAAATGTAAAGATATGGGAGTCTCCAGCCTGTTTTAGACAAAATATTCAAAAGAACATGTTCTCTCCTTAAGAGAACGGCATCAAAGACAAACTGATGCTTATAAAACCAATAGTTCGAAGGGATTGGGGGATAAGTGATAAAATGAGAAGGTGTTAGGCACCCATCCTGCCCTTTCGGTCTCTCATGGGCTTGTGTTATTATTTTCCTTTATTTATTTATGAAGTGTGTGTACATGTATATATAATGGATATCTAAATCGCCCAACTCATACCATAAAAGAGATAAAGTGAGGTCATCCGCGTGATGGATAATCCCGTTTGGAATTTATGGGTGTGACCCTTTTTTTTTTTTTTTTGGGTTTTTTTATAGAAAATGAAGTGTGTGAAATATACTAATAAAAATGTAAGATGTTAATGTGTATGAACTAAAGTAAGAACTAGATTATGAATCTAATGTATTCAATGCAAAAATAAGAAATTTAAAGAGAGAGGGAAGGATTTAGACCTTCTTTAATGCTTGATCTTTGATCTTGTATGAACTCCCTTAAATGTGAGACGAATGTTGGATGAGAGATAATGAGATTTTACCAAATTGGGTATGAAAATGATGGGAATGTAAGCTTGAATGGAATTTCTCATGAAGAAACTTCGTTGATTTTGAGAGAATGTTGTTGAGATCACTGATGCTGATGGATCTGAGGTGTGTTTTGGGAGTGAGATCATGCACTCTATTTATAGCATTAAGGGTGGTTCTGATCATCATGGTGCTATCCCTATCAATCAATGGGTAACCCATGGCACACTGCCTATAGGCAGGGGAATGGACCTTCTAATTGGTCGTCTCACATAGACTTTTCCAGAAAAATAGTCGTAGAATGATGTCCGTTGATCAAAATCATACATGGGTCATACCATTAGAAATTTAATTCAGGGACCTTAAAGTGTCTTTTGGATCTCTCCCGGGTCCAGGAGTTGACTTTGGGATAAACGTGGCTCGAAAGCGCACATCGGTCCGTTAGACGGGAGATTATCGGATGGAAACTGATCGTTCATCCGAATAGTAAGTCAAAATCATGCATGGGGTGGTCCATTGAAAATGTTAGGGGATTTAATTAGACATTCAAAAGATATTTGCTCGATTTGGAAAGTTGACCTTGGTCAACCGGGGCCTAGAAGCGCCCGGTGACCTCTTGGAGTAAAATGAATCGTTCTTCTATACTGTAAGTCCGAATCATGCACGGGGTGGACCATTGGAAATGGTATTCAATTCCCTTACGAAATTCATTTAGTCTCATTGAAGTTGAAGAGTTGACTTTGTTCAAACGGAGCCTAGGAGCGCCCGGTGGCCTCCGAATCCATTTTAGGGGTAAACTGATCGTTCAACTGAATGATAGTGATATTTCACACACAGGGTGGACCGTTAGAAAGTGGATTCATATTCCTTAAAATATTCAATGATATTTTTCTTTAACGATGAATTTTAATCAGTAAAATTAGGGCTCAGGAGCGCCCGGTGGCCTCTAAAATGATTTTCGGTGGTAAAATGGTCCATTCGTCTGAACCATTATGCAAATTCGCACATAGGGCGGACCATTGGAAAGGTAATTCATATTCCTTCGAAGATTCAGTGATATTTTTCTCTGATGATAGAGTTGACCAGTGTTAAACGGGTCCTGGGAGCGCCCGATGGTCTCTAGATCAATACTCGAAGTATGACCTAGGGTTTATAGTGAAATGGGGAGGTGCTAAGGACCTAAGGAGAGATTTAGGGGGGGACTGTAATGTGGTGTCTTTAGACCCCCTACACGGGTGAGCTTTAAATAAGTGAAAGCCGTCAAATAAACACCACATGGTGTTCAGAAAAGTGGTCAATTATGCGGACCTAAGAGACGAGGATGATTGATTCAGAGGGTCTAGGTAGATTCTAAGGACCTAAGGAAATGCTAGGGATGACCAATTTTTTGGGTCGAGGTCAATTCTGAGGATCAAAATATGGGGATGGACAATTCTACTAGTCAAAGCCAATTCTGAAGGCTTAAAGTAGGGATAACCAATTCTGAGGGTCAAAGCCAGTTTTACGGGCATAAATAGAGATCGCCAATTATGTGGATTGAAGCCAATTCTGCTGGTTAAAGACAATTCTATGGGCTTAAGTTGAGGAGACCAATTCTATGAGTCGAAGCCAACTCTGAGATCTTAATCTAAGATGACCAATCGGCGGGTCAAAGCTCATTCTGTGGGCTTAAGTTGAACCAACCAATTCTGTGGGTCGAAGCCAATTCTAAGGGCTTAGTTGAGACGCCCAATTCTGAAGGTTGAATCCAATTCTGAGGGCTTAAGTGTAGATGACCAATTTTGAGAGTCGAAGCCAATTCTGAGAGCTTAAGTAGAGATGACTAGCTCTAAGGGTCAAAGCCAATTCTGAGGGATTAAGTAGAGATAATCGTTTCTTAAGGTCAAAGCCAATTCCGAGGTCTTAAGTCGTAGTACTCTTGGGCAAATTTTAGAGATTCCACTGGGGATTTTCGGGAAGCATTGATTTTTAAGTGCTGGGGAAGAGGAAATAATCTGAGAGTTGGATGTTTTCTTTACTGCGGAATTTTTCAATTTTTGATGTGCCCCTTAGAGACATTGCTGGGAAATATTTAATTAATTTTTGGAATTCCACTGGGGGGGGGGGGGGGGTAAGTATTACACTGTGGAAGTAACTCTAGTAAAAATATTTTTTCTTGGTGAAAAAAGTTCTAAAATTTATTTGGTAATTTTAGGAATTTTTTGGAGGTTTTTGGCATTTTTTGTGAATTTTGTATAAAATTTCAGAGATGGTGCCCACCTAAATTATGTGAGAGGTGCCAAATGGCAGTGGCATGACCTTTTGGGGTACCTCAAGCAGGTAAAGGAAAAGTGCCGATCGGTGGGTGGCAGGGGACTACCGATCGACAGGCCCATTAGCCTTTTATAAAAAGGGGACGGGTTCTCCTGATTTTTCATATCTTTCAGACTTGCTTTCTTCTACAATTACCTTCTACAGATCATTTTAACATTCTAAAACCAAGAAATGGATGATTTCCCAAGCAGCGCGGGACATATAGCGTGGCTAAATGTCGACGATTGAGTGAACTTAGATTGGAGGGTTAGGGTGCCCCTTGCGCTGGGAAGTGAAAATTCCTTCGACTCATTCAAGATAATTACGAAGGAGCACACTCTCTTACACGAGTCGGCGCATCATTATTCCTCTAGGGTGGTGAACCCTAGAGGCAATGTAAGTGTTGGTGAATTTGGGCATTATTTTCTTCTTTTTTAGTTATATTTGCGTTTTTCTTGAATTTTGACAAGATTCTTCCTTTTTGTCTTTAACAATTTGATATCTCTATGTCGAGCTTGCGATCTCGAAGGACGACGATGCTTAAGAACGTTTGGGAGTGCCTTTTGCCTATGTTGCATTAGATGGTGTCATTAGTCAATTTTGGGAAACTAGCCTCTACATTGGACGAGACGCATCATTCTACGACTATTCTTTGTGCTATGGGGGAGAGGTGGTGGGATACCACCCACACTATGCATTTCGGCTTTGAGGAGATGACAATGACTCCCATAGATGTTCAACAGCTATTGGGCCTAGATTGTGAGCGGACCCAAATAGAGGTGGACCGGACTTTACGGGTTACACTGGCGGAAGTGGATGCGGTGTTAGGTAATGTGGAGAGGATAGTCTCTGGGGACTCCATTCGTCTATCTCTTTTGAAAGAGGTTTTATTGAGTCAATGGATCGACGAGACTGACTGGCTGCAGATGCGACAAATGGATCATTTATTTATTCTGCTATTGTTGGGAGGATTCTTGGTGGCGACGAGTTCCGACGTCGTTCACTTGTGGTTTTTTCCTTATTTGAGGGTATTTTCGAATATCCCTCTCTTTGAATGGGGGAGCTTGACTTTGGCGGCCCTTTATTGTTCTTTGGATGCATTCAATTGGTGCTACCGACAAACCTTTACTAGCGCCACGTATCTTCTTGAGGTATTCTTTATTTTGCACATTTTCCTTTATCCATTCACACTTTCCTTAATGCATTTTATTCTTGATTTATTGATTAGTGACCTTTAATCCTTGGCATACGTGGTTCCATGAGGTGATTGGTTCTAACACCCAATTCATAGCTTTGAAGCATGAGTCTGTTCGGGACTTCTTTCGGATATACCATTGGCAGAGATCCAATCGACAGTCGAAGAAGTCTTTCTCCTCGGAGGCAGTTCATCAGGTCTTGAACGGCGTGATGATCGATAGGGTAAATTCTTCTTTCTTTTTTGAGACCATTTTTCCATTATGATCTTTTTTTATATTGATATTTTTCTGTCGAGGAATTCTAGAGGTGACATTCTATCCCTGGGGGATGGCCATCCAGCATTTGGGGTTGATAGGGGGGATGTGCAGATGCAACATCTATTGGCTCATGAGTTTGGCTACTCCTGGTACCTAGAGGAGAGATAAGTCTATCAAGTTGTGGAAGAGGAGGTGATTGTTCCACCTATGAGGAACCAGGTGTACATGAGGTGAGTGCGGGAGATGTCGGATGATGTGCAGGAAGCGGTGATGATGGGCGAGCTTTACTCATCATATACTGACACGAGTGTGACCTACGATTGTCTGGATTTCATATCGAGTTGGTTAATGAATACCAGCATATATGACGTGATGCCTCTACCCCAGTCAGGTTCAAGTCGGCCAGTGGGGTCCTCCTACAACTCAGGTGGTGTGTCGACATCGACGGTGGTGACGACCTTGGAGGTTCCTTTTATGAAGTTAGCCCATCCTTCTTATAACATCCGATGAGCTGATTAGGGTTGGTGCGTATACTGCATCGTCCTAATGCAATGGATCCAGAGGAGATGTGATTTACAGAGGAAGTTCTCCAGCCAGCGATATACTTTTCGTCTCTCTGGATTTTTTGATTTCTTGATCTCTTTCTATGCCTTAGACTGATTGATTTGTCTCTTTATGCTTTTCTTGCAGCGCATCCGGGTATCCATCACCTAGCTGAAGGACATTAGGGATTGGATATCTTCTGCAACCGTTCATATTCAGGAGGTGATCCCAGTTCCATTTTTGGTGTCGTCTACATCGTTTGAGGAAGGGTCTGTCTCGGAGAGTGGAGGTACATCATCTCGATGTTAGAGGAAGAGAGCGCGCTACAGGGAAGGAGTCTCCTAGATAGAGAGAGAGAGATAGAGAGGTTGTAGGTAAAAGGTATGTGTGTGTGTGTGTGTGTGTGTGTGTGTGAGAGAGAGAGAGAGAGAGAGAGAATGTGGGTTCAGACTGAGTCTCGTTGTATTTTTATTTCTTCCGACAAATTCAATGTAACATAGCAAATAGCTGTGCAAATAAAATGAAGTTTTTGTTAATTTTTGCTTGTAGTGACTTAATGCACATGATCTTTTTAGTTTTCTACGGAGATCATAAAAAGGGAATTGAGAGATATTTTATTTTAAAACAAGATAAGTAAAAACATAAGTAAAGGAAATTCGAAATTATTTTGAGAACAAAGATTATTTTTACTAAGTTTTTTTAATTTTGACAAAAAAGGAAAAGGGTAATTTTCCAAAAATAAGGGGTTACTTATTGGCATTCCCCTTGTTCTGCATATCGGCATGTCAGTCCAGTCTAATCAATCCGAGGCTTTGATTGCACTTTCTTCAATTTCTTGGTACTTGATGGAGTAAGTTTTTCTCCGATTTTTGCAGGTTTTTTGTCTTTAGTTGGTGTTTTCCAAGTATAAATAGGGGGCACGGGTGGAGAATTTTCCTCAAACTTCCACATTCATTCTGTTTTGCATTCTTCTTTCTTATTTTACGATATGTCTCTCCTTAGGAGAGTTAAATTTGCTAACTACCACAAAACCTTGGAGGCAATGTGCTCATACAATATTGACTACGATACTTTCAACATGCGTCGAGTCTCTTTGTGGCACAACTGGCCCATAAAGTGGACCATCTTGATGGCAAAGGTAGAGTTCTAGTATCCCAAAGACCGTGTCTGTCATTTTGGGTTAGACAAAATTTATCTGACCTATGAAGAGTTATCTACCATGTTGGGGATAAATCCCAGTGTTGCGGTAGCTATGCCTAAATTCTCCCTATCCCTTAAGGAGTTGTTAGCAGGACTTCTAAATATTTCACCTTCAGTGTCTAGGTCACTGGTTACAGGAGTAATGATTTATGTTCTTGTTGTGCTTCGCTCTATGCATTTAGAGGATGTTGTTGATACTGGATATGTTGGAGCCGTCATTCTAGACTTAATTTTAAAACTACTGGTTATGATTGGGAAATTGTTGATGGGCCCATACCTCGCAGCCATTACTTCTTGGAAGTCGTACCATCTCAATCCTACGACGGTGATGTTGGCGAAGACTATAAATGGTTTATATGCCTGGAGGGAAGCCCATTTTTACTTCCTAACGGGTAGCCCCGTTATGTTGTTCATGTGGTTATCGAAGATATTCCATATGGAAGTCCCTCTTGAAATCCTTTATTGGTTATGCAAAACTTATTTTCATGCTACTTTACCAGCATGGGCCTGGATATTGAAAGCTGGGAGAATTGGTTTGTATAGAAAGGGGCTCAAGGCTTGCATTGGTCAGTGCCTTTGTTGTAAGAGTTGTTGCCCATTCTGGAACTGGGGGAATACATGTATGTTAGGTTGGTTGGCCTCAAGTAGACCTCTTTTTACTTTCCCTGGCGGTGCTTGCACCAATTTGGTTAGGAGCAGATTGTGCCACCTCGGACACTAGATTTTTTTTCGATGGAAGAATTAACAGAGGATACGTGTATACGGCTAGGCTCTATGTGGTAGAATTTTTTATCATCGCCCATTTATCCCAATTTATTAGTAGATTCTATCATATTTTCGGGGCCTACATGAAATTGTTATGAAGAAGACTAGTTGCCAAGATGCTGGCTGTGGAGTCCGGGCAAAGGTGGTTTGCCCTATTAGACACAATGGAAAGAGGTGTTGTGATTTTCCCCAGGTCGAACCGAGCTCATTGTTCCATGGAGCATTAATAGCAATATATTCAAGTAGGGTAAGTTTGGGGACCCCAGGAAGTGGATGATGATGGGTCTGATTCCACTGGCATCTATGGGTCGGATCCCTGAGGTTTTTGTGAATATTTATGCGGGAATAATTTTGAGAGGGTTATTTTAGAAAAGGTGGGGTAGGCTGGCAAAGGAAGTTGTTTGACCCCCTATGCCAATGTAATTGTATCGAAATTTCTCAATAATGGAATAAAAAAGTTTTTGATCATCTTGGTAGGCCTCTTAATATATTTTGCATTTGAATTATCTATACCAATAGCTAAGGCATACATAATCCTCTTATTCATATACATGTTAAAATGAACTGTCGTTCTCGGGGATAAGAAAAGAATAGCATTTGTGAATAAAAAAAGGGAGTCATAATCATGTAAAGCATATGAGCTGCCTACATACCTCTTGGGGGTTTGAAAATTTTTTGTGTTTAATTTTTGAAAGAAAAAAGATTTTTAGAGGATTAGGCCTCGTATAGTTTTGAGTAGAGGGAAAGGAAGAATTTGTTTTTAATAATATAAGGGAGATGAGAAGAGTCATAGTGCACCGAGATTTCGGACTAGAGGTAAAATTTATTGAGACGATCCAAGTTAATTGGATGGACCATCTCTTCTATGCCGAGGTCGGTGATCATAGTGGCACATCTTGATAGGATTTTCTTGATAATATAAGGGCCACTCCAATTAGGCTTGAATTTCCCTCTGGGATCCCAAATGGGCTCTACTATTTCTTTAAGGGTTAAGTCCCCTTCTCGGACACCACGGTCCTTGACTCTCTTGTTGAATGATCTCACTATTCGACGATGGTACCCTTATATATGATATAGAGCTTCCATCCTCCTTTCGTCTAATAGTGATAGCTCGTCAAGACTTTCGTCTAATAGTGATAGCTCGTCAAGACGGCTCTGATGCCAGTCTTTCTCACTGATTTTGCTTTCAAGAATGATTTTTAGCTCCACGGGTAGGACTACTTCCATGTTGTATACCATAGAGTAAGCAGTAGCCCCAGTACATGTTCGAACTAAAGTGCGGTATCCCCATGGAGAATAAGGAACCCAGTCAGCCCAGTCTTAGCAACTCTCGATCATCTAGATGATGATGGTTTTGAGGTTCTTATTGGTGGCTTCAACTGTACCATTGGTTTGAGGTCGATAGGGGGAAGATTTGTGTCACGGAATCCCATACTCGTCGACCACTTACTATGATTTCTACCTCAAAATGCAACTCGTTGTCAGACACTAGCTCATGTGGGACCCCATATCGGCATATGATATATTTCTGGATGAACTTGGCTAATTTCTTGACATTCAGCATCATGTATTACTCGGCTTCGACCCATTTAGTGAAGTAGCCAATGGCAACCAAGATGCAGCCATGCCTTTTAGAGGCTTTGGGTGTGACCTTCCCTATGATGTTGATGCCCCATATGGAAAACGGTCGCGGAGAAGTCATGTTGTACAATTCCCACGGTGGTAAGTGTTGGAGGTTGGAAAATTATTAGCATTCAAGACATCTTCGAACATAGGCTGTGCAATCCTGAACCATGGTAGTCCAGTAGTAACCCTTTCGGATGATCTTCTTGGAAAGCATTTGGCCATTCATGTGGGCTCCGCATTCCTTATTGTGGATCTTCTGTATCATCTCTTCAATGCCATCCCCTGTGATGCAGTATAAATAGGTTCCATTGAAGTTTCTCTTAAATAATGCTTTATCGCAGATGATATACTAGGGGCAAGTTTGTGAAGAGTCGCTTGGTCTTTCTTGTTAGAACCATTTGGATACCTACCATACTTGAGGATGTGCTAAATATCATGGTACCAGCAGTCGTCTATATTCGGGTCTTCTTCTATGATGAGCTCAATGTGATAGTGGGTTGGCTTATCTTTCTTTTGGACTAGGAAAGGGGTTATTATTATTCCTTCAAAAATGTCCATCATGGAGGTTAAGGTAGTAAGGGCATCGGCTAGGTTATTTTTCGCACGGGGAAGGTAGTGGAAGGTGATATCTTGGAATTAAGAGGCTAGCTCTACTAGGTGAGTATGGAAGGGTAAGAGTTTCTCATCTTTGACTTTCCATCTTCTGAGTACTTGACTGATGATGAGGGTTAAATCCCCATAAACATCTAGGTATCAAATTCCATTCTTTAGAGAAAATTTGAGGCCTATCGTACTTACCTCGTATTTAGTCATGTTATTGGTGCAGGGAAAATCAAACTTGATGGAAATGGGAGTGTGAGACTCATCAGGGTCAATTAGGAGTATCCCAATGCCATACCCCTTCTTGTTGGCATCACCGTAGAAGAACATTTTCCATCGGAGGTCCTCCTGGGAGCTACAAAGGATATTCTTATCCGAGAATTCAAAAATCTAGACATCATTTTCTTTCATAGGGTAGCCAGCGAGGTAGTCAGATATGGATCTTCCTTTTATGGCTTTCTATATGACATACACGATATCAAATTCTGCAAAAAGCATCAATCATCGATCCATTCAGCTGGAAAGTGAAGGTTTCTTGAGTAGGTACTTAATGGGATCTACTCAGGACACAAGTTTGATGGGAAAGGCGAGCATGTAGTGTCGTAACTTTTGGGTGACCTAGACAAAGGCGACACATGATTTTTCCAAGGCAGAATAGTTAACTTCTTACCCGAACAACTTGCAACTAGCATAGTAAATGGATCTCTCTTTGTGATATTTTTTAAGGTATTGGGCTAGCAAATCTCGAACTATAGTATATGTTATGGTCATGTACAGGAGTAGGGGAAGATAAGGCTGCGGTGGCATGAGTACCCGAGGTCAAGTTAAGTATTGCTTGATTTGGTCAAATATTTCTTGGCAGGATTCGTTCCAAACCTTGGTTTAATCATTTAGGAGGAGTTTAAAGATAGGTTCACAAATAGAAGTAAATTGGTTGATGAACCGACTGATATACTGTAATTTTCCAAGGAATTCTCGAACTTCCTTCTCTGTTCAGGCGGGTGGCATCTCGAGAATATCTTTTAACTAGCAGGATCTGCTTTTATCCCTTTCTTACTAACCATGAATCCCAAGAGATCTCCTTTGGTGATGCCGAATACACATTTATATGGGTTAAGTCACATCTGATATTGTCACAATTGCTCGAATAACTTTCGAAGAGCGGGAACATGACTGTTGATGTAAAAAAACTAGACTAGATTTAATTCTTTAATCATAGATAAAATATGTAAATATAAAGAGAGTAACATAAGATTTTAAAGTGGTTCATCTATGTATTAAGGCCTATGTCCACTCTTATGGTATTAATCGTTGAAATAGCTTGCTTGCTTGCTTGTGTTCTTACTTTTGATGGCAGGAGTACAATGTATTTATAGTGACCCAAAGGCCAAGAGTGGGAATGTTAAGGGATGGAATACATTTATATATTATGCATTTGCATCCTTATATATTGTATGTGACAATTAGTTGTACAAACTATGAGTAATATGACTCTTAATATGTTGACCCTTTACTGATCTTATTGGTCAGCCTTCTCAGTACTTGGACGTCATTCATTGTGTTAGTTGGCATTCCTTGTTAGAATATTATTAGTTGACTCGGGTTAAGACCACATACGAGAAAAAATGGTTGTTTCTGATTGGTCCACATAGATGGATAATTTTTTGTATCAACATAAGCCCCCAATTATCTATGCTTGATACTTGCATTAAAGTATAGAGAATTTGCTCCAAGGTATAGCTCGAACTGTTTTCATAATACTTGGTTTGCATCCGACATACCACAATTGTGAATTTTAACTTGTACTTTTTGAAGATGGCATTTTTGCAAATAATATGAATTTTGACGAACCGCCCAAGGGTAAATGAGGATTTTTCATTATCTAATTTGTGAATTCGTTGAAACGTCAATTGTTGATACATTTAATCACTACATTCGTTATTTTTTAGCCAACCTATAAAAGGTGGTGAACTTTCCCAGTTTTGCTTTACTCCCAAACTTTCGAACTGTAGGAGCTATAATTGAACTCTTGAGTGCCCGTTTGCCATCGTTCTTTATATTTTTTTACATTTATTGCTAAATCCTAAAGTTTCTGTAAGAATTCTTTCCTTTTCCTTCTTTTCTTCTCCTTGAATTATGGTTTACATAGTTCAAATTGATTCTCTAGATGAATTTAAGAGGGAATGGAATATACCAAATTGGGTAGATTTAGAATTTCACATTCCTCATGTTGATGTCTTCTCTTTATATAAGGGTCATTGGATTCCTTCCTTATTCATAGATGAATGCGGCTTTACTTTTCTCCCAAATCATTTTTGCTTAGAATTCTGTCAATATTTTAATGTTGTACCTATTAGAGTTTCCTCTAATACTTAGAGTATAGTTAATGGAATCCATAAGATTAATCATATCCATGGGACCTATAACAGAATCCCTCAAATTATGTTCTATTACAAATGGGTCACCAGTGACAATACATATTATTTAAAGACGAGGTATGCCAATAGAGCCCAAGTTGTCAATTTTCCTGACTCCAATAGCGATTATTTTGATCATGGGGTTATTGCAAAAAACTGGCAATACACTCCTCTTCAAGGGGGTGAAGTATACGATGGACCCAGATTCCCTCAAGAGGGCCATGGCGTTGGTTGTAATAAATATTTTTTGCATATTTATGCTCATGAAATACCTGTTGATATTTCCCATTAACATTTGTTGCTTATTTACTTGTATTTGATAAGAAGAAAAAGAGTCCCATAGAAAGTGACTTCAATCTTGACAAGCTCAAGTTTTTTTGGGGCATCCACTAAAAGATAGGCGAGGAGAATAATAGGTTGGCTTTATACTTGCTGAACTATAGAAGTTCTATAACTTTTTTTGTTGCTCGACCAACAACTGCCTCCCCTTATAATATAATAGACTTAGAGAAAGATCCAATCTCTACCTCCTCAGTCACTACATCTAGTGGTGGTGAACCTGCTGTTGGTACTTCCTCCTCTTTTGATTCCCACCTTCCCCTTTCTGTGAGTATGGGTAAAAGGAAATTCTCCTATCTCTTGGGGATGATTCTGTTGCTGGAACTAATAAGTTTGTTGATATTATTTCTTCAAAAATGAGATGGATGTTAGCAAGAATCCCCCATCGAACAAGAGTGATGAATCTCTTGTCAAACGACTAAGGAGAGGTCCTGTTGACAAGTAGATTGAGAAAGGTATTGAGGCCGACCAACAGGGCTTGGTAGGTATTACTCCTTCAGCGGATCATCTGTAGCCTTGAATCCTATCTTGGCTAGGAAATTGATTACGTCTGACACTCTACCAAACCATAGAGTTGTTGATGTCTATTTTCCCCGGTTAAAACTATCGAAAAGGGCTACTTGGAGTTTAGCCTTGGTAAGTATTTATCTTCAAAGTTGATCAGATATTATTCATGTATTTTTTTTACTTGTACTGACTTGGCTTTTTCTTATAAGTCTTGGTTTACTAAAACTAAATGCTAGAGAAGGAAGATCTTCTCCATTATTCTTTGGATGATGTAAAAAAGGCCTTTGCAGGTCTTAGAAAATATTTGATGGATTCCCAACAAGACTTGGAGATAGAGAGGAAGACTTAAGAAGAGAAAATCAAGATTGTTAAAGAATCTCGGCTGAAGTCTGATTTGACTGCTACTTAAACTGAGCGCAGGGTAAAGGCTACTGAAGGATAAGTGGTTAATCTATTAAAAGACCTTTCTTATAAAAGGTCTAAGAGAAAGAAGGATAGGTGGGAATCCTTCAATAAAGGTTGGTACAAATCCATTTCTCCCGCCTCTACCCAAATTGAATATGCAAAGAAGAAATTCTTTAAGGAAGGTTGGTCAGCAGCATTGAAGGAAGTTAACACTATTGAGGATTCTGAACTTTTCCTGAAGCATGACCCTGTCTTTGGTGGTTGAGTCTTCTATCCGTTCTGTCAACCAAGATAAGAATGTTGTTGATCCAGTTGTCCTTCCAACCGAGCAAGATAAAACCCCTGCTGATCCAACTGCCTTTTCTACCGACCAGAGAATAAATCCTGATGTTGAAAAGGATAAGAAGAAGGTGTAGTCTTACTCGAAATTTGGTCTTTCTATATTGCACCTTTATTTTATTTTTGTTTTGTTTCTACCCTAACGTACTTGCAATTTTCCTTTATTTATTAACAAAAGAACCTTTTCTTTATACTGTTTGTTATCGCTCTGTTGTTGTTATTTCTTCTCTTGTTGATCAATTATTACTTTATCTTTTTAGTTCATGGCCAAAATGGAAAAAATTTCTTCCACTGATTCTGATTTACTCAAGCGATGCAATAACCTATTCAAAGTTGGTACTTGGATTTGAATGATGAAGAATTAACAAACTTTCTTAGAGTAGATTCTTCTTATCAAGCTAAATATGCATATACTTATCTCAAGTTTATTCATAATTAGGTTATGGCCAATAATAATGCATACTATGAAATGATCAAAAAATTGTAGGTAGAACATAATGAGGCCAAAGCTTTTCTGCATGTTGATTATGACGCTAAATACTAAGCATTGAGTGAAGGCTAGGGGTTTGAGGAAATATTAGAGAAATAGGCTTCTGCTTTTAGGAAGAAGGAATTTTTTTTGAACCGTGAAGTCTATGAGACTAGAGAAATTTCCAAACTCTTGGAAAAGTAGAATAATAAACTTAGTGATGAACTTAGGTCTTTAAAGAGTTCTTCTAGTACTGTTGCTGACAAAGGTGTTTCTTTTCTGAAGGAGGGAAGATCTTGAAGCTTTGAAAAAGACCAAACCTATATTATCTTACAAACAAAGAACTAGTCGACCAACTGTAGAAAAAGCTAGGACCTAGAAGATTCTAACTGATTAATCTACTCAGTTAAAGGCAAAGAGTCATTTTATTACCGAGTTTTCAATACAGTTGGAAGTTAATGACAAAGCTCTTGCCAAATAATCCTCTCAGTTAAAAGTGAAGGATAAAGTTTTGAAGAAACTCGAGCATCAAGTTGAAAGATTACCCTTCAAACTTCACAAATAACCCATAGAGGTATGGATGGATGGTTATAATGAAGCTTTGAACCATATGGATGATCACCTTTCTTAATGTAATAGTGAAGGCTTTAAATAGGGATGGACTAACTGCTTGACTGTGATGAAAGTTGATCAAAATAGCCGACTTTAGTATTGGCATGATCCCAGTTTCTTAGACTGCCAAATTCCTCCATTCCACTTAGATGTCAGTTGGATCCTTATTGAATCAATTCATCAATGTCTATAATTGAAATATTTAGGGGATTATGGGTTGCGTGATGAACTGGAGATAACTAAGCCTTCTCATCTGATGGATACGCTGAGCAACGGTAATAGAAGAATGCTTCAGGATTTTAACTTTATCAATTCTCCTTACACTATGGATGATCCCCCTGCTGGCATGGAGAAAGTGCAATCTTCTTCCAAAGCTGAAGAAAAACATCCAATAGAATAATTATCCTATAATTTATTTGAAATACATTTGATTATAACACAATTTATATGAATGAAACATGTTAGTTTTTGTTTATGATTATTTAAATCAATTAGTTAACTTATAATTGTTTGTGTCATTGGCTCTACTAATACACTTAGATATATTTATCCAAATTTAATATTAGTTACCATTGGGAGTGCCATAGGTTCTACTAATGCATTGAGAGTTATCGACCTAAGTTTAACACTAGTTACAACTGGCATTGCCATAGGTTCTACCAATGCACTTAGATTTATCGACCACAGTTTATCACTAGTTAATAATGGTGACCAAGTGTATATGGAATATATGTTTGTATTCCTTTATTTAGGAAGTTTTACATTCCTTCCTTCATTTGACTTGGTTTGGGTAAAATGAATCTTTACCACTAAATATTTTGGCCAAGTGCTGAGGATTTTAATCCTATTTTGACTTGGATTTTTAATAGCCGAACAAGTATTGAGGATTGAAATTATATTTTGACTTAATCGGTTATTACTTTGATTTGTACTGATCAAGTGCTGAAGGAATCTTTGGTTGGAACTGGAATATCTTATTAGAGGGATATGTGTATATGTACCTCCATACTCTGGAAAAAAATCAAAAACAAAATTGAATGAACGGAATCGATAATTTTATTGATAATCATCTTGCAAACAACTGAAATACAAAGCTCGCAATCTAGCGATAATACTTTCTGAGGTAATATAAGATTTTAAAGTGGTTCGGCTATGTATTAAGGCCTACGTCCACTGTTATGGTATTAATCATTGCAATATCTTGCTTGCCTATGTTCATCTATATCACCCTCTTGAGAACATAATCACCTTGTTTTAAGTTAGCTAGCTTGACCCTTTTATTGTATAAGTGAGCAGTCTTCTGTTGGTAGGCAGTATTTCTCGTGGAGACATCATCCCTTAATTCTTTAGCATATCAAGATCTAGTCGCCTCATTAGATCACTGATTGGGGAATTAAAGTTCAATACCCTATGGGTTTGTAAGCCAAACTCGACTGCTATCATTGCTTCAGTTCCAAACGTAAGCATATATGGTGTTTCCCCTATTACTACTCTCGGTGCAGTTCTGTAAGCCCATAGGACTGAGTGCAGTTCATTGATCCAATTTCCTTAAGATGCGTCAATCCATTTCTCAAGTCCATTCAGCAGATTTCTATTTGTTACTTATGTCTGACCATTACTTCGAGGATGGCCTGGTGCAGAATATAGCTTCTGAATTTTAGATTGGACACTATAGGCTTCAAACTCCACAATGTCGAACTGAGTGCCAAGATTTGTAATGAAAGAATATGGTAAACCATATCTACAAATTATGTTCTTCCATATGAATTGATATACCTTTTCATAAGGCATGTCGACTAGCGGCTCTACCTTAACCCATTTGGTGAAATAATCACCGACAATAATCGGGTATCTAAACCTGCCTTTGGTGGTGAGAAATGGGCCAACCAAGTCTATTCCCCAGATAGCGAATGACCAAGGAAAACTGACGGGAGTTAAAAAAACATTAGGTGTTTTTCTAACGTTAAAGAACCTCTGGAACTTATCACATTTCTTAGCAAAGGCTGTGCAATCTGCCCTCATAGTCAGCCAGTAGTATCCCTGTGTGTTAAGTCGTTGAAGCAATATTCTCCCAACTAAGTTAACCCCACAAGAACCATCATGTACATCTTGGATCAAATTTTTCACTTCTATTGGGTGAAAGCATCTTTGCATAAAGGTCATCAGTCCCCTTATATATAATACTCATTTGTCTAGTACATATCATGCAGCCTTGTATTTGAGCTTTTTAGCTTCCCTGGAATCTACTAGTAAGGTTCCGTCTTCAATATAACTTGAGATGGGATCCATTCAGGAGGGTCCAAAATCTACTACAATGAAATCTACTGCAATGAAATTAGGTCTTCATCGATGCTATGATTATCTAGAATCTCTATCGGGATTGATCTTCTAAGCCCAATCCTTATTGTTGATGCGGGCCGAGAAAATGCGTCTTCTCTAACATTTCTTATGCTTAGAATTCCTTGTATTTGACAGTAGGTATCTCGGCTATCACTTCTATAGATTTAGAAAGGTATCTTGTCATCAAACCTCCTTTAACTCTGTATATACAAAGGACTTGATTCATTACCAGCTGTGAGTCATAATGGGCCACTACTTGCTCGACACCTAGTGATTTAGAGACTATCAAGGCTTCGTATTCTGCGTCATTGTTCGACGCTGTGAATTAAAACTTGAGTTCATATTCAATATCAATATCATCAGGAGTGCTAAGGATTATACCTCCTCCACAACCAGTAGCGCATGAAGATCTATTAACATATAATTTCCATGTCGGGATTTTACTACTGAACCTTTCATCAGTCAATAATCCATATATGAAGATCTTCTTACCCTCCTTAGTATACTTATGTATTTGTTGACATTTTGGGGATTCAGGTCGCTCGACAGTAACTTCAGCTTGCTTTTAAGATGAACTTTCTTCTTTTGATTTCTGCTCGGCAGGTAAATTCAATTTGTCGGGCACTTCTAGGTAAGTGAATTCGGAAATAAAATCTGCCAAAGATTGACCTTTCAACGAAGATATGGGCTAATAAAAGAATATCATATTCTCCTAACTCCACTACCTAATACATCAATCTTACCAATTTCTCAAGTTTGTGGAGTGCTAGTCAAAGAGGTAAATCTGTATATACTACTATGGTATATGCTTGGAAATAAGGTTTCATTTGCCTAAATGCCTCAATAAAGGCTAGGGCCAATTTCTCTAAACATGGATACCTGATCTCAGCACCCCTAAAGGTTTTGCTGGTGTAGTATATAGGCTTTTTCACTCCATTGTCATGTCTAACTAAAGTCGAGCTCACAGTTAATTCAGAAACGCTCAGGTATAAGTATAATTTCTCCCTTAAAATAGGTCGGGAGAGCAGTGGTGGCGATCCTAAATATTTCTTTCATTCTTGGAAATCTTGTTCACACTCTTCATTCCACTCAAAAGTCTTCCTCAATACTTTAAAGAAAGTCAAACACTTATCTATTGCTCGGGAAACAAATCGATTTAAAGCTTCCACTCTTCCAGTCAGCCTCTACACGTCCTTCTTATAAGTCGGTAATTTCATCTCAATTATAGCTTTTATCTTCATGGGGTTAGCTTCAATTCACCTTTGGTTGACATTGAAGACGATGAACATCCCTTCCCGGACTACGAACACACACTTGGTCGGGTTTAGCTTAATCTGATGTTTCTCCAACTAATCAAAAGTTTAAGTTAGGTCGACAATATGATCAGAGGCTTTTTGTCTTTTTGTTAGCATGTCATCCACATAAACCTCCAAGTTTTTGCCTATCAACTCTTCAAAAACTTTGTTTACCAACCTCTGATACGTTGCCCATGCATTTTTAAGACCAAAATTCATAACATTAAAATAATAAGTTCCTCGGGGAGTTATAAAATATGTGGTTTCCCTATCTTCAGGCTTCATTTTTATCAGGTTATATTCAGAATAGGCAACCAAAAAGTTTAAAAGTATTTGTCCTGACGTGGCATCTACCAGTTGATCAATCCTTGGCAAGGGAAACTGATCTTTCGGCCAAGCATTATTTAGATCTGTAAAATCGACACACATCCTCCATTTATCATTCTTCTTTTTTACTATAATAATATTGGCTAACCATTTTGGATACTTCACATCTTTAATATATCGAGCTTTTTTAATCTTCTCCATTTCCTCCTGGATAGCTTGATTCTTCTCACGATTGAAAACTCTACGTCTTTGCTTGATCGGCTTGGCATCTTTGCTAATGTTAAGTTCATGACAAAGGAAACGGTGATCGATGCCAAGCATATCCTCATGACTCCAAGCAAATACATTTCTTCGCTACCTCAAGAATATAATCAACTCTTGTTTGAGGATAGGATTCAGTGTAGAATCGATCTGTGTAGTCATTTTTGGTTTATCATCGTCGAGAATGATGATTTCGGTTGTTTCCATAATTTGAACTTTGACCAATTATGTTTTATCATGTGGATCTAATGCTTCGACCTCAGATTCACTATTAGGATCACTAGTATCCACCTGATAAGTTATAGTCTTTTTCTTTAATTCAACCAGTTCTTTTTGTTCAGCTAAGTAATAGTAACATTTTCTGGCTACCTTCTGGTCACCCTTCACAATGCCAATGACAAAATAAGTTGAAAACTTCAAGCATTGATAAACTATTTATGGGACAGCCTCAAACTTCTTGAGTCGTACCCTGCTGAGAATCACATTATAAGCTGATTGAACTTTTTTATCAATTACGAAGAAGTGTATTTTCTCCGTGAGATATACTGGCCAGGTGCTGAACAATACTTTTAACTTGATTATCCCTAGAGGGTAAATATTTTCACCAGAAAAATCTATTAGTGGCATGTGGTATGGCTCTAGCTGACTGAGGTTTAGGGCTAAACTTTGAAAGTAAGGATAGAACATAACATCGACCAAGCTCCCATTGACAATTAGAATTCTGGAAATAATCACATCCTAGATCCTGAATTTTACAACCAGTGGGTCATCATGAGGATATAGGACTCCAGAAAGATCATTTTTATAGAAACCAATCACCATCATATCCTTGTTGACCTTCCTTGGGCGATCATCATCAGCCAAATGAATTATTTGAATATAAGAAAAGGCTTGGGCCTCATTGATGTAGTCTTTTCTTTCAGCCGTTTGATCACCTCCTCCTCCGTCGCCACCTGTAATCGTATGACAATGAAATGAACCAAAATTGAGCATAAATACCTCACGTTCTGGTTGTTTGGGCTTCTTTGGTAGGTCAGGATCATCCTTGCAATCATCATCGCGATTTCTCTTATTATTTTCTCTGGACTTACATGGAGAATTTGATCTTCTTCTAGGCCCTCTACTATCACGCTGATCAAAAAATTTATTAAGTTTTCCTCGGTGGATGAGAGATTCTATCTAATTCTGTAAAGCAATGAAACCATCAGTTATGTGACCATACTCCTTGTGGAAGTCATAGTACTTGGATCTATCTCTTTTGTTAAGAGGGGCTCTTAGGTTCCCAGGCCATCGTAATTCCTTGTTATACTTGATTTCTACCAGGATATGGTGAATGTCAAGAATTAATGAGGTGTAGTTCCCATATCTATTTAGCTTTTATTCCTTCTTTTCCCTTTGTTACTTCGACTCCTTATAGTCCTTTTATTCCTTCTTCTTAGATTTTTCATCAGAATTTGTGGCTGGACTCTGTTTGGCAGTCATTGCTTCCTCGGCGTTCATTATCTTTCCTACCTATTCCATGAGTTCACTCATAGTCTTGGGAGGATTTTTAACCAAAGTGTAATACATCTTCTCAAGAAGTAAACCACTCATTAGAGAAGTGATGGTCATTTTTTCCTCGTAATCAATTACCTCCAACTTCTCATTCTTGAACCGAGTAATGCAGTCCCTAGTGCTTTCGCCCACTTTTTATCTTATACTCAGAAGATGAGCCACTCTTTTTACTGGTTTATATCTAAAGAAAATATAGCTAATAAATAGCTTATCCAAATAATTAGAGTTGGTGATCTGTCCTCGGGACAAATTGTTATACCATATTTGGGTTGAGCCTATAATGGTGCTAGAAAATGCTTTGCATCTCATTTCATCTAGTACTGCATAAATATCTGTTGCAACTTCATATTGCTCAATATGGAGAAAAGCATCGATTTTACCATCATATTTAGAGGTAACCACCAGAGCTTTAAACTTATAGGGAGTAGGAAAGTCTACAATTGTCTGAACAAAAGGATATCCTTTGATAAAACTTCATTGTACAGGATTCTTTGCTTTCACCATCTCACCTAATCGACCCTTCAGCCTTTGGATTAATGCTTTCTAAGAGGAATTGCCTACATCTAACTTATGTTGAGTTTCTCAGATCTTTAGACCCTACGTTTGCACTAAACTCTCCTCTTTAGAGGTCTTCTCAGTGCCTACAGATCGACGTAAGCTTGATCTTGATCGGACGGACATTTCACGTTGGTCAGCGGTATGTCGATCGTTCCTGGATAATGCCCTGGGAGGAATTTTATTTCCTCTATCTCCCAAATGATGAAAAGGTGAGTCTCTACTTATCCTTTCCAAGACACTTGGCCTTTTTGTCGAAAAAGAATGAACGTCATAAGGTTCTGTAGACCTAAGTTATGAATTATCTCCTGGGTGATAAGAAGCATCGCGTGAAGTTCTGGAACAACTGTGTCTTTTGGACCTTGGAGGTGGAGGCAAAATTTCTCTCTATCTGACTTATAATGATTGTGCAAGTTGTCTCATTGTGTCTTATATAGCCTCTTGTCCTCTGGCGAGACTGATAAGAATTCCATTTAGATCACCATTTTGTGGTGGAGCAAGTGGACCAGGGGTTTCTTTCATTCTTAGTACTAGGCTCGTGATCATTCATCTTGTTTGAATAAGGGTCTATGAGAATGAGAACGATGATTAGACACTCGTTCCCACAGATGGCGCCAATCTGTTGATGTAAAAAACTAGACTGGATCTAATTCTTTAATCACAGATAAAATCTATAAATATAAAGAGTGTGACAGGATATTTTAAAGTGGTTCGGATATGTATTAAGACTTACGTCCACTTTTATGATATTAATCATTGCAATAGCTTTCTTTCTTAAGTTCTTGCCTTTAATGGCAGGAGTACAATGTATTTATAGTGACCCGAAGGCCAAGAGTGGGAATGTCAAGGGATGGAATGCATTTATATATTAAGCATCTATATCCTTACATATTGTAAGTGATGATTAGTAGTAAAAACTATGAACAACATGACTCTTGATATGCTGAACCTTTATGAATCTTTTTGGCCGGCCTTCTTAGTACTTAGTCAGCATTCCTTGTGTTGGTCGGCATTCCTTGTTAGACTCTTATTAGCTGACTAGGGTTAAGGCCATGTATGAGAACAAATATTTATTTCTGATTAGTCCACATAGATGGATAAATTTGGTATCAACAATGACCTTACCTAGTCTTAGACTTGATAATTATATCATCCACATGAACCTCGACTTTTTTGTGCATCAGATTATGCAAGATGGTTCTGGAAACCCTTAGTAGCCCCTGTGTTTTTTAGACCAAATGTCATAACGGTGTAGCAAAAGGTTCCCCAAGGGGTGATGAATGCGGTTTTCTCTTGATGTTCCGGGTGTATTTTGATCTCGTTATATCCGAAAAATGCATAAATGAATGCCTTAAGAGCATGCATGCTGGTGTTATCCACAATCATGTCAATATTGGGTAAAGATTAATCATCCTTTGGGGAGGCCTTATTCTCGGTAGTCAATGCACATGCAAACCTTCCCTCCTAATTTTGGCATGGGTACGATATTGGCTATCCATATGGGATATTCGATCATAGGAATGAAACCCACGTTCAACTGTTTGACTATTTCTTCCTTAACCTTGAGAGACCATTCGATGCGGACCTATCATAGGTTTTTTTACTGCTTTGAATTTTGGGCAAGTGGGGATCTCGTGCTGAGCTATCACGGGATTAATTTTGGGCATATTATCGTAGCACCATGCAAAAACGTCCACAAATTCCATTAATTACTCAAGTTACGTGCACTCATGCTCGTCAAGGGTGGCCCATATCCTAATCTCGCACAATTGGCTACTAGAACCGAGATTAATAATAGTTGTTTCATCTTTATTAACTTGAGTGCGGTTATGTTTTTTGTTATTAACCTTATTAAGATCAGTTATGAATCGTTCATTCCAAAATCATCATCATTAAGAGTTTGATTAGAATCAAGACAATTTATGTAAGGCACCGTAAGATACCCAAAATATTTATTTATTCATAAATAGGAAAAACACCACTGAGGACCTCATCGAAGGAGGTCTCGATTACATCAGAGTAAGGATAAACAACAAGGGAAGAGGAAATGGGATAAACATCAAAGTTGGGTTAAATTTCAATAGGTGGAACTAGTATAACATTCCAGTTGAGGAAAGGTACATCAGTAACTTTGATCACTTAGGATGGATCAGATGATGTAGCACTTGAGTGGATCATGCAGAGTGTCACCCTAGTGTCTGCAAGTTAAATGAATCCACGGAGTCACTTCCCTTAAAATCTCCGATATCGGCTATAATCTTGTCAACGAGTGGTTGCACATGATGCCGAGAACTTTCCGCCCATGAGTAGCTATCTTGGAAAAAGATCTCCATTCTAGGTTATATTTTCTCGTCCATATGGTCATACCACACTTATAGAAAGATGCAAAAGGGGAAATCTTCCCCTTCTCTGATGAATCTTCCATTCAAGGAATATCTTAATATAGTATTGGTACTTTCTATCCATCTCTTTAATCGAGGATGGTGGATCATTCTGAGTTCCTTTGTTGATGTCTCATGACCCAAATCGCATGGAGGAAAAGCCTTTTTCAACACAATGTCGTCGTCCTAACCTCAGTCCAGGCATGAAGTGCATGTTTTTTAACATCTGGATAACATTAACATTACCATGACAGTTGTAATTCGGATAAACCCTATCCTTGAAATCATCTCTAGCTGGGAGCAAAAGTGCTTCAACTCGAAAACCTAATAGAACCATATCATTTGACCCATGTCGTATCTCGAGTACTGGATCACTGGTGCTTGCATTCTCAGCATCGTCAACGTCGCATAAGATGGTAATGACCTTCCCATTGGTGAAGAACTTCAATTTCTAATTAAGGGAATAAGACACAGCTTTGATGCTATAGAGACACGATCGTCCAAGCAACAGATTAAAACAAGTCAGGATATCGATGATTTAGAATTCCACAACGAGATTTATAGGGTCATACCTTATCATAAGTTTTATAGATCCTATCACTTATCGATGGGGATTATCGTAAGAACACACTGCGAGAGAGGTTGGAGAAGGGTTTCTCACATCCAGTCCCAAGTAATTAAGGATTCTCGATGGATAAACATTAACAGTTGATCCATTATCGACAAGAGAAAGTGGGACGATCTTTCCCATGACTTCCATCGAGATACTAAGAGCAAAATTGTGGTTTGGCCCAATCTTAGGGATTTTTTCTTCGGAGAAGTAGAGCATTCTATTAGAGGTTATGGATCCAACCAGATTCACTGCTTCTTCTGGTATAGTGGAAGGAGGGACTATGGGCTCGGTGAGTAGTTTGATCAAGGCATTCTGGTGCAGTCGGGATGATATAAAGAGTCCCCACAAAGTCATGTTAGTTTGGGTCTTCTTCAATTGATCGAGGATCTTACTCTCCTCGAGGGTCATTTCGATAATAGGGAGATTCTAAACACCTTTTCCTTTGTCGCTCTCTAATGGTGGAATTTTTGGGACTTGGTAATGCCTCACTGACCTGGTCATATGGTTTATAGAAGAGGGGAAAAATAGGAACCCCGTTTCCTTATAGATCTCGAGTTGTTAAGCCACCTTGTTGGTTTATCCTAGTAGCTCCTCAAATGATATCATCCCACATATACTGACTAGAGGTCTTTCATTTTTGGGTCTTTCTCTTCATTTGAATCATCAAATTCATCCCCCCATCTAGTGGTAACGACATCATCTTTCCATGAAAAGCCAATAAATTATACAACCACAATAGCCTCTTCGTATATCTCCTCCCATTCAATACGGAGATGTAGAAGTGAAGGGACAAGTTCCCCTATAGCTTCAAAGTATCAAGTATCTTGGACATATTACAAATATCACCAGTTTGTCGAAATAAATCTTCCATGATCTGGACGACATTATCTATACTGACTTCATCTACAAATACTACCCAATTGTCTTACTCTCAAGCCATTTTTGAGCTTTCAAGAATAGTCCAATGAATCTTTAGTAGTCAATAGTCATCCCAGAGGGAAATTTTAGCCCAAACTCTGGGAGTTTGTTCAACACTTCTGATGATTCCATATATTTTCCTCCAAAACGGATGCGAACAACAATAAATGCTCTAGTAAGAAGAGACAGGGCCTGATCGGTGAAGTTTTTAGGGTGTAAGAGAAAATATGAGCATGCTTGAAGAGGTTTAGGGGAATATATGTGTATGATGGGTGATTTACTGTGTGCAATCTAGGTAAATGGATCAAATTTTGGGTCTTCTTCTAGGAAGATGGCATTTGTATGATTCGGGAGTGGATTATGGGTAGTGTTTGGCTTGGGATTGGTTAGTGTGGCGATGGAACCCCGATCGATCAGACCTTGAATTAAATTTCAAAGGTGGAAACATTGGTCGATGGTATGGCTGAAAGTTTGATGAAAGTCACAGTGGGTATCTGGTTTGAAATTTTTGGGAAGTGAGTTTGGTAATAGACGAGGGTCTAATGGTTTGATGATATTCCGGCTTAAAAGGATTTGGTAAACTTTATAGAGGGGACCTTGAAGCTCGATGTATTCCTTCTAACGGGGTTAGGGTGACCTTCTGGTTCCCATGAAGTGGCAGGCAGAGAGATGTTATTGATGGTTGAGACTGAGGTGCAGGCAGGTTTTTCATACTTTCTGGGAGTGAACTGTCTAAATTCTTTCTTCAGTTCAACTTCTGTCTTGGCAATAGTTTCTTCAATTTTTACTCCTTCTTCTCGGAGAGATCAAAGAATGATGGTAGTACTGTCCTCCCATCGTCGGTTAAACATGGGTTAAGATGTTCTTCTTCATAATACTGACTTACTCCTCTTTAGAAGGACGATTGGTCATGGTGGATGCATTCTCTCTCCACCTTGCTATGAAGTTACTGACGGATTCCCCATGATCCTTTTTTAGAATCTCTAAATCACGGTGGGTAACCTTCAGCTCTTCGTTATACTTGTACTGTGACATGAATTCACAGGCAACATCTTCCCAACTACGGATTCTAGATACCTCGAGAGATAAGAACCAGCAAAGAGTGTTATCCTTCAAAGTCTGTTGGAGCATTTAGACCATTATTTCCTCGAAGGCATCTAAGAGAGTCGTGGCTCGGTGAGAGCTCCAAAAATGAATAATTGGGGACCCATTACCCCCTAACTTCTCAATGTTGGGCAATATTAAATTTTTCTATCAACCTTGCTTTAAGATAGGGAGACATGTGAGTGTAGTACATGTAATTTCTAGATGTCTAACTTGGGTGAACTTCTTGGTCATTATCTTGAGGTCCTCCTAGACCTTGTTCAATTCTTCCTCCTTTGGATCAATGATTATGGGTAAGTTAGCCCCTGGTGGGCCAAGATTTATCATAGGGAGTTGGGTCGACGGTGGCCCATTCACAGGAGGGGCACGTGGAGCGTGATGATATTCTTCAAGAACCCAAATACCCTCGGGTGCGGTCAGACCCATAGCGCGAGGGAAGAGGACCTTAGTCTCTTCATTAATAGGGACTCGGTTTCGTTGCATCTCGTGAACCTCGGTTTGAAGGTTGTCAATCTTAGTAGTGAGTTGGGCTAGAACAGTCATCAAATTTGGTTGCACATTCGGTGTTTGGCCTGTGTTATCCATTGAAAGTGGATGAAGATGAATTCTGAACTCGAAAGGAAGACTGAATCCAATAGGGAGCTAGACCAAGGTGTTGGAAATTGTAGACCCCTAATTTTAAACTTCTTTTAAAATCAATTTCCTTTTAAATGAGGAATAAAGATGGTTCAACACAACAATTTAATTTTTCAAATTTTATTTGATTTTTCTTTTCTTAAAAAGATGAAAAATTAACTTAAACACAAATTTTAATTTCTAAAAAATACAATAAAATTAAAGCTAAATTAATGAATTATGGTGAACACATACACACAAACCAGTATTAGGATTTTCTCACAAACAAAACTAACACATGAAGTTAACTATGAGAAATTTACTTTTAGAACAAAATTAATTTAACACAAGTCCTAAAATTTGCCTACACAATATTACCAAATTAGGCCAAACCAAATTTTAGCAAATATAAATTACCGACTTGAATTAAATCAACTTAAGTTTCACCCAAACTTACTTTATCACTAAATTAAACCAGAGGACTGAATTAAACCATATTTTATATTTTAATCCTAAGCATACGTTCTAGGTGATTTGCAAGATAAAATAAATTCACAACCACTACGTTTCGATGTACGAGGAAAAACCCACAACGGGAAAAAATCTCGGACGGCCCTAGCCTTAAGTCCACTAAGTACGGTATTTTACGAGTACAAGACAAACACTCAAAACTAGTATGGGTGTAAACAAAAGTGTTTAAGAATGATTTTTTTGAAAAACAAACACTCAAAACTTGAACCTTTTCATGAAGGAATTAAGCTCTCAAAACTCTATCTTAGAGATTGTAGAAGCTGAAAAAGTTAGTTTGAAAAGGTAGGTTCCTACACATATTAATTATGTCAAAAAGTAGTGGGAAGATGCAGAAAAGTGCTAAAAACTCTCAAAGAATTTTTTCACTAAATGACCCTTCTAATGAAGTTTCAGTGGCCAAGTGGGAAAAGTCGTTAGCAAACTCGTTTGAACGACATTCTCGTTCGAACGATAATATCGAACGAAGTAACAGAAAGGTCAAACTTCATTTTAAGCCTACAAACTTTTTATTGAAAGTTCTAAAATAACCTTCTGAAAATAAACTTCAATTTAAAATAAAATTAGACCCAATAAAAAATGTTCCAAGCTCCTATATATATATTTATATAATGCATTCACACCTTAGGAGATATTGGAACTAAGTTAATGACGTGAAATGAGGCACATGTAGACCGACAATGATGTTTTCTTGATAAGCAGGCCGCAATGTCTTCAACTTTAACATGTCATAGGCTTGATGAACTCTATCCTATGACTCAAACGTTTTTGTATGAAATTGAGCCAACACAACATTAAGACTCAATCGGAGACTTGTGTCCTTACACAAGGATATGTGATCGACCTGAAAAGGAGAAAAAGTCAAATTTATTTTTGAAAAAAAGGGTAAAACTGTTATTTTTTTAAAGGAAGGAAAAGTCTTTTGACACTTGTTTTTCAAAAAGAGGAGGACAAAATGTTTTTGTAAGAGGAGAAAAAATGTTTTTGGTATAAGGAAGGGAAAATGTTTTTGGTATTTTTGATAAAAGAGGGAAAAAAGTTTTTGAAACTTTTTGATAAAGAAAGAAGGAAAAAATGAGAGAAAGGTCTCAGCATGATTATTATTATGTTTATTATGTTCTCACTTGTATTGGGTTTACCTAAATGCAAAAATAAATGTCAGACGAGACCCGTGCCTTGGAAAATTAGGTTTGAAAAAATATGTAAAACATGGTTGGACTTGTTATCAGGCTCATGGGTAGGGTCCCATTTTAAAAATTGCGCGAAAAATTGTGTGGCATGCGACCCGTCATTTTGGCAAAGTTTCGAGTAGAAATCGACAGACTAAATATTAAGAAGGCCATTTAAGAAAGACATTTAGTGTGTGTTTTAAGTAAAGATAAATTTTTTTCAATTTTAGTTAACCTAATTTTATCTACTTAAACCCTAAACATTCATCTAGTTGATTCAAACCATTAAATGAATAAAGTATGTAGATAAAAGAAAAAATATCAGGAAAAAATATCCGAAGGGAAAAAAAACTTTTATTTCACTAATAATTTGTATTTTACAACTTTCAAGATTGCCTGCGAAATATGCAATGAATATCCGTAGATACCCATAAGGCTGCAACCTAAATCAGCAATGGATTGCCACAACAAATCCATAAGACAGCAAGGGAAACTCACAAACACTCCCAATTATCGCAATCGTCAGCCGAACACCTCCCTCAAGCGGTACCTAGTCAGCCTGTACCTCCCTCAAGCACTACCAAGATTAGCCGTTGATATACCCTCTCTACGTGAGAAAACTTCAACAAGATTGTATCTTGGGTTCCAAAAATGATTCACAAAAGTAATTGGGAAGCTTTGTGTGAATCAAAACATGTGTTTGGCCTTTAAAAATTGAAAACTTGCAGTAGTGGGTCTCTCAAAAACGTTCTCAAAAAGTCTTGAACAAAGCAACTCCCGAAATAGGTATTTATGGAAAAAAATAAATTTATGAGGTGGTGTGCCGAACTGGTTTGGATTTGCCTTTATAAAAAGCGAACTGATTCACTTTTTCAGTACCGATGCCAAACATTGTAAACCGAATTGGTTCACTTTTGATTGAACCGGTTCACTTTTCAGAACCATAAATTTCTTATTTCTTGAATATTCCTATCTTCATAACATGGAACGTTGAAGTTGTGGAGTAAATGAAGTTGCATGATAATCGGATTCGTCTTCTTGAAAGTGGGAACATGAATTCCTTTTACGGTTGTAACAATATACGACATATACGATGTAAACAGGACTCTGTAAAATATATCCTTGCAAATCTCCCCCTATGTCTATGTTGTTACAAACTAAAAAGATTCTGATTTATCAAATCAAAATATCCTATACAAATCTAATACCCTCCTATGAACCCAAAAGTGAAAATGAACTAAACATGTAAGCCTAAAACTTTTCTTCAAAAATCTTCAAATTCAACATCTTCAAATCTATAAGCTGATGATCATCGAACTTTGTACCTACACACATGAGACAATAAACAATTACCTTCGTGGCGTATCGAGTTTGAAATGATATAAGAATAAGTTAATCATCAATAATCAAATCTCCCCATACTACAAACTCCCCCGTAAAATCATATTTCGTTCTCCCCTTTTTTATTTGTTCGAAATAGACAAAGAAAAGAATAAATAAAATAAACATGGAGTTATCACGACAAGCAAACAACGATGATCACCAAGGGATACTCAAAAGCGTTCCACAAACTATTTTTGATTTTCAATTTTTCATACAAAAATACAAAAACAAAATTTAAAAAATCACACACCCTGAAATTACACTAAGACAACAGAATCGTGGATACGGAATGAATGGGTGTGAATTAATTCGATAGGAAAATCAATGCAATCAAACATAACATATGTGCACGATGAATATGGATACTCCTAACGAATGATCTCAAAATCATTCTTAGGTGTCAAAAATGTGAATTCATATGACATTGACTCAATCTAATCGACACATCAAAGCCTAAAAAGATTTTCACACCAATAACGTCTAAAACTATGTAATGCTTTTTCAAGACTTTGTCAGGAAGTGCAAACCCATTTTTTACATTTTTCCATCCAAACACCCTCATAAATAATAATGCATTTATTTTTATTTTGAGGGGATCAAACTAAATTCTCTCCTTAGAGAAATCTTATTGGCCCCTTTTTGGCATATTTATCTTTTTATTGCCTTTAATTTTTTTCCAGGCTCTTTTCAAATGGTGGCTTTCATGACGAATTAATTTTAACCCTTTCCCATGGACACTCATTAATTTTTGTAAGTTAATTCCTCATGGTAAATGGTTCTTACATGCACTTCTTTCATTGTCAAGTTTTATCGCATTTGATTCATTTTAAAAACAAATTTGAGATGAAAACACTTCGACCAACATGTGATTTAACAAGTACAATAATCAAAAAAGTAATGCAAGTGTGGATTAAAGGAACTCATGAGTCAAACATGTAGGTAGTAACAATTAATCACATCTCAAATACTCCAAACATTGTAAAGCACATAAATGAAATGGTGACGCATATCAAAATATTATTAAATAGTCACTTGGATATGGAATGAAATTATAACTCAATCATCTTAAATGTCCATTCATAAACGGTGTAAAATATTTTTCCAAAAAATTTATCAAAATAAAATCTTTTTGGCTTTTTCAATTTTTTCTCAAAAAAATGAAAATCGTTTAGTATTTTTCTAAAAAATTTCAAAACCAAAAATATTTTCATTTTTTAAAAAAATATATCACAAATGGAAAATACAACTACAAATATGGTACACACTAGTAATAGGGATAAAATATCATCATGAAAATCATCATATGCTAGCAAACAAGTCTAAACCTCAACCGTTAGGTGCGGTGGAGTTTTTCAAAGGTGGTGACATCCTACGAAAAACATCCATCAAATCATGTGAAGTCTTGACTAAAAACTTCACATGCTCCATAGTCTATGCAAACACTCTTGTGTAAGCATCCAAAGTAACATGTGTTGGTGTGTGTATGTGTGGGAACACGTGGCAAAACTCTATGCAACACACTACCCAACTTAAAATAAAACTCCCTAAGGTGTCCTCTCTTTTTGCAATGGGACCAAACATAAACAAGGCTAGGTACACCTCTGTCAAAAAGTCTCCTACGAATTCTCCTATCCTGAACAGGACACCTAGGTGGGTTGGGTTAAGATCGATATCTATCAATCACAAACTTGGGAACCGACTCGGGTGCAACGTGGGAAGTAGATGCACCGTCATGACCTATTCCTAGTCTCTCAACATTTCCCAAAGAGGGACCGAGGAGAATCTTTCCTACCTTCTTATATGTATCCTCTAAAGTGACCTTTACCTCTCGGGCACATTCAATATCTCTCTATAATTGTGACACACGGGCTATAGGTTCACTCTTCTACCGATTCACAACGATTAAATGCTCACTCAAAGAAACATTCACCTTATCGAATTGACTCGTTGATGCCTCAAATCCCTTTAAACTCTCAAACTCTCTCTCCAAATCAATCAAATTAAGACCTAACTCCTTATTCACTTTCTTCGTCTTTAAGGTCTCGGCGTACAAATCTCAAAATGCAATCTAGAGCTCACTATCACCCTCACTAGCACACTATCAATCACACTCACTAGGAACACTCAATCTATCCTCGGGGTCTCACGTGCACAAGTGCCCTCATCGTCGTGTGACAAACTAGGTGTGCTCATGTGACTAGATAAAAAGGCAACAAACTTCCCATGTGAAGACTCATCCGCTTAATCTTTTACCTCTTCCTCATTGTCGCTAAGAGTGGCTGGCATGATAATATTTTTTCCCCTTCTCTATAGCCTAGTGGGACACTAGAATGCTCTATTCCCTCTACCCTCACACTCAAAACATTTTTCATCTTCCTCCTTCTCTTTCTCACGGCTCTCTTTGGCCTTATCTTTCTTTTTATTTTTCTCAAAAACTTTTTATTGGAAGAATTTTGTTTTGAAAACAGGAGAAATTTTTTGAATTTTTTTTGCAAGCATGGCCATATCAAAATTAGACTCGGACTCATAAGCTCTCACTTTCTTTTTCTTCTAACTCTTGGACACTTCCTTTCCCTTCCTAGGCTGGACTCTAAGTGTTATCCCTCTATCCTTAGGTTTGACAGTGTCAGCAAACATGTCAATCTCATATGTCTGGAGGTCTCCTACCAGCTCTTCTAATTTGAAATTGCTCAAATTACCTAAGGAATTCAAAACAGTCACTTTAGGGATAAAATGTTTAGGCAGCGATCTTAAAATCTTTTTCACCACTCGTGTATCAGGAATGTGCTCACCAAGATTGAAAGAAGTGTTGACAATATCATACAAACATGCCTAAAACTCATCAAAACACTCAGTCTCAAGCATGGTAATTGTTTCAAACTAAGTTGTTAAATTTTGGAGTTTAGACTCTTTGAACGCGTTTGTGCCTTCATGGGTAAATTGTAAAACATCCCATAATTTTTTTGACGTGGTGCGCGTCATAATAAATTAGAACTCCTTCGGAATGACGGCACCAGAAATTGCACTCAACCCCGGTGAAATAAAAGTGCTCCATTTAAAATCATCTTTAGTCCAGTCTATCACGGGTTTTAAATTAGTAACATTATTTATGATGATAGTGGGAGGAATACAACCTCTTTCACAAACTACCCAAACGCGCTCATCAATGGCCTTTAACTGTGACTTCATACGTGCTTTCCAGTAGGCCTAATTAGACCCATAAAAAATTGCCAACCGATTATATAAGTTTTCATTCGAAAACATTGCGATTTTTCAAAATTAGATTTTTGTAAAAAATCAATATCACAAAACTTTGCGAAAAACAGAATCACTCAATAATTTAGAGAAATCCCTTATGATACCAATTTGAGATGACCCTTTAGTGTGTTCTTTAACTAACGATAATTTTTTTTTTAGTTAACCCAATTTTATCTTTTTAAACCCTAAACTGAAGCACCTTATACTCTTGACTCACTTGAGTCCATATTGTATAAGTGTTCATCTAGTTTGGAAATTGTGACAAAATTGTGTCTATCCTAGAATCCAAAGAACCCCAGAGCTTGAATTGGTATTTCAACCTTCTTGATTGAAGTAATCTAGACCATATTACCAACACTCACACACGGTAGAATTGATCTCATACATCTCATATTGCATATAAGTGTGTGTACATATGTTGAGTGTGTTTAAATCCCTAATATTGCTTTTTAAATATTTTTTTGGGATTTTATCAACATTTTAAAATAAGTTTTTATTAATTAAAACTTGGTTTTAAAAGTTTTTGGGTTAATCTGCTATTTAGTATTGTTAGGTATTTTGGCTTAAAGTTACTTTGGGTAGAATACGAAAACAGTAGAGACTTCAGGGTATGTTTTTAATTATTTTTAGACGCGCGTTTGATCTCTTCTAATTGGCCAACATTTGTTGTCTTCTGATTGGTGGAATGTGTCTTTCTTTACTGAGAGTAAACCAGCGACTGCTTACAACCCTTGGATCACTTTTTATCAATGATCTGCATGCGCCCTTTCATAATCCCTGTGAACCCCATATGAACCAATCAGAAGAGTTTTAATCACCGCATATCGTGAACCCTTGGATCAAAGTCAATCAACCTTGCCTCAATCTGAACCCTTGATTTTGAACGTTATTCTCGAATCTTCTCAGCCTCCTATAAAAGGACCCCTCTACTCAGCCTTCTGAGACTTTTGCCATTTCCTCCTTTTGAGAGAAAAAGAGAGAGAAGAGAGAAAAGAGAGAGAAGAGAGAAACCATAACAGAGAGAAAGAGTTAGAAGCCCTAACCCTAGCCCTAAATCGTCAAAACCACTTCAAACCAAAAACTCTTTTAAAACTCCTGTATATCCCAAACACATCCTTGAGTGTTTGAGAGTTGTTTTGTGTAGTTGGTTTGTAGCTGTAACCTCATCGTTCTTTAGATCTTGTGTTCAACTTAAACAGTGTTTCTTAGATCTATTTTCTGCTTTATAGAAATTTCAGATCTGAGTTCTTCATGTTACATTACACTTAGATTTACATATTTTGCTTCTCATCTTGAGAAATATATTGTTGATCCTTTTTTGTAAATGTTTTTAACTTTGAAATCAACAATAATGTTTTTTGTTTCTAGTTCTCTTGAAACAAGACCTTTGACCTAGTTTGGAATCGTACTTGGTGATTTTCAATCTCAAAAATCTTTTTAAAACCCGAGATTGATTAAGATCTTGATACGTCTTCTGAGCAAGATAGCCGTGGATTCTGGGATTGTTATAAAGGTCAAAAAGGTTAAGTTTTGTGAGAAGAGAGAAAAAGAAAAATAACTACATATAGTCTTATATGTAATTTGTTAGGACTGGTTGTACATAATAAGTGTGTGTGTGTGTGTGTGCATGCATGTGTTATAAAGCACCTCCACAAACACTTTCACCCTACCACACTAAAAGTGTTGGTAATAAGATCTTGAGAACAAGAGTCGACGTAAAGAACTTGAACAAATTGGAAGTTAGCAAACTGGGAGAACAACATCAATAATCATAACTGCAGAGAAGTTATAAGGACACCAAAGGGTACATTCCTAAACTTATATAGATCTGAGTTGTATGCATGTTTGTTATATAGTTTGTAACTGTTAAATTTTTTTTAGTGGATTTTTTTGTTTACTCCGTAGAGGGAGTCGTGGATGTTTCCTCAGTTGGGTGAGGTTTTACCACGTAAAAAATCTTGTTCTTAATCTTTCTGCATCTCCTCATCTCATTCTTGGTTGTGCTGAGTTTAAAATTTTTAAACTGCTTTATTTAACCTGTTAATCAAATCTTGAACAAATCTCGTACATACTTTTGTTAAACATATCTTGTGTTCAAATAGTTTTGGTTTTTAAGAAGAGAGTTTCTTCAAAAAACTGTTCGGAGTTACTTAAATAGTTTAATTTTATTAAACTGCTTTAGTAACAGATTTTCAATTGGTATCAGAGCTTTGTAAACTCCTTTTAAAGAGATCCTGTGTTTCTGAAATTATTTTCTGAAAATCAAATATGGACGAGAAAAATGAAATATTTGGTAACTTGACCAAACCTCCTATCTTTGATGGAACCAATTTTGCTTACTGGAAAGTAAGGATGATTGCTTTCATTCAAGGAACTCTGGGAGATGGTGTCTGGGGCATTGTTGAAAATGGATACATTTTTCCTACTAAACCAGCCACTGAAGGAAGTAATGAGAGGGTTAAGAAAGTATTAAGTGAGTTCATACAAGAAGAGAAACAAGTTTCTCGCAACAATAACAAAGGAAAGAATGCCATATTTATGTCTATAAATGAACATGAGTTCAAAAGAATCTCATCCTGTACCACTTCTAAGGAAGCTTGGGACACTTTGGTTACTGCTCATGAAGGTGACACCAGAGTTAAGGCTGCTAAAACTCAAATGCTCATTCAACAGTATAACTCTTTAATTATGTCTGAGACTGAGTCATTTGATGACTTCTATATGAACTTGACTGATATTGTGACAAAACTGCATGCTAATGGGATAACTTATAACAGACATGAAATTGTATCAAAAATTCTGAGATCATTACCATAGAAATTTGACAACAAAAGATATGCTATTGAGAAAATGTGTGATATAAATCTCACTCCTGAATTACTCAATAGTAAATTAAGAACTGTGGAAATGGAACTAGAATTTAAAAAACAATTGACCCAGTCCCGTAGGAAACAGACTAGTTCCAATCTGAGCTTTTCTTCTAAGTTGATTAAACCTGAGTTTAACATCCCTAATGATGACTCTGATGAGGAATGCGATGTAGAGAGTTTGGACAATCAGATTGCCTTAATGTCAAAACAGTTTAAGAAAATCATTAAGTTTAGAAACAATATGGCAAACAAACAAGGCAAGTCCAATTATCCAACTCACTCTAATCATAAACCTCATGAGAAAAGTCATGACAAACATCACAAGGAATCTCACACTAGACCAAATAGAGACCTTAAGAAGACTGAGTGTTTTAGATGTGGTAAACTAGGACACATTTCACAAGACTGTAGAGTTAACTTGAACACTCAAAACAAACACACTAGAGCCAATATTTGCAAGACATGGGATGATTCAAGTGATTCTGAAAATGAGGAACCTGAGTCATCTGATATTTTTTATCCTTGCATGTCTTTCTTTGTCAAGATTATCTATAATGATGATATGCCTGTGTTTGTTAATGAGGATGAATCTAGTAATTCTACTTTTGTTGTTTTGAACCATGCTATTACTGGATTAGATGCTTTAGTTACTGAGAATATTGTTATTTCTACCTCGGGGTGTGTGAGTCAAAGGAAAAGCGATAATGACGATGTCAATGGGTGTGTGAGTCCAAGAAATAAAGCTTTAGGGGTCACTTCACACACTTCACTTAGTGACTCGAATAATGAAGAACTCCTACATATTCACACACTCTATGTTAAAAATCTCAAGAAAATCACTAGACTAGAAAAGATTGTGAAAGATCTCACCAAGAAGTTAGAAGATCTAAGCCTGATGGTTAAACTGAATGCTGAAGAGTATACTACACAATGTCTAACTCATGAAAGTGAAATCAAAATGTTTGATCAAAAACTCATAAATTTGACTGAAACAAATGAAACTCTGGAGAAAAAAATACAAAGGGACATTGTTAGAATTGGAACAAACTAAAGAAAAGACAGCAACTGTTTTCAAAAAATTTACAAAATTTGAAAATAACTCAAACTATTTTGATGAATTTGTTGTTGAATCTAAAACCAATTCTGATGATCGAACTGGAATAGGGTTTTACCCCAATTTGAAGACACAAACAAAATCTTTTGAACCTATCAAGTTTGTGTCAGGAGGTAAAAGACCTATTGAAACCTGCCCAGACTTTCATTCTTTAAAAACTGAGTTTGACTCAAAACATCAAAATTTTAACATTGGGGAATCAAGTTGCTCTAAACATTAAAGTTCACCTAAGGCCAAATACGTCTTCCCCTCTATTAGGAAGAGTGAGTCTACATTCAAGACTGTCCTACCTAGGAATAGAGTTCAACCTCAAAATTCCTCAAAACCTTTGTTTAGAGACTTTCCTAAGGAAACCCCAATTTTAAGCAATCTTTATTGCTCCTACTGCGATATATATGGTCACTTTTTTTATGGTTGCTATACTAGAAGAGTAGTTATACATGTCTGTAATCCTCCTATCTATCAGAATTTTAACTATTCTAGGAGAAGCCGCAACCATTATGTACTTCCTAGACAACCAGACAAAAACTCTAATTATAGGAAGAGAAAGACCAAACCTAAAAGAACATTCCCTAAAAGGATTCCTAAACACTTTCCTAAACCAAATTCTCATGTCTTTCATAAAACTCAAAATCATGCGCAAAACATTTTTCAACAAAAATCGAATGCTCGTAAAGTTTATCAATTGAGAGCTAATAACCGTAAAATGAAAACTAGAGCAGTTTGGGTTAGAAAAGATGATCTATTACCTCAGTTGAAGTGTAACATAGTTATTACTGCTTTAAAAGCTGAACACACATCATCTGGTTGGTATTTAGACTCGGATGTTCTAAGCACATGACTGGGGATGATACAAAACTTTTGAATAAAACCAGCTTTGCTGGTGGAAAAATTATTTTTGATGATGGAGTATCATCTCAGATCATAGGTAAAGGAACTCTCCAAGAATATGGACTTCCTATTCTTGAAAATGTTCTTCTAGTTAAAGGTCTTAAGGCCAATCTACTTAGTATCTCGCAATTTTGTGACTCAGATCATACTGTTACCTTTTCAAAGAACAATTGTAAAATTTTAAATGAAAAAGGTGAATGCATAATTACAGGATTCAGAACTCCTGACAATTGTTATACTGTCATGAACAATTCTGAAATCTGTAATATTGCCAGAATGGATGACAACGAGATATGGCATAACAGAATGGGTCACATAAATTACGATAATCTTAGTAGACTGACCTCTTAAGAAATAGTTAGAAGAGTTCCAAAAATCAAACACATTTCTAACATTGTCTGTGGTTCCTGTCAGGAAGGAAAAATTGTTAAAGCACCTCATAAGAAAGTTAAAGATATCCTTACTTCTAATCCCTTGGAGCTCATCCATATGGACCTAATGGGTCCCTCCCAAATTGTTAGTCTCTGTGGACACAGTTATATTCTAGTCATGGTTGATGACTTCACTAGATTTACCTGGGTAGCCTTCTTAAAACATAAGTCTGACACTTTTCAAACTTTCTTAAAAATACTTCTTCGGATTGAAAATGAGAAGGACACTCAAGTAAATTGAATTCATAGTGATAGAGGTGGAGAATTCAAAGACATCGGTATTATAGAGTACTGTGAGTATAACGGTTACAAACACGAGTTTAGTGCTCCTACGACTCCTCAACAAAATGGTATCGCCGAGAGAAAGAATCGTACCCTTCAAGAGATGGCACGTGTTATGTTACATGCCAAGAATTTGCCTAAATATTTTTGGGTAGAATCTATTCGTACTGCGTGTCACATTATCAATAAGGTCTATCTTAGAAAGAATTCCAAACAAACCCCTTATGAACTTTGGTATAAGAAAAAGCCCAATCTTAAGTACCTTAGAACATTTGGTAGTACTTGTTATGTATGCAAAGATAAGGAACACTTGTCCAAATTTAAGAGACGGGGAGATAAAGCTATTTTTCTAGGATACTCACCTAATAGTAGAGCCTACCGTGTTTATAATCTTCGCACTAAAACTTTGATGGAATCCATAAATGTAATTGTGAGTGACACTACTGTAGAGAGTAAGACCGGTAAATCAACTATTCAGGAAGAGCCTACAAACATTTTAGAAAGTGACTCTCCTGAAATAGATGATCATTACCAATTGGGATACCTAAAGTACCTAACTGGGTTTCTAAAGACCATCCCATGAATAACGTTGTTGGTAATCCTAGTGAGCCTGTGCGTACAAGATCTCAATTAAGAAATTATGCACATTATGCATGGTTTGTTTCCCTAGTGGAACCAAAGAATATAAATGAGGCATTGAATGGATCTCACTGGAATTCTGCTATGCAGGAAGAACTTCTTCAATTTGCCATTCATGATGTTTGGTATCTTGTACCTAGGCCTGATCACAAAAAGGTTATTGGCACACGTTGGATTTTTAAAAATAAGTCTGATGAAAGTGGGATAATCATTAGAAACAAAGCTAGATTAGTTGCTTAAGGATACTCTCAAATTGAAGGAATAGATTTTAACGAGACCTTTGCTCCTGTTACTCATCTATAATCTGTTCGTCTTCTCTTTGCCATAGCTTGCCGCTTGCATTTTACACTCTACCAAATGGATGTCAAATCTTCATTCCTTAATGGAATATTGACTGAAGAGACCTATGTAGAACAACCAAAAGGGTTCATTGACCCTCAATATCCAAATCATGTATTTCACCTTAAAAAGGCTTTGTATGGCCTTAAACAAGCGCCTAGAGCCTGGTATGAGCGTCTTTCCAGCTTCCTCTTAGATAATGGTTTTAAAAGAGGTGAAAATGATCAAACCCTATTTGTCAAACATTTTTGCAAACACATCATTATTGCTCAAGTTTGTGTTGACGATATTATCTTCGGATCAACTTCTCCCTCAGAAGTAAAATACTTCTCTGAGATAATGCATAAAGAATTTCAAATGTCTCTTATGGGAGAGCTGCAATTTTTCTTAGGTCTTCAAGTCAAACAAAATTCAGAAGGATTATTTGTCTCGCAATCTAAGTACGCTTTAGAGATAGTAAAGAAATTTGGCCTTGAGAGTGCTAAAGATGCTAAAACACCCATGAGTACTATGGTAAAACTATCTAAAGACGAAACTGGAAAATCCATAGATCCAACTCTATATCGTAGTATGATAGGAACCTTGCTATACCTTATTGCCTCGCGTCCTGATATAATGTATGTTGTGTGTGTATGTGCTCGTTATCAAAATAACCCTAAAGAGAGCCATCTATCTTATGTTAAAAGAATCATAAATATGTAAAAGGTACTCTGAACCTAGGACTTTGGTATGCTAGTGACACACCATGCACTATAATTGGGTACACTGATGATGACTGGGTTGGGTGTACTGACGATAGTAAAAGCACATCAGTAGCATGTTATTATATAGGTAATAATTTGGTAGGATGAACTAGTAAGAAGCAAAATTGCACATCACTCTCAATAGCTGAATCTGAATACATAGCCACTGGAAGCTATTGTGCTCAATTACTGTGGCTTAAACAAATGCTAAGTGATTATGGTATTCAAGAAAAACAATTGCATCTCTATTGTGATAATCAAAGTGCGATCAATATCTCTAAAAATCTTGTTCAACACTCGCGAACAAAACACATAAAAATAAGACATCACTTTATACGCGAATTGGTTGAAACTAAGGAATTAGAAATCAATTATCTTCCTGCTGATTTGCAACTCGCAGATATGTTTACCAAACCTTTAGATTACAATCGATTTATTTCTTTGTGTAAATCTATTGGTATGGTGTGTGCTAATTAATCTCTTTGATCTCTCTATTTTTTCTATTTGTCTATTTGAGACAAAATGGGGGAGAAATTTGAGTCTCTAATGAATTTTACATATGCTAAACAACTTGATCTTAGTGATTCATTGCAGGTTTCCATACAATTATTCTTAACAAGTTGTAATAGGGTATTCAATTGTAAATAGTTGAGTTATGTACTTTTGCTTTCCAGGAAATGGGTAGATAGAATTTTTTAAGAATAGGTTTCTTTTTTTTCTTGTTGCCCTACGAGTTGTAGATGACTCAAAGGAAATTTTGTCTCATATTTCCAAAGGGGGAGATTGAAGAACCTTATACTCTTGACTCACTTGAGTCCATATTGTATAAGTGTTCATCTAGTTTGGAAATTGTGACAAAATTGTGTCTATCCTAGAATCCAAAGAACCCCATAGCTTGCATTGGTATTTCATCCTTCTTGATTGAAGTAATCTAGACCATATTACCAACACTCACACATAGTAGAATTGATCTCATACATCTCATATTGCATATAAATGTGTGTACATATGTTGAGTGTGTTTAAATCTTTAATATTTCTTTTTAAATATTTTTTTGGGATTTTATAAACATTTTAAAATAAGTTTTTATTAATTAAAACTTAGTTTTAAAAGTTTTTGGGTCAATCTGCTATTTAGTATTGTTAGGTATTTTGGCTTAAAGTTACTTTGGGTAGAATACGAAAGCGGAAGAGACTTCAGGGTATGTTTTTAATTATTTTTAGATGCGCGTTTGATCTCTTCTAATTGGCCAACATTTGTTGCCTTCTGATTGGTGGAATGTGTGTTTCTTTACTGAGAGTAAATCAGCGACTGCTTACAACCCTTGGATCGCTTTTTATCAACGATCTGCATGCACCCTTTCATAATCCCTGTGAACCCCATATGAACCAATCAGAAGAGTTTTAATCAGCGCATATCGTGAACCCTTGGATCAAAGTTAATCAACCTTGACTCAATCTGAACCCTTGATTTTGAACGTTATTCTCGAATCTTCTTAGCCTCCTATAAAAGGACCCCTCTACTCAGCCTTCTGAGACTTTTGCCATTTCGTCCTTTTGAGAGAAAAAGAGAGAGTAGAGAGAGAAGAGAGAAACCAGAAGAGAGAGAAAGAGTTAAAAGCCCTAACCCTAACCCTAAATCGTCAAAACCACTTCAAACCAAGAACTCTTTTAAAACTCATGTATATCCCAAACACATCCTTGAGTGTTTGAGAGTTGTTTTGTGTAGTTGGTTTGCAGCTGTAACCTCTTCGTTCTTTAGATCTTGTGTCCAACTTAAACAGTGTTTCTTAGATCTATTTTCTGCTTTATAGAAATTTCAGATCTGAGTTCTTCATGTTACATTACACTAAGATTTACATATTTTGTTTCTTATCTTGAGAAATATATTGTTGATTCTTTTCTGTAAATGTTTTTAACTTTGAAATCAACAATAATGTTTTTTGTTTCTAGTTCTCTTGAAACAAGACCTTTGACCTAGTTTGGAATCGCACTTGGTGATTTTCAATCTCAAAAATCTTTTCAAAACCCGAGATTGATTAAGATCTTGATACGTCTTCTGAGCAAGATAGCCGTGGATTCTGGGATTGTTATAAAGGTCAAAAAGGTTAAGTTTTATGAGAAGAGAGAAAAAGAAAAATAACTACATATAGTCTTATATGTAAGTTGTTAGGACTGGTTGTACATAATAACTGTGTGTGTGTGTGTGTGTGAATGCATGTGTTATAAAGCACCTCCACAAACACTTTCACCCTACCACACTAAAAGTGTTGGTAATAAGATCTTGAGAACAAGAGTCGACGTAAAGAACTTGAACAAATTGGAAGTTAGCAAACTGGGAGAACAACATCAACAATCAGAACTGCAGAGATGTTATAAGGACACCAAAGGGTACATTCCTAAACTTATATAGGTCTGAGTTGTATGCATGTTTGTTATATAGTTTGTAACTGTTAAATTTGTTTTAGTGGATTTTTTTTGTTTACTCCGTAGAGGGAGTCGTGGATGTTTCCTCAGTTGGGTGAGGTTTTACCACGTAAAAAATCTTGTTCTTAATCTTTCTACATCTCCTCATCTCATTCTTGGTTGTGCTGAGTTTAAAATTTTTAAACTTCTTTATTTAACCTGTTAATCAAATCTTGAACAGATCTCGTACATACTTTTGTTAAACACATCTTGTGTTCAAATAGTTTTGGTTTTTAAGAAAAGAGTTTCTTCAAAAAACTGTTCGAAGTTACTTAAATAGTTTAATTTTATTAAACGGCTTTAGTAACAGATTTTCATAAACATGCATCTAATTGATTCAAACCATTAAATGAATAAAGCATGCAGTTAAAAGAAACAATTTCAGGAAAAAATCCCCAAAGAGCAAAAACCTTTTATTTTACTAATAATTAGCATTTCACAACTTACAAGATTACCAATGAAATCTACAATGAATATTCGCATATACCCATAAGGCCATAACCTAAATCAACAATGGACTCCCGCAGTGAATCCACAAGACAGCAAGGAATACTCATAAGTACTCCTAATGATCGCAGTCGTCGTCAGCCCAGCACCTCCCTCAAGAGCGACCAAGATCAGCCATAGATTTGCCCTCTCTACATGAGAAAAATTCAACGAGATTGTATCTTGGGTTCCGAAGATGTTTCACAAAAGTAATTGGGAAGTTTTGTGTGAATCAAAACATTTGTTTAGCCTTTAAAAATTGGAGACTTGTAGTAGTACGTATCTAAAAAAGTTCTCAAAAACTCTTGAAGAAAATAACTCTCGAAATAGGTATTTATAGAAAATAAATAAATTTCTGAGGCAATACAGCGAACTAGTTTGGTTTTTCCTTTATAAAAAGCGAATTGGTTCACGTTTCTAGCATCGAAAGCAAACATTGCAAAGCAAACCGATTCACTTTTAACCAAATCGGTTCACTTTTCAGAACCATGAATTTCTTATTTCTTTAATCTTGATATCTTCATAACATGGAACGTTGAAGTCATGGAGTAAACAAAGTTTCATGATAATGGGATCCATCTTCTTGAACGTGTGAACATGAATTCCTTTGACAGTTGTAACGGGATACGACATAAATGATGTACACAAGACTATGTAAAATATGTCCTTACGAATATGAGTGCCCTAAATTTGACACCTATATGAGGGTATGTTTTTGTTAGGCTAATTGGAAGGGTTCCCCCATTTGGCATGACTTCCACGATATACGTCTTGCTTTTTATGGCAATCGGTACGTGTGGACAAGCCATTTAATATACTTGAGTGTACGTGAATTGCCTCACTATATACCTTATGGGGATTGTATGTGTGAAAGATAATTCGATATACTCTAAGTACGTGAACGAGTTCCATGTGATATACCTTCCGCCATGACTTCGATCAAGCGGTATGATGTGGGGGGAACGGTCTGATATACGTCGAAGGTACTTGGATAATGGAAGGTGAAAGTCATATCGTTTAGTTTAACTACAACTGGCCGGATCAGCGCCCATCACGAAGTGACTCACCCACCCACGCCCCACACCCACCCACCCGTTATGGGATAAAATTTGGTCTATAGCCATCCTCTTTAGTGATGTAGTTTGCAAAATGCATGATTCTTGATTATTATATTATGGAAAGAGTATCTTTACTGATGAGAATTATAGTAAGAAGGAGATAATGTATAAGTATAAAAAGTAAATCTATACTAAGCATGAATATACAAAGTGAGTGATGTGCATCTATCTACAAGTGAGTGTGTGGTAATGAACCTAAGCATGGATCAACTACAAGTGTTGTGTGATAAGTGTGAGTGAGCATGAATATATACAAGTGTGATAAGTGGAGGGGTGTACTAGTGACACCTAAGCATGGATATTCTAAGTCATGTGTGCAATATGTGGATATAAGTGATCCTAGGTGCAAATTGTGTGAAGTGTACATGGAGATTATCTACAAGTGTATGAGTGAGTAGTGATATAAACATGAGGTATTTATGTGCAAGAAATAACAGATAAGAAAAAAGGGAACATATAGATAGAGGCATGCGCACACAAGAAAAATAAAACACCCATGCAAACAGAGTCTAACCCTCTTATGAATGAAAGTCCCCGACAAAGTTGCCACTGTGGACATCCCGATAAAAAATTCATCTCCCTTCCTATCTATCTCTCTCCTTCTCAAAAGGGAATGAGGAAAGAAAGGGGAGATGAAAGGTCTCGTTCCCTTTTTGATTTAGGAACTCTTAAGCCATCGATGATGTGGGGTAAAAGTAAAGAGACGGAGCCACCAGCCTATTTTGCACAAAATAGGAAAAAGAACATGTCACCGCCCTGAGAGAACGGCATCGAAGACAAACTGATGCTTACAAAACTAATAATTCGAATGGTTCAGGGGCTAAGTTATGGAATAGGAATGTTTTAGGCACTCATCCCACCCTTTTGGTCTCTCGTGGGATTGTTTTATTATTTTCCTTTATTTTTCTGAGATGTGTGTGTGTGTGTGCGTGTGTGTGTGCATGTATATATAATGGAGATCTCAATCGTCCAACTCATACCATAGAAGAGATAGAGTGTGGTCATCCATAGGAACTATTCACAAAATAATATATATATATATATATATATATATATATATATATATATATATATATATATATAATGAAATGATAATATTTGTTGGATAAAACACAAACAAGGATTAAAAACATAATATGTATAATAATGCAAGAATATGATAAATGCGGAAAGGAGGGATTTTAGGAAAATTGAAGAATGTGAAAGTGAAAAGTTGGACTCGAGTCTCTAGTTTTAATCCAAGGCGCCTATGTCACCTATAAAGGTATCAAAGTCCATGTAGTTCGCATGTGGTATAGGGGTGGGGTGTATCCCATTGATTCGAACGGGATTTTGTTATATGTGTGTGTAGAAAATGTGTTTTAATTTTGAAAAAGTGTGATGGATAATCCCATTTGGAATTTATGAGCGTGACTCTCTTTTTGTTTATTTTGATTTTGTTTTATAGAAAATGAACTATGGGCAATATACGAATAAAAATTTAAGATTTTAATGTGTATGAACTAAAGTAGGAACTAAATTATGAATCTAGTGTATTTAACGCAAAAATCAGAAATTTAAAGAGAGAGGGAAGGATTTGGACCTTCTTTAAATCTTGATCTTTGATCTTGGATGAACTCCTTCGAATTTGAGATGAATGTTGGATGAGAAAGAATGAGATTTTTCCAAATTGGGTATGAAAATGATGGGAATGTAAGCTTGAATGAAATTTCACGTGAAGAAAATTATTTGATTTCCAGAGAATGTTGCTCACATCACTGATGTTGATGGATCTGAGGTGTGCTTTGGGAGTGAGATCATGCCCTCTATTTATAGGGTCAGGGGTGGTGATGATCATCATGGTACCAATCCTCCCAATCGATAGGTAACCCTTGGCCCACTTCCGATATGCAGGAAAATGGACATGTCAATTGTTAGTCTCATGCAGATTATTTTGAAAAAATGTTCGTAGGACGCAATATATTAATCCAAATTGTGCATGGGAAATATAGTTAGAAATTTAATTCAGAGACCTTCAATAGTCCTTGGGATCACTCCCGGGTCCGGGAGTTGACTTTGGGTCAAATGTGGCTCGAAAGCGTATTTCGATCCTTTGGACGAGAGATTGTCGAACGAAAACTGATCATTCGTTCGAACGGTAAGTCAGAATCGCTAATGGGGTGTATCATTGGAAATTTTACACGATGTAATTCGATATTCCAAAGAGCTTCAGTTGGTTTGGAAACTTAACCTTGGTCAATCGGGGCCCGAACGCACCCGGTGACCTCTCGGAGTAAAACGAATCGTTCTTCCGTACCGTAAGACAGAATCATTCACGGGGTGGATTGTTAGAAAGGGCATTCAATGCCTTTCGAAGATTCATTTAGTCTCATTCGAGATGAAGAGTTGACTTTATCAAAATTAGTACTCAAGGTTACCTATATAGAGCACACCTAGGGTTTGTTTTCCGTTCTTTAGCTATACAGACCTTCAGTGAGTGGGACTTGAATTTTGACAAAATATTTTGTAATTGGGATTGTGTCTCGCCTACCTATGTCAAGCTTTCTATGGTCGTCTGCATCAAATGAGCTTTTGACTCGGTCCGCCATTTCAGAAAAAGGTTATTTCTCATACTCTCTATGGTTCATAGGTTTTTAGTCACATAGGACACCTAAGCACTACACTGTATTTGCATTTTATCATTTCTAATGATTATGTGTTTTTTGTAATTATAAAGATTTTATTGAAATTGTTTAAAAATTAATTTGGAATTTTTTTTGTGATTAATACATTTTCATAAAATAAATTTCAGAATTAAGTTTTTAACGTATAAAATATTTTTTTAATAAATTCATTTACATGTGCGTGGCTTTTTATATGTGTGATATGTTGTTTTCGTTGTGTAATTTTTATAAAGAATTTTTTTTGTTGTTTATTTTTTGTCCACCAATTTGACCATAGGTTATTACTGTGGGCGCGTAGATGTCATTTACAATTACATTCTTTTTGGTCATTATCTCACTTGTTATAACTGTAGATAATCACATAACTCTAATATGTATGCGCACTATGTATATCTGTTAAACATATTTTTTTATTATATATTTACTTTCGTCATTTTTTACCTTGGATATAATATACCTATTAAGGAATTTATACTTTAGTCAAACCGAATTGGCCCAATAAGACTTTTCAATCATATCATGACTATACCTACTAGAGTAGATTTCATATACTTGATTGGTTAGTTTAGGCCTGAACCAATTTGACCTCATAAGGATTGGTGGCTATAATGCCTGCTATAACTTTCAGCCCTTAGCTATCCTACCTTACCTATTTGTTTAGTGTTTATAGGTTCTTAGAGCATTCACAATGGTGTAATTTACAAACTCAAATTCACCGTTTTACTTTTCGTTAGCCAGGTTATTTATAATGGTGATAGTTAAAGCATAAATGACTTTTTGAGGAATGGATACTTCGTACGAATTATATTAGTTCGTTGGAATTCTTAGGAACTAATATAGTTCGTAGAAAATTCTTACGAAGTAATATAGTTTATTGGAACCTAAATATGTAATATAAATTGATTATTTGGTGTTGCAACGAATTTTATTTGTGCGTATTAATTCCTACGAACAAATGGAGTTCGTAGGAACCATTTATAAATTCAGTAGAGGTACAGCAAAGTTACAAATTCACTAACTTTTCTCTTACAAAATTTGTTCATTTCATTTCACCATTGCGCAGGTCTCAGTTTGTAAATTTACAAATTTAAACGTTCGTTTGCTCCATCACTACGGATGCTCTTAGTTATAGGTATATCTGAGTGGAGATTGATATTACACCCCATGTTTTGACCATTTTCTTATATTATGTCCTGTTTTTTTAAAATTCTGGCTGAATGTCCCTTTTGATGTTATCGATTTGACCCTTGTCATATATAGGCTTGCATGTGTTAACTTGTAGGCAACAGTTGCCTCTAAATTCTTTTAAAAATGACGTTGTTTTAAAACAACCAGCCCTTTTATTTGATTGCGCCCACTGTTTGTTTTTAAAATCGAAGTTGTTTTTCTTATTTCTCCAAACGACGTCACCCACGGTTTGACTGCCCACGAATTTTCTTTTTAAACCGAAGCTGGTTTTTGTTTTACATCTAGCCGTCATCGTTCCTCTTTAGTTCAAACGGTAACAAATGTTTGTTGTTTACAGCTGGCTGCGACATGTCAACTTTTTAAATGGATTCATTTGTGTTTCTTTATATATCGTCCGATCTATTTTTATCCGTGGATGTGTGTGTGCTTTTTACGATCCATGTATGTATAATTTGCACCAATCAGCACACACCTCACTATTCTATAAATATAACCTTGTAACACCCCGTGTTTCTATTATTTAATTTTATTAATTAATTAGGGAATATTCGAAAAAATAAATTTTTGAATTTAATAATTTTTATTGGTTAATTATGTTGGTTATGATTTTAGAATAATAAAACTTCAAACCGAATTAAAATCGAAGTTAAAACGGATTTTATATAAATTTTTAAATATCTGTCCCTTATAATTTTTTAAGCCAAAATGTCAGATTTTCTGGGCGATCGATCGATCGACGCCAGGGGTCGATCAACCCCTGCAGAAATCGTGTGTTGCAAGTTGTTTTTAATTAGATTTTGTTTAGGAGTAGGACTCCTAATTACTTTATAACCTTAATAATCCCTAGGGGGATTCTCATAATCACTTTTTCTCAAGTTTTTTACTAGAGAACACTTCCAAATATTTTTCCTCTCAACTATAATCATCAACCTCCAACATAATCAAGTTTTTGACACAAGTTTTGGGAGGCTTAATTGGGGCTTAATCAAGATTGATTCAAGAACACTTCTTTGCTAATTTTTCGAGAGGAATCCAGATTTCTAATCATATTTTCAACACGATCTTCACATGCGTGAATACTCTATTATTTAACATTAGTATTATGCGTTTTAAGTGTCGCCTAAATACTTAATTACATGTTTTCTTAAAAACAATTAGTAACTTAATTAGAAAAAAGTTGACACAAACTATAGAATTGTTTTTATAAAATCTTTTAATCTGAATAATATTCATAACCCTTTGGGTACGTAGGATTTATGAGTGATTTTGGGTTTTATTGGTGGAGGTTGCACGTAGAAAAACCCTAGTTGTAAAATAAATGGATTTGGGGGCGTATAACTCATGTAATTTGTGTTGAGATAATGAATTTTGAATTTTGATCTTTTAAATCATTAAATAGTGGTATAGTCAATTTAAAATAATTATATGAGATTAATTTGGATATTTTGACGATGTTATAATTAAATTAAGATTTAATTGAATTGGGTTATCATGCGTAGTTTGGTACATTGACTAATTGTGCTTATTTATGTGACTTGTTAGTTTTATTAATTGCCTTTGTGACGACGGATTGTTGGGTATTTTTGTTCTCCCTATATATTAAGATGCCTTCTAGGTATGAGACTGGGGGTATAGGCCTTTTGATGATTTACGCCTTCTAGGTATGGGACTAGTGAAGGTAGATTATTGCGACCTTATTATGTCGGGGGTGGGCTGATTTTTTATACTTTATTGTCGTTATGCTACCCTAGGCATGAGACTAAGTCGAGGTTTAGGTTAGAAATTCATTATATACATAGGGTATGACGGATTGATAACTTGGGGACCCTTAGGTATGGGACTAAGGGGTATTTTGAGGATCTCACATCGATAAAAAGATGGGGTAATTTACAAATTGTGAAATTGAGAAATAATGCCTAAGATAAAAATGGGTATTAACATTTGTGGCGACATTATGTGTCGGGACCGACAGTTTAAACGGGTCAGAGGGCGATTTATGTCGTGTCGGTTGTGAAACCTTGTCATGTGTCGGGGCCGAAAGTTTAAACCGGTTAGAGGGCGATTGAAAGGGGAAGTGTGACACTTTAATAAAAAGTGAGAACTATAATCAAAGTTGGTTAATTTAATTAAATTAACATGGTGGGAATTGCGAATTTAAAATCATATTGGTGTACCTTTATAAATGGGGATCTCTACGGGGAGTTAGTGATTTATATTTATCGCGTTTAATTATCTTGTTTAATTTAAAATATTCTATTGTGGTATTTGTTGCGTATAATGCTACTGTCTGGATTCAAGGATCCTATTTTAGGGGAGAAGTGTGTATTCTTGCTCGGGGCTTTGTCTCTGACCCATGCGTTGACTAACATTTTTCAGGATTAGTATTTGGAGTGGCTACGTAAGATTCTTCGAGATTATCATTTGGAGGTGCAGCGGGGGCTGAATTTACTTTAATGCGTTATTTTAAGTTTAGTCTTGCTTTTCATTCGTATTTCGTTATGAGACTCGGTTGGAAGATTTATTAGGCGCCACTCGGTTCCAAGGTTGTTTAAGGATTTCAAGTTGGAGCATTTATAGTTGGTTTATTTATTCATATTTTATTTAATCATTATTGGAGATTGGTTTTATTCGAAGTTAGCATGTGATGGATATTTTATCGCTTAGTTGTTTATGACCATTGGAGATTGATTCAATTATTTATCTTATAGGCTCATTTATTTATGTCTCATGCTAAGAATGGAATTTATTTACTTCACGCCCGACATAGTTCGGCGGCGTTGGTTGCCCACCCCGTTTGTTGGATTTTGCGAGGTGTGACAACCCCTTTAGGTCTCATTTTAAAGAGTCCGAGAAAATTAATTTTGAGTCCAAACTCTGCCAAAAACTTTAGTGACAGAGAGAGTATAAATCAAAATATTTTCGGTCATCTTCAAGTGTTGATTTCTTTTCAAAACTCAAATGAAGATTTGACATCTCTCATTTTAAATCTGCACTTATAATTTTTTAAGGGCAAATATTGTTTGTAAAGGATTTCTCTCGTCATTGTGTGTTTTATTTAGATCAGACTTTAGATCTAATATTCTTGGTATTTGTACACAATACGCACTTGATACACGAAATTAATTTTTGTATGTGAATATTATGTTTGAGACTTGATTGTAAAATCTTGTATGTTTTTAAACATTTTGTTTTAAAACATATTTTTTAGAAAAATTTGTTAATATTCAGATATATCTTGTTTGAGGTTTAGAGAGTTAAACCTAAAATTATTGAGGACTAATTTGAAAATAATTAATATCTAGACTGAATCTCATACTTGAACTTGACTATTCTTAAACTTGAACTGGATATTATTTTGTTGACTGTTTAAGACTCTTTTGGACTAATCTGAAATATTTGTTAAAATAGGCTTGATAGGATATTAGATTAAAATATGAATTAATATAATATTAGTTTTCTGAAAAATATTTTGTATGTTTGACTTTGTGATTTTATTGAATATATTTGAAGTCATGTATTATGTGCGTATTATTACAACGAATATGATTATTCGATCTTAAGTGATTTTCAGGATTTATTGCTACAACATTTGCATCACTTAGATCACGCACTACACTATTCTCACTGACGCACTGAAAATATTGTGTACATATTTTGCCAAATATAATTTTTCAAATTAACTGAGAAAAAGAATTTTGGAAAAGCTTAAGTCAAGATAGGTTGACTTAGAAGATCTTGAACATAAGATTTGTTAATATATTCAGGGGATTTGAAAATTGTTGCATTGCATTCGGTTGTATCATTAAGTGTAGGTGTGTCATCTAGGATAGCACAAAACACACAAATACTTCAGTAAGAACTAGGACACAATACGAACTGAGTCGAACCTGAGTTAAGAAGAGCAAGAGGGAGACACATTGATGTGAAGAATGCAAAATCAACATGGACGGACTGAAGGGAGATCATAAGAAGCAACCAAGAGGGAGCTTGGTCTAGGTGAGGTAATAATTATATCTATCTACTATACGTTTTCTTGTTTGATTGTTGTAACTCGTTCCTATTTCATTTTGGTTTTAGTGGAAGTAGATTAGGTTGACTCTTAGGAGAGTCCATCGTTTTTATCGAGGAAGGGTTTTTGCGACGTTAAATAAATACCTTGTGCTTTACATTTTTCGCATATTACCTCACACGAAAAAGTACGTTTAAATAATTAGAAACCCGCCTAAAAATTGAATAGATTATTATTTTGTAAATCACCTAGAATTAACATAGATAATAATTTGAAATTTTAATTGACTTTGGAAACTAAATTTATTTTTGTAAAGTTAGCAATTCAAGAAAAGTTTGAATTGGACCCTCCTATAATAATCGGTAAAACTCGTAGGTAAATTGCGTTTACTCGACAATCGTTTACTTCCGCAGATAGTCTTTTTGCACATCATTGGTTCTTTCAAATGGTATCAGAGCTAGACTTTAAAAACATCCATTTTTAAAACTATTGTCAAATTCATTTTACCTTGTTTTAATGAAAGATTCTAGTAAGTTTCTTCGGTTAGGAAATTTCAGTAGACCTCATATTTTCGATGGCACAAATTTTCCATATTGGAAAATTATAATGGTAGCATTTATACCATGCACATTAGGAGATGATGTTTGGGATTTAATTAAAAATGGTTATAGGCACCCCACTAATCCTATAGCATAAGGTTTCACTATTTTTAGAAAATTTAAAACATCTTAATTAAGTGTTGATCAGAATAAGATAAGCAATTTCAACAATAAGGGAAAAAATGTGTTTTTCATGAGTGTGAGTGAAACTAAATTAAAACGTATATGTCATTGCACGACTAGTAAAGATGCTTGGAATACTTTAGTAATTTCAGTGAGGGTGACGATAGAGTAAAGCAATGTAAAATGCAAATGTTGGTTCAACAATACAATATGCTAGTTATGAACGATAATGGACCATTTGATGATTTTTATATGCATGTAACTGATATTGGCATGTAGATGAAACTGTTAAGCCTTTAGTGAACTTCTTTAAGTCAGTTCACTCATCCTGAACCATAACAGAACTTCAAAGTGAACTTCTGGTTCTGGTAGTAGAAGTAGTAAGATTGATAAATCTGAATTGGCTTGTCACAATTATGGGAAACTCGGCCACTTTATTACTGAGTGTAGGTCTAAGCCACCGTCTAATCATTCTAAACAACACAAGGCTCACATTAATAAAACTTGGGATGACTCTTCTGATTCTGAATAAAAAGATAACCAAGGAAATTCTGAATCAAATTTCCTTGCGTTTTTAGGAGAAGTTAATGACTGTTGCGGAGACATGTACTTAGTAGGAATGACTGATTCTGAAGATGAGTCTGATTATGATGAAGTACTTGATTTGATTGATGCTACTAAATCTTTGTTAGCTAGACAACATTCTATGGTAGAAATAACTGCTCCGTTTGATGCTAAAAATGCTTTATATGATACTAAATCTAATGATAGCAACACTACTCACAAGGACACTAATGATCATGACAAATTTTTTGGCTATGATGATTACTCGAAATTGTATGTCAGGACTTTAAAAAATAGACAAGAATTAGAATTTGGTTAAAATTCTTAGTGAGACATTAGAGAATCAATATAAGACCATTCAACAAAATTCCATTGAAATGATCAATGTCAAAACTAATTTTGAAAAATAGTCACTTGATTTTAAATATCAGATTACGACTTTAAATGAAAATTTGTCCTCTTTAGAAGAAAAATATAATAAAGCGATTTTGCATGTTGAAAAATCCAAAGAAGTTTGTGAAACAGGTTTCAAAATATGTCGTAGTCGTGATATAAATTGTTTTGACCTTCACAAACTGCTTATTGAACAACGTTATAATGGTGATACTAGAGGGTTTGGATATGAGGGCCCTCTTAAAAAATTGATCCAAATAGACCAATCTTCTTTGTAAAAGCCCAAGAAGAAATGGATCTTCCGTAGGATAGTAAGTTGTCTGAAAAGGCTAAAGGAAAACAAGTTTTAATTGAAAATGATTATGAAAGTGACATTGATAATTTCATTGAGAACTTTGTAGGACCATCCGCGTCATTGCCAACAAACTCTATAGACCTCCTAAGCCAATTATTTGTAATGAAACTGTTAAGCCTTTAGAGGGAAAACACTACCATTCAGACCTACCTACTTCTAGTAAATTACGTACTAAGTGTGATGTTTTTGGTCATCAAAACTGGAAATGCATTGGTAATCGCAATAAGGGTACTCATTTTAAAATTCATAACCGAAATATGAAGCAATTTATAAATTTCTGTAGGAAGTGCACTAATAATAATTGGAATCATTTCTTCAATAAGTCTAGGCCTCATGTCCATGAGAAGATATTTTTGGAAGATAAATTTTATCCTAAATTCCGAAAGGCACAAAAACCTTTGAATACTCTACCTATTTTGGATTAGGACTTGCGACTTGAGACCTCAAATAGATTTTTTAAAGTCGCAGAAATGCCTAACTAATGTTTGTGATCATTGCAAAACTAAGGAAATCATTAAGTCTCCTCACGAGAAGTTTAAGGACTTAAACACCGCCGAACCCTTAGATTTATTCAATGATGGGGGACGTGAGTTTAATCAAAATGGAGTTATCAATTATTGTGAGGCTAATGGATATTCTTACCAGATTAGTGTTCTAAAACGTCCTAAACAAATTTGGGTAGTTCCAAGTATTGCTTGTGATTTTTAACTTGTTGATATGCTTTCTGTTTCTTTCGATAAATCTTTATTAAAAATAACTTCCACATTTGATTGGAGAGATTATACTTGAATACTAGCTTGTGTTTATTCTGCATCCTATTTAGTAGATCTTTGAGGTTTTAGGATAAAGATATCTACTAATAACGGTATATCTTAAAGCCATGCTTAATGTAGGAGACGCTTATTTTGCAGTTTATAAGCATTCATTATTTTCCCTTACCATTGTCTATTTTAGAAAAAATGGGGGAGAGTTGATTACATATTTTTTATTAGTGTGTTAATATTATTTCATGCATAGTATCTGGTCTTAATTTATTCTGCACATTTAGTCCTTCATTTTAATAATTTGGTAGAGAAAGTGCTACCAACTTGAGTTCTCGACATAAAGGTATTTATGTTTTGCATGTATTTTCATCGGTCGTCAAGAGTTGAGTCTTTTCTTCTCTAGTATGGGTGGGTAGTTAGATACACTTTTGTATAGAAAATTTTAGGATTTGTTTTACCTTAGTATATCATTTGATGTACTCAAGGGTTTTGTCAAAATTAGTCTAATGGGGGAGTTTGAAGGTACATATATAGAGCACACCTAGGGTTTGATTTCCGTGCTTTAGCTATACAAACCTTCAGCTAATTGGACTTGAATTTTGACAAAATATTTTGTAATTAGGATTGTGTCTCGCCTACCTACGCCAAGCTTTCTATGGTCGTCTATATCAAATGAGCTCTCGACTCGACCCGCTATTTTATAAAAAGGTCATTTCTCATACTCTCTATGGATCATAGGTTTTTAGTCACATAGGACACCTAAACACTACACTGCATTTGCATTTTATCATTTCCAATGATTATTTGTTTTTTGTAATTAAAAAGATTTTATTGAAACTATTTAAAAATTAATTTGGAATTTTTGTTGTGATTAGTAAATTTTCATTAAATAAATTTCTAGATTAAGTTTTTAACGTATAATTTTTTTTTAATAAATTCGTTTACATGCGTGTGGCATTTTATATGTGTGATATGTTGTTTTGGTTGTGTAATTTTTATACACAATTGTTTTTGTTGTTTATTTTCTGTCCACCAATTTGACCATAGGTTATTACTATTGGCATGTAGATGTCATTTACATTTACATACTTTTTGGTCATTATCTCACTTGTTATAGTTGTAGATAATCGCATAAATCTAATATGTATGTGTGCCATGTATATCTGCTAAACATATTTTTTATTATATATTTACTTTTGTCATTTTTTACCTTGGAGATAATATACCTATTAAGGAATTTATACTTTCGTCAAACCGAATTGGCCGAATAAGACTTTTCAGTCATATCATGACTATACCTACTAGAGTACATTTCATAGACTTGCTTGGTTAGTTTAGGCCTGAACCGATTTCACCTCATAAGGATTGGTGGCTTAATACCTGCTATAACTTTAGGCCCTTAGCTATCCTACCTTACCAGTATGTTTACTGTTTATCGGTTCTTAGTTATAGGTATATGTGAGTGGTGATTGATATTACGCCCCACATTATTATATGTCATGTTTTTTTTTTAAATTCTGGTCGGATGTCCCTTTTGATGTTGTCGATTTCACCCTTGTCATATCTAGGCTTGCTTGTGTTAACATGTAGGCGACAGCTAGCCTCTAAATTCTTATTTTTTTGGTTTCTTCCCTCATTTTAGACGTACCGTGAGGTGTTCAGGCCAGTTTTACGCGCACCTCGATTAATCCCCACTCACGGATTAGTGGCCAGCCGCTGGCCCCCAGATTATTTGCAGCTGCCAAGACTCGAACTGGTGAGCAAACCCAGTCGACCCTGGCGCTTTAGTACTAGTGCGCTACCACTAGACCAAGTTTGAAGGTTCTCTAAATTCTTTTAAAAATGACAACCAGCCCTTGTTTTAATTCCACACACTGTTTGTTTTTAAAACCAAAGCTTGTTTTCTTGTTTCTCCAAACAACGTCGCCCACGATTTTTCTTTTTAAATCGAAGTTAGTTTTTGGTTTACCTCTAACCGTCTTCATTCCTTTTTAGTTCAAATGGTAACAAATGTTTGTTGTTTACCGCTGGCTGCGACGTGTCAACTTTTTAAATGGATTCATTTATGTTTCTTTACAGATCGTCCGATCTATTTTTATCAATGGTTGTGTGTGCACTTTTTACGATCCATGTATGTCTTATTTACACCAATCAGTACATACCTCACTAATCTATAAATAGAACCCTTTGGGTCTCATTTTAAAGAGTCTGAGAAAATTAATTTGAGTCCAAACTCTGCCAAAAATTTTACTTAGAGAGAGAGTATAAATCAAAATATTTTTGGTCATCTTCAAGTGTTGATTTCTTTTCAAAACTCAAATGAAGATTGGACATCTCTCGTTTTAAATCCACACTTACGATTTTTCAAGGGTAAATATTATTTGTAAGTGATTTCTCTCGTCATTGTGTGTTTTATTTATAGAAGAATTTAGATCTAATATTCTTGGTATTTGTACACAACACACACTTGATACACGAAATTAATTTTTGTGTGTGAATATTATGTTTGAGTCTTGATTGTAAGTTCTAGTATGTTTTTAAACATTTTGTTTTAAAACATATTTTTCAGAAAAAATTGTTAACATTCAGATATATCTTCCTTGAGGTTTAGAGAGTGAAATCTAAAATTATTGAGGTTTTAATGTGAGAATGATTAATATCTGGAGTGAATCTCATACCTGAACATGACTATTCTTGAACTTCGACTGGATATTATTTTGTTGACTATTTTGGACTAATCTGAAATATTTGTTAAAATAGTCTTGATATGATATTAGATTAAAATATGAATTAATCTAATATTAGTTTTCTGAAAAATAAGTTGCATGTTTGACTTTGTGATTTTATTGAGTATATTTGAAGTCATGTATTATGTGCGTATTATGACACCAAATATGATTACTTGATCTTAAGTGATTTTTAGAATTTATTGCTACATCATTTACATCACTTAGATCACGCGCTTCACTATTCTCAGTGAGGCACTAAAAATATTGTGTACATATTTTGCCAAATCTGATTGTTCAAATTAATTGAGAAAAAGCATTTTGGAAAAGCCTAAGTCAAGATAGGTTGACTTAGAAGATCTTGAGCATAAGATTTGTTAAGATATTCAGGAGATTTGAAAATTGTTGCATTGCATTCGTTTGTATCATTAAGTGTGGGTGTGTCATCTACGATAGCACACAAATACTTCACTAAGAACTAGGCCACAATAGAAACTGAGCCGAACCTGAGCTAAGAAGAGCAAGAGGGAGGTGCGTTGACATGAAGAACGCAAAATCAACAAGGACGGACTGAAGGTAGATCAGAAGAAGCAACCAAGAGGGAGCTTGGTCTAGGTGATGTGATAGCTATATTAATCTACTTTACGTTGTCTTATTTGATTGTTGTAACTCGTTCCTATTTCGTTTTGGTTTTAGTGGAAGTAGACTAAGTTAACTCTTAGGACAGTCCATCTTTTTCCCGAGGAAGGGTTTTTGTGACGTTAAATAAATACCTCGTGCTTTATATTTTTTGCATATCATATCACACGAAAAAGTAGGTTTAAATAATTAGAAACCCGCCTAAAACTGAATAGATTATTATTTTTTAAATCACCTAGATTTAACTTAGATAATAATTTGGATTGTTAATTGACTTTACAAACTAAATCTGTTTTCATAAAGTTAGAAATTCAAGAATAGTTTGAATTGGTCCCTCCTAGAATAACTAGTAAAACTCGTAGGTAAATTGCATTTACTCGACACCGTACATAGTTTTTTTGCTCATCGTTGGTTCTTTCACTTAGTCTCCCTTATTTTCCATGGCATTCAAGGTCCAGGGGAAATATCCCAGGAGATTAGGTCCCATTTGTCGATACCTCACATCGTCGATTGAGCGACAAGAATGAAAAGTTGCTTCCCATCTGGTCAGCATTTGTGAGAAAAGATTGGACAATCATGATCAGGTGATCGCCCATTTGAGGAGGCAATTAACCCAACAATCGAATGATCACGGTTCAGATTCTTATACCTAATAGTGATACAAGAGAAGACCTCACTCTCCAAAAAATCGCGGATTGTATTAAGCTTGGAGGGCCTCTCGTTTAAGGATACCCTTGCACAACGCACCGCAACCAATGGCATGACAACCGTTCCCTGGGAGAAATTCCATCAACTAATGTCACCATCAATTCTATTCCACTGAATTAAGAAATAGTAGAGAACCTTCCTATTCAGAGGCACAACCAAATATAGTAAGAAGTGACAAACTTAGGAGGCTCATCCAGAAAGAGTTTAAAGGGACATTAAACTGAATCTAGATCGAGCTCCCAAGGACCTGTCTAGAAGGTAGTTGGGTCATCCTTCCTCGTCCCCCTTTATTAAGAAAATAAAGTCCTTCGAATAACCTAAGAAGTTCTCCATTCCAAAGTCAACAGCATATGTCGGGAAGGCAGATCCCACCCTTCACATGAAGCACTATTGGTAGACCATATCTCTTTGGAATCATCATGACACCCTAATGTGCCAATTGTTCGCATATACTTTAGGGAAAATCAATTTGAAGTGTTTGAGAAATTTCCCTCAAATCAATCTTATCTTTAAATTACTTGTCCAAGCAATTCGCGAATCATTTTATCACCAACTACAAGGTAATTAAGGACGTTGATTCATTGATTTCTCTTGAGAAGAGGAAAGGAGACCTGCAGGAAGGACGCAAAGAGAAACTGGGAGATACACAATGAGATTTATGATTAGAATAATAAGTTTATTATTTCTTCATTTATATTCGGCTTGGAATGATCGATCGATCTTTATAGGTCCCTGACTAAAAACTGGCCTCTGCGATGGAAGATCTCATGTCCCGTATTAAGAAGTATGACAAGGTGGAAGATGAGCTCATCAACTCTAAGGCCCCAACCGATGAGATCAATCCTCTTTGGACAATAAGGGATTCAGGAATGAAGCCCCCAAAGGTCGCCCCAATTCTTAGAATAATGAGAATGGCTACAAGGCATTGGAAATGATCTTCACAGACCCCATTTACAAACTTATCATGTCGACTAAAGATAAGGCCTACTTCAAGACGCCTTCTAAGATGGCCAGCAATCCTAATGATAAGGATGACAACCTCAGTTGCAGTTATCACCATTATTCTGAGAACCTTAAAGAAGGATTAAAAAATGTTCAAGAAATATATAAAGGAGATCATTCAAGTTAGGAACCTCAAGGAGCACATTAACATGGAGAAGCAAAAAGTTTTTATAAAGATCAATGAAATTCATAAGGCAAATAAGGATCTTCCCCCAGTAGGGCTAGATGTAGCCATTTACAGATATACTGATCTAGCTCAGTACACTGGCAAGAAGCTCATAGAGAAAATGAGAATTATTTCTAATGTTTAATAGGCTATCCATGTGGACATATCCATACTAGAGGTAGAGAAGAGACTTTGACATTGACCGGGCTATGGTGCTCACCGATAATGATCTGGTCAGTGTGAATCTTCCACACAAGGATGCCCTAGTCCTCACTTTGCAAATTGCAAACTCTGACGTGAGAAGAATACCGGTGGATCAAGGGAGGTCTTCGAAGATCATGTATCTAACAATGCTCTATAGGATTAGATTCATCATAAAGGATATCTTTACTAACTTAGGCCCATTGATTGGTTTTAATAGAGATATAAAAATCCCATAGGGAAAATCAAACTACCAGTTAAGATCCGATAAACTAATAAGGAGGTCAAGTTCCATGTCATCTAATTGAATTCCCCCTACAATGCCATAATGGGTAGAGGATGGCTTCATGAGATGAAAGTTATCCCCTCTTCCTTCTACCAAAAACTTAAGTTCTTGAGTAATTGGGGGTGGTGAAGATTAGGGGAGATCAAGCAGTAGCTCATAGTTTTTTTATCTCTGTTAAGATCATATAAACTAAAAAGGAGGTCAAGTTCCATGTCATATAATTGGATTCCCCCTACAATGCCATAATGGGTAGATGATGGCTTCATGAGATGAAATTTTTCCCCTCTTCCCTCTACCAAAAACTTAAGTTCTTAGGTGATTGGGGGTGGTGAATATTAGGGGAGATCAGCAGTCGCTCATAGCTGTTTCATCTCTGCCATCAAAGTAAGACAGAAATGGTCCAAGAAAATTTAGAATGATGATGATTCAGAGGACAATCATCCTAAGTAGTAACCAAAGTGGGCTCGACTAAGGTAGAAAAAAACCGTTTAGATCCTGTCGAACATGTGGTGGAGGACTCATTTCCATTCTTCTCGATTCATCACAGCCGAAAAAGACTTCCTCATCGGATCAGAGTTACCTAAGGATGACGCATACCAACTCGTACATTTTCTTAAAATAATGCATATGTCTTCGTGTGGCAACCATACAACCTTCCAAGAATAAAATTGATGATCACTTGTCACCAAGTGAACGTAGATCTAATTGTTAAGTCGATCAAGTAGAATCCCATAAAGAAAGCCCAAGATTAGGTGAAAACATTATAGAAAAATGTTGATAACCTACTCTAGGTCAGCTCCACCAGAGAAGTCCAATTACCAGACTAGGTTTCTAACACTGTTGTCGTTAGAAAGAAGAGATTCAAGTGGAGAGTATATGTAAACTTCACCGACCTCAATAATTACTTCCTAATCGATAGCTTTCCATTAGCATGGATAGATCAACTCATAGATTCCATAGCTGGACATCATTGCATGATCTCTATGGATGCATACTCGGGCTACCACTAAATACCACTATTTGGCCCAAATTAGGAAAATACCTCATTTATCATAACCTTAGGACTTAACTTCTACAAGGCAATGCCTTTTGGTTTGAAGAATGCAGGAGCAACCTATTAGCGACTCATAACCAAAATGTTCAAGAAGCAGATTGGCTCTACCATTGAAGTATATATTTATGATATTCTCCTCAAAAGTAAATAGGCGACCGATCACATTAGAGACCTCACAAAGACCTTTAAGATTCTCAGAGAATACATGATTAAACTCAACTCCTCAAAATGCATCTTCGGAGTTAGCTGTGGAAAATATTGGATATTTAGTAACCCATAGAGGTATAAAGGTGAATCCAAATCAGATCAAAGCTCTATAAGATATAATAAAGTTAACTACTATCATGGACATCCAGGTCATTACTATAATGCTAGCTACTATGAATCGCTAAGTGTTAAGCATTCTTCCAACTATTAAAAAAAATTAATCCCCACTATTTGGATAGAGGAGTGCGATAAAGCATTGGAACGAATTCGACAGTATTTGGGATCTTTCTCCCTTGCTATCAACTCTTAAAGACGGGGAAGATCTGTACCTATACTTAGTTGTCTCAAAGAACACGACTAGTGCTACACTATCCAGTTTACTTGATGGAGAGGAAAGGTCATTCTAATACATTATCCATACTCTCCTTGAGGTAAAAATGAGATACATGCCTATTGGAAAATTAGTTCTAGCACTTGTGATCGCAGATTGGAAACTGAGGCACTACTTTAATGCCCATACAATTATTCTCCCCTTAACCTATCCTTTGAAAGATGCACTCAAAAAGGCCAATCTCTTAAATAGAATGACCAAGAAGTCCTTGGAGCTGGCATAGTTTGACATTAGGTATGATCCTAGGATAGTGATCAAGGGTCAAGTCTTGGAAGACTTTGTAGCATAATTTTCAATATCACTAAGAGGTGAGTTCATGTAGTCAAATCTCATCCAAACATCATTAGCAGTCAAGGAGAATGCATAATCTTGGAAGCTCTCCGTGGATGCAACGTCAAATAAGAGTGGAACATGAGTTGGGATAGTCTTTGTGACACCTTAAGAATGTCTTATCGAGCAAGTCGTTAGATTGGGATTCAAAGGATCAAATAATGAGGCAGAATATGAGGCCATGGTATGTGGTCTCTGTGAGATGATAAATATAAGTTATCACCATATTATTGTATATTGTGACTCTTGACTGATCATTAACCATCTTAAGGGATAATATGAAGCAAGGTCATCCGGAATGATTGCTTACAAGAAAAAGGCAGGAGGTTTTCTTTAGCTATTCGAGTCTTCCTCAATGGAGAAGGTTCTAAAGAATGACAATAGCCATACGGATGTTCTTGTTAACCTAACTTCAGCCATCGATACTAACCTGAAAAACATAATCGAAATGGAATATATAGACCAACTGAACATTGACGAAGAAAATAAAAATCTCTTATTTCTCCAAGTGGATTTAGCTCCGTCTTGGATGGATCCCATCTTATCCTACTTAAGGAATGATGATCTGCCCCTAGATCGTAAAGAGGAACATAAGTTAAGGATCAGTTCGCCTAGGTTTTGCCTTAATTACAAGAGAAAAGTTTACCGACGATCATTCACCAGGCCTTTACTAAAGTATGTTCACCCAGATCAAATGGAGGTAATTTTATGTGAAATGTACAAAGGCGGATACGGAGCACACACGAGTGGGATGAATCTCTTCTAAAGGGCAATCTCTCAATGATATTTATGACCCTTTATGTAAAAAACTGGTATGAGGTTCGTTCGAAAGTGCACCAAGTGTTAGTTATTTTTTCCATTGGTCAAGCAGCTTGGGAGAGATCTTAATCCCCTCACCAGTACAAGTCCTTTTACTCAGTAGGGTATGGACATAGTGGTCCAATTACCTTCCGTACTATGGAATCGAAGATATCTAATAATGGCAACCGACTACTTCATAAAGTGGGTTGAGGCTGAACCACTCACCCACATCAGAGAGGCAGATGCCAGGAGATTTATTTGGAGGAATCTCATCACACGATTTGGAATACCTAGAGCATTGGCTACCAATAATGGGACGCAGTTTGAAAACAACTCCTTGCGCGATTTCTATGCAGAATATAAAGTCAAACTCCCCTGCGTCGGTAGTCTTCTCCTAATGAAATGTACAGGTAGAAAGAACCAACAAAAATCTTCTCTAAATAATAAAGCGACAATTTGAAAGTGGCAATGAATAATGGGTGGATAAGATTCCTTTCATTCTTTGGGCATACGGGACAACACTGAGAAAGCCAATAAAAGAGACTTCGTACTCCCTTATCTGCGCTATGGAAGTTTTCATCCCTTTGGATATAGAACTATCAAGATGGCCATAATGATGATCGAATAGCTCACATTTTGGGTCTAGCTGAGGAAAAAAGGGAGCAAGATCTCATACATGTGGCTGACTATCAGTAAGAGTTGGCAAAATAACATAACAAGAAGGTCAAGTTCAAAAAATTCCAGGTCAATGACTTAATACTCAAAAAGATGCTACTTGCAACAAAGAATCCGTAAGATGGGAAACTTACATTAAATTGATAAGGATCCTATCGAGTTATCTCAAGGGGAGGGGGATCATATAATTTAGAAGAATTAAATGGAAGAATAGTCCCAATTATGTGGAATTACATGAACCATAGGAAGTTTTATCATTAAATAGGAAGTTAAAGACATTTTTATTTTTCTTTATACACAATAGAATGATTGACTGTTAGTTATAAATATTATTCAAAATCTTTGGCTCAACCCTTCCTTTTATTTAAACCCATACAAGGAGTGGTAAGAATGATAAGAAAGGTAGGTTGCTTAGAAGAGGCAGAAATACGTATAAGAATAGCGTGGTACAACTCAGACTAGATTTTGTTGCCTATGTTTAGCACAAAAATCCACTTTGTGAGGTGGTATGATCTAGATTGGATCAGCATAGTAAAGGTAAAACCCATGATAAGTGGTGCGATCTAAAATAGATCGACCTAGAAGAGGAAAAAACCCATGTAAGAACTATGTCGTATAACTCAAACGTGAGTTGGTCACCTACGTTTGACACCAAAAACCACTTTTGAAGTGGTATGATTTCTCTTAGATCGGCCTAGAATGGAAAAAAGCAACTTGAGAAGTGATACAATATATAATATATCAACCTAGAAGAGGCAAAACCCCATATAAGAAATACATGGTACAACTTGGGAATGAGTTGGTTGCCTAAGTTTGGGACCAAAACCCACTTTTAAAGTGGTATGATTCAACCAAGATCAGACTAAAATAGGTAAAAAAAAAAACATTGGACATAAAGTAGATCGGCTTAAATTAGGCATATCATTTACTTATGGATGGATTTAAATTTTGCACTCACTTATAGTTAGCTTGGGATTAGGCATATAATTAAATGTTTATAATCGACCTCAAATGAGCATAAACTTGAACATGTCACCCAGGTATAACACTAGACCTCCCAATAATGTTCTATTTAAACTAGTATGTCTGAGATATTTAAGTCACATGGGCCGACCAGGTTAAACCATTGCAAACGAACTATTTTTTTATTAAGAAAAAGGAAATCATAAGAAGAAAAATAACATTAGGTAAACGCCAAACATGATCTCAAAGAAAAAATTATAACACCACAATTAAGAGAACAAAGGCACTAGATGTGTTGAGAAAATTAAACAAATGCACGTCAAAAGATTAAATTAAATGAGAAAATGGTTTTTCATTCGTAAATAAGATAGCCATAGGTTAGGAGTAGACTGATCGATGGTAGTATGGATGCCAAATTTCTCAGCACATACCCCGGCTACCTGAGTTAATGAATAGGAGGTAGTCCCCCTAAGAATAGAAACATATCAATGGCAGTTTGGGTTGTTGGAGGATCAACAACCGAAGGGCCTGCCATGGGATTTGACAAGGGGTGTCTGGCGTAGGTAGGATCACCTTCACACATATTCCCTCTATGTACTCCATCTACCCATCCATTATTGAAAGAAATGGATCATAGTAGTCCAGCTGTGAGGCGACTTCCTGGACGAACGCCTCGTATTATTCATTCTATACTTTCTTTAGATCTCCCTCATGGGCCCACTCCATTGCGCATTTTTACCTATGAACGATTAGCTATAGAAGGAACTTTCATTTAAAGGAGGTCTATAAATTAGACAGTTTAGTGTCCACCCTCCTACACTAATTTTGAGTTTGTTCGTCTTCCTCCACCGCTTTTGCCTTAGCCTACTCCTCAACCTTCAACTTTTTATTGAGATCGTCCACATCCTTGCATTGGGTGATGAGATGGCCCTTCAGGGTATTATTGGACTTCATTAGTTGATTGTTGTTCTTTCGATAGAGATCAACTCATCCAACGAGTTCCTGAGTGAATGCCCTGTACAGAAAAATAGGAAAAAAAAATAAAAAATAGGTTTTGGCACACAGTAAAATAAAAATGTATGTGATTTACCAGGACACTGTGTAGTAAGCCTTCCTTGTGAAACCTCTCCAAGGTGAATCCGCTCATTTCAATTATGTTAGACAACATCATCGTTTCCTGAGCAATAGAGTATGCTACCTCGAAATTCCTAGGGGTCAAATCGGCCTCTACTACTAGCTCTTTTCCTTTTCAAAGGAGATCTCCTAAGTGCTAGCTTGGTTCCCTTAGGGAGAGGTCCTTGACCATTCCCCTTATCACTATTGAGGTTAATTTTTTATTATAGGTCGGATAGGAATGACAGTTAGGGAAGGTAGAGCACCTATCTGGTTCTTATTCGTCCTCATTTTCTTCGTTAGTTTGATCGCCTGACGCTGGCGTTCTATCTCTTGGGCCGCCTTTTCCCTAAGTGATCAACTTCTTCTTCCTCTCAGTAGCACTATGTTCATCCTGGATGTTTTTGTCCTCTATTTTCTAATTTTGTTTCTAGAAGCTCCCAGATCGACTAGCCACCCCTACTTTCTAGACATGTCTTCCAGGTCACTAGGGATCGGAAGGAATGAAAAATCATCCGTGTGACACCCCGCCTAATAAAATATCGGGTGATCAGTCCTATATGAAATTAAACAGGAATCTCATCTGGTTCATTCTTAGCATCAATGTCGAAAACTTTTTAAAACTTACTAACCATCGAGTATTCAAAAAAAATGGTACCAAATTTTATCTTTTTATTTAACATCCCAACAACAACATGCAAAAGAATATATAACTAACCATCATGCAATTACTGAATCAAGCAATACTAAAAATGGAATAGATATAAACCTTGCCGAAACAACCACCGGTTACAAGTCAAATAACGAAATGAATCACAACAGTAAAACTGAATACACCCACAAACTGAAATAAAATGGAACAACTAGAGCAACATGCCCAAAATGGCATTCTGATTGCATCCTACTCTTGGAATGAAATGATTGAAGCGGCTAAATCCTGCAACATCCACATGTGTCACATCTTCATAAACCTGGAATAGAATAACTTTGGTGTCCCTGTGGCTGGACACCTAAAACGTTTTGAAAATATTTTATAGTAGGGTTAGAACCCAAAACATTTTGAAAATATTTAGCAAGTGAATTTAAATGCAGAAAATTAACATGCAAGTATGTTCTTCATATTTAAGTTAGTGTTGTACACTCTCTTGAGGACACCTCACCCCTCCACTGATGTGCACGCCTAATATTCTATACATGACCCACCTAGCTAACCCCCCTGTAACTAGTCTTGTCACATATATCGCACGATTTCCCACTACTCTAATCCTAGTGGGTTTAGTATACTTTATAAGTTATTAATCTCGTTAACTTATTTAAGTCATTTATCATTTAATGTCATATAACATTCTCACGAGATATACCACTTATACATTTCACATCACGCATATGAGTTTATAAGTTATTATTCACACTAACTTATTTAAATCAATTCCCATTTGATACCATATAACCATCTCACAAGATATTCAATTAATACAATTCTCATCTTGCATTTACCCGTATATAATTATACCATATATGCGTAATCATACTACAACATTCCCATATGCATGCCGTAGATATGTAACTATCCCCCGAATAGGTACTCATCGGGTGTTCTCTAGAGGCTATCATAATCGGGTATACTCATCCACCCGAAACCTTGACACGGTTAGCTCCCTGTTTCAGAAAAATGTACAAATGCTATGGAGTCGGCCATAGTTTCCCACAATAATGAGACCGAATCGTACCTAAAGCGTCTCATTCCTGAACCCGAACACTATGACCTAGGGACTATACTCACCCTACATTTACTAGCCAGGGGATTCACCCACATCGCGCAACGTCCCTTGATAGCACTGGAATGGGTATTCTTTACTATAAATATTATTCACACGAATATTTATACATCATATATATACTACACATCAACGTGTATACATATGTATATAAATCCAGGCTACCGGTGTACTATGCCCATACCTAAGCCTAAAACATATAAGTCTATGATCCGACTTTATTCCAATTAATTATACACTAATTAATTTATCATTATTTTGGTGTCACCCTACCAATTATGCCTGGACTCTCTCTCTCGGCTCGAAATTCAATATTCCCAATTCAATGTTCAATTTCATCCAATTAAGTTTCCCCCACTTAATTAACAAGGTTTCAATCGCTCAATCATAAACCTTAATTTCTCCAATTTAATTAATCCTCTAATTAATCCAATGGTAATTAGTCACACCTATCAATCTAGGCAATCTCCAACGGAATAATAACAAAAAATAATTCTTAAAATTTGTCCCACGAATCTGCCCAGATTTTTAAAATGCCGTTTTGGGGCATTTTGGAGCCGTTTTTGGAGAAAATGTATGAGAGAACAAATGTTAGAAAACGCGATTTTCTAACGGGCATCGCGGACAGAATCACCATTAGAATAGTAGATACCTCAATTCTGTACAGATTTCTTCATTAAAACTTTTCAAGATTTATCTTAAATCCATCCTTTTATCATATTCAATCCAACCCTAATAATTACATCAATTAGAGCATCAAATCAACCAAATCTTGTCATCTCTTACAGATTTATAACTCCCAACAATGAAAATCCCCAATTTCTAATGAAATATAAACCCTAACATATTAATTGATTTCACCTCCTTTAATATGATTGCAAATTTAAACCACTTGCCTCAATTTCTAGATCAAAGCCTTTGGATGAGAATGTTGGATTGAATGCAAGGATCTCCTCTTGTTCCTGAAGTTATCTCCCAAAATTCCCAACTTGTCTTCTAATGGCTCTCCTCTTATTCTTATCCTAATTTTAGTCTTCGAAAATGACTTTAAGTTGCCTTACCCTTACACACTTAGGGTTAAAAACTCAATTCCCGTTTTTAGGTCTATGGACCACCTAAAAAGGGCCCAAACTCTTTATTTGGAGCTCAATTATGTCTAATTAAGTCCCGAGACCCAATATATACATATGGCCACTCATTTCTAACTATTTTGACCCATTCGGATTCAACCGTGAACTCCAAATTGACATACGAATTAAGTTATAACATCTTCCAACTTCAAGACCTCAAAAGGGCGACATAAAATAGTCCAAAATATTTAATCCTCAATTCGCCAAATTAATAAATTCCTCAAATTTAAAAATTCACAAATCATGGATTTAATTCCTCCAAATAAAATAAATTATTTTTCTCCAAATATTTTATTTAATTAAAGGTCCTTGAATTTACGGGGTGTTATAATCTGTGCAAAGGTTTTCTTCTGTTTCAACCTCCTCCCAAAGACGACCAGAGATGTTGGCATTATAAAAAAGTAGCGGGTTGAGATTGTCCAAGAACGAGTCAATGTCCTCTTCCTATTTCTAGTTAAAATAGGATTCATTTGAGATGACGTATGGGAAAGATTCACACAGATGTACCTCCTAGCAGTCTCACTAAGAAAATGGTGGAAGTTAGAATGGAGTCATCACCGACCATGTAATAATCAACCACCAGAACTTTAGGAATGGCTATAAACTTTTTGATCAACTGAATGGTAAAGTTATGGCTGAGCAAATAATGGGCCGCCGTCCAATACGAACAAACATCCTCTTGGTTTTAATGCCTCCAAACTTTCTCTAAATCCTCAAGGTTAACTTGATAGTCCGATGGTTTCGTATTTTTAAACGATCTACACAAAAATCAAGTCGATTGGTAAAAATATTTCAAGAACTTAGAAAGAACTAAAATAACTAGACAACCTAACAAGTGCCCCTTTTATGGCAAGTACCTTGAGACCGTTGTAGTTATCTCCATATAGTTCCCTAGATACCACAAGGATATTCTTGTCGGTATACTTCTGTGATTGGGACAAATATGTAACCAAATTCTGGGACTTATCACTAGCCTGGTAATGGTAGTGATATCATCTTGGGAAAGACCTAAAGTCATAGCAATAACCGATCTCCTCAAGACCTAGGTTCGTGTAATAAATTTGGTTGATGGCTACTATACCCATCACAATTCGGTAGTAGCTACCATTTGCTTGAGCTGTGAGTATTCTCCAACAGCGAAGTATTCTCATGATTAATGGGTGAAGGGTAAGTGATTCCCCTTTTAGTATGACAATTATAATAAAGTTACCTCGCGAGAGGGAAGATTTACAATATCTTCTTTAACTGGGATAACCATATGTTGACATTAAATTTTTTTAAAGTTATCAGTTACACACAACTCATACCTTCTACCACGCCTAAACATGGCGAAATTAAGAAGAAGAAGAATATAAAAAAAATTCCTTCTAGCAGCTAAACTCTAAATAGAGAAAGTTAAGGAAAGAATTCCTCTGTCAATGTTAGAATGACAGGGTATAAGGCTTTGAGGGCCTTATACCTTTTGCCTCTAGTCAAATCAATTTTTGTCCGTCATTTGGGATAAATAAGCACATGCTCACACATCATCATTACCTAAGGAATTATGTTGGATTGCGTGGCCCAAGGGTGGAAGTACGTGCGAAAATCCATAGCAATGATTAGAACTCCATCGTGTGGCCTATGTAATAGGCTCGTGCAAGCTTGATAACGCATCCAAATAACTATTTAAAAATGCATGCCCAATAAATTAAAAAACAAGGTCGGTCCGAATCCCATGTCAACCAATCACCCTAACCATAAGGGAAATTTAAAGTAGAATGCCTGAATCCATGCTACGTGGGTACCATGTGATGAATATTGCAGGACCACGAATATAGAGGAAGATAAGTCCAAATCTTGAAAGATCACACTGTTGGGATATAAGACTAGCCCTTATAGGACTCTAACTTATAATTGAGATGAACATAAAGAGACTTAGAAAAATAGGGTTCATGTATTTATACAAGAGGGAGACCTCACCTATTATGAAATTATTGATTATTATTAGCATGTGGTGAATTAGACACTCATCTAGCAACCCTAGCTATAGACACCCCATTCTGTTACCCCTTAAACTCTCCTTAGGTCCTTATCACCTCCCTTCATCATCACTACAAACTCAGGTCATACCCCAAGTACTGACCTAGAAGCCATCGGGCACTCCTAGGCTTCGTTTGACCAAAATTCAAACTCTTCAGCTCAATCGAGACTGAATGAATCCTTGAAAGGCACTAAAACCCCTTTCCAACGGTCCATCCCGTGCGCGATTCCGACTTACCATGCGGAAAAATGACCAGTTTTCCCCCAAAACTCTATCAAGAGGCCACCGAGCACACCCGGGCTCCGTTTGACCAAAGTCAACTCTTCAGCTCGATCGAGACTGAATGAATCTTCGAAGGGCACTGAGACCCCTTTCCAACGGTCCGCTCCATATGCGATCTGTCTTACGGTACGGACGAATGATATATTTTACTCCGAGAGGTCACCAAACGCTTCTGGGGCCCGTTGACCAAAATCAACTCCCCAAAACGGATCAAACTCTTTGGAATATCTAAGTACATCTCCTAAACTTTCCAACGATTCACCCCGTGCGTGATTCGGACTTACCATGCGGACGAATGATCCGTTTGCGTCACCGATAAATGCTTCCGAGCCACATTTGACCAAAAGTCAACTCCCAAACCCGGGAGAAGTCCCGAGGACTTTCGAAGGTCTCTGAATTACCTTTCCAACACCTCGTGCACGATGTAGATTAACTATTTGTGCTCTGCGGTCAATTTTTTGAAATGGTCTGAAAGACACTGCCAAACGATAGGTCCCAGACCCTTCCTATCGGCAGTGTGCCTAAACACACCTGCCAATTGGAAGGAACAGAGCTATGTCGGTCGGCTATGACCTGGGCCTATAAAAAGGAGGCCTTGACCTCATTCCAAAGGAGCCTAGATCTGATAGACATCACTCTCAGAAAATCCAGAAAACCTCTCTCGAAGTCAGCGTGATTTCCACATCCAAAGCCCTTTCCAACCTTCAATTTTCATCATCATTTTCATCAAACTTGGTGAATTCACTATCCTCCATCATCATCCAAGTGCAAGGGCTGCTCTCCAACATTCAAGATCAAGCTCAAGATCTTCAAGAAGGTCCAATTTTCTCAATTCTCTCCTTAAATTCTCATAAATTCGCAATAACTTATTTTATTACTTAGCACTTTTATTATCTCATCTCACACATCCTAATATAATTTTTATTTAGTATTATTGCACATCTCTTATTTTCAAATAAATAAAAACCCAAAAAACAAGAAAAAGAGGGTTTTCTCATAAATTCCAAACAGGAATTCTCACACTTTACTTACACTTCCCTCACAACTAAAAACACTTTTTTCTACACACACACACACACAAATAAGAGAATCCCCCGATTGGATTTATGGGATAGTCTTCACCCCTCGTTTTGCATGCAAACTACGTGGACTTCGATGCCTCTATAGGCTACGTAGGCGTCTCGGAGTAACATCCGAGATTCGAGTCCTTTTCTCATTTTTTCTCTCGTCTCCTATTCTCTCTAAATTCAATTCTCCTAGATTACATATATATATATATATATATATATATATATATATATATATTTGTCTTTAGTGGCGTATTATTCCATATGCGTTATCGTTCCATCGTAACGATCAACGTAAGGATAATCGCGTAAATCCTATTTTCTAATATTATTTTTACATTCCTATAGATGAATCGCTTTACCTCTTCCATGGTACAAGTAGATGACTCATATCTCCATTATATATACACATGCACACATATCATAGGGAAAATAAAGGAAAATAGCAAAAGTCCATGAGATACCGTAAGGGCGGAATGGGTGCCTAACACCTTCTCATTTCGTAACTTAGCCTCCGAACCCTTTTTCGAATCATTTTGGTTTCGTATGAATCAATATGTCTTTGGATGTTGTCACTCAGGATGGCTCCCTTTCTTTTATCTGTTTTGAGTAAAATAGACTGGCGACTCCATCTCTTTACATTTTTTACCTCACCAAATGACTCTGATCGAAGTGCTCCCTAGAGGGACGCGCAGGACCTAGGGTCCTCCCTCATGCACCCGCTCTCCATGAGGATCGGGGACGGCCACAATGGCGACTCCGCTGGGGATAGGTATTTTGAGGGCTAGACTCTATTTACATGGATGCTATGTTTGTTTATATTTTCCCCCAATTTTGCATGTTCCCCTTTTTCATGTATCCCCCATACTTATGCTTCTGTTCACACACTTGTAGAAAATTCTCCATGTACACGTCGCACCATGTGCACCTATAGTCACATATATCCACATGATTGCACGCATCACCCATACATACTAGGTGTACCATTTGTACTCGTAGTTTGCTCCCCGTTTGGCATAATCAATGAAAGACATTCTCATAAGATACTAATAAGAGAATCATGCATGATTCACACGACATCACCAAAAAGCATTGTTATTGACCAAATTTTACCCAGTAACTGGAGGGTCACTTCGTGATGGGCGCTGGTCCATCATGGCACAGTTAGCCTAAGCGATATGACTCTCACCTTCCATTGGCCAAGTGACTTTGACGTTTATCGAACGGTTCCCTCGCATCGTACCGCTTGACCGATGTCATGACGGGAGGTATATCGCAGGGAACTCATTTATGTACGCCGAGTATATCAAATTCGCTCTCACACGTACCTTTCCCACGAGGTATATGGTAAGGAAATTTACATACACTCAGGTATATCAAATAACTTGTCCACACATACCGATTGCTTGCAAGAGCAAGATGTATATCGTGGAAGTCACGCTAAAGGTGGGAACCCTTTTCGATTCACCCAACCAACTGCCTACCCGCATATAGGTGTCAAGCCTAGGACACGCATATTAGATTATCGATTTCAACCCAAAACTCTGTCAAAATTCCAGGTCAGCCCGCCGCTCAAATTTTCGTGCATTTTTAAAACGGGACCCTGTCTGTGAGCCTGGTCACAAGTCCAACCATAGCTTTACATATATTACAAATCCAATTTTTCTCGGCTCGGGTCCAGTCCGACATTTTATTTTGCATTTAGGAGAATTTAATACAAGTGAGAACATAATAATCATAATAATCATGCTGAGACCGTCTCCAAAAAAAACATTTCTCCCTTCTTTATCAAAAATCCAAAAATATTTCTCCTCTCTTTATCAAAAAGCCAAAAATATTGTCTTAAAAAAAATGTGTCAAAAATATTTTCATCATTTTCCCCAAAAATAAATCCCATTTTGCACCTTCTCAGGTCGATCGCAAACCCTTGGCCTTGCTCTTTATTGGCTTCGGCCTTCAGTCAAATCACCCCGAAATTCCACCCATTCCACTGATACTCCTTTCGAGTCCGGAATCCATCCGCCTTCCATGGAAAACACAGATAAAGTACCCGTGGTGCAGCCTGATCTGACGGAAGTCCTAGCTCAGCTCGTGTCTAAGATTATCAACCTCCAAACTGAGGTCCGAGAGATGCAACGAAACCAGGTTCCCGTTCCTAAAGAGCCCGAGGCCCTATTCCCTCATGCTATGGATCCACCCGAGCGCATTTGGGTTCCCGAAGAGTATCAGCACGCTCCACGTGTCCCTCCTGTAAATGGGACGTCGCCTGACTAGTTCCCGATGCCGAACCATACCCAGCCTCGGGCTAACTTGCCTATGGTCATTGATCCAAAAGAGGAGGAGTTGAACAAGGTCAAAGAGGACCTCAAGATGCTCACTAAGATGTTTTACCAAATCATAATCTCTGGGAATTACATGTACTATACCCACATGTCTCCTTACCCTAAAGCGAGGTTACCCGAAAAGTTCAAGATGCCAAATATCGAGAAATTCGGAGGAAGTGGTCCCCCGATTGTTCATCTCCGTAGCTATCACCGTTCCATGACTCTACTAGGGGCTTCTGAAGAAGTGATGGCCCAATTGTTTCAGCAAACTCTAAAGGATAGCACCCTCCGATGGTTTTTGTATCTCGGAGAATCCATAATTCATAGCTGGGATGATGTAGCCCGAGAATTCATATCGCAGTACAAATACAACGAAGAGCTTGAGGTCACCCGCTATGGTTTAGAGTTGCTCGAACAGAGCTCTGGGGAATCACTAAGTAACTTCATAGCCCGATGGGGGAAAAAAGCAGCAACCATGACCAATCGGCCATTCGAGGAAGAACAAGTCAGGATAGTGAAGAAGAGCTTCTTACCCCATGTCCGAGAAAAGATGGGAGGACAATACTATCCCCACTTTTGAGCTCTCAGAGAAGCAGGAGTAGAAATCGAGGAAGGTCTTGCTAAAACCAATATTTAACCAAAAAAGGTGTCCACAGAGTTCACCCCCAGAAAATATGATAAGCCTATCAGTGCTACCGTCTCCACCATCAACAACATCTCTCAACTAACCCCCTCATGGGCACCGGAAAGTCGCCCTATCCCAGTCTGAAAGGAATACACTAAGCTCCATGCTCCCCTCTCCAAAGTTTATCAAGCCTTGTTGAGTCAGAACCTCACCAAACCCTTGGATCCCCGTCCATTGCCAAATCCACTCCCAAGAAACTTCAAGGTGGATACCCATTGCGCCTTTCACCAAACCGCTGTCCATACCACTAACTAATGCTTTCACCTCCGAAACATAATCCAAGGTCTAATTAACCGGGGTACCATCGCCCCACTAGCCAATCCTAAGCCAAACACTACTCACAACCCACTCCCAAATCATGCCAATGCCATCTTTTTTTAGAAGAGAACCCAGAATTTGATCCCTCGACTCAAATCACACCCAATACTCTCCTAAACCTCTCCAAATTTGCCCATATTTCCTCCTACACCCTATTAGCCTCGCTGATCAGGCACTGTCACTCCTTACCAGAGCTTGCATCGTTATTCGTACTCGTTCTGAAAATGGAAGCATGGAATTGTCAGAAGTGTTAAACCAACTCCTAAAGTTTGGGATGAAATTGCCCTCACATATGGTCATTGATTACCAGAGGTTCAGTACGTTGTTCTTGGAAGAACGGGAATGGGCCTGAGAGTCACACAATTGGGTAGTACTAACCGATGAAGTCAGTCTAGATGATGTTATCCAGATTATGGCAGAATTATTCATACAAACCAACAACATTTGCAGTATCACCGAGTTACTAGATGCTTTAAAGCTACAAAGGCGCCTGGTCCCTTCACCCTTACACGTTCCCACAGAATGGGAAGACCTGAAAGAAGAAGCCGTTGAAGTTATGGAATCCATCGACTTTACATGGAAAGACAGAATTGTTTCCACCGGATGGGGGGATGAATTTAAAGATTCGAATGGAGAGCAAGCTTCAAAAAGAACTGGCCCGGTAGCCGATATGTGTGGGATGATATCATTTGAAGAACTCCTCGGAGAAATAAAAAAAGTGACAGAACAACCCGAGATTAATGAGGAAATGGAATTCATGTTATTTCCTTCTTCAGTAAATCACATGACCAGATTAGGGAGGCATTACCAGATTCCAAGTTTACCACAAGCCAATGACAAAGGGAAGGGCGTTGAAAACCTTCCTATGACAAAAATAACCCTCGAGGAGAGCAAGATCCTCGATCAACTGAAGAAAACTCAAGCTAACATCACTCTATGGGGGCTTTTCATGTCTTATCAGCTGCACAGAAATGCTTTGATCAAGTTAATCGCTGGACCCACAGTTCCTCCTTCTACCACACCAGAAGAAGCGATAAATTTGGTCAGATCCTTGACCTCTACCCAAATGCTATCCTTTTCCGAAGAAGAAATCCCCAGAATTGGTCCAAACCACAATCATGCACTCAACATCTCCGTCGAAGTTATGGAGAAGGTCGTGCCACTCTCTCTTGTCGATAATGGATCCTCCTTGAATGTTTGCCCACTAAGGACCTTTAAATGCTTGGGATTGAAGGAAAGATATCTCACTCCCACCTCCACTACTGTACGTGCCTACGATAATACCCATCGGGAGGTGATGGGGTCCACAAAACTTGTAATAGGGGTTGGCTCTATAAACCCTGTCGTTGAATTCCAAGTTATTAATATTCCAGCTTATTTCAATATATTGCTAGGATAACCTTGGCTTCACGGTATCAAGGGTGTGTCTTCCTCACTCCATCAGAAATTGAAGTTCTTCGCCAACGGACGAGTCATCACCATTTTGGGCGACGATGATAATACCGAGGGTGCAAGTACCAGCAGTTCGATCCTTGAGATACAGCATAGGGGTTAAACGATATGCTCCTATCAGGATTTCGAGTTGAACCACCTCTACTCCCGGTAGGGGACGACTTCAAAGAAAGGGTTTAATATGACCCTCATGGAAATGTCAATGTGATTTAGATGTTCAGAAACATGCACTTTATGCCCGGACTAGGGTTAGGATAAAGACAACAAGGAATACTTGAGCCCATTGAACTGAAGAAAGCTTTCCCTCCTTGTGGCTTGGGGTATCAACCATCAGAACAAGAGCTCAGAATGACTTTCCAGTGTCGACCAAAGAGAGAACTAGACCGCATCTAGACTATCCCAAGTGACTCCTTGAATGGATAATTCATCAAAGAGGGTGAAGACTTACCCTTTTGCGGCTTTCCATAACTATGGTACGACCATACAGACAAGAAGATGAAACCTGGAATGGAGATCTTTTTCCAAGATAGCTACCGATGGGCCGAAAGTTCCCAACACTATATACAACCACTCATCAAAGACATCGAAGAGATTGAGGAAAGTGACTCCGAAGATTCCTTCAACCTATAGACACTGGGGCTGACACTCTGCATGATTCACTCAGGCACTACATCACCGGATCCATCCCAACTGATCAAAAGTGCTGACACACCTCTCCTCAACTGCCATGTTGTGCTAGTTCTAACAGTTGAAATCCCCCCTAATCCCAATGTTTACCATATTTCTTCTTCTGTTGTCTATCCTTGTTCAAATGTAATAAAGACCTCCGTTAATGAGGTTCTCAATGTTATTTTTCCTATCAATGAAATAAATGAAGATTTTGAGTATCTTGTTGCGCCTTACATTAATTGTTAAGATTCTAATCAAACTTTTGATGATGATGATATTGCAAATGAACAATTCTTAACTGATCTAAATAAGGTTAATAATAAGCAACATAACCGCACTTAAGTTAGTGAAGAAGAGACTGTTGTTATTAACCTCGGTTCTAGTAGCCAACTGCGCGAGATTAGGATAGGGGCTACCCTTGACGACCATGAGCGTGCACAACTCGAAGAATTGCTAAAAGAATTCGTGGATGTCTTCGCATGTTCCTACGATGATATGCCCAACATTGATACTGAAATAGCTCAGCATGAGATTGCCACTCTCCCAGATTATAAGCCAGTCAAACAAAAGTTGAGAAAGCTCTGCACCGAATGGTTGCTCAAGGTCAAAGAAGAGGTGGTCAAACAGTTAAACGTGGGATTCATTCGTGTGATCAAATATCCCACATGGCTAGCCAACATAGTGCCCATGCCGAAATCAGGAGGAAAGGTTCAGATGTGTGTAGACTATCGAGATTTGAATAAAGCCTCTCAAAAAGATGAATATCCGCTACCCAATATCGACATGATCGTGGACAACACAGCTAGTCATGCTCTTAAGTCATTCGTCGACGAGTTTGTCGGATACAAACAAATCCAATGCACCCAAACCACCAAGAAAAAAATGCATTCATCACCCCATCGGGAACCTTTTGATACACTGTTACGCCATTTGGTCTCAATAATGATGGGGCTACCTACCAGAGGGCTGCCACGACCATCCTACACGATCTAATTCACAAAGAAGTTGAGGTCTATGTGGATGATATGATCATCAAGTCCAAAACTAGAGAAGGTCATGTTCCCGCTCTCCGAAAGTTCTTCGCACGGCTGCGACAGTATCAGATGAGACTCAATCCGCAAAAATGCATCTTCGGCGTTACAAAAGGAAAACTCTTAGGATTCATGGTTAGTAAGAAGGGGATAGAAGTAGATCCTTCCAAACTGAAAGCCATACTTGAGATGCCACCTCCCCGAACAGAGAAAGAAGTCTGACATTTCCTTGGGAAATTGCAATACATCAGCCGGTTCATCAGCCAGAAAACCTCCATTTATGAACCTATCTTCAAGATCCTCCGAAAGGATTCAACTAAGGTTTGGAATGAGGCATGCCAAGAAGCTTTTGACAGAATTAAACAATATATAACCCAACCCCCGGTACTCATACCACCATAGCCTGGTCTCCCCTTGCTCCTATACCTAACTATAACCGACACTGTAGCTGGGGATTTACTAGCCCAATACCTTGAAGATTCCGATAAAGAAAGAGCCATATATTATGCCAGTCACAAATTGGCTGGGTACGAAGTCAACTACACTGCTTTGGAAAAGTCTTGTGTCGTGCTTATTTAGGTTACCCAAAAGTTGCGACACTACATGCTCGCCTTCCCTATCAAACTTGTATCCCGAATGGACCCCATCAAGTACCTGCTTGAGAAACCTGCCTTATCCAGTCGAATGGACCGGTGGTTAATGCTCCTAGCTGAGTTCGATATCGTGTACATCACGCAAAAATCCATGAAAGGAAGATCCATCTCTGACTACCTCGTTGATTACCCCATGGAAGAAGCTGATGTCTGGATCTCCGAATTCCCAGATGAAAACATCCTTTTCACTGCTCAGGACATTCTTCGATAGCAAATGTTCTTTGACGGTGCTGCCAACAAAAAGGGATATGGCATTGGGATACTTCTGATCACCCCAGATGAATCCCACACTCCCATCTCCATCAAGTTGGATTTCCCCTGCACCAATAATACGACTCAATACGAGGCATACACGGTAGGCCTCAAAGTTTATCTCAAGAAAGGTATTCAATGCCTAGATGTCTATGGGGATTTTTCCCTCATTATCGGTCAAGTGTTTAGAAAATAGAGAGTCAAGGACGAGAAGCTCCAACCCTTCCATGCCCACTTAGAAGAGCTAGCCTCCCAATTCCAAGATGGCACCTTCCATTACCTACCTCGAGCAAAGAATAACCTAGTCGATGCCCTTTCTACCTTAGCCTCCATGGTCAACATGCTCGAAGGAATAACGATGACCCCCTTCTTAGTTCAAAAGAAAGACAAACCAACCCACTGCTACCACATTGAGCTCATCACCACAGAAGATCCGGAGATAGCCAATTATTGGTAGTATGATATCTGGCACCTCCTCAAGCATGATAGGTATCCCGAGGGTTCCAACAACAAAGATCGATCAACCCTTCAAAGACTGGCCACCCAGTACATCGTCTGTCATAAAGCACTGCTCAAAAGGAACTTTGATGGAACTCATCTTCACTGTATCGCGGGGGCTAACATGGAAAAGATAATGCAGAAAATCCATAACGAGGAATGCAGGCCCCACATGAACGATCACATGCTTGACAAGAAGATCATCTGACAAGGTTACTACTGGACCACCATAACCCAGGATTGCACTGCGTATGTCCGGAGATGCCTCAAATGCCAACAGTTCTCCAATCTTCAGCATCTGCCTCCGTGTGAATTATACAACATGACCTCTCCCTAGTCGTTCTCCACCTGGGGCATCAATATCATAAGGAAGGTTACACCGAAGGATTCCAAAGATTATGAGTTCATCCTAGTTGCCATTGATTACTTCAGTAAATGGGTCAAAGCTGAGTTATACGTAGTGTTGAACGCCAAGAAAGTGGCCAAATTCATCAAGAAAAACATCATCTGCCGATATGGGGTCCCGCACGAGCTAGTATCAGATAACGTCTTACATTTCGAGGTAGAAGTTACAGAAGTGGTCAACAAGTATGGGATTCAGAGACACAAATCTTCTCCCCACCGACCTCAGACTAATGGTGCAGTCAAAGCCGCCAACAAGAACCTCAAAGCCATCATTATCAAGATGATCAGAAGTTATCGAGATTGGGCCGACCGAATCCCGTACTCCCTCTGGGGATATAAAACTTCAATTTGAACCTCTACTGGGGCAACCCCTTACTCTCTAGTTTATGGTATGGAACCAGTCCTACCCATGTAGCTGGAAATACCCTCGTTGCGCGTCATTCTTGAAAGCAAAGTCAGCGAAAAAGACTGGTGCCAAATCCGTCTTGACGAGCTAACCCTCCTAGACGTAAGGAGATTAAAAGCACTATACCACATACAAGGGTACCATTGACGAATCGCACAATCATTCAATAAGAGAGTCAAGGATCGCGGGGTGGGACATGCCAAACTCTCCCAACAGACTGAGAAGGACGGGTCGACGAATGCCGATTCTCCCACATAGAGCCAAGCCGCATGCCCAGACGCTCAATCAGATCTTCTACCGGAAAGAAGTCTAGTGTCCGACGTGGCACGACCTGATCCCAGCCAAATTGACGCAGAAGCCGCCAAGGGAAATAACAAGAGGTCTATCTGAGATAAATAAGTCGAACATATGGGTATTCTCCTAGTTCCATAATAGGATATAACTGTCCCCACCAAGGCACTGACCAGCACAGATTTAGAGCCCCGTGCTCCACAAGCCAGTTCTTCCAACTCTCGATGTCCAAGCCAACGTTAATAAAATAGCGCGAAAAGAAGTTGGCTATAACCGACAAAGGATATTCCGGAGGAGTCACCAGACGGAGTCTCTCAGACAACCACATGAATAACATCACGGGACTACCCCTTAGAAAGTCAGAACGACCTTCTCGCCAGGCATCCAGGCCATTCAAAGTCTCCGCCAGTGTCACCGCCATAGGATTGCGAAGGTATGACATCCAGGAAATAATAGCTACGAGTTGTGGGTCCACTAGCAGTTCCCCAGTCACCAGCAGAAATTTTGATACTAAGCTTAGAACAATGGCTCCGTCGTATCCAGCATCGCTAGCCTCCTACAAATGCACGGATTATAACATCGTCGAAAGGGAGATCATTCCCCATTAACTAATGGTTTGGCCGCCGAAGGCAAAATATGAAGAATACCAGCCAACAACTCCCGAGGAGAACGGGAAAATTCAGGTAGAGCTGCAGTAACACTGGGATTTATCCCCAGCATGGAAAAAAATTTCTCGTAGGAAGGAAAAACCTCATCCAACTCAAAGCGGAATACATGGTCTTCGGGGTACCAAAATTGTATCGCCGCCATCAGCATGTTCCACTCAATGGGCCAGTTGCGCCATAAAAAGACTCGACGCATGTTGAAAGCATCGTAGTCAACATTATAAGAGCACATTGCTTCCAAGGCTTCGAGGTAGTTAGTAAACTCAATGCTACCAGAGAGCCATCTTGCAAGACTCGGAAATAGTAGGCAAGTAAGTACGAATGTGAAGGTGTGATGAAAACACTCCACCCTTACCCCTTTTTATACTTGAAAACCCTCATAAAAGACATAACCCCTGCAGAAATCGAAGGGAAACCTGCCCCACAAAGTACAAAAGGCTGAAGAGGTCACTAACCAAAGATTTTAATTGATGGGAATGGACTTGAATGCCGATAGGCAGGACAAGGGGCTTGCCGATCGGCAATCCTCTATTTTTGGAAATCTTCCTTTTTTCCCCTTTTATCAAAATAAGACACTCAAAAAAAATAAATTGATATTCTCAATAGAATTTCAAAAATCCTCTTCCACCCCTATATAAAAATTCCAAAAATATATCTTTTTACGGTCTCAGCAGCAAAGTAAAAAGCGCATGTACATGCATTCACTCATCATTAACAAAAGATAATAAAAAATTACATTGCATTTCATATATATATTCTTTTGTGTTACATCAATTTTGCAGGAAAGAAAAAAAACAACGGGACTCAGCCCGAACCCACATTCTCTCTCTCTCATCTACCCTTCACCCCCCCCCCCCTCCCTAAGAGCTTCCACCCCTACGATGCGCTCTCTTTCCCCTACGGCGAGAGGACGCACCACCAAAACCCAAGCCAGATTCCTCCCCAGACGAAGCAGACGACACCAAGCAAGAAGGAATCGGGACCACATCCCGAATATGGGTAGTCGACGAAGATATCTAGTCTCTGATGTCCCTCAGCCAAGTGGTTAACACTCGGACTTGATGCAAAGAAAAAGAAAAAATCAGTATCAAGCAGAAAGGGTCAAAATAGAAAAGAAACCAAAAAGAGGAAAAGAAGAGAAAGCTATACCGCAGGATAAAGGACCTCCTCTGTCAAACCCAACTCCTCTGTATCCATCGCATGAGGACGGTGCAACATAGGCACCATCCCTTCATCAGCCCGCCGAATGTTGTATGAAGGGGTATGCAACCGCACAAATGGAACCTCCGAAGTCTCCGTCACCTCAGACGCCGACGGACCACCGTCGTTGTGGGAAGACTCCACCGCCCAACTCAAACTCGCAGGAGGGAAGGGAAAGGCATCATATATGCTGGGCGCCATCAACCAGCTCATCACAAAATCCATATAATCATACGACGCAGTCGTATCAGTATACAATAGGTAGAACTCACCAATCATTACCGCGATCCTCGCATCCTTTGGCAACAGCCGCTCCCGCCTCATAGACGTAGGAGGCTGCGCAGGTGGCACCACCACCTCCTCCTCAGTAATTTGTCAAACCACCCACTCCCTGAGATACTAAGAATGTCCAAACTCGTGTTCCAGCAAGCGCCGCAGCTGCGCGTTCACCCCAGTCACCCCTGTATCCTGAACAGTTGTCCCCCAAGGATAAAAAGTCACCTAAGAATCCCCAAGCAGGCATAAGTCAGTAACAGAATCAGAATATGGAAAAATCAAGACTGAAAAGGGAAGAGTCTTACCCTACCACTGGTCAGGCCATTCAAGACCTGACGCACCGCCTCCAAAGAAAGATATCCCTTCGATTGTCGATTGGCCTTGCGCCATCGATATAATCGGCTAAAGTCCCCAACGGTGTCATCCTTCAGAGCGATTAGCTGGGTATTGCACCCAATCACCTCGTAGAACCACGTCTGCCAAAGACAGAAATTCACAATAAAAAAGAGACGCATAAGTAAAATACGAATGCATGAAAGGAAAATGCATAAAATTAAAGGATACCTCGAGGAGATATGTGGCTCCAATAAAATTTATCGACAGCACCGGATGAATGCATCCAAAGAAAAATAGAGGGTCGCCAAAGTTAGGCTCCCCCAATCATAGAGAGGGATGTTCGAAAACATCCTCAAGTACGACAAGAACCACAAATGGACGATGTCGCCGCTCGACGCCACCATGAAGCCCCCCAACACTAACAAAATGAACAACCGGGCCATCTGCCTCACCTGTAGCCCGTCCTCCAAATCAACCTCCCTACTCAGCAAAACATCTTTCAATAAGGACAACTGAATAAAATCCCCAGACACTATCCTCCCTACATCACCGAGCACCTCCCTCACCGCCTCTGGCCTCACCCACAGAGAACAATCCACCTCTATCTGCTCCCCATCGCAATCCATCCCCAGCAGCTGCTGCACGTCTATGGGAGTCACAGTCATCTCCCTAAAACCAAAATGGAAGGTGTGGGTAGTATCTCACCATCTCTCCCCCAGAGAGCATAAGACCGCTGTCGAACGAGGCATCTCATCCAGCATAGATGCCAACATCCCAAAACTCGCTGAGGATACCACCCAACGCACCACAGGTGGAAGATGCTCATAAACGTCCTTAAACCGCGTCATCCCGTGGGCACACATGTTCTTCAAAGAGATATCAGACTGTCAAAAGAAAAAACCTCATCAAAATTCAAGAAGAAAAGAAAAATCATCAAAAAAGAGAAGAATGCCAAAGGTCAGTTTACTTACATAACCGCCAGGGCTCACCACCCTCGAAGAGCAATGACGCGAAGACTCTCGTAGTAAGGTCCATTCCTCCGTAATCGGCTCGAATGAGTCAAAGGAATTCTCGCTCCCCAAAGCAAGAGGTGCCCTGGCCCTCCACTCCACGTTCGCCTAGTCATCAACAGTCAACCATTCCTTATGCCCTACAGTGCTCACAAAGGCAGCCATTTCTTAGAGATCGGAAAGTTAGAATGATTTGCAGAGGAAAATCACTTAAAGAGAAAAAGCAAGAAGCTATGAAAAATGAAGGGAATTCGCCCCCTTTATATAGGATGCTGAGGGTCATGCCGATCGGCATTGACCCCAACCACCGATTGGCACTGCCCCTTTACCTTCCTGAGGCAGTCCAAAAGTCCGTGCCACTACCGAATAGCACCCTCTGCACCATGTCGACCGGCATCCCCTTAAAATTTTGTACAAAAATTCCTAGAAAACCCTGAAAAATCCTCAAAAAATTCCTAAAAATCTCAGGAGGGATTTATAACATTTTCACCAAGTAAATTTCACACTCCCTCAAGCGGAACCCCTATTTTCCCTAACGAAACTCTCAAAAGCCAAGTGAATCTCCTCCCGAAAAAAGCCCCGGGGGATCTCTAGGGATCACTTCCTATACCCCAAAGGTCTCAGACCTCCCCGAACAATACGTCCAATACCTGGACCACCTAATCACTTCCCCAGTGGAATTTACAGCATCAAATTGGCTATTACATGGAAAAATCTCCAGAAGATATGAGGATTTCCCCAGTAATTAGCTCCCCATCTCAAATCAAAATCACGAGGTAATTTACCCGGCAGAGTTCCCCGAGAACATCTCAAATTTAATCCCGCATAATTGGCTTCGACTCACAGAATTGGTAATCTCAACTTAAGCCCTCGGAATTGGCTTCGACCCGCAGAATTGGTCATCTCATACTTCAGCCCGCAGAATTAGCTTCGACCCGCAGAATTGGCTTTGATCCACAGAATTGGTCATCTCATACTTAAGCCCTCAGAATTGCCTTCGACCCACAGAATTGGTCATCTCATCCTTAATCCCGTAGAATTGGCTTCGACCCATAGAATTGGTCATCTCATACTTAAGCCCACATAATTGGCTTCTACCCACAGAATTGGTCATCTCATACTTAAGCCCTCAGAATTGGCTTCGACCCGCAGAATTGGTCATCTCATCCTTAAGCCCACAGAATTAGCTTCGACCCGCAGAATTGGTCATCTCATATTTAAGCTCCCAGAATTGGTTTCGACTCGCAGAATTGGTCATCTCAACTTAAGCCCGTAGAATTGGCTTTGACTCGCAGAATTGGTCATCTCATACTTAAGCCCGCAGAATTGGCTTCAATCCACAGAATTGGTCATCTCATATTTAAGCCAGCAAAATTGGCTTCGACCCGCAGAATTAGTCATCCCAACTTAAGCCCACAGAATTGGGCATCTCATACTTAGGCCCGCAGAATTGGCTTCGACCCGCAGAATTGGTCATCTCATCCTTAAGCCCACAGAATTGGCTTCGACCTGTAGAATTGGTCATCTCATCTCCAAGCTCCCAGAATTGGCTTCGACCCGCAGAATTGGTCATCTTATACTTAAGCCCTCAGAATTGGCTTCGACCCACAGAATTGGTCATCTTATCCTTAAGCCCACAGAATTGGCTTTAACCCGCAGAATTAGTCATCTTATACTTAAGCCCTCAGAATTGGCTTTTACCCACAGAATTGGTCATCTCATCCTTATGCTCGCAGAATTGGCTTCGACCTGCAAAATCGTTCATCCTCATCTTCAAGCCCTCAAAATTGGCTTTTACCCGCAGAATTGGTTATCCCCATCACACTCCGTAGGTCCTCAGAATTGGCCCTGACCTCTGAATTGGTCATCCTCACTCCCTTAGGTCCTCAGAATCGGCCTCGACCCTTTGAATTAGTTATTCTCCCTCAAAAGCATCATGCGGTGTCTATTCGATGGCTATCGTTTGTTCCAAACTCACCCATTGAAGGGATCCGTAGACACCCCATTAGGTTACCCCTTAAACTCTCCTTAGGTCCTTAACACCTCCCTTCATCACTACAAACCCAAGTCATACCCCAAGTACTAACCTAGAAGCCATCGGGCACTCCCAGGCTCCGTTTGACCAAAAGTCAAACTCTTCAGCTCGATCGAGACTGGATGAATCTTTAAAGGTCACTGAAACCGCTTTCTAACGGTCTGTCCCATGCACGATTCCGACTTACCATGCGGACGAACGACTCGTTTTCCCCTAAAACTCGATCAGGAGGCCATCGGGTGCCCCGGGCTCTGTTTGACCTAAGTTAACTCTTCAGCTCGAACGAGAGTGAATGAATCTTCGAAGGGCATTGAAACCCCTTTCTAACGGTCCGCTATGTGCGCAATTTTGACTTACGGTACGGACGAATTATCCGTTTTACTCCGAGAGGTCAATAAATGCTTCCAGGGACCGATTGACCAAAGTCAACTCCCCAAAATAGATCAAACTCTTTGGAATATCGAAGTACATCTCCCAGCCTTTCAAATAATTCACCCCTTATGCGATTCAGACTTACCATACGGATGAACGATCCATTTGCGTCCGATGATTCCCCGTCCAATGGACCGACGAGTGCTTTCGAGCCATATTTGACCCAAAGTCAACTCCCGAACCCGGGAGCAGTCCAAAGGACTTTCAAAGGTCTCTGAATTACCTTTCCGACGATTCACCTCGTACGTGATTCGAATCAATAGTTTGCACTTTGTGGCCGATTTTCCAAAAAGGCTTTAAAGACACTGCCAAACAGCAGGTCCCAGACCCTGCCTATCGGAAGTGTGCCTAAGCACACATGACAATTGGTAGGAACAGGGATATGTCGATCGGCAATGCCCTGGGCCTATAAAAAGGAGGCCTTGACCTCACTCCAAAGGAGCCCAGATCTGATAGACATCCTTATTAGAAAATCCAGAAAACCTCTCTCGAAGTCAGCATGATTTCCACATCCAAATCCCTTTCCAACCTTCACTTTTCATCATCATTTTCATCAAACTTGGTGAATTCACTATCCTCCATCATCATCCAAGTGCAAGGGTTGCTCTCCGACATTCAAGATCAAGCTCAAGATCTTCAGGAAGGTCCAATTTTCTCAATTCTCTCCTTAAATGCTCATAAATTTGCAATAACTTGTTTTATTACTTAGCACTTTTATTAACCCATCTCACACATCCTAATATACTTGTTATTTAATATTTTTGCACATCTCTTATTTTCATATAAATAAAAACCCAAAAAATAAGAAAAAGAGGGTTTGCTCCTAAATTCCAAATGAGAATTCTCACATTTTTCTTACACTTCCCTCACAACTAAAAACACCTTTTTCTACACACACACACAAAAATAAGAAAATCCCCGGATTGGATTTATGGGATAAACCCCACCCCTCGTTTTGCATACGAACTACGTGGACTTTGATGCCTTTATAGGCTACGTAGGCGTCTCGAGATAAAATCTGAGATTCGAGTCCTTTTCTCACTTTTTCTCACATCTCCTATTCTTTCTAAATTCAATTCTCCTAGATTACATATATATATATATATACACACATATATTTGTCCTTAGTGGCGTATTATTCCATATGCATTTTCGTTCCATCGTAACGATCAATGTAAGGATAATCGCGTAAATCCTAATTTCTAATATTATTTTTACATTCCTACGGATGACTCGCTTTACCTCTCCCATGGTACAAGTCGATGACTCCTATCTCCATTATATATTCACATGCACACATATCACGGGAAAAATAAAGGAAAATAGCAAAAGCCCATGAGAGACCGTAAGGGCGGAATGGGTGCCTAACACCTTCCCATTTCGTAACTTAGCCTCCGGACCCTTTTTCAAATCATTTTGGTTTCGTATGTATCAGTATGTCTTTGGATGATGTCCTTCGGGATGGCTCCCTTTCTTTTGTCTATTTTCAGTAAAATATATTGGCGACTCCATCTCTCTACATATTTCACCTCACCAAATGACGCCGGTCGAAGCGCTCCCGAAAGGGATGCGCAGGACCTAGGATCCTCCCTCACACACCCGCCCGCTGTGAGGATCTAGGATGGCCACACTAGAGATCCAATCGCCATTATTCCTCCTAAATAATAAACCAATATCCCCTCCTTACATGCAGACATAGGCAGATCTCCCTGTCGAACTACAAACATCTACTCTTCTTTATTCTTTCACTACTTTCATAATTAGTTACGGGGTTAATCTCTAATTACTGTTTTTGCTATGGGTTAACTCCCTTATATAGATTGTTTAGACTTTTTTCTTCTTAGGTCATGATGCATGCTTAACTTTGGATGTTGGTAGCAAACTCACATTCACGGGTTACGGGTAATATCTTCTTTTTACTTTTTTACTTTATTTTATTTATCCATATTTTTACTAGATAATAAACTGGGGATATTTTAAAATTTTGATTTAGGGTTAAGTATGGCGAGTCTTCTCATGACAAGAGTGGTATGTGGTGGATTTTTGATATCTTGGATTGAAGGTTTGTATATGCACTGCAATGCTTGGGCTCTTGAGGTCTTGGTTTCAAGGATGATATGATCCTTCAAATATATGTCATCATGTATTGAGAGCTTGTTTTTATATTGAGTACATTGTAGATATGATTATAAAGTACGATAATATATCAATTGTGTTGTTATCATATAAAATCTTTTTATTTGAAAAACTTTATGTATCACACCTGAAAATGTGTCGTTATTGAGATTTTCCATGTGAATGAGTCAGCTTTAGCATTATTGAGTCAAATTTACAAATTGACTTTGAGGAGAAAACAAAATATTTGAGTTGAGTATACTCATGTATATTCAAAACCACTTTTAAGCAATCTTTTATAAATTAACTTAGTCGACTTTATAAATTTACAACTTGTATAGTGATAAGCATCCAAAATTGTGTTTTCCATACCCCAAATTCCTATATTTAATTCCTAGTTATAGTTAATATGGGTCATACATGCTTATTTGTGGATTTTAAGACATGTATTTGCAGATTTAAAAACTCAACTCAATGTCATATGCGGTAAAAATGCAGTTAAACTGTGTCAAGTCAAATATACCTCAAATTGACCAGAGATAAAATCCTCCCAATCTTGACGTCATCATTATTCCTTCTCCTATCTTCGTCACTTACTCTCCATGTGTGTATATATATATATATATATATATATATATCTCTGTGTGTGTGTGTGTGTGTGTGGAGAAGATCACAATTGAACATAAAAATCGAACTTTTTAATGAACCTTAACAAAAAAAACACCTAAAAAATCATTAATTTTAATTCCTACGTTGTAATTAGTCCGCACCAGCAGCAACGGACACGCATATCAATCGAGTATTTTTTTTATACCGCCCACCCCCACCATGGCAACCCTTACCCCTGAGTAAACATTCCAGCAACTTAATTCTTTTAACTAGTAGTCTGCCATGGTGAGGGTAGGGGTGGGGGTAGGAGGTAAGGGGGTCTCGGGTCACATGCGTGTCTATTACCATTGGCGTGGACCAATTACACCATAGGAATTAAAATTAATTGGTTGTTAGGTCTTTTTTGTTTAGGTTCATTAAAAATTTAGTTTTTATGTTCACTTGAGATCCTCTCCCTATATATATATATATATATATATATATATATATATATATATATATATATATATATATATATATATATATATATATATATCGCATACTCTTCAACCACCAGCTTGTACTAGTTTAAACCCATACGTCGAAACCTCATCATAGCCCCAACCTAAGCACATACACACACCACCTAAACATTTCTACCCTAGAACACCATTTAAAACCCATCATCCCAATCCGAACTCCCCCTGCTGCCATAAAACCATTCTACCCAAACCTAGTAAAACCCATATCTAAACTCCTTCCCGTATAAACTCCATCACAGTGATAAAACCAATCATCCCAAATCAGACTCCCCCTACTGCCATAAAACCATCTTATCCGAGCCTAGCAAAAGCCATATCAAAACTCCTACCCGCCTAAACTCCATCACATTCCTCTCTCTCTCCTTATAAATGTTTCCCTCATTCTCTCCTCCCACTACTAATGCCACCACCTCTCTCTACTTCAAGCCCCAACTACCACCACACATACACACAGTGTGTGTGTGTTTGCGCACGCGCGTGTGTGTTGTGTGTTGTAATCCATAAAACACATACCACATCATGACCCTTCTCTCTCATGCTTCCCTCTGCTGTTAGCAGCCTACACCAACACCTACCTTGTTGTACCCTCATTCTACTAGTCATTTTTCTCATCCTTTTACCAAATGTTAACCCCAATTATCCCATACCTGTGAAATCCCATGTACCCCAACCTGTTGACTTTTTCTAAAATGTCCAAAACAAATCCTTTACCCATTTTCCCTCTCTTTAACACCTTACAAAACGCAAGACAAAATCAACCTCTAACCTTCTCTCTCTCTCTACCGTGTGTACCCACGTACCAACTAGTTATTTTTATCATAAAATGTCCAAGTCAACTTTTAAACCAAATTTTCACCACAAACATTATTTTTAAATGGAAGCACAATGTCAACTATCTCATTCTTATAGTGAAAGGTAGTAAGCAAAGGTTGTATTATTTATCCACCGCACAGAATACAGAAGCAGAAGCTCATTGAGACTTGAAGAGGAGAGTTGTATGTTAGAGAGGGGGACTTAGCCCCACATTTTTCTTTCTTTCTTTTATGTATTTTTATTTTGCAGATGCAATTATGTGGTGATATTTTACAGTCTATTTGAGAGTATTTTATAACAAAAGGTTGAATTATTTATTCTCAAATTATTCTCTCGTGAGAAGAATATAAATGGAGCCAATCTCATGTAATAAAATGTGTTCATATATTCTAAAATTAGGTGAATATCCATTTTAATGGGAGAAATGAAGCATCAATTACATTGTGATTTATTTTATTAACTTCCTTATTTTCAATGCCCATTACTAAAGTTCATTGAATTATTTATGATTAATGTTGAGCTTCGAGAGAAGGAAATGGATTATAATCATTGCTTGAGCAAGGATGATTTATTTTTAATGATTCAAAAAATTCCCCTCGCATAGGAGATGGGGTGATCTAGTCATTGAGGAAGAACCCAAGGTTTAAATTCATATTTATCTCAATAATCAAACTAGATATATGCTTTTCTTAAGCCAAATATATTTTCTAAATCTCACTTCTTGTGTTAAGATATAAATGGGTTAAATGATAATTTATTGGTAGTGCCTCGAGAGAGGGTGATTGTAACTTGTTCTTTTTCTCAAATTTTGAAAGTAAATATCATGGATATGTAACAACCCCCCCCCCCCCCCCCCCCTCAATTTTCTCATGTAAAGGTTGGTCAGACATGATATGCCAAATATGGGGCATACCTGTCAATTTGTATCATTCTTAGCATCAACCGTAGTAAACATTCATATTTTTAAACCACATTTTAAATTGAATTAAAAGACAAGCTATAATAATAAATCCATCATCCACATCCAAAAATAAAATCCAACATAAACACAAAGGTCTCGACTAATAAAATAAAATGACTCCGTGCTTATGCCCATACAATAATCAAAAATAAATAAAGATGTGAAAAAGGAGAAACATAAACTAGAATAAATAAATCGATCTCTGAGAAGCAAAATGTCACAGCAAGTATGATATTCCTTCAGTCTCGCTATCCCTATATAGTCAAAACATGGGGGTAAAAAATGTTTATAATTTGGTTCAACGCCTCAGGTTGTGCAAGAATTAACTTACTAAGATTAAAATGCAAGATTACATTTAATTTAAATAGGTGTCTCCCATCGATATAAATTTCTGACCTCTCACCTAGGCGCAATACTAATCGTATCATATCCCAAAAACCCAAATGCACTATAGATAACAAGAGCATTATTAAACATGTATTGTGTAACACCCCATAAATTCAAGGACCTTTGATTAAATAATATTTTGGGAGAAAAAGAATTTATTTTATTGAGAGGAATTAAATTCATGAATTGGGAAATTTTTAAATTTGAGGAATTTATTAATATGGCGAATTGAGGATAAATTATTTGGACTATTTTATGTCGCATTTTGAGGTCAAATTTGAAGAATGTTATAAATTAATTCGGGTGGCAATTCGGAGTGAACGGTTGAGTCCGGTTGGGTTAAAATAGTCAGAAATGAGTGGCCATAGGTATAATATGGGTTTTGGGACTTTTCTAGACACATTTGAGCTTCTAAATAAGTGCTTGGTCCCTTTTAAGAAGGCCCATAAGCCCAAAAAGGGATTAGAAGTATTAACCCTAATTATGATAGGGTGAGGGGACTTTAATTCATTTTAGGAGACAAAATTGAGGAGAGACAAAGAAGAGAGCAACTAGAGGATATTTTGGGAGATTAAACCAAGAACAAGAAACGAGACCATTGAATCAACCCATCTTCTTCATCAAAGAATCTGATTATACAAACCTAAGGCAAGTGGTTTAACTTGCATTTGATTAATTGGAGCTTTCCAATTCATATTAAAGAAGGTGTGAATTGATTAATATGTTAGGGTTAGTTCTACATTTAATTTGGGCATTTCATGTTGTGATTTAAAAATCCATAGAGTGGATAAGAATATGTGGATTTTGATTCCCCAATTTGTGTAGATGATGTTGTTAGATTGAGAAAATCGAATGGGTGATTTAGGATGAATCTTGAAAGGTTTTGGGGTTATAATTTGTACAGAATCGAACGTTTTAAAACTTTAATGGCGGACTGGATTTTTTGGGAACGAAAGAGTAACAGGGAATAAGGCTTTAAGGACCTTATACCTTTTGCCTCTAGTCAAATCAATTTTCTTCCGTCATTTGGGATAAATAACCACGTGCTCACGAATCATCATTACCTAAGGAATGATGTTGGATCGTGTGGCCCAAGGGTGGAAGTACATGCGAAAAGCTAGAGCAATGATTAGAACTCCATTGTGGGGACTAGGTAACAGGTTCGTTCAAGCTTGAGAACGCATCCAAATAACTATTTAAAAACACATGCCCAAAAAATTAAAAAACAAGGTCGGTCCGAATCACATGTCAACCAATCACCCCAACCTTAGGTGAAATTTAAAGTCGAATTCCTGAATCCATGCCACGTGGGTACCATGTGATGAATATTGCAGGACCACGAATATAGAGGAAGATAAGTGTAAATCTCGGAAGATCACACTGTTGGGTTATAAGACTAGCCCTTATAGGACTCAAACTTATAATCGAGAAGAACATAAAGAGACTTAGAAAAATAGGGTTCATGTATTTATACATGAGGGAGACCTCACCTATTATGAAATTATTGATTATCATTTGAATGTGGCGAATTAGACACTCATCTAACAACCCTAGTGTTCCAATCTCCATTGTTCCTCCTGAATAATAAACCAATCTCCCTCCCTTCCATGAAAACGTAGGCAGCTCTCCCTATCGAGCCACAAACATCTACACTTCTTTATTCTTTCACTGCTTTCATAATTATTTACGGGGCTAATCTCTAATTACTGTTTTTACTATGGGTTAACTCCCTTATATTGATTGTTAAGACTTTGTTCTTCTTAGGTCATGATGCATGCTTAACTTTGGATGTTGTTAGCAAACTCACATTCACGGGTTACGAGTAATATCTTCCTTTTACATTTTTACTTTATTTTATTTATCCATATTTTCTCTTGATAATACACTGGGGAGAATTTAAAATTTTGATTTAGGGTTAAGTATGGTGAGTCTTCTCACGAAAAGAGTGGTATGTGGTGTGTTTTTTATATCTTGGATTGAAGGTTTATGTCTGCACTGCATTCCTTGGGCTCTTGAGGTCTTGGTTTCAAGGATGATATGATCCTTCAAATATATACCATCATGTATTGAGAGCTTATTTTTATATCGAGTACATTGTAGATATGATTATAAAGTACGATAATATATCAATTATGTTGTTATCATATAACATCCTTTTATTTGAAAAACTTTATGTATCACACCTGAAAATGAGCCGTTATTGAGATTTTTCATGTGATTGAGTCGGCTTTAGCATTATTGAGTCAAATTTATAAATTGACTTTGAGGAGAAAACAAAATATTTGAGTTGAGTATACTCATCTATTTTCAAAACCACTTTTGGGCAATCTTGTATAAACTAACTTAGTCGAATCTATAAATTTACGACTTGTATAGTGATAAGCATCCAAAATTGTGTTTTCCATACCCCAAATTTCTATATTTAATTCCTAGTTATAGTTAATATGGGTCATACATGCTTATTTGTTGATTTTAAGACATGTATTTGCAGATTTAAAAACTCAACTCAATGTCATATGCGGTAAAAATGCAGTTAAAATGTGTCAAGTCAAATATACCTCAAATTGACCAGAGATAGAATCCTCCCAATCTTGACGTCGTCATTATTCCTTCTCCTATCTTCGTCACTTATTCTCCATGTGTATGTTATTTCATATATATATATATATATATGTGTGTGTGTGTGTGTGTGTGTGTGTTTGTGTGGAGAAGATAACAATTGAACATAAAAACCGAACTTTTTAATGAACCTTAACAAAAAAAAACATAACAAATATTTAATTTTAATTCCTACGTTGTAATTAGTTCTCACCAGTAACAATGGACACGCATATCAATTGAGTATTTTTTACACCGCTCACCCCCAATATGGCAGCCGTTACCCCTGAGTAAACATTCCAGCAACTTAATTTTTTTTAACTAGTAGTCTTCCATGGTGAGGGTAGGGGTGGGGGTAGGAGGTAAGGGGGTCACGGGTCACACGCGTGTCCGCTACCATTGGCGCGGACCAATTACATCATAGGAATTAAAATTAATGGGTTGTTAGGTCTTTTTCGTTAAGGTTCATTAAAAAGTTTAGTTTTTATGTTCACTTGCGATCCACTCCCTATATATATATAAGCACACATATCGCATACTCTTCAACCACCAGTTTGTACCTGTTTAAGCCCATATGTCGAATCCTCATCATAGCCCCACCCAAACATTTACACACACCACCTAAACATTTCTACCCTAGAACACCATTTAAAACCCATCATCCCAATCCGAACTCCCCCTGCTGCCATAAAACCATTCTACCCAAACCTAACAGAACCCATATCCAAACTTCTAATCGCCTAAACTCCATCACAGTGATAAAACCAATCAGCCCAAATCAGACTCCCCTTGCTACCATAAAACCATCCTATCCGAACCCAGCAAAAGCCATATCAAAAATCCTACCCTCCTAAACTCCATCACATTCCTCTCTCTCCTTATAAATGTTTCCCTCATTCTCTCCTCCCACTACTAATGCCACCACCTCTCTCTACCTCCAGCCCCAACTACAACCACACATACACACACACATGCTGACACATATGTGTGTGTGCATGTGTGTGTGAGTGTCTGTGCGTGTGTGTGCGCGTGCATTCTCATGTGTGTCTGCACGCGCGTGTGTGTTGTGTGTTGTAACCTATAAAACTCACACCACATCATGCCCCTTCTCTCTCATGTTTCCCTCTGCTGTCAGCAGCCTACACCAACACGTATCCTATTGTACCCTCATTCTACTTGTCATTTTTCTCATCCTTTTACCAAATGTTAACCCCAATTATCCCATACCTGTGAAATCTCATGTACCCCAACCCGTTGACTTTTTCTAAAATATCCAAAACTAATCCTTTAACCATTTTCCTTTTCTTTAACACCTTAAAAAATGCAAGACAAAATCAACCTCTAACCTTCTCTCCCTCTCTATCATGTGTACCGACGTACCAACTAGTTGTTTTTATCATAAAATGTCCAAGTCAAATTTTAAACCAAATTTTCACCACAAGCAGTATTTTTAAATGGAAGCACAATGTCAACTATATCATTCTTATAGTGAAAGGTAGTAAGCAAAGGTTGTATTATTTATCCACCGCATAGAAGACAGAAGGAGAAGCTCATTGAGACTTGAAGAGGAGAGTAGTATGTTAGGGGGGGCTTAGCCCCACATTTTCCTTTCTTTCTTTTCTGTCTTTTTATTTTGGAGATGAAATTATTAGGTGATATTTTACAATCTATTTGAGAGTATTTTCTAACAAATGGTTGTATTTTTTATTCTCAAATTATTCTCTCATGAGAAGAATATAAATGGATCCAATCTCATGTCATAAAATGTGTTCATATATTCTAAAATTAGGTGAATCTCCATTTTAATGAGAGAAATGAAGCATCAATTACATTGTGATTTATTTTATTAACTTCTTTATTTTTAATGCCCATTACTAAAGTTCATTGAATTATTGATGATTAATGTTGAGCTTCGAGAGAAGGAAATGGATTATCATCATTTCTTGAGCGAGGATGATTTATTTTCAATGATTCAAAAAATTCCCCTCGCATGGGAGATGGGGTGATCTAGTCATTGAGGAACCAAGGTTTAAATTCATATATATCTTAAGAATAAAACTAGAGATAGGCTTTTCTTAAGCCAAATATATTTTCTAAATCTCACTTCTTGTGTTAAGATATAAATAGGATAAATGATAATTTATTGGTAGTGCCTCTAGAGAGGGTGATTGTAACTTGTTCTTTTTCGTAAATTTTGAAAGTAAATATCATGGAGATGTAACACCCCCCCCCCCCCCCCAATTTTCTCACATAAAGGTTGGCCAGACATGATATTCCGAAGATGGGGCATACTTGTCAATTTGTATCATTCTTAGCATCAACCGTACTAAACATTCATATTTTTAAACCACATTCTAAATTGAATTAAAAGACAAGCGATAATAATAATTCCAGCATCCACATCCAAAAATAAAATCCAACATAAACACAAATGTCTCGACTAATAAAATAAAATGACTCCGTGATTATGCCCATACAATAATAAAAAATAAGTAAATACGTGAAAAAGGAGAAACGTAAACTAAAATAAATAAATCGATCTTCTAGAAGCAAAATGTGACAGCAAGTCTGCTATTCCTTCAGTCTCGCTATCCCTATATAGGCAAAACATGGGGGTACAAAATGTTTATAATTTAGTCCAACGCCTCAGGTTGTGCAAGAATTAACTTACTAAGATTAAAATGCAAGATTACATTTAATTTAAATAGGTGTCTCCCATCGATATAAATTTCTGACCTCTCACCTAGGTGCAATACTAATCGTATCATATCCCCAAAACCCAAATGAAATACAGATAACAAGAGCATTATTAAATATGTATTGTGTAACACCCCGTAAATTGAAAGACCTTTGAATAAATAATATTTTGGGTGAAAAAGAATTTATTTTATTGAGAGGAATTAAATTCATGAATTGGGAAATTAATAAATTTTTAAATTTATTAATTTGGCGAATTGAGGATAAATTATTTGGACTATTTTGTGTCGCATTTTGAGGTCAAATTTGGAGAATGTTATAAATTAATTCGAATGGCAATTCGGAGTGAACAGTTGAGTCTAGTAGGGTTAAAATAATCCGAAATGAATGGTCATAGGTATAATATGGGTTTTGGGAATTTTCTAGACACATTTGAGCGTCCAAATAAGTGTTCCGGCCCTTTTTAGAAGGCCCATAAGCCCAAAAACGGGATTAGAAGTATTAACCCTAATTATGATAGGGTGAGGGGACTTTAATTCATTTTAGAAGACTAAATTGAGGAGAGACAAAGAAGAGAGCAACTAGAGGATACTTTGGGAGATTAAACCAAGAATAAGAGAGGAGACCATTGAATCAACCCATCTTCTTCATCTAACAATCCGATTATACAAACCTAAAGCAAGTGGTTTAACTTGCATTTGATTAATTGCAGCTTTCTAATTCATAGTAAAGAAGGTGTGAATTGATTAATATGTTAGGGTTAGTTCTACATTTAATTTGGGCATTTCATGTTGTGATTTAAAAATCCATAGAGTGGATAAGAATATGTGGATTTTGATTCCCCAATTTGTGTAGATGATGTAATTAGATTGAGAAAATCGAATGGGTGGATTTAGGATGAATCTTTAAAGGTTTTGGGGTTATAATTTGTACAGAATCGAACGTTTTAAAACTTTAATGGCGGACTGGATTTTTTGGGAACGAAAGAGTAACAGGGAATAAGGCTTTGAGGGCCTTATACCTTTTGGCTCTAGTCAAATCAATTTTCGTCCGTCGTTTGGGATAAATAACCACGTGCTCACGAACCATCATTACCTAAGGAATGATGTTGGATTGTTGGGCCCAAGGGTTGAAGTAAGTGCGAAAAGCCAGAGCAATGATTAGAACTCCATCGTGTGGCCTAGGTAACAGGCTCGTGCAAGCTTGAGAACGCATCCAAATAACTATTTAAAAACACATGCCCAATAAATTAAAAAACAAGGTTGGTCCAAATTGCATGTCAACCAATCACCTTAATCTTACGGGAAATTTAAAGTAGAATGCCTGAATCCATGCCACGTGGGTACCATGTGATGAATATTGTAGGATCACGAATATAGAGGACGATAAGTCCAAATCTTGGAAGACCACACTATTGGATTATAAGACTAGCCCTTATATAACTCAAACTTATAATTGAGATGAACATAAAGAGACTTAGAAAAATAGGGTTCATGTATTTATACATGAGGGAGACCACACCTATTATGAAATTATTGATTATTATCTTCATGTGGTGAATTAGACACTCACCTAGCAACCCTAGTGCTCCAATCGCCATTGTTCCTCCTGAATAATAAACCAATCTCCCTCCCTTCCATGAAAACGTAGGCAGATCTCCCCGTCGAACCACAAACATCTACTCTAGTTTATTCTTTCACTCCTTTCATAATTATTTACGGGGCTAATCTCTAATTACTATTTTTACTATGGGTTAACTCCCTTATATTAATTGTTAAGACTTTGTTCTTCTTAGGTCATGATTCATGCTTAACTTTGGATGTTGGTAGCAAACTCTCATTCACGGGTTACGAGTAGTATCTTCCTTTTACTTTTTTACTTTATTTTATTTATCCATATTTTCTCTTGATAATACACTGGGGATAATTTATAATTTTGGTTTAGGGTTTAGTATGGTGAGTCTTCTCACGATAATAGTGGTATGTGGTGGATTTTTTATATCCTGGATTGAAGGTTTGTATCTTCACTGCATTGCTTGGGCTCTTGAGGTCTTGGTTTCAAGGATGATATGATCCTTCAAATATATATCATCATGTATTGAGAGTTTATTTTTATATCGAGTACATTGTAGATATGATTATAAAGTAAGATAATATATCAATTGTGTTGTTATCATGTAAAATCCTTTTATTTGAAAATCTTTATGTATCACACCTAAAAATGAGCCGTTATTGAGATTTTCCATGTGATTGAGTCGGCTTTAGCATTATTGAGTCAAATTTATAAATTTACTTTGAGGAGAAAACAAAATATTTGAGTTGAGTATACTCATGTATATTCAAACCACTTTTGGGCAATCTTGTATAAACTAACTTAGTCGACTCTATAAATTTACAACTTGTATAGTGATAAGCATCCAAAATTGTGTTTTCCATACCCCAAATTCCTATATTTAATTCCTAGTTATATTTAATATGGGTCATACATGCTTATTTGTTGATTTTAAGACATGCATTTGCAGATTTAAAAGCTCAACTCAATGTCATATGCGGTAAAAATGCAGTTAAACTGTGTCAAGTCAAATATACCTCAAATTGACCAGAGATAAAATCCTCCCAATCTTGACGTCATCATTATTCCTTCTCCTATCTTTGTCACTTATTCTCCATGTGTATGTTATTTCATGTATATATATATATATATATATATATATATATATATATATGTGTGTGTGTGTGTGTGTGTGTGTGTGTGTGTGTGTGTGGAGAAGATCACAATTGAACATAAAAACTGATCTTTTTAATGAACGTTAACAAAAAACACACCTAACAAATAATTAATTTTAATTCCTAGGTTGTAATTATTCCTCACCAGCGACAACGGACACGCATATCAATCGAGTATTTTTTTACTCCGCTCACCCCCACCATGGCAGCCCTTACCCCTGAGTAAACATTCCAGCAACTTAATTTTTTTTAACTAGTAGTCTGCTATGGTGAGGGTAGGGTTGGGGGTAGGATATGTGGATTTTGATTCCCGAATTGGTATATATGATGTAGTTTGATTGAGAAAATCGAATGCGTGGATTTAGGATGAATCCTGAAAGGTTTTGGGGTTATAATTTGTACAGAATCTAAGGTTTTAAAACTTTAATGGAGGACTAGGTTTTCTGGGAACGAAAGAGGAGAGAGAACACCTGGGTCATTTGAACGACCTGGTGTCTCATTCAAATGACATCCAGTGTCGTTCTAATGACATGGATGGTTGCTTGAACGACCTAATTAATTTTGACTGATTTCTTCCCTCCCCTGATTCAGGCTTGATTGTTAATTTGTGATGAATGTTCCTGTTTTAGATGAATCTGAATTTTGGGGTTTATAAATTAGGGTTTGAATTTATAGAATTTACCCTAGGATTAATAGAGGATAAATCCAATAGATAATTGAGGTTTATGATTGAGTAATTTGAGACCTTGTAAATTAAATGGGTAATCTTAATTGAAAGAAATTGAATAATGAATTGGGAATTTTGAATTTCGGGCCAAGCGAGATAGTCCGGGTATATTTCGTAGAGTGACACCAAGATAATGAAAATTAATTAGTGTATGATTAATTGAAATTGGGTCAGATTATAGACTTGAATATGTTAGGCTAGTGTTATGGATATTGTACACGGGTAGCCTGGATTTAACATATATAGGCGGTGAGGTGTTGTATATATATATATAATTTATAAATGTTTGTGTGTAATATATTTATATTAAAGCATTCCTATTCTAGTGCTATCATGGGAGGTTGTGCGATGTTTGTGAATCCCTTGGCTAGAGAATGCAGTCTCCAAGTCATAGCATTCGTGTTCAGGAGTGAGACGTATGGTGTCTGATTCAATCTCACTACCGTGGGAAACTATGATTGACTCCACATCATTTGTTACATTTGTCTGATGTGGGGACTAACTGTGTCAGTATTCCGGGTGGACGAGTATACCCGATTATGATTGCATTTAGAGAACACCCGATGAGTGCCTACTTAGGGGGGATAGCTTGGGGGGATAGTTATTTATCTACGACATGTATGTATGAATGTTGTAATATGTTTACGTATATATGGTACAGTTATATACGGGTAAATACATAATTAGAATTGTATTAATTATATAACTTAGGAGATTGTTATATGGTATCAAGTGAGAATTGATTTAAATAAGTTAGTGTGATTCATAACTTATAACTCATATTCCAAACTCACTCGGGATAGAGTAGTGGGAAAAGTAGGATATGGATATATATATATATATATATATATATATATATATATATATATATATATATATAAATGTGTGTGTGTGTGTGTGTGTGACAAGACTAGTTACGAGGTAGATAGCTAGATGGGTCATGTATAGGTACGTTAGGCGTGCACATTAGTCTAGGGGTGAGGTGTCCTCAAGAGAGTGGGCGGCACTAACTTAAATATGAAGAGCATTCATGCATTTTAATTTAATGCATTTAAATTCACTTGCTAAATATTTTCAAATGTTTTGGGTTCTAACCCTTTGTATAAAAATCCTTTTTAAAACCTTTTAAGTATCCTACCACAGCGGCGCCAGGCTTGATCTTCTTGCAGGATACGTAGCTGCAGTACATGTGGGTGCTGCAGGATATTGCCTTTTATGCCTGTTTCTTTCTCATCAAGATAGTGATGGTCCTAGATGTACTTCTGGGCAAATCGCCCCTGGCTTGTACTTGATACTTTTGGTTTGGCATGTATTAGCTACACTTTACATACCTTGGACTTTTGTTGGATTACTTTTATAATCGATGTTATTTAGATAACCCTCTTATTAGTTATTTGTGTCATGAATTAGATTCTCTTATATTGTGTTGATTAATTGGTTTCTTGTTACACTTGTTGGTTTCGTTATTTTATTGTAAGATAAAATTTGGCATCGGCTTAATTAAAAATTAGGTGGTTAGTAATAAATAATGTTGCGATAGTGATGCTAAAAGTGAACCATATGTATATCCTAATTTAATTTGATAAAGGACTGATCAACCGGAATTTAATTTAGCGAGATGTCACAGATGGTATCAAAGCATCAGGTTATAGTGTCCTTAGGATCTGTACGGCTTTCTTTTGTTTTAGCGTTGCCTTCTTTGGACTGTTGACTCGTATTTATGTTTATTAGTTGTCGCCCTTCTGCTATTTTAAGAATTGTATTAATTATGAACTAATTCAACTCATTCTACATTTCAGATGTTGCCCTAGAGAGGGAGAGGTAGACCCCCGAGGGTAGCCACCAGAGGCAAAGAGGGGGAGGCTCCTCAGGAGCCCGATGTTCCACATCCCCAGGATCGATAGGGGATTGTATCTATAGAGCTTGTAGAAATTATTGTGGCCTAGGCGATCAATGCCTCCATGGCAGGGATGGCTGCTCACTTCCCTCAACTACAGCCACAGCAACCTATGGCTCCAGGAGTGCAGGCCCACCCGGGGCCATCGGATTGGCAGCGTGTTCGGGTGGCCTTTTAGAAGGGCCATCCCCCAGAGTTTCAGGGTGGTGAGAATGTGATTTTGGCATACCAGTAGAGGAAGGATATGCAGAGATACTTGCGTGTGGTTGATTGTAACAAGGTTCAAAGGCAAATGTTAGCGACATTTAGGTTGACTGGGGCCTTGCAGTGGTGGGAGTCCATTACCGTTATTGCATAGAGAGATTCGATAACTGATACAAAGTTTTGGGCATGGTTCGACCACAAGTACTTTCCCCAACTGTTGAGACTGAGATGAGGAGGAGGTTTTGGGAGGTGGTTCACGGTGATCGATCCATAGCCAAGTACGAGGAAGAGTTCAATCTTTTGGAAAATATCGTGCTAGACGATGTAAGTAACAAAGAGAGAAAGAAAGCTAAGTTTGTATATGGGTTTTCCTGGAGGATCAGGCAATATCTAATTGGGAATCCTGTTTTGGTGATTTACATTAATGTGTTCAATGGTACTTTGTTTAATTGTGAGGATCATTGTATCCATCTTAAGGGAAGCAAGAGGAGTGGTGAGCCGAGCCAGCAGGGTAAGGCTAATAGGGGAGCTACTAGCAAAGCACAGCAGGGGAAGGATACCCGTCAGGAGAATCCTACTAAGAGATTCTAATTTGGAGGAGAGGGGTTCAGGCGTGGCTAGCAAGGCCTGAATCAGCAGCATGTTCCTCAAGGACGCCAGGGCTAGGGGAACAATGAGGGTGGCCATCAGGTCTAACACCTGAGATAGCCTCATCAGGGCCAGTAGGGGCACCACCAGGGGTAGCCGCATTAGGGTCAGCAAGGCTAGTATCAGAGAGATGGGCGGAGGTGCTGCTATATTTTTGGCCAACCAGACCACTTGAAGAAAGACTATCCACAGAGAGGTAGGGGCCAGCAATAGGGTGCCCCACAGTGAAAGCAGGTTCAGAGGCCTCCAATGGCACTAGCTCCTCAGATTCTGTAGCAGTTGAGAGAGTTGTAGTACGGTCGTGTGTACAATGTCCAAGATGTTCTGATTCCCCCAGAACCGCAGGTGCCACCGACAGTAGAGGGTACATTCCCTATCCATAGTTATGATGGTATAATGATACTGGTGCATCACATTCATTTGTTAGGACCCATTTTTCTAGAGTCATTCGGTTATTATACGGCCGATAGGCTACTCATGTGTGTAGAGTCACCAATAGGGGCGGATCGCTCATTCACTCGATTTGGAAGGGGGTAGACATTGTGATTGGAGGACTGAGTTTATGGCAGACCTCTACGTATTAGATTTGAAGAGCTATGATGTTACCCTGGGTAAATATTGGTTAGACGGATATAGGACGATGGTGAAATGTTAAAACCCCAAGTGTAGACAACAAGGGGTAAGGTCGAAGATGATTTTTTTTAGAAGAATGATCCGCTAGAATTCAAGGAAGGTGCGGAAGGGTGAGTTACTAATGAACAGAGAACATCCAATGGGGATCACATGTGGGGGAGTGTAGTGACACTCAAGTATAAATTTCGAGCAATGGAGTTTTCTCTTAGAAACAATATGGGATGATGGGAGCCATTCAACACACTTATGGGAAGATAACATAGATAACGAAGAATTTTGGGTGCAGATTAGTATGAATACTCTCACTAGAGGTATATCGATAGGAAAGAGAAATTCTAGAGATTTTCTAAAAAGGGTTTGGAAGTTCATAATAGACCTGTGGGTAGATAATACAAGCGCGGGTAGAAAATTATACCATAGTATATTAGTACTAGATCCTTGTGAGAAATAGGTTTAGTAGAGGTATCGTTAGTATCACCAATGTGTATTTTACCATGGAGTAGCAGGGTACTCTTCGTTTTCACCTGAAGGGATGGGTGGGAACATTGGGACGATATATTTTCTAAGGATTAGCTCATTTGAGAGGTGATATTCGAGGTGTGGTTTCATTCTGGGTACGAACAAGTTCGCAATGGTGGGTGATTATAGCAGGGCTATCGTGTTCGATGTTCCAGGACAGGAGGTATGTTTGTGTGATGTCCCACCTGAAGGAGGATGCTCGTGGCGATATTTTGTGGAGTAGGCTTCAGAGAGTACAATTTTCTAGTTATATTTGATCCCGATGCGCAAGGACTTTTACTGACGAGATTCAGGGTATGTTGGGTTGCCGTGGAGCGGAGAGATTTAAACTCGTTATTGATATTTAGCACTAAGGACTTTGTGATAGTGAGAGCACAGTAGTATATGAATCCTTTAGAGATGCAGGAGTCCATGATTTGACATGTGAGTTTAGGGACAGAGTTTGTGTGTCCTGGTTGGATAGGTGGAAAGTGTTGCGAAAGAAACACTGCGAGGATTTGCGCCATTAGTTGATAGGTGGGGCAATATCGGGAAGAATTGTATAGTGATTGGTAAAGTCAACGACAATATGTGGAGGTTATAACCACACCAAAAATGAGGGAGGTGAATGTAAGATAAAATGGTTATGTATGTGATGATCGGAGGTTTGCGCATATATGCACGAGATATAGGGTGTATGGGCACCCTGAGAGGAGCCAAAGTCTCCACTGTGTAGATACTTAGCATAATAAGGGAGAAAACACAAAAGCGATGATTGTGGGTATATTTTGAGGAATGGGAATAAGATGTTCCATGGATTATGAAATGTGAACATGGATATGTTCAGAGTGACATTGGGTGCGTCACAACCTAAGATTGTTACCACTAGGATTAGCGAGTAAGATGAATCTAGTGGGTGCGTGAGTCATGATAGCCATAGTGTATATATTTAAGTACCATGGGGTAGCGGGGTTATCTGGTGTTAACCACAAGAGAGTGGAAGGTACAATAAGAGGAAGGTTGCATTATACAAGAGATCTCTACTTTCAAGAATTATGGGAGCAGCGTGAATGTTTTTCCAAGCTTCAATTGTGTAGCTATAATTTGGGGCTATAGTGGATAGTCATGGTAAGTCTAGGTGTTCGCAGTGCCAGGGTATGAATTATCGTTGCTAGGTTTCACCTGAGATGGGGTCTAGCAAAAATATACGGTTATGTATGTTAAAATGTGTTGCATATTAATAAATTAATATTGTTAATTGACATCCCGGGGAGTAGGGACATTTCTGAGGTGATTCGGGTTGGGTTGACTTATTATCGAGCAGGGAGATATAGGTCGGGATTTATTTTCGCACAAGGAAACTAGTGATAGTAAGGGCGCAGTAGTGTATATTTTTCATTTTAGCATAAGAGTGGATATTTATACTTTTATACCGAGATGAGGGTATTTGGAATACTATAACTGTGGAATTGAAGTTATATTATGGTCTAAGGGCTGGTAAAAGTCGGGTTTTATTTCATTCGGTTAAGCCCAGGTAAAGGGTGTATGGGCTCTCTGGTTAATTACATTCTCTTAGGAACTATATGTAGCAATGCTAAGGGTAAGTGATTGCGAAACTAGTTGAAACTGGGAGTACTAGGCTTATCCGAATTTCGAGGACGAAATTCAATTATAAGGGGGGAAGTATGTAACACCCCGTAAATTCAAGGACCTTTGATTAAATAATATTTTGGGAGAAAAAATTTTATTTTATGGAGAGGAATTAAATTCATGAATTGGGAAAATTTTAAATTTGAGGAATTTATTAATTTGGCGAATGGAGGTCAAATTATTTGGACAATTTTGTGTCGCATTTTGAGGTCAAATTTGAAAAATGTTATAAATTAATTTGAATGGAAATTCGTAGTGCACGGTTGAGTCTGGTAGGGTTAAAATGGTCTGAAATGAGTGTCCATAGGTATAATATATTTTTTGGTATTTTTCTAGACACATTTGAGCTCCCAAATAAGTGTTTGGGCCCTTTTTAAAAGGCCCAAAAGCCCAACAATGGAATTAGAAGTATTAACCCTAATTGTGAGAGGGTGAGGGGACTTTAATTCATTTTAGAAGACTAAATTGAGGAGATATAAAGAAGAGAGCATCTAGAGGAGATTTGGGGAGATTAAACCAGGAACACGAGACGAGACCATTGAATCAACCCATCTTCATCATCAAAGAATCTGATTCTACAAACAAGTGGATTAACTTGCATTTGATTAATTGAATCTTTGTTATTTATATTAAAGAAGGTGTGAATTGATTAATATGTTAGGGTTAGTTCTACATTTAATTTGGTGATTTCATGTTGTGGTTTAAAAATCTGTAGAGAGAAAAAGAATATGTGGATTTTGATTCCCCAATTTGTGTAGATTATGTAGTTAGATTGAGAAAATCAAATTGGTGTATTTAGGATGAATCTTGGAAGGTCTGGGGGTTATAATCTGTACAGAATGGAAGGTTTTAAAGCTTTAATGGAGGACTGGGTTTTCTGGGAATGAAAGAGGAGAGAGAACACCAGGGTCGTTCAAACGACTTGGTGTCTCGTTCGAACTGCATCCAGTGCCAATCGAACGACATGGATGGTCGCTTGAACGACCTGATTGATTTTGACAGATTTCTTCCCTCCCCTGATTCAGAACCGAGTGTTAATTTATGATGAATGTTCCTATTTTAAATGAATATGAATTTTGGGATTTATAAACTAGGGTTTGAATTTGTAGAATTTACCCTTGGATTAATAGAGGATAAATCCAATACAGAGTTGAGGTTTATGATTGAGTAATTTGAGACCTTGTAAATTAAATTGTTAATCTTAATTGAAAGAAATTGAATAATGAATTTTGAATTGGGAATTTCGGGCCAATCGAGATAGTCCGGGTGTATTTGGTAGAGTAATACCAAGATAATGAAGATTAATTAGGGTATGCTTAATTAAAATTGGGTTGGATTATAGACTTGAATATGTTAGGCTAGTGTAACGGATATTGTACACGGGTAGCCTGGACTTAATATATATATATATATATATGATTTATAAATGTGTGTGTGTGTGTGTAATATTTATATTAAAGCATACCTATTATAGTGCTATCATAGGAGGTTACGCAATGTGGGTGAATCTCCTAGCTAGAGAATGTAGTCCCCAGGTCATAGCGTTCGTGTTTAGGAATGACACGCATGGTGTCTGATTCGATCTCACTACTATGGGAAACTACGATCGCCTCCATAGTGTTTCCTACATTTTTCTGATGCGGGGAGCTAATCGTGTCAGTATTTCGGGTGGATGAGTATACTCTAGTATGATGGCATTTAGAGAACATCCGATGAGTGCCTACTCGAGCGGGATAGTTATATATCTACGCCATGTATGTGTGAATGTTGTAGTATGTTTACGTATATATGGTACAATTATATAGGGGTAAATACATAATTAGAATTGTATTAATTATATAACTAGTAAGATTGTTATATGGTATCAAATGAGAATTGATTTAAATAAGTTAGTATGATTAATAATTTATAACTCGGATTCTAAACTCACTTGGGATACAGTAGTGGTAAATATAGGATATGGATATATATATATATATATATATATATATATATATGACAACACTAGTTATGGGGTAGATAACTAGATGGGTCATGTATAGGTACGTTAGGTGTGCACATTAGTCGAGGGGTGAGGTGTCCTCAAGAGAGTGTGCGGCACTAACATATAAAGAGCAGTCATGCATTTTAATTTACTGCATTTAAATTAACTTGACTAATATTTTCAAATGTTTTGCATTCTAACCCTTTCTATAAAAATCTTTTCAAAACCTTTTAGGTGTCCTACCACAGGGGCATCAGGCTTGATCTTCTTACAGGGTACGTAGAGGCGGTACATGTGGGTGCTGCAGGATATTGTCTTAGACGCCTATTTCTTTCTCATCTAGATAGGGATGGTCCTGGATGTACTTTTGGTCATGTTCCCCCTGGCTTTTACTTTATACTTTTGGTTTGGCATTTATTAGCTACACTTTACATACCTTGGAATTTTGTTGGATTGCTTGTATAGTCGATGTTATTCGGCTAACCGTCTTATTAGTTATTTATTTCATGAATTAGATTCTCTTATACTGTGTTGGTTATTTGGTTTCTTATTACACTTGTTGGTTTCGTGATTTTATTGTAAGATAAAATTTGGCATCGGCTTAATTAAAGATTAGGTGGTTAGTAATTAATAATGTTGCGATAGTGATGATAAGAGTGAACCTTATGTATATCCTGATTTAATTTGATAAAGGACTGATCAACTGGAATTTAATTAAGAGAGGTGTCATATATTGCATCTAACATAAATCATGTATTGTACATATCATTCTCTACACCCTTGTCCCTATTTCCCGAGTACTCTAGTCATCTTACTTACAAGAGTGTCATAACCATCCCTTATGGATGCTACGTAGTATTGGCTCTAAAACAAATTGTCCACATCATTAGACTTAGATCATTATTTTCATTTAATTTATAGGGTTTTGTGTATATATATACATGGCATTTACCATTTGTGTCTCGTTTATTCTTTATCAGCAAGTCCAAAGGATTCCCATTTCCAAATTGGACATCTCAAAGCACACATAAATGGGGCAGTCCCTACAGGGTACCCCATTGCACGGTACATACTTAGAGGTGACAATGGATCCTAGCATCTACACCTATCTCTCATAAGTAATGCTACTACGTAGTACCTAAGTAATGACCAATACAACGCCTAGACCACCTGTGCCGACGGGTGATATGGTCTCAAACCCATGTATCCTCGACCGATAGGACCATCCATAAATTAGGAATGTTCACACAAGCAATTATATACATATATTTATCCCTTAAGAGATATAGACAATTACTCTATAATTACCCCTCATTATATCGTTGATTCGCCCATCAATAATTTTCCACTTAATTAACCATCCCGTTAATTATAGATTTCTCCATTTTAAATAGTCATTCAACATTACTGAATTTAGATAGTTTACTTAGGTAATCACTAACCATTACCAATCACACTGTAAACTCCCATATTCCCATATCCTCGTACCTATTCTCGGCTAGACCAGTTGATATATTATCCTACTAATTTTTCCCGAATTTTCATGGCTAACCCATTGGATATATATATTATACCACCAATTTTCCAGAAGTTTAAAATTATCATTACGTATCACCTATATTTGACTGGACCACGAATGATTAGACTAAAACAAAAAAATACCAACCTAGGGTGAGTAGGGTAACTGAATCGGTTCGCCCCCAGGGCCGAACCTATTCGCCCATGGGCTTGGTGAAAATGGGGTTACAATTATCTTGGACAGAATTTCCACAATTTTCTTCATAAATAAAACCATTATTCATCACCCAAAAGTTACTCCAACATCACATATTATAATTAACTAGTTTAATATCATCTATCAACTATTTCTACATGAGTATAAGACCTAATTCATATTTAATTTATAAGAAAATGATTTTCTTCAAAATTATGAAATGGGTGATTCCTAGTTTTCAAGATCCATATCTTTTTCATAATTTAGTGTCAAGAAATAATCTTTCTCATGGGTATACATTAGACCTATATTATCACATTATAAAACAAGATCCATCTCTAAACCTATATTATTAAAACTTTTTCTTGATTTTCTAATCAACCTTTCAATTCTATAATTTTCTAATCATCAAATTGAGATTCTATACATGCATATAGTGAAACATATTCCATATCATCAATTATAAATTATATACAGAAATTTACATGGGAAACTACACAATTTAAATTAAAAAATAACTTGGAAATCTATTTAAGCAAGGAAATTCTTGCCTTTGGATGAAGGTTGAAGTTTCTCTTTATGAATTATCATCTTGAATCTCTAACTTACTCCTTCTTTTTGACCTTGGTATCTCCCCTCTATGGGTGGGGCTGCTAGGGTTTTCTCATATGAGTGAAATGAGTTTATTAATCTTCTTAATTTACTTATAAACTCCATAATCCCGAGTTAGGCTTTTACCCTCACTTTTGGGCCTCCAAATGATCCTGAATCCCTAACTATAATGGCCCAATAGACTCCCAACTAATACACCTATACCCTGGGACTATTTTAAAGGTATGAAACGCCTAAACGAGTTCCAAAACATCCCGAAACACACCCAAAATACTTTTACTCGATATACCCATTTTTATTATGTTTAAACAATACGTAACCATAAGTAAATTACAACATGATTTATTTTTTATGATTGAACGCTTCATGCCCAATTGAGTCCCATAATTATGTAATCACGAATAAGCATTTATTCTCAATTTGAATTTTATCCATTTAATTAAAACCCCACCGATTTAATTTATTCCAAATTATTTAATTAATTTATGTCATAATATTATATTCCGAAAACACGGGGTAATACATTCTCCCCCATAACAATGGATTCCCGCCTCGAAATTCACTGAAGCATAACATCATATTTTAATCCACACAATTATCATAAGTTTATACTCAAGTAGTCCATAATTATATCCCACGAGACAAAATAAAAAAGCTCATTTACGCCAATTATAATATTACTGGGATGCCCATACATCACATATCACATGCACACACACACAAAACCATCAAATATGGATGACACCCATACATCCAACCTGAACCATACATACCATGTATATCTATAAAGCAAAGTATATTCGAATAAGCTCTGGACCGTAATTCAATTTGTCTAGAGATTGTCCCATTTATTCCACTAGTGGTGTAAGCATTACTAAGTTGTCTCATCAATGCACTCCTTGGCCCCACTGGCTTTAAATCAAATAATATAACGTCCCCCGATGTGTTATACCTCCACACATGTAAAATATAGTAACAAAACATCCTGGAACCCAACATCTCTCAACTCCCGACATTTGGCAATTTCGTGTGTGGGACGTCTCACAAGCGAAATCCAAACAAGGAACCCTCTCGATACACTACTACATAGCTTAGTCAATTATTAAGATTCTTCCGTCAAATACCATAAGAAAGAAAAGAAAAAAATTATGTTAACTTCATGGATTTCAACTTGTGCCAATTTTAACAAAAGGCTCATCACTTCCAAGGGATATACTAAATCCCGAAAAATTTATCGATTCGATAATAACAAGACAATCATGTTTCTTTTTACATATACGACAAGACATCCTCTATCCATTCTTAAGTCTAGTATAGTGCTTAATTAATTCTAAGCCTTCAGAGACCTAACCATTCAATAAAAGGCTACTACCGCCCATTTTCAATGACGAAGTCATCATATGACACTATTTATGACTATACTCGTCGTCATATGCCCAAGGCTATCGCTAGCCATAAAGTTCCCAAAGTAACTAGTTATTTTACAATACAAATGCTTCTCCTTTTGCATTTCCTCACCTACGGAAATACATCTGCCTCCGGATAACCCATTGTATTTATTTATCCCTCGGAGTATGCCACCATTAGCGTCTAGTCTATGTTCGTACCCCGGGTGGAATAATCATTGCATCTAGAATTTCAAGAAATAAACCAGTAACCAATGCTGAAATTTTCACGTTGTTATGCCGACTCTCGATAAGGCAACATTCCAGGGTTCATGCATATCTCGCAAGTAAAGTCTTAGTGCCCGTATGACCTCTCACTATATAAGGTTTATAACTCCCTTGAACTATCATTGGTCCTAAGATACTATCTCCAGGATTCCACTATTGGACACCTTCTTGTTCATAAATTTCTCCCATCATCGGTGCATCAACCAACACACAACTATGACACATCGATCATATTGTCCCCCTGTTAATTTTCAAATTGAGTCATCGTTCCTCACATTTTGAAGTCACATGGTGATCCTACTCCTAAGTCCAACCACTCGCACCACATTCCCACTAAAATAATGAACGGGTTTAATTATTACAATATTTCTTACCCAATCTGGGTGTAACACTAATTTGACGTTCTTAAATCGAAATTTGTCCGCACCCAAAATCTTTCCTCAAAATCCTCATAATCGCCTTAATACATCATTCTCTCATAAGCACGCTAAATTGTATAATATCTTCATATAAATCTCCATTTTCTAACACCATTTATTTTACCATATCTCCAACGTCTCTTGTGCAAATAGGTCTATCACGAACCTAAGTCTTCCCAAAGTCAATCCTTATCCCTCAACACAAGAAGCAATATAGGTGACTGCCTATCAACTCGTTGGTGAATTAACATAATGTGTCATGTCAAAACTAAGTCTACCATCCTTGATATAATAATAAGGTGATATTAACAATTGAATACTATGCACTAGTGCCAAACTAAGTATGTCTTACATAATCAAAATAGGTAACATACCATCCACTGTCTATGATGACACCGGTCCCTCTCCCGGTGTGACGTGAAATAAATGTCCATACTGCAACTGTAGCGGTTGTCCCTGAGGTTGAGCTGTAAGGCTAGCAACAATCGCCACAGGTTGGTCCGGAATGGCTGACACTACCCCTGAGGTGCTTGGTGTCCTCGCTATCCCCTAGCTCCTCTGTGGCTCGATTTCCCTAAGGGCACTTCCTGGAAAAATGTCCCTTATCTTCACAAACATAAAAATTTCCTTAGAATTGATGCATATCTAGTTGTTACCCCCTTTAGTCTTACCCTTGTTTCCATTGGCCCTGGTGTCCTCTCTATTATTGGCCCTACTAGCCCTAGCCCTATTTTCCTTGTTTATTCCGATCATCGAAATATCTAAATCTATTTTTCTAATCACTAGGCTAAGACCCCTATATTGTGGGGTTCCTGGATGTCACACCCATTTGTCTTACCCTATTGGATCGACATCTTGGAGTTGTGAATCTTCTCTCCCTTTTTTTCTAGAATGCCCTATGATCCTAGAAATTTAGTACAGTTGTGTTCACCATTTGATTGTACTTGGTGAAGGTCAAATTGTCCAATAACGATTGTCGGATGTGCCAGGCTTTCCTTGACATGAATTATTCTATCCTCTTCTCCTCTGTGTTCACCTCTTCCTTAACGAAATAAGAAAGTGCAGTAAACTCTTCCTCGTACTCTGCCATGCTGTGACTTCCTGCTTAAGGTCCATAAATTTTCTCCTCATTTCAGATTTCATCTCCTACGATAAATACTTCCCTTAAATTTCCACCAAAATTAGTTAATTGTTAAACTGTCTCTCTCCAATAGCGTCGTGACAGACTCCCACCATTGTAAAGCTACCCCAACCAGCCAAAATGAGGTTAACATCTGCTTTTAAACTGGAGTACACTCTACTATTTGCATATGATGTTGAATATTCTTCTTCCACTGACTAGCTACCAGAATATCGAAACTTCCTGAAACTATAGTAAGTATCCCTCAGTGAAGGCTTCCCTAGATCTGTCCCATACTATTCATAGTGCCTTCACTAGTAGCACCACCTGCTAGAAGGGTGGTGGTGGTGGTGGTTGATGCGGTTGCGGTGGTTGATGCAGTTGCAGTGGTTGCCATCACTGTAAAGACTGTCTGGGTCACGATAATGGCAATATCTACTGGGTCTACCACAGGTGGGACTGGTGGTGGTTGTGGGTGGTTTTACGGCTCCTGCTGAGCCTCCTCATCAGGAGTCGGTGAAGCAGTACGTTGAGGTCTGCCTCTTCAACCGTATATGGCAAGAGATAATAATAAATCCAACATCCACATCCAAAAATAAAATCCAACATAAACACAAATGTCTCGACTAAAAAAATTAAATGACTCCGGGCCTATCCCCATTCAATAATCCAAAATAACAAAAGATAGGAAGAGGTAGCAATCTAAACTAGAATCAATAGACCGATATTCGAGAAGCAAAATGTGATATCAAGTCTTATATTCCTTAAGTCCCACTATTCCAATCTAGGAAAATCTGGGGGTAAAAAATATCTATAATTTGGGTCAACGCCCTAGAGTGTGCAAGAATTAACTTATTTAAACTGAAATGTAAGATTACAGTTAATTTAAATAGGTGTCTCTTATTGGCACTTGTATGCAATAAATTTCTCACCACTCACCTAGGTGCAATATTAATCGTATCATATCCCTAGAACCCAAATGCAATATAGATAAAAAGAGTATTATTAAACATGTGATCTAGTTAGCATAAATCGTGTATTATACAAGTCATTGTCTACACCCTTGTCCCCATTTCCCAAAAACTCTAGTCATATTACTTACAATAATGTCAATCCCTTATGAATACTACGTAGTATTGGGTCTAAGTAAATTGTCCACATCGTTAGACTTAGATAATTATCTTCATATAATTCATACGATTGCATATGAATAAGCACACACACACACACACACACACACACACACATATATATATATATATATATATATATATATATATATATATATATATATATATATATATATATATATATATATATATATATATATATATATATATATATATATATATGCGACACTACATGGCATCAACCATTTGTGTCTCGTTCGTGTTCTCTCGGCAAGTCCGAAGGAGTCCCTTATCAAAATCAAACATAAATAAAAACACATAAATAAGTCAATACACCATTGCATGGCCAGACCCACCGGTGATAATGGATACCAATATCTATACTTGTCTACATAGTACCTAAATAATGACCTACACAATGCCTAGCTCACTTGCGATGATGTGTGCTACGGTCCTGAACGCACATAACCCCAACCGATAGGATCGTCAACGAACAAAAGTATGTTCACACATGCAATTACATACATATCTTTATCAATTAATAGATATAGGCAATTACTTTATAATTACCCCACGTTATATAGATGATTCGCCTGTGGGTTCAGTGAAAATGGGTTTCTTACTTTTTGGATAGAATTTCCACAATCTTCTTCAAAAACAACCAATTATTCATCACCCAGAAATTACTCCAGCTTCACATATTACCATTAACTGGTTTCATATCATCTACCAATAAATTCTACATGAGAATAATACTTAATTCATAATTTATAAGAATATAATTTTCTCCAAAATTATGAAGTGGGTGATTACTAGTTTTTAAGATCCATATCTTTTTCATAAATTTGTATCAAGAAACAATATTTCTTATAGGTATACATTAGATTTACATTACCACATTAAAATATCACAAGATCCATCTCTACACCAATATTATTATTAATTTTTCTGGATTTTCTAATCAATCTCTCAATTCTAAAATTTTCTAGTCTTCAAAGTGAGATCATTTGCATGCATGTAGTGAAACATATTCCATATCATCAATTATAAATTAAATCCAAAAATCTACATGGGAAACTACATAATTTAAATTAAGAAATAACCTGAAAATCGATTTATGCAAAAAAATTCTTGCCTTAGAATGAAGCTGGAAGTTCTTCTTCTTGAATCTTTAATTCCCTCCTTCTTTTTAGCCTTGGTATGTTATCTCTATGGGTGGAGCTTCTAGGATTTTTTTAAATGAGTGAAATGAGTTTATTAATCTTCTTAATTTACTTATAAACTCCCTAATCTCGTGTAGACTTTTATCCTCACTTTTGGGCCTCCAAAGGAGTCGGCATCCCTAACTAGAATGGCCCAAGAGCCTCCCAACTAATACACCCATACCCTGGGACAATTTTTAAAGGACTAAAGCACTCATACGAGTTCCTAAAACATCTCGAAACACGATCAAATTATTTTTACTCGATATACCCATTTTTATTATGCTTGGACAACACGTAACCATAAGTAAATTCCTATATGATTTATTTTCTACGAGTGAACCCATCATGCCCAATTGAGTCCAATAATTATGTAATCACAAATAAGCATTTATTCTCAATTTAAATTTTACCCATTTTATATAAATCTCACCAATTTAATTAATTCTCGAACTTATTCCAAACTATTAAATTAATTTATGTCACAATATTTATACTGAAAACACGGGGTATTACAATAGAGTTCAAAGAAATTTCTTGATGAGTAAATGATTATCTTGTATTAACTAGCGTTACTATTCGATAATACTTTATTCTTGGGGTATTTTAAATTTTGAAATTAATCTTATAAATTATTTCAATATGATGGAATTTCATTATTTCTCATTAAAATCTCCCACGTTACCTTTTTCAAGTTTTTAGTCTACTTTTTTTACTTTTTTGAATTAGTTTTAATTTTTTTGAACTCCTACCATATCACTTTGTTTTAACTTTTAGTAATAAATCAATATTAATTCTAAAATACCATTCCGTAAAAATCCGAATCTTTACTGGTCACTATACATAATAGTTGGGAGTTTAGGTTTTAATTTAAAGGCAGTGAACACAACGATCGAGAATATATCACTCTCAAATCGCCTCTCATCAAATGGCGTCGATGCCTAGGAATGGTATCATTTTAGAGTTTGTTTATTTATTTTTTTACTTTGTACACATTTTGTGACTCTTTATTTTTTTATTTTTTTCGTTATTTATCATTTTTATACTTGCAAGCCAAAAAAAAGATTGAAAAAAAAAAGTCTATTTTGAAATTTTGTTGGCTATGTATTTTTGGTTTACATTTTAACGAACTTTGATATTTTTTGCAAGTCAATAATTCTTAGCTATATTTTAATGAATAGTTAGATAAATATTCATGAAAAGTCTTACTCATTGAGCACACAATGATGTTCCATGTTTCATTAAAAGCAAAGATTTTCATTTGCATTTTTAAAATAAAAGTATATTTATCATACAAATTTTCATAGGTCCTTATTTATGTAAATTATTTTACAATTAATATGGACTAATCATCTTTACTTGATAGTATCTCAAGGATTATGTCAGTTTTGAGAAATTTCATATCGAACATATTAAGTGGAATGGCTTTTTGAAAGAGAAAATAGCCACCACTTTAGGTTGGAATGAAAGCTCCTCTTGGGATGAATAAAAAGAAAAAATATAAAATAATAAGTGATTCTTAACGAAATAATTTTGGTCACAAAATTCGCAAGGAAATAGATGCCTACCTTTTGTATGTGAAAGTCATCTCCATTTTGAGCTAAAATTCCTTATGTATAACCCAAATGGTACCCATTAATCTTTGCTGAAGTTTATGTGTTTGAAAATTTTATTTTATTCTATAAAATGTTAAGGGTTTTTATTGCTTGAAATTAAACTTTGTGAGAATACTAGCGCACACACATAAGTTTTAACGAAACATAGTCTAAATCTTGATAGGGGTTATAGACTTATTTTCAAGTTTTACATGTTCAAGAAATAAATAAAATCATAAAATATCAAAATTCACCAAAATATTTTCATAAAATACATTCAAAATATATTGAATTTTGTGGGTAACCCTCACGAGATAAAAATCGTCCTCCCAGGCAATCGAGGGGTTTAAAGGCTTATTACACGTGCTAATTACAATCGAGTAATGCCTACGAAAGTGGCAATTTATTGATTTTTGTTTTATTTTGGTAACTTATTTTGGTTTGTCTCTATTTTTGCTAGAGGGCTAGGAAATATTTATTTCGAGGTGGTGTGATAAGAAAAAAACCTGGGTTTTTTAAGCCCTAAATTTTCTATATTTAATTACTAGTTATCGTTAATAGGGGTCATATGTGCTTATTTATTGATTTTGTGGGAAAAACATGCATTTTCTGATTTAAAAGTCCAACTTAATGTCATATGCAAAAAAAAAATGTGGTCAAAGCGCGTTGTTATCATCTTAAAATGGTATGTGGATTTTATGGGTCTTAGATGATTAATACCAATAATAAACTCTAACAAATAAAGAGATTAACGACTTGGATTTGAGAGAGATGAGAGATAAAAAAAAAGGAAATAGTAGATTAATGTGGTTCAGACCAATGAGGTGCCTAAGTCCACAGGTGCAATGTTGTTTGTATTAACCATGAAAAATTCTGGTACAAGATCTCAATAATCTATTTAGGGTTTTGTGTATGGCTGCTAGGTTGAATCTTTTCAGATGCCTTTGTTGTGTGTCATTGAGTGAAATTTATGGAGAGAGAGAGAGAGAGATAAGAGGAGGAGGTGGATTACTTTTATAAATTAGGTAGTTATACCTTTATATATTCCAGGGGAAAACTAATAATGAGTCAGTCAAAACCAGATGAAAGGACTAATCCACGTGTGGGTATTGAGAACTATACATATCCCTACATATGGCTCATATATGTGTTCGGCAATTAATAACATTAAGTCACTTTAGTCGGCCATTCAGCCGACCAAAGAGAACACTGAGTCGATCAATAATAGTATTGATATGACTATATTCAGATGGTGAGAGAGTCTTCTTCCGAAAACATGTGTCACAATAACATTGATGCACGTCACGTTTCACATTTATGGTATAAAAAAAATCCCCCAAGACTTCATTCATGATTGAACCAAAATATAGCTTGTTCGGAGCAAAAGATCCTCATAATTGGTGGGCATGTGGAATCAAGGGATGGAGTGTTAACTGATAAGAGTTGACCGGCTTCATAAAAACCTGGTCACGAGTCTGTGTGGTATGTTCAGTAAAGATGATTGGTCGGCAAGTGATATCTGAGACTTAGTGTGTTTTAGGGAAATTTTATCCTCTCGGTGTAGTGGTAATTGTGTAAATATAGGAACCTTTGGGGACACAAAGCCTTCCAAGGGTATGCCGGTAATAAAATGCATTGGGCAACGAACTACAGTCAAAATAAAATGATAGATAGTTTTAATCACATGATCTCTGGCCAACTGGGTAGACATCATCTAAGTTTATAAAATGTCATTTCCTCCTTGGTTCATTTCACCTTTCATTTAGAAGTCTATTCCTTCTTCTCGAAGTCCTTCTGCCATTTTAATTGTGAAGAATTGGCAGTTTGTTCCTCTTAATTAGGGTGTTATGTACAGTGGTCCGAGATTCGCTCGGGATGTCAAAGGAATAGGTTGTTGCACACGCACGCATTTTAAATATTTTATCTTGATTTATTCTTTACTTGTATAGCTGATTGTGTATCTCTAATTTTTATTTTGCAGAGAAGAGAAAGAAGAAGATCCCTTGTACCTCTGAGGCTAACTTTACTGACTTGAAAACTCTGTAGTTAAAAGGCTTGGTACTTAAGACCATCTTAAGTCAGTCTCTTTCATGTTCGGTTATAAGAGTACCATCACCTCTTTTGTAGCCCAACCTACTAAAGAAATACCTTTAGCCCCCATTTATTTGGACGACCCGGTGTCTTCCACATCCGATTCCTCATAGTATGATTCCGAGTTTTCTTATAGAACGAGGGATAATTTCTTAGTAAAAAGAACTTATTCTTCCTTTGATCCTTTGGATATCGCTCTAGTGCTGACTAACGTCTTTTCTACCGATATGGTGAAATGAAATATTGCCAACCTAATCGCCACTCGTATTAGGGCTAGATCGCCTCCTTCAGCTCGCCCAGCGAGCAAGAAGACTGATGTTGGGGCTTTCAATCATATCCATATTTTTGAATTCTTATCCTGAGGATTATGAGCCTTTGTCTAAGGGGGAAAGGAAATATCTATCTCCCTCACTTCAGATCATGGAGAGGAAGGTTATATATAATACTACTTAGTCCGTAACTTCCAATCCCGACATGCTCGCAGCTTGATTAGTATTAGGTTCCTTCTTTCTGACCGAGATGCTTCTTCCTCAATCCCTTACACTAGGCTGTAGAAATAAGATAACCAAAAATTAGACCTTGTAAGTTGGTTGCTTTTTATTCTTCACTTTTATTCCATCTTCTTGCTAATCATCCCTTTGTGACCTTTAATTTACAGTTCTTGGTGGACAACTGTAACACCCTGAAATTTCGAGGATTTTTAAATTTAATTATTTTGAGGTGAAATGGGATAATTTTATTTTGGAGAAAATTAAATTTATGATTTGGAGAATTTATTTAGATTAGAGGATATATTTAATTTGATGGATTGAGATTTAATTATTCGAATTATTATGTGTCGCAATTTTTAGGTAAAAAATTGGAGAGTGTTATAATTCGGATGGCAATTCTGAGTGCACGGTTGAGTCCGGATGGGTCGAAGTAGTTGGAAAAGAGTACCCATGGGTAGTAAATGGGTCTTGGGGTATTTTTAGGCATATTTAAGCTCACATAAGAGTGTTTGGGCCCTTTTTATAAAGCCCACAAGCCTAAAAGAGGGATTTAGTTATTAACCCTAAAGGTGAGGGGGTGTGGTTGTCGTAGCACATTTTAGAAAACCCAATTGAGAGAGAGAGAAAAGTGGGTGCAATTGGAGAAACCATGGGATCCAAAGTAAAAAACAAGGTGTGTTTCCTTCATCAAATAATCATCATCTACCTCCAACGGATTCAGACCCTATGAACCCTAAGGCAAGTGGTTAAACTTGCCTTTAAATTCATTGTAGATTTTAATTCATATCATAGTGGGTGTGATAAGAACATATGATTTTTGGGTTAGTTTGATATCTAAATTTGGGATAAATTTAGGTTTATAATCTGTTGAAGAATTGAAAGTTTTATTTATTAGACGATTTGTGATTAATTCTTGTGAAGATTGGGGGAAAACCTTGAGACTTTAGATTTTGTATAAATTTAAAGGAGTTATGTGAAGAAAATCTGGACTGAAAGATTTTAAGATTCGTTAGTGGCGGAAGGAGTGAATGACGAAGAGGAACAGTGAATTTCAGGGTCGTTCGAAAGACCTGGACTTGGATCGAACAATGATGGGTTTGGTTAGAATGATGAGTTGCTTCCAGTCGCTACCCTTTCTCCCCTGTTTTGGTCCTGGGTCTAATTTTAGAGGTTACTGCTTTGGGCTTTGACAGTTGGTGGCTTCAGTTATGGGTTGTTTGTGTGGAACAAATGGGTTAAATATGGTGATAGTCCAAAAGGAAAATTTAAGGTTGAAATTGAGTGATTTAAGAACCTTAGATTATTAAGTGTGCAAGACTAATTATATAGAATTTTGGATAATAAATTCTAATTATTTTATTTTCGGGCCAAGTGAGTGAGTTCGGGTATATTGGTTGAGTGACGCCAAGATAATAAATTTATTTATGTATGATTAATTAAATTGGATTTGGGATATTGGCTTGGGTGTAATTAGGACTAGTGCTACGAGTGCTTAATCACAGATTTAGCCAAATGAATTTATTACAGGGTTATATAATAAATTTCGGAATATTTAAAATAAAAAGGGTGTAAACCTTAATATGTGAAATTTGAGGAATGAGTTCTACGAGATGAAATCTCGGACCGAAGGAGCGAGTTCACGAAGTTTAGTTGGGTGACACAACTCGAGTGATAAACAAATAAATAAATGTGGGAATCATTTAAATATCAAGTCAGTATATAGACTTGGGAATGGTAGGCTAGTGTTACGGTAATTGTGCACGCGTAGCCTGGTTAATTAAATATATATACATATATATATATTTATATATTTATATTTGTGTGATTTATAAATATTTGTGTGAATAACATTTATAAGAATACAAACCCCTCTATTGCTATTATAGGAGGTTGCGCGACGTGGGTAAATCCCCTGGCTTGAGGAGAAGGGTGATCATAGTCCCAGGTCATAGAGTCCATGATAAGGGGTAAGATGTCTTGGGTATGATTGTATTTCATTTTCGATGGGAACAATGACCGCCTCCGTTGCGTGTAGTTTATTTTAATGATTCGAAGTGCTAACCAGGTCCGGGCGTCCAGGTGGATAAGAATACTTGGACTGATAGCATTTTAGAGAACATCCAATGAGTGCCTACTCGGGAGGATGGTTATACACATATTTACTACATGTGCGTGAATGTTGTAAATAGTTGATACCTATATATAGTGCAAAAAAATACATATGGATAAAATATATGTGTTGAATTGTAGTGATGATATATAAACTATGAGAATGTAATATGGCCCAATTGAAATAAATTAATGCGATTAATAACTTATAAATCATGTATATTAAACTTACTCGGGTTAGATTAGTGTGAGGGGTAGGAACTATATAACAAAACTAGTTACGGGGTAGATAACTAGATGGGTTATATAGGTGTAGGAGGAGTCCCACCTCCCAGAGAGTGATTAACACAGTCAAACAAATTGAACGACTCATGAAGAAGGCGAAGGAAGGCCCCTCGATCAAGTTACCTCAAAGAGGATCCACAAAAATGGCTCGAAGGATCCACCTCGAAGATTCTCGACAGAGGTTGCTCGAAAGACCTACCTCTAAGATTCTCCAATGGACCTGGTTCGAATGATCCAAATTGTAAATCAAATTCACTTGGTTGACGATAGTTTTTAATAAGAAATAGAATGATCTATATCATGTACTTTACCTTATGAATATATGTTGAGTGAGGTTATTTGGTACCCACGAGGGACCATGCCTGGTAGGGCATGGTAGAGCTAACATGTTCTATCCAGCAACCTCCTCTTAAGAACCTCGCAGAGACATGGTTTGGAGGATTGAGAGAAAGGCAACGTTGGGAATAAAATTACCAACCCTCTTGGCACACTTGGGCAAAACTTCACTTAGTGGTTCAAGCCACTACAGTCGAGCCACCTCAACTATTACTTGTTCGAGGGAACCTTATCGAGGTACCTCAATCTTGTATCTTGGTTCTAAGATAGTTCTTAACCAACAAAGAGAAACTAAACACTCGAGCTACCTATCAACCGAGCAACCTTTGAAGAAGATGCCATCCTGCCTGATTGGTGTGACAATACACCGACCAGAGTTATTGTTTAACCACTTTTTGATGTCTTATCGACTGGCAATTAGAGACTCAAAGTCATGGCACTCAAGTGAGTTTATTCTTATCACAGTAGGTCTAGTTCACTGAAAGTGCAAAAAACGCGCGGTGTGTGATATCGAACAAAAATTATTGGCAAGTTTCCAAATAAACCATTTTTAATTAGAGTCTATATTTGAACCAAATAAAAACAGCCCCTAAACATGCGTTAAAAATTAAGAAGATATTTAATTGAACACAGTATTTCAATTAAATCCTAAAAACATGCATCTAGATGATTTATCAAATAAATATATAAAGCATGTGACACAACATATCAGGAAAAATCCCCGCATGGCAAAACCATATTATTTTCAATATAATTTGTAAAGAACGGTTACACGGATTATAATGAAAATAATTGTGATATACAAAAATACCCGCAGGTGATGGTTCCGATGTCGTCGGCTGGAATCTCCCGCAAGAATTCCAGATGGGCAGTAATGAAGAAGATACCGTCTTCTCTACAAAATACTCCTAAATGAGTAAAATAAACCCTTTGAAGGTTTTCCAAATGTGTAAAAGACCTATTGAAGGTTCTATGTTGTGTAAATAACAAATGGGAGAGGAGTGTTCATTTATAGGAGAAGATAAAGGATCACAAAACATCTTTAGGAAGAAGGGCCGGAATTTGCTCAACATGTTCCAAAAGTTTTTTAAGTGGTTACAACATTTTAGCACAAAAGAATCTGCCAGCATACAGGGACCCCGAACCGGTTCAAGTGTACCGCGAACCGGTTCACCCCCACCCCCCACCCCGAACCGGTTCGGCCTGGGTTCGGGGAAAATCACTGGTTTGGAGGTTTAAAACACTTAGAAAATATTCAAGTCCTTTTTAAGTATTTTTCTCCAATTTCAAAGGGCCATAACTTCTTAATCGTATCTCGGATTGAGGTGCCGTTTCTTCCAGTATCTTCGTTGCGGCAAGATCTTCAACTTTCCAGTTGACTGGTCATTCGGATGGTGGTTTTACAATTACGAAAATTCCCTTGAACATCCATATCAAGTCATATTTCTCTGATTTGACTTTTCTTGCGTACCACTTGCGTAAATTCCTTAAAATCGTGGAACGTGAAGTCGTTGAGGCAGATGTGGGACCCTTGATAGATATGATAAATGCATGATTCCCTGAATACGGATTGAGGTCGTCATGTGAGATCGTGAACAGACATGCCTTTTGTAGCGGCGTACGACATACACAAATTAAATATTTCGGACATGATAAAAATGTCCTTACAAATCTCCCCAAATGTCTATGCCGGTACATACATAAAAAATCTGAATTATGAAAACTCCCAAAAACAAATGACATATAAGATAATATCCCCATTAAACCCTCAAACTGAGAATATTAAGTGACATGTCTTCAATCAAACTTCAACATCTTCAAATCTTCAATACTTAAAAAACTCCCAAAGCTTTTCTCATCAGGGTGTGCAATCCAAAAGATATCAACTTTGTACCTACACACATGAGCAAAAGCAAATACCCGTGACACGCAACAGTTTGAAATATAATTATATGCAATAAGTCAAAGATCAATTAAGCTTAAGCAAATCATAGATAAATCAACAAAATTTTCTCTCCCATAATTCATTCTCCCCCTTCTTATGATGTCCCCAAATAGACAGATATGAGAAGCATAATTATGGAAAATGTCACAAAAAAATGTACTTTTTCTTTTTTTTTTTTTGAATTTTTCAAAGAATCAAAGAATGTTCTATTTTTGAATTTTTCAAAATTTGTACAAAAAATATACAAAAATATAAAACTAAGAATCACCTGGAAGAACACAAAAACAACCGAGTCGATGGTAGCGTAAATGTAGGGGTGTGAACACATTCGATAGGTAAATAAACTCAATCAATCATATGTGCACGATGCATACGTTTACTCCTAACGAATGAACATCAAAAGTATCCTTAGGTGTAAATTTTTTTTAATTTAGACGACATCGTCTTATACAAATCAACAAACCAAAGTAAGAGTGATTTCCACACCAATAACGTCCAAAACTATTTAGCACTTTTTCAAAATTTTCAAGGACGTGCAAACCCGTTTAAATTTTCCAACCAAACTCCCTCGGATATATTTTCTTTTAGAGGTTATAAACTAAATTCTCAAACTTTGGAGAATTGATGGTGAAACATAATGGCCCATATTTGGCATGTAATGCTTTTTAATGCCTTTAAATTTTTCCGGGCTCTTTTAACCTCTTTGGACCCCGGATAATAAAATTCCTCAATTTTTTAGGTTCATTTTAACGGTGGCTTTTGCGCAAAGGATAGATTACCTTCGCAACCCCTCCCAGTTTTTAAAATACCACACCATCTCACAAAACGGTTCTTACATGCACACCTTTCGGATCAAGTTTTATCACGCTTGGTTCGTTTTAAGGACAGGATTGAAGTGAAAACACCCAACCAACATGTGATAAGTCAAGTACAATAATCAAACAAATCCGTGCATGTGTGAAATAAAGGAAATCATGAGTCAAACATGTAGAAAGTAACACTTAATTACATCTTAATGACTCCAAACATTATAAACCACAAAGATGACAAGATATATTGTCTCAAAACACTATCAAATAGTCACATGAATAAATAGAATGAAATTATGACTTGGATTTCTTAAATGCTCATCCATAAAAGGTGCAAAACAAAATACAAAAATCTTTTTGGATTTTCAAATAATTTTATCAAAATAAAATTTTTTTGTATTTTTTTTTTAGGAATAATCTATACACAAAGTACATATCATAACGCTAGCAAATATACATATCATGAATTAAAAACTAGCGTATGACATATATGCGAACACAATCATCTATATGATATGGAAAGAGAAGAATCATGTGCAAGCAAACGAGAATCAACAATTCTAAAATCTAGCGTATCTAAAAGTGATTTCCTAACCCAAGTAGATGTGAAACGTCATGTGGGGGCTTTGGGAACCACGGGAATACTAGACTTAAACTTCCAAGGACATCTTCCAAGATTAAAACAAAATTTCCTAAGGTGACCTTTCCTACCAAAATGTGAACATGTGTAAACGGGAGGAATGTTACCTAAAGTGTGATTTTTTCTAACGTCCTTGGGATTAATTAACCCTCTAAAACAAACTATGGTTTTGGCTTTAGTACTAGAAGCATGAGAACAAAATGAGCCATTACCATCACTATCAAACCCACTTGAATTGTTTAAATCATTTTTTAACTTTAAAATATTTGATTCAAGCAAAGAATTAGACTCTTCCAAATTAAGGGGAGCCTTTTTTAAATTTTCAACAATTCCTAAAAGCGTGTCTCTCTCTCCCTCAATTAAAACAAACTTATCCCTAAGAGTCTTTTCACGTGCCATAAAATCATCGATTAATTTTTTATCCTCAACGGCACAAACGGGAACCATAGATTTTTTAAGTCCTCCACTTCCTTTTCAAAAAATAGGACTTTCTCATTACTCTCCTTTTTGGTAATTTTCAAAGAATCAAAATCAATACAAAAATTACCAAAGTGTTCACGACAAATATCACTTTGAGTTTGAAACGCTTGCAAATATTCAATCTTACTTTAAAGAGAAAATTTTCTTTTTCCAAAACTTTAATTCTTCTGCAAAGTTTCAAATTCAAACTTTTTAATTTTTCATCATGGTCGTGAACTTTTTCAAAAATAGACTCCTCGTTAGATGGGCGTTCCATTGAAAAATTGCGAATAAACACAAAACAGATTTTTTTTTTTTTTAAATCAATATCACACAAATTTGCGGAAAATAGGAATACGCGATTAATTAGCGCAACCCGCTCTGATACCAATTTCAAAGTGCAAAAAACGCGCGGTGTGTGATATCGAATAAAATTATTCGCAAGTTTTCAAATAAACCATTTTTAATTAGAGTCTATATTTGAACCAAATAAAAACAGCCCCTAAACTATCGTTAAAAATTAAGAAGATATTTAATTGAACACGGAATTTCAATTAAATCCTAAAAACATGCATCTAGATGATTTATCAAATAAATATATAAAGCATGTGACACAACATATCAGGAAAAATCCCCGCATGGCAAAACCATATTATTTTCAATATAATTTGTAAAGAACGGTTACACGGATTATAATGAAAATAATTGTGATATACAAAAATACCCGCAGGTGATGGTTCCGATGTCGTCGGCTGGAATCTCCCGCAAGAATTCCAGATGGGCAGCAATGAAGAAGATACCGTCTTCTCCACAAAATACTCCTAAATGAGTAAAATAAACCCTTTGAAGGTTTTCCAAATGTGTAAAAGACCTCTTGAAGGTTCTATGTTGTGTAAATAACAAATGGGAGAGGAGTGTTCATTTATAGGAGAAGATAAAGGCTCACAAAACATCTTTAGGAAAACAAGGAGGAAGAAGGGCCGGAATTTGCTCAACATGTTCCAAAAGGTTTTTAAGTGGTTACAACATTTTAGCACAAAAGAATCTGCCAGCATATAGGGACCCCGAACCGGTTCTCCCCCCCGAACCGGTTCAGCCTGGGTTCGGGGAAAATCGTTGGTTTGGAGGTTTAAAACACTTAGAAAATATTCAAGTCCTTTTTAAGTATTTTTCTCCAATTTCAATGGGCCATAACTTCTTAACCGTAGCTCGGATTGAGGTTCCGTTTCTTCCAGTATCTTTGTTGTAGCAAGCTCTTAAACTTTCCAGTTGACTGGTCATCCGGACGGTGGCTGTACAATTACCAAAATTCCCTTGAACATCCATATTAAGATATATTTCTCTGTTTTGACTTCTCTTGCGTACCACTTGCGTAAATTCCCTAAAATCGTGGAATGTTAAGTCGTTGAGGCAGATGTGGGACCCTTGATAGATATGATAAATGCATGATTCCCTGAATACGGATTGAGGCCATTATGTGAGATCGTGAACAGACGTGCCTTTTGTAGCGGTAAGACATACACAAATTAAACATTTCGGACATGATAAAAATGTCCTTACATTCACTAAACCTAACCCTCTAGTCGTCCTAAAGTAAGCTCCAAGCTGCTATGTCATGTCCCTCATTAATGCCCACCATACCTCCAGCCAATAAAACATTTCCCCACCAAATTATGAGATCCGACGCATTTAATGCAATATCTTCTACATTAATGAGAGTTACTTATGACTTTAATACGATCGATTATATTGAACGCGGGCAAGTTCACTCAAGTAACTTGCCCATACAAACAGTTCAACGAAAAAAGGCATTCTGAATCTAGAATTGCTGCCCAACTTCCCCCATAGACGAGAGATATTATGAGAATATAACTTCCCATATCTATTGAATATCCATATCATTGAGCATTAACCGATCATGAAGTTCCTTCCTTGCCTCTATTTTGCCTAGAATGCTTACTCTTTCTCCCTCCGACCACGCTACCTACTAGTACGATCTATTCATTATGCTTGTTGTGTATTTATTATGCCAGCATATCATTTAATACAAGTCTGAATATTTAATCACATGGTCTCTTATTCACATGTGTTCATTATTAATATTTGATACCGCACGGTGTTGATCCCGATCTTGATAAGGGGTTACGCCTTACTTGATACTAACCGTATTCCAAGAACCCACATCTTACATTTGGCGATTCCAATGGGGAGGTGTTCTCTTTTGAAAAGATGCTAGAGGATAACACCGCCAGAATCATTGACTTTGACGCCATACAGCGTGAGGAGGAGGCAAGCCTCTCTACGCCACTTGATGGAATGAGAGTAGCATGGACGGAGCCTAGTGTGTTCAACACTGGCATGACGGAAATGATGGGTGTGTAGGCAGGAATAGGACCGGCAGAAATAAAGGGACTGATGGGTTTGTTTGTAGAGTTCATCAAGACTCCAGCAGCCCAGGCGATGATTGGGGTTCCCATTGGGGTGAGCTCTTTCATTACGCCACCTGCGGCTATACCAACTCCTACTGTTACAAGGGGTGTTGATACGCTCACTTTTGACATCGCTCTCCCTACCATTCCGCTAAGTTTTGGAAGCGTGCCTCCCACTACAGTCCCACTAATGACAATCCGGCCAACACCGCAAGGTGGGGGAATGACTTAGGCGACTCAGGCTGCAACGGGTGGCATGAAAAAAGGTGCACCACTCGCTTCGGCAATTCCGATAATAGTAACACTACAACCAACTAGCTCTTCACTAATCGGCTTAGAAGAAATAAAGAAGGAACTGCTGAAGTTCATAGCAGTGTCCAAAGAGGGAGATAGTTCTTCGGTGTATGATGACTTATGTACTCCGCACCCAGAGGCATACCATGACAAACCATAAACAGTAGGGTATATTCCCCCAATATTTGAGACGTACACGGGGAAAGGTGAAAACCCAAAGGAGCACGTGAAGAGATTTATTAAAAGTCTTGGGGCCCTTTGCAACGATAAAAAGCTGAGGTTGGGGAAATTTTCAAAGTCTTTGACAGAGAAAGCATATACGTGGTACTCCCACCTGGTCCCAGGCAGTGTGGGCTCTTGGGAGTAATTGAACGTTTTCTTTTACAAATGTTCTTTTTGGCTGAGGATGAGTTTACACTTACACAGCTAGCACGCGAGAAGCAGAAGCCGGGGGAGGATATTGTTACTTATATTAGGAGGTTTTGCGTGCACTCTCTGGACGTAAGAGAGGAGACACGGGAGAACAAACTTTTGTAAGTTTGTGCAGAGGGCTTGTTGCCCGAGTATATATGCCATCTGATTAATTAAATACAAGAAGGTACGTTCATTGCATTCTTGAAAGTAGCGAGGAACATTGCTTTGGTGGTTAAACCCGTAGTACCCCCGCCTATTTTGTCAAACCTACTACTAAGGCCAGCGGTTGCCTCAGGGAGGGGAATACCTTCAAAGGTTAATTATGTAGATAATGGGGCCAAGGAGGAAAGCAGTGGTGGCCGGGTAGGCAAAAGGGGAAGAGGCGACAAGAGAAGATTCGAAGATGAAGAAGATCCATTGAGCTACTTTGCACGGTGGAACAAGCTCTAAACTTGTACGATCTCATGGTTCGCAATAATGTTTGTAGACTGATCAATGTTCACACGGCACAACTCTCTCAGAGGACAGAGAGAAACCTCATTATTGTGCACTTCACAATAGAGTAAACCACCCTAAAAAGTATGTTTTTCACTAAGGAGGTTGATTGACCATCATGTGAAGAATGGAAACATTGAGCTACCACAAACTAACGTGAACGACAATCCTTTACCATCACATGGATCTGATATGGACAGCGCTTTTGATGAAGAGGCCAAACGATAGATTAAAGAGCAGTGGTTCGAAGAGAGTGACTTCAAAGAATCTCTAAAAGAGTGTACCTTCGAGTTGGCTCAGCTCCATCTAGGGGATAAGTCTGAGGACGTAGAAGAACAAGAAAAGGAAGTACTTGACCCCATCGAGGTACTTAGTGGGAAGTTGGGATCCTTCTCCCTAGAGGAGGTAAATGCAGTGATAGCCTATGATGAGGCTTCATATAGAGAAGTGGAGGAAGTATACGAGTTAAAAGATGACCAAACAAACTCATGGCTCGAATGTGTGGCAGTTTCTCGCTCGCCAAAGTTCGGATGGTTCTTCGATCAGATTGGCCTCCTTGAGGACTCTCGGTTGGAAGTTACACAAACCATCATGGAGATTGTAAAAAAAACATGGTGCCACACCTGAAGGGCAAGGGGCCTAAGGCCAAGCTTGTGAGGAGATACCTCTCAGAAGTCACGTTCTCGAAAGCTAATAGAGTGATCAGGTATGTCCACAATAAACCCTTATATGTTACGGCATTTATAAATGATTTTGTTTTCTCTCGTGTCTTGTTGGATGGGGGAGCATGCATCAATATAATGCCTATTTGGTCCTTTTATGCTACTGGACTTTCAAAAACAAGGATAGTGCCCAATTCGTTGGTAATCTCGAGGTATGACAACCAATCATCCAAATCGATGGGCTATGTTAATGTAGGAATCACAATGAGGAATATCACCTCTCATATCAAATTCCATATCATAAACTGCGAGTCATCATACTAACTTATAGTGGGCAGGGTATGGATGCACAACCATAGGTTGGTACCTCCACTTATCATCAGTGTTCTAAGGAAAACATAAAAGGCAAAAAGGTGTGAATTAGAGATACTAAGAAACCCTTTATAAAGGAGGAATCTCACATGGTAGACGTTTCTTTCTACATAAACCTAGCGAAAGAAGCTACGGTGGTAACAGGATACACTGGGGGAATAAGGGTCCCGACCACTCAAGAGAGCGTGCGAGCACCCGCCCGAATGATGGTGACCTACCAAGAGGAACGGGACTTGGGTGTGGTGAGCCCCCTAGTCTAACGAGGTAGCTTCGAGATTGAATGACCTCGCACATTGATCTAATTGAGCACCAAGTCTAGTCTCAGAGCATCCTTAGCAGGCGAACGGTGAGATAAGTGAATGAAAATCACATAAAGAGGCCATTGAAATAAGGATCTACTCGATAGTGCAGAGGGGTAGATTTGCCTAACGATAGAATTATCTATAAATTATGAAGGTGTGAGCGGGCAGCTGAAAGTCTAGATAATGAGGCTGACTCGGTTTATGAATGCTTCTTACTGGATAAACAGGGGAAATGTTTGCCGATTCATAACTCTAGAGTACAAGAGTTTGTGGAAGATGTAAGAGAAGAACCTGAGTGCATGAAATACAGTCCCAGGCCGCAGATCCAAGAGTTGGAGAAAATTAACCTAGCCAAAGAAGGTGATGATCCTAACCCCATGTTTATCTCGAAGAACTTGGAGGGAGCGCCTCGTGACCATTTTATCAAACTGTTATTAGAGTTAAAAGAGGTCTTCGCATGTAAGTACACTAAGAGGCCTAGGGTATATAAAGAGGTGAGCTACCACAGGTTGAATGTTTTTCCATCATCCATCCCGGTGAACCAGGTCACCTGAATATACAAAGCGGAGTTGGATCTAAAGATCAAAGAAGTAGATCAAAGACTGCTTATAGATGGTTTCATAGTCCCAATCCAGCATTTGATCTGAATTTCTAGCATCATAGCCATGGGAAATAAAGATAAGAGCCAAATGATAATATGTGTGGACTTCACAGACCTAAATCGAGCATGCTCGAAAAATGAATTCCCGTTGCCTTCCATCGATAGTTTAATTGATGTAACTGCGGGCCATGAGATTTATAGCTTCATAGATGGTTAAGATAAAGATGGATCCGTCAGACGCAGAGAAGACAGCTTTTCAAACGCCTTTGGCTAACTTCAAGTACACAGTTATGCCTTTCGAGCTGAAGAATGCAGGATCCACTTACCAAAGGACAATGATGGACATTTTTCATGATCTTTTTCACAAGATCGAGAAATTTATGTTGACGATTTGGTGATTAAATCCTAGAGGGAGGGGTAACACCTGGATGATTTAAGAAGAGTGTTGACTCGATGTAGGAAGTACAAACTGAAGATGAATCCCCTCAAATGCGCGTTCGGGGTGACAAGTGGGAAATTCTTGGGCTTTGTGGTGAACTGTTAAGGGGTGAAAATGGACTCGAACAAACGTTGGGCCATCCTTGATATGCCAAGTCCAAAGTCAACGAAGGAGTTAAAAAGCTTCCTTGGTAAAGTTTCCTACTTGAGGAGGTTCGTCCTAGGGCTAGCTGAGGTGACACACCCGATGTTGGAGATGTTAAGAAAGGGCGTGAAGTTTGCATAGGAGGTGATGCACCAAGACGCTATGGACAAGATGAAATTGCTTCTTACTTCTCCTCAGGCGATAATCCCCCGAAGGCAGGTATCCCTTTATATTATTATTACATGAGAAGAATCATACATGGGCCTGAGTCCAGATATACCAGTATTTTGAGGCATTATTTAGCCCTCGTATTCGTAGCATAAAAACTTAAGCACTACCTACTATCGTTCACAGTTCATATTATAACTAGATATGATCCTATAAAGTTTTTGCTTGCTAGAACTGTGTTGATAGGCAGGGAAGAACGATGGTTTTTAATCCTCTCAGAGTATGATCTCAAGTGTGTGGTACCTCGAGCCATCAAGATCTAAGCATATACAAATTTATTGGCTATCTTTTCATTATAAACGTACGAGCCACCGGTTGAAGAGCTCTCAGGTGACGATCTCCAGGCCAATTTCATAGCATTTATTCTGGACGAGTGGAGTATAGAATTTGATGGATCTTCGATCGAGAAAAAAGGGGGAACAGAAGTCATTATATGAAGAGATGGTGAAGAAGCTCTCAGAAGGGGCATCCAAGTCTTGACGATAAAGGGATATTCCAACTTAATGGTAAAATAGGTGACTGGGGAATTCTCTTTGAAGCATATGAGCCTAGCGCCCTACCAAACAATCATTCAGCATCTACTAGGGCAGTTCAAGGTGGTAAAGATCAAGAGGTATTCCCGAATGATGAACCGACACACGGAAATTGATCCCACCATCGCCCAAAATATTGCCTTCGATGGAGAGTCAACGGTGGTTCGAATCACAAAGCGAACATCCCCTTCAACGGTGTAATAGATCTTGCCCTCAAAGGACAAAGATGATTGGAAGGTCAAGATGAGAAAGAAACTAGAGAGAGGAAAAGGGCCACTGAGCTTAGTTGACTTGGTACAATACTTCATTACCAAGGGCAACTTTTACTATAAGAATAAAGGGGGTGGGTTATCCAGATGTGTGGGTCTTAAGGAAGAAAAAAGAAGATTGATCGAGGTTCATGAAGATAGCTGTGAGACCGCCAAGATCCCTCTGTATAGAAGTATACAGTAGGCATGGTACTTCTAGCCTTTGATGAGATAAGATGTTGCAGCAATACAAACAGAGTGCACAAAATATTGTCTGTTCTATCAGGAAATAGAGTGAAATTCATTTATCAACCCTAATATTGGAGGTATCCGTATATGGATATGTTGATAAATGGAGTAATGCCTATAAACAAAGAAGATTCCACCAAGGTAAAGAGGCGAGCACCAAGGTACTTTGTCTAAGAAGGGCAATTGTACCGATGAGGCTACCTTGAACGGTCCCTAATGTGCATAAGGAGAGAAGTGTCTAAAAATGTGCTGAAGTAAGCTCACGATCCGGGACACTTCAGAGGAGCAAAACTCTACGACCAGCTAATGACCTTGGGGTATTATTGGCCCACAATAGAGAAATATTCAACGAATCTTTTTCGTTAGTGTAAAGCTTGTCAACTACACGGGAATATAGTCCACGCTCCGTCAGTGGACCTGCATTCCCTCTCTACACCTCTTTCATTCCATACTTGGGAGTTTGATTTGGTATGGGCCATAAACCCTTCATTAAAAGGAAATATCTGGATCTTGGTAGCCACAGAGTGCTTTACAAAGTGGGCAGAGGCCATACCGCTCAAGAAAGCAATAGCGGGGGTAGTGGCATGATTCATGAAGGAGTACATTATCTGCCGATTTGGTATTTTGAAGGTATTTTTATCAGATAATGGCACCCCTTTCATGAATAGCCAAGTACGTTTGCTAACAGACAAGTATTGCATTATTCATCATAAATGAACGGTAGTATACCTAAAGTGTAGCGGGAAGACAGAGGCCACTAACAAAACCTTAACAAATATTTTGGCAAAGATGTTTGAATATTTCTCTGGCACATGGGATGATAAGATCCCCGAAGTATTTTGGGATTACCGAACGACAAAGAGGAAACCAACGAAGTATACCCCATTTTCCTTAGTTTTTGGGGCAAGAGTTGTGTTATCAGTTAAATTCGAGGTTCCTTCTGCTCGCTACAACTTGCAAAGTGCTATGCTCCCTCACAGCCAGCACGTACAACTCAAAGCACTAGACGAACACTATGATAATGCAATGAGACACTTTGAGATATACAGGAAGCAGTTGTCCAGATCCAACGACCAACTGGTGAGGCCAAGGAAGTTTAAAGAAGGGGACTTGCTTCTGAAAGCATGCACAATGCATATTAGGGGTTTATCACTGCCCAAGTTTGAGGCTAACTGGGAAGGACAGTACATTGTTTGAGTAGCTCATGATTCAGGTTATTACGAGGTATCCAAGGTGGAGGAAAATGATACTTTCAAACTGAACAACAAGTGACTGAAGATATACCATGTTTAAATGTATGTTTTTCCAACACCTCAGTTTATTACATTGTATCTTGTTAATGTTTGTTCGAAAGGATGTCTCTCGTAAACGATTGGGCCTATCTGCTTAAATATAGTATGTTATGATGTTTAGGTGGAAAATATTGGCCCACTAATTTTTTTTTACATTTGTTATTCTCCTTATGTTTCATGGTGCGACTTGTATTGATGTAATAGTTTAGCCAGTGTTAAAAGAAAAATGGGGGGAATGGAAAAAAAACACCAAACATCATAATCTTTTTTATATTAAATAAGTATTGTGATTGCATGCAAATAAAGTAAAGAGGGGGATCACAACCCCAAGATAAGAAACACTAACAAAGGAAATATTAAATAAGGGTGACTATAGGGTATACATAATGAAACGAAAGTTCGTCGATCCAAGCAACCGATGGTGATGTTGGGGAAGAATTTTCTCAAGACTGCTCTGGTATGTAATAGATTAACCAAATCCTTCTAAAGAAGCTCCATCTATTGTTGAATAGACTCCAAATCTTGTTCTCTCTTGAGAAGCTCAGCCTCTACTCGATCAATAACCTCACGAGCCTCATGTACCTTTTGTTCAGACATTACCAGTTGGGTCTCCAGACTTACGAGCCCCTCCGAAACAGCTACCTGCGAGCAATGAGAGCTCTATAGCTGATGATAGAGGGAAGGTAGATCAGCTTTCTTAAAATCACGGAGAAGCTTCACCAACCAAGATAACTAGAATCCATCAGTCATCAGCGCATTAACTTTTCCCATTAAAGACTTGGTCATATCAGATCTTAGAGATTCGAAGGGTGTACTGAGGATATCCTCCAAGACAACGGTGAGCCCGAGCAAACGACATGCCATCATCCCAGGAATAGGCTGAAGACTACAAGAGGTGAAGGTCGAAGGAAAACGGACCAAGAGATGCTCAATCAACAAACGAGGAACCTCAGTCAAGATATGGGGAAAATTGGCCAAAGTATACCTCACAATCAACTCAGGGGATGCCTCATGCGGATGGGCGCTGATGACGCTATCACTCATAGAAGGAAGCCGAGTATGCGAAGCGTTGTCACTTTCCCTAAAGGAAACCACTTCGGGCACCTCACCAACATTAGGCGTTGTTCCTTGGATCTGTGTAGTAGGGGGCCCGTCCAAAGATGTGAATTCATCTAGGGTCCTCTCTTCTGTAACTTCCTGAGCAATAGCTTCAACTTACGGCCCACGTGCTACGGGGTGGTCGACCGCCACCTGAGATATAAGAAATTTCTAAGTGAGAAATAAAATAAGAAAACACATACAAATTGACTTGAAAGCATGAATTTTATGCCAATAAGACTTGGCACGCCGGACCCTCGATCATGGGAGATTTTCTAAGACCAATACGACTTGGTGAAACTAATAAAGATTAAATGAAGGAGATATCTAAAAGAAGACAAGTATACCTCTGGACGATGCTCATCAGCAAATTAACGAGTAGCCATTTGAACTACATATTCTTCCTTAGCCAAAAAACAGGGGCCACCTAAGGACGTTGTTCTTAGGGGACAATCACATCCCCCCTATTTCACAAAACCTCTTCTAGACCTCCTTCCCCTTGTCCCGCAGCAGCAACTTCGACTCACTCCTGACTATGGATTAAGAGACCAAAAAGGGTAACAAGAACCTGGTCTTAAGAGGGGGTGGGTACTAACGGATCAACGGGTATAGGTAAAACTACCTACGAAGTACAATGGAGAACAAGTTAGAACATCAAGTCAAAAGGAACAAAAGAATTTGGAATATCAAGAGAAAAATCTTACCACAGGTAACGAAGAAACGGTCACAGGGGACTTAGGAACAACCTCAACGGTCCTCACATCTGGAACATTTATCTCAAGACCTTCCTGCTCGCACAAAAAAGAGGGATCATGTGAATATTCGCTACTTGACTCGGTTGAACTATCAGAAATTACTGCCCTTAGGGGAAATTGAAGTTTACCTGTGAAGTAGTAGGGGCAGCTATCTCCTATGGGATAGCTTCCTTCAAGGCACGTTAGGCTGCATCATCCGAGTCACCTCACGCATTAACCTAAAAAATAAGAAAGTCAAAATAAAATGAAGTTATTAGTTAAAAGAAAAAAAAAGAAGAAAAGTTCAAGACTAGGAAAAAGAATAGAAATCATACTTCTTCCTCCTCCAGTACATCTTCCAAATCTTCATAATCTTAGGGTGGCGAGGCTAGTTTAGAAAGGGAAACCATCCTCCTCAACCTACGTCTCCGAATTAACGCAGTATCTTCTTACTCTTCTTTTTCTTCTTCATCATCTTCCACTTCCTCTTATTCCTTCTCTCTCTCCTCACCATCCTCATCTTCATCATCATCATCACTAACACCACCATCTACATGTCTCTCAGGCAACTGCTCCTCCCTTGACTCGCCTGATGCTTCCATCACAAGTTTAATAGGGCGAACTGTCCTCCTTTTTTTACTACTACTAGCAGGTTGAGGATCGTACAAGAAGCCACGAGAGGCCATCTCGACTGATATAAAACCATATCTTCTTCACTGATATTCTCCCAAGTCTGTCTAAGTCGATCAAGCATTTGATTGACTGCTTGAGTGACTTTGAGATCAGGAGTACGGCCGACTAGAGCTTCTTGGATAGTTTTGAGCTTTTTTGTTAGAGCTCTTCGAGTATCACTAACCATTGCCCCAAACGAGGAAATGCGTGGAGTATCACTTCTTTCTGCTGGCCTTGAAGGACCAAGGGCAATGGCAGTTGCCTCGATCGAAAGGGAGGCCTCAAATACTTTCTTCTTCTTAACAAATACTTATTCCACTGGATCTAAGGGAGGTAGCTCAGAAGGGACATTGTTATTGGTGGTGCTAAGAGGAAACACATAAGAGAAGGTGGTGCAATTTCTCAAATCTAACTCTGTGGGTGGGTATCTCTCAACCTCAGGGCATCGTGGTTTCTTCATAATGTTACTTTGAAAATGAACATGTTGTTTTTACTAAAATACCATTATGTACATGACCGAACTACTTACTCGAACTTCTTTGCTCGGAATGACGTGACTGGCCGAGTAACTGGCACAGAGACTTACTATAGCAGAAGTTAGATAATTCGCACAAGCAAAGGAAAAGTGTGTTGGCTTCTCATGGGTAAAGTGGATCAGTAAATGGGTTCCTTGATCGTAACGAAATTGTATGTCTACATGATGGGGGTTGTAAACGAAATAGAAAGAAGACCATTCTGCATACGATGGTAAATAGTAAGGGATCAACAGAAGGGGGACATTATTCGAGGGGAAGTTCCTCGTCAGTGCCTCATTGAGGGGAGAAATGGGACGTTCCTCCTTAATAAAAAAAAATCATTGGTAAAAAATTGGTCCACCCCAACATAGGGGGCAAGGTAAGAACCTTTCAGCCTTATCGATCAAAGTGATGAGAGGCTTCTTGATACTTTTGTGATTCCAGCCACAAATCTGGGGGACCTTAATGGGTTGAGATCTGGGGTAGTTAGCTGTCGGTGTATAGTCGTGGAAGTGGTCATAAAGGAAAGCTGTCAAAAGAACATGGTTTGCGTAGTTGGAGACATCAAACCTACCGATGCTCCACACTAAATCAACCACCACACGATCCAAACAGGTATACAAAGAACCAAGTACGATAGCCACGAGGGGAAGCTTCACGCCGATGGCCATCCGAACATCCATGTTTATCAAGTCCTTTATGGGTCAATCATGGAGTTTGCCCGGAAGATAGATTTTTTACAACATCACCCAGATGTAACCAGCTAGCTCGATCTAGGAGTCAAAACCTTTTCCCTCCATGGGTTGTTTGAACACCTACTTTCCCCGGGGATTCTCCTTGGTTGCCTCGCGGGCCTTTATCACTGCTTTGTCTTCAATAAAGTAGAAGTACCTAATCACCTCGGATTAGTTAAGCTTGTTATAAGTAACCATACAGTCCTTCACAACTTTTTCAAGATCAACCCTCAAAATTTTCTCTTTACTAGAAATTGCTTCCTCTAAAAAGGTGTCAAACCCTGCCACTTCTAACCTTAGAAGCTCGCAAAGATCTTCCAAGATGACAGTGAATTCCCCCCAAGAGGCCACAAAGGTGTATGGCCTGTGACTACAGTGAGAAATGAGCAGTTGAAGGGCGGAGTTATTTTTGGCAAGTGTGAGATCACCCAACTCGAGGGAACGGGATAAACCAACGAGAGCAAGTTGGACAGAATATTTAGAGTGAATGTGTTCAGTTCAAGGGCCTAATCCCTTATGGTCACCTGAGGAAGCTTTAAACTCTACTTTAGAGAAGGGAAAATCACCACGTTCAACACTGAATCGGGTGACAGTGGCAGTACGAATGTAGGCAAAATATTCAGCATCCTCACCCTCCTCCATCAGTAAATTGGGGTTTTCAGTTGGCTTTAAATCATCGGGAAACCTCTTCATTTTTCAAAAATGATCAGGCTCGTCAAAATAGGGAGCACGGAGGTAACACACCCATTGGTTTTAGCGCGCTTGGGTTTTGGGGGAAGCACACATAGATGAGTGGGTTCTTTGAATGATGGGTGCCATGAAATCTTAAAGGAATAAAGTGAGGGAGTAAGTTGAAAAGAGTGAAGGGGACGAAGAAGGCAAACTCTCACAAAGGCTCAACACAAAAGAACAAAAACCTAAAAAGGAGAGTGTTTGAAATGAGGATACCCCTTTTTATAGTGGCAACATGGACCCCAATAGGCAAAAAAAGATGATGCTTAGAAAAGCGTAATAATAAACAGGTTAGCTTGCGTGTTCGTCAAACACGCGCGGCTATAGAAGATTAAGGGTTGTAATGATGACATTTCGTGGGACGGACTCGCGAATTAGGAGCGGGGGACACGCGCGTACCCTGGAACTACCACGTGTCACATACAGAAGTATAAACAATAATTTCATTTAATGCGACAAGCTTGGGGTCTTTTCATCTTGGGCAATGAAGAATTTTGGGGGAAATTAAAATAAACCTCTTCACTTTCCCCAAGGCATCTGCCACGAGTAATTATAAAGCCTCAAAGAAGAGAAAAGAAATTATTTAGGTATGCATTATATTCATTAAAGCTAGCAAGGTGGTTCGAAAGATATAGTAGAATATAACTCCTCCATTTCTAATAATTTTTTGTTTTTTTAAATCAAGTTCCCATGGATATTTAAAACTTTTTGCAGGAAAATACTGAAGATCAATGAAGGGATTTGTACAGATATTTCTTCATGAAATAAATCAATATCTCTACGAAGGGGAAAATGTGGGGGGAGTATCCTCCCCCCTCCCCCCCAAAGAGTGATTAACTTAGTCAAACAGATTGAACGACTCATGAAGAAGGAGAAGGAAGTCCGCCTGAGCAAGTTACCTCAAAGAGGTTCCATAGAAATGGCTCAAAGGACCCACCTCGAAGATTCTCCACAGAGGTTTCTCGAAAGACCTACCTCGAAGATTCTCCAACGGACTTGGTTCGAAGGATCCAACTTGTAGACCAAAGTCACTTGGATAACGATAGTTTGTAATAATAAATAAAATAATCTATATCATGTATTTTACCTTGTAAATATATGTGGAGTGAGGTTGTTTGTACCCACGAGGGACTATGCCTAGTAGGGCATGGGAGAGAAAACATGCTCTATCGAGCAACCTCCTCTTGGGAACCTCGCAGGGACATGGTTTAGAGGATTGAGAGCAAGGCAGCGTTGCAAATACAATTACAAACCCTCTTGGCACACTTGGGCAAAACTTCACTTACTGATTCGAGCCACTACAGTCGAGCCACCTCAACTCTTACTTATTTGAGGGAACCTTCTCGAGGTACCTCAATCTTGCATCTTAGTTATAAGATAGTTCTTAACTAACAAATAGAAACTAAACACTCAACTTAACTATCAGTCGAGTAACCATGTGACTATACACCTACCAGAGTCATTATTTAACAACTTTCTGGCATCATAACGACTGGAAATTAGAGACTCAAAGTCATGGAACTCAAGTGAATTTATTCTTAGCATAGTAGGACTAGTTCACCAAACCTGACCCTCTAGTCGTCCTAAAGTAAGCTCCAAGCTGCTATATCACGTCCCTCATTAATGCCCACAATACCTCCAGCCAATGAAATAGTTTCTCTCCAAATTATGAGATCCCACGCATTTAATACAATATCTTCTATATTAATGAGAGGTACTTATGCATTTAATACGATCAATCATATTGAACGCGAGCAAGTTCACTCGAGTAACTTGCCCCTCATATAAATACACCATACAAACAGTTTAACAAAAAAAGGCATTCTGAATCCAGAATTGTTGCCCAACTTCCCCCATAAACGAGAGCTATTATAAGAACATAAGTTCCCATATCTATTGAATACCCATATCATTGAGCATTAACTGAGCTTGAAGTTCCTGCCTTGCCTTTGTTGTACCTAGAGTGCTTGCTCTTTCTCCCTCCGACCATGCTACTTGTTGGTCCCATCTATTCACTATGCATGTTGTGTATTTATTGTTCCAATATATTATTTAATACAAGGCTAAATATTAAATCCCTTGGTCTCCTATTCACATGTGTTCATTGTCAATATGTAATATCGCACGGTGATGATCCCTATTTTGATAAGGGGTTACGCCTCACTTGATACTAACCGTATTCCAAGAACCCGCATCTTACAATAAGAAGACGTTAGGTGTGCACATTAGTCGAGCAGTGAGTCGGTCCTTAAGGGAGTGATGCATTAGATTAAATATGAAGAGCTTTCATGCATTATAATTTACTTCAATTAATTCACTTGATAAATATTTTCAAAATGTTTTGGCTTCTAACCCTTGCTATAAAATATTTTCTAAACCTTTTGGGTGTCGTGCCACAGGGATGCTAAAATTTTTCTATTTTAGGGTTACGCAGCTAAGCATATGTGGATGTTGCAGAATTTTGACTTAGCCACTTCAGTCATTTCATTCCTATAGTAGGATGTAGTCAGTATTTCATTTGGGCATGTCTCCTAGTTATTTCCTTTGTTCCAGTCAGATGATGCACTCATTTTATTATTCTTGTGGTTTATATTTTTGGACTTGGGTTTTATAGTCGATGGTTTTCTCGACAAAGATTGTGATTATTCATTTTCAGTATTGTTTAATTCAGTGATTATGTGAATAGTTTATTATCTATTCTTCTGCATATTGTTATTTTCGTTTAATAAAAAGATCAAATTCAACACCATTACTTTTTTAATATTGGGTGGTTAGCAAATTTTACAAAGTTTTTCAACAATGATGCTAAGAATGAACTAGATGAGATTCCTGTTTAATTTGATATAGGACTGATCACCCTGTATTTTATTAGGTGGGGTGTCACAAGTACGAGTAGCTATTAGAGTGGAACGACAAAATGAGTGGGTCATCCTCTGATGTTGAGACTATTCTTTTGAGTTGTGAAGGCCTTTAGAGGTTGTCGATCATGTTATGAGACCCTAATGCGAGAGAAAGAGAAATTGGAGAAAAGGATCAACAATCTGAAGGGAGAGAAGGTGGAATTCGGTAACACCATTGCCGCTGTCGAGAAGTCTAAAAAAGAGGTTGAGAATGATTGAGCTAAGGTTGAGTTAGCTTTAGCGTCTGCTTTTAAGGCTAAGGAAGAGGATTTCACCAAAGATTGGGACAAGACCTTCTTTAATGCCTCCATGAAAATTAATTATTTGAATAAGTTATTTTTCAGAGATGGATGGGATGCAGCACTTGTTAAGGTCTGGACTGCTGAAGGGTCTGAACTCTTTCAGTAACATAATCCTAGCACTCCTACCCAAATTGACAAGGAGCTTGATAAGGAGGAGGAGGAGGAGGAGGGCATTGTTATTGTCGCTGGTGACGGGAAAGTAGTGGTTACTGATTAAGGTGATGGTCAAGTTGTTTCTCATAAAGATAAGGTGGGGAAATAAATCCCATTATTGTTATTAGGACTTTTGTTTTACTTTGTTCCTTTTTTATTTCTTCAATGTACTACAAATTCCTTGATGTAACTTCCCTTTCTTTTATAATGAAATAAATTTTCTGCTCCATACATTGCTGTTTTAGTCAAATTCTTGTGAGTTCTGTTTCACGAAAATACTTATATTCGACCACCTATTTTTTAATAACTCAAGACTACCATATCTGGTCATAGTCCAAAGTGACTTTCAAGAGAAAAGTTATTGGTTGTTCAGCATTAGACACATTGAGATTAATGAAGATGAGCTTGATGAGTTACTCATTCAGGATGCATCATGACATGATTTTCAATCTTTATTAGAGCCATAAGGACTCAGTAGTAAGTTTTCATGCTGACTACAAGAAAACATTAGCTGACCTGTAGAAGAGCAATGATTTTGACTAAAAATTGCTTTCCTTCTCATCAGCTTACTCCAAGAAAGATTATGTACTTAATATTGATCTGAAAAGTGATAGAGAGATCATAACAATGCTTGATCAAGAGAATAACTCCCTATATGCTGAGCATGAAGGTCTTAAGTAGTCAGGGCTTGCCGACCAAAATAAGGGTGTTTCTTTTTTGAAAGAATAGAATTCTCGCCTGAGGGAGGACTTGGATCAAGAAAAGAAATCCAAAGGCCAATCTTCTATGAAGCAGGGGAGGATTATGTAGTTAGTGGATGAAGAGCGGATTAAAAAAACTCTGCCAGACCAAGCTGTGACCATAAAAAATCAATTATCGACCATCAAGCGGTTAAATGAGAAGGCGAATCACCTCATATATCAATTCCATAAATAGTCGCATACTATCTGGATGGATGGTTACGATGAGGCTCTTAAACACATGGGAACAAAACATGACCATGCTCATAAGGTTGGTTATAAATAAGGTTAGTTCAATGCCCTTACTATTATGAATGTGACTAAAGAGAATGAACTATGGTATTCGTATAACCTAGGATGTTTGGAACTTCCCAATCCTCCATTCAAACTTAATGTTTCATGGATTCTCTCGGATGCTATCCTAGTGGATTTGATTAGAAAATACCTCGGGGATTACGATTTATATAGAGATAATGAACTTCATCAATCTCTACATTTAGCGGATAGGGAAAGTTCTAGCATCCAACTAAGGCTTAGATATTTGGGGACAGTTATTACCCCTTATGCATTGGATGTACCACTAACTGGTTTTGAGAATGTACTAAGTAAGCAACCTCATCCTCGCTGACAACTTGTATTATGTTTGCTTTTTAATGACCTTTAATAAGTTATAATAGAATTTTACATCTTTCTTTCCTCCATGCTTATTTATTGAATGTTAGTTATTTAAAAAAGTTCTACTAGTAATTTAGTCTTATGATTATACGATCGGGCATTGTCTGACTAGTCTGCTTTACTAGTTACTAGTGTTTGATGAACCTGGGTTATCTGGTCATAGGTTTTACTGACAGGTATTCCATCTTACTGGTCATATGAGCAGACGTTGTTGTCATGACCAAGTGTTAACGTTAAGTACCAGAGACAACCAAATGTGTTAGGATATGTCTCCACTTTTAGCTAGTTATTGTCGAATCTTCTTGTCCATATGAATGTAAGGGATTCCCTGAATCTGATAAAATTCTTGTTCTTGGTTTTCCCTGGGTGAAACCATATATGAAGTGTATACTTCTTATTTTTGATAATTTGGGGTCATACACGAAGTTTAAAACTTCTTGTTCGTGACCTTATGGCAATATACACGAAGTTTGTTACTATTATTTTGGTTTAGTTCGTGTGGTTGAGATGTCTTCGACTTTGACTTTTTATCTTTTTAGCACATATCCTCATACCAATGAAAAAAAATATACAAGATAGGGTAGCATTTGATAACTCTTTTTTTGTGTTCCTTCGGTTATGGATTGGAATGTCGTTGCGGACAAAACTTCGAGTATCAAAATTCCTGGAATCACCTACAAAACTTATTAAAAAATTCAGTATCGTGGCAAATTCGGGTATCAATCCAATTTCAAGCGTCAAAACCGTTATTGTGAAAACTTGCAATTTCAATTTTTATAAAAAATCTTTTTGTGTTTTTACTTTTTATTTAAAACAAATTTTAATGGAGGAAATGAAATTTTACGCAACTAAAGTAACTACGAAATTTTGAAAAGTAACCGAGTGTAGAATTTATGAAAAGAGACAAGAGATGGGATTACTCCACGCAATTACTTTAATTTAATTTTTTTTAATTATTCATTTGATACGTTCGAAATAATATTGAAATTTAAAATTTAACTCTCGTTACAATCCTAAATTCAAAATTATTTTTTTAGCAATTAAATCAGAAAGTGTCACAACAGATAAAAAAAAATAGATTCATACCCCTTTTCTTTACAAACTACCCGCTAGGATCAATTCATAAAAAATTGTACGGATCTTTGAATTGCACACACATGATTGGTATTTGCATTTAAGAATGAAACATATCTCTAAGTTAAATCCAAAAATCAAATATCAATTTTTAACATTAATTTATTAACTCTCGATAAATAAATTAATGTATGATTTTTTTTCCAATTTAATTTGCCTAGAACACATCAATAGAACAATTGTTCAATTAATTAAATTAACATACGTGTTTCATCCCACCCCTTGAATGGGGTGTTTATCCAGACATGATTAAATTTTTAGCACAATCACAATTAATCAGCAAGAAATTAAATAGCAGAGAAAGAAATACAATACGAATAATTCCTTGAGTCAATTGTGGCATGAACACGCGTCCCAAACTCGTCACAAAAACTGGACTGAATTACAAAACCAAAAGAAGAAAAAGAACCTACAAATTTGATTTTGTTTGTTGGATGTGGGTCTGGGTATGGCAGGTCCGAGTTTGACGGAGTGGATGGGTGGACGGATAGGGTTTCGAGTTAGGCTGGCTCGGGTTTGTGGATGGAGTCGGTTGGGTTGGAATCGGGTTTCGGACCGGGGTTTGAAACTCGTCGGAGGTAGGTCACCGGCGGTTGGGGACGCGGGTAAGGTCGAGAGGGAGAGGGAGAAGGAGGTCGGCAGGGAGGTCGGGCCTCCGTCGGAGTTGGTTCCGGCAGCGGGTGAGGGAGTTTAGAGGTAGAGAGAGAGTGAGTTTTTAATGTTGTGGTTATAGAGGATTAGATATGGGTTTATGAGAAAGAATGAAGGTGTTGGTGGGTGGGTGTTATGGTGGAAATTGGAGAGAGGAGATGGTTGGAGGTTGAAGAAGAAGTGGTCATGATTAGGTATCGGGTATGGTGAGAGAGAGATGTGTTGAAGATGATGAATAGTGTAGGGGTGTGTTTGGGTGTTGGATGTTTGTGTGCGTGTGTGTGTGTTAGTAGGGATGGCAATTCTTCCCGAAAATTCGGGTCTCCGCGGATACCCGAAAAAAAATCCCCAAAAAATATCCGACAATTCGGGGATCGGGACGGGTTCGGGGAGTTAAAAAAATCCTCGAAAAATTTCGGGTCGGTTTCGGGTATAGCCTCGGGTCTCCGTGGGGATACTCGAATTATTAATATATAATAAAATATATATGTTTATGTTATAGTAAATATATAATACATAACATAACTTATAAGTTTCAACCCTAACTCGTAGAAAGGAAAGGGTAGCTGCGCCGACCTCCCTCCCTCCCTCATCTCTCCTGCGACCCCACCGGCTGCCAAAAACCTGTGACTCCCTCATCTCTCCTGCGACGACGCCATTCATTAAGGCGCTGCGACCTGCGACTAGGGATGGAAAATGTGTCAGTTTGTGACGTGGAGGTTGCTCTTTTCATCTTCTCCGGCAGAGGCAAGCTTTACGAGTTCTCTAATGGAGACCGGTACACACGATCAAATCGATATTCTGTTCGGAGACAAATCAAATATTAAACACGGTGTTATTCTACTTCCACCCACTCCTATTCGTAGATTTAAATGCTCTTCTCCCCTTATTCCCTTTCACCGACTTAACACCACAACCGCCCCAATTAAATTCAATTCCTTCCATGCGATGTCATATTTTGTTTTCAATTTTATTTGAGGCGGTTTGTGTGTAAGTTGGGTGAGTGTTATTATGTTGAGTATTTTGAGTCAACGTCGTGGATGAAGTATTCGGTCTATTTCTGGAAAATTTTGATTGGATTTACTTGTTTGTATAGGCATGTGTGTATTATTTGATATGATGGTATTTTAGATTTAGCAGCCACGACAAGTTATAATATTTGAGAGTTACTGAGACCGAGTTTGTCCCCAACATGAATAATATGTGATTCATTTCGTCATATCTTTTTAGTGTTTGTTCTGTGATGTAAAGAGTTGAGCTTCTTTTTTTTAGTTGTTCACCCAGCCAATCAAATCATATTATACAAGTTTATGCGATAGTTTTTAGGTCTGAATGTTTATATCAAACTGTGTTGAGTAGTACTGAAATTTGTTTATACGAATGTTTATGTCAATATCTTTATTTTCTCTGAAATGAATTTTAGTACTAAAAATATTTAGATGAAATGAATTTTTTATATTAAAAAAAAGAAATTAATTTTTTTATATTAAAAAAAAAGAAACGGGTTCCCCGCGGGGAAACCGATACCCGTTTAAACGGGGACGGGGATCCCCGAACCCGTTATAACGGGGAACGGGGCGGGGATGGAGAATGTTATTTCTAACGGGGACGGGGATGGGGAGTTAAAACCCGACCCCGAACCGACCCGTTGCCATCCCTATGTGTTAGTTTGAACCTTAAAAATAAAATTAAAACTAACTAAAAAAAACTATAAAAACTAAAAATCTAAAAATTAAATTCCTATTCTAAAATAAAATAAAGACTCAATAAAAAAATGAAACTAAAAGGAAATAAAATAAAATTAGAATATAATCTAATAAAACTTAAAATTAAAATCCTAAAAAGAAGATGTAAACACTAATAAATAAATAAAATCCTAAAAAATCTTATCCTAATAAAATAAAATTAAATTAAAACTAAAAAACTAATAGAAGAAAAATAAAATAAAGATTAAAAATTAAAAACTAATAAAAATCAAAATCTAGAATAGAGAATAAAAAAATTGAAAATAAATCCTAGAAATTTCTAAATAAATCTAAATTAAATCCTAAAAATAAAATGACTAAAAATAAAAATCTAGAAAAATAATAAAGGTACAAACTCAACACACACTGGCTCGGGGTATGGACTGGGCTCGGTCTAGGCTAGGTTAAGGTTATGGGATTGGTTCGGGGCATCGAAACACATCTCGGCTTGCTTAGAATGGACTTCTCATTTCACGGTCTCTTTAGATTTCTTCGATGTACGCTTTTGACCGCTTCTGCGTCGCAATTGCCTTGATTTAGCATTATTTGATACTGCGATTGCTGATTGACCTGAAAAATAATAAAATACGACATAAGGCCAATTTTAATTAAAACGGGGGACTAAAATGCACATATTCGGGGTATAAAATAGACACTTTTGGGTGCTTATCAGCATTCATGAGGAATCAACAAGTTTTATTGATTACTGAAAGCGGATTATTGGGAAATGAAAGGAACTTTTGTCATTACTGGTAGTATTTACTTAAGTGTTCAACATTCTAAGGGTTCTTGAACTGTTCTCCTTCCAAGGATTCATTTCTAAAAGTACCTAGCTGGATAATAGTGAAAACTTTATACGGCCAGTATTAATTAGGCTCCACCTTATTTCCTTTCTGAATGACTTTCTTCGACACGTAGTGTCTTTTCTTCAGAGTGCTCAGTTTTACTCTTTCATTGTAAAATTGAGCGTTTTACTACTACTATGCAGCCACCCTAAGGGATGCGTGTTCTCCGACTTCCTCCACCAGGTCTAGATCCAACCTTCTCATTACGTTTCTCTTTAGTGAGTCAAAATAAGTACACAATGACTTTCCCTACTAATCTCTATTGGGACCACAGCTTTGGTTCCTAATATAAACAAATAAGGAGTCTATCTCGTTGTTGTTCTCTGCGTTGTTTAGTGTGCCCAGAGGACACTTTCTAGTTTATTGATCTAGTTTCCTTCAGCATTGTTGAATCTCTTTTTGATTCTGTCGAGCAGAGTTTTTTTTGTTACCTCTGTTTTCCCATTGCACCGTGGATGACCAGGTACAAATTGTAGCTTATGTATTTTAGTTTGAATGCAGTAGTCTTCAAATTCTTAATTTTAGAATCATATGTTGTGGTCGATAATAAAGACGTACAACATTCAATAATGGAAAATGATGTTCTGCCATTTGTACTGGAAGACTTTTTATAAGGCATCTCAACTAAGGGTTTAGCCTCCACCCATTTGGTGAAATAATCCACTACGACGACCAGATATTTTAACCTACCTATTGTTTTCGATAGAGGGTCGACTATTCTGGCTGATGGAAATTTTGCTAACCATCTCTAAGTTCTGGATAAGTATTTCTCCACAGACTCCTCTCTTTCCTCACAAACTCCCAATACTTGGTTCACTATTAGTTGAGAGTCAATGTGTGCATGTAGTTTCTCAGCTCCAAGAGATGATGCTAAGCCAAATCTTGTTATGAGAGCCTCATACTCTGCCTCGTTATTAGAGACTTTGAATTTGAATCTGAGAGCTTATTCCACATAATATCATCTGATATGGTAATGATTAAACCTACTCCACTGCCTGAGGCACATCATGAACCATCTATGAATATTTACCAAACATGATGGTCTTATTTGAAACCTCCTTCGATCAAGGTCCCGTTATTGAAAAAAATTCAAATATTCCAAGTTGCGAGCAATTTCTTCCTGCTTGCATGATGACCCTAGGCCCGTAATACTCTGGTTGACTAGTTTAATGTCTAAGATATTTCCCATAGGATTTCGCTCGTCTGATTGAACTGGTGAGATCTCTTTCGAAAAAGTCTTTTCGGTATATGGTGGAGATGAGCTCTCTTCTATAAAAGTATGCTTTGCTCCTTTTGTCGTTGAGATCTCTTCTTTAGAAGTTTGCTCGGTGGGTTTTTCCTCGTATGTGAACTTAGTAACAAAATCTACCATGGCGCATGAACCTTGATTGTCGTTATTGGTTCATATTGTATGTCATACTCTCTTAATTCTACGACCCAAGACATCAATTTTCTTGATTTCTCAAGTTCATGAATCGCTTGGCGTAGTGGTAGGTCCATATAGATAACAATGGTATGGACTTTTAAGTACGAATTCATCCTCCTAGAAGCTTTGACTAAGGCTAGTTCTAGTTTTCGAGTCTTGGATATCGAATCTCCGCTCCTTAGTATGCTTTGTTAGTATAGTAAACTGATTTTTATACTCCATGTTCTTGTCAGATCAACGTCGAGCTAACCACTTATTCAGATACGGCTAGGTACAACTAAATTTTTATGAATAATATCCGAAGGTGCGAGTAGGATGATTTAAGAATATTAGCAGGTGTGATAAGCTACTGTTCTGAAATACTGAATGTGAAAATTGTATCATAAGTGAGTGAATTCTTATGGGATTAAAAAAAGTTGTGTGTATACTTATTGAGTAATATGAATTGGTATATTTTGGATTATAGGTTAATTCCATAAGAGATAGGCATTGATAGCCGGATTTAATGATATATATATATATAGTCATGATCTTGTGCTGACTTGTCCGCATTTTAAGAGTGAGGACCGAAAATGTGTCACCTGGCGGTGAGCCCAGAAAAGAAAGAGAGTGTGCCAATAATTTAGGCGATAATTTCTAGGCGCACAGTCAGGTGACACATGTCCGGTCCGCATTCTTAAAATACGGACTAGTCCGCATAAAAGCATTATTATATATCATATATATATATGTGTGTGTGTGTGTGTGTGTGTGTGTGTGTGTGTGTGTGCGCTATCATGGGAAGTTATGTAATACCCCGTATTTATGAATATTCCAAATATTCAATTTTATTAAATTGGAGAATTAAATGAGAAAATACGGCTTAATTTAAATTACGTAAGGGTAGTAATTTAATGAGTTTTATTGAAAAGTGTAATTATGAAATAAAACTCGAGAGATAGATACCTACTTATATTGCCTCATTATATTTACTTAGTGCGAGTGGTAAATAGTTACTTGGCGCGTGTAGACCATGTTGGGGTGAGAATGAGTAATATTTTTAAGTGACTCAAATGATAATTTAGAGGTCACAGATGAGTCCGGAAGGATCAAATTAGTCAAAATAGTATACCCGGGGGTACTAGTTGAGTCTCGGGGTAATTTTGGACTAAATCGAGATCGTTCGTGGAAGTTTTGGCCTTTTAACATGAGAGGGTATGGAGACCTACGAATTTGAGAGATTTTTATCAGCCGTATGAAATAGGGATTAGGGTTAGAAAACCCATGTAAACACCTATACCATTAGAGAGAAGGAGAAAACCATTCTCAAGGCTTAGAAGATGCTTTTGAGGAGGGTGGGTTTGGATCTTGCACCCTAGGAGACAAAAGAGGAAGGATGGAAGAAGAAAAGCATCAATCCATCATCAAATCCACAAAATCATATCCCCTCTGTCAAGGCAAGTTGTTTATTGCAAAAATTATAAAGTTATAATACCCATGTGTAGGGTTTTTGAATAGTCTTGTTTAAATCAATATCTTGGTAGGAGAATAATGGTATTTATACATGTTGGGATAGGAATCGCATGTAGAATGATCTAACATATGTAGAGGATTAATATTCAGATTAGACTTGATGATAATTTCGGAATAAAATCTGGATTTTGAATGAAAATATGGGAAGAACACCGTAACTAGGGTTTCGAGAAATTCTGGGTTCAATTCACTATTTCTTTAAAGGAATTGGAGTTTTGATGTATTTGACACGTTATAAATTGTCCTAGTATATGTGGAAACATGTTAGGATCATTGGGTCGAAGTTTGGTGGACTATAATGGAGTTTGGAGATTTGTTAATGGAGGAAAAGGTTAACGAAGAAGACAAACTACGTCTGTCCCTGTTCAATCGATCGATCTTGAATGTCGATCGATCGACTAGGCCGATCGATCGAACCCAGTAGTCGATCGATTGACGTAAGTTATTTTATCAAATTTTTCGTGTTTAAGGTTTCTTTGATTCCCGGGAATGAATGAGTATCCTAGGATTTATATTATACTTATTTGGGAGTGAGAATAAGACCAGTAGGTATATTGTCGAGGTCTGATAAGGCCATTGGGTGTAGGACTAGGATTATGGACCGGCAAAAATAATTCGATTTAGTAGAGTATCGGGGAATTTAGAATTGAGTTACGAGGTGAGGTGAATTCAATTTTAGTAATAGACCAGTAGGGTAAGTCATAACTACTGAAATTATATGTGCGGGGTAACTAGGACCCTTAGAGTTGTGTGAATACTCAAATAAATGCGATTAATGAGATAAATCGTAAAGGGAATATTGTACGGTAAATATAAGAGATTAAAATATTACGTATGTATATAATTAATAGGTCGGGCGTGTACCTACTGAATTATATAATCTTTTAGGTCGAGAGATTTATACCTAAAGTAACTATGTTAGGGTCGATGTGATATTCCGAACTAACATAGGGTTATTATATGTTTGGGGTCGATGTAAAATGCCGAACCAAACCTTTGAACTGGTGACGTGATGAAAGAGTCCGAGCCAGAATTTGTGTATATAAATAATTGGGGTCGATGTATCATTCCAAACCAATTCTTACTTGGGGTCGATGAATCATTCTGAACCAAAAGTCCTTTATGTACGTATATAAATAATTGGGATCGATGTATCATTTTTAACCAATTCTTACTTGGGGGTCGATGAATCATTCCGAACCAAGAGTCCTTTACGTGTATAAAAAGGGCAAAATAGTAATGACTGATATTTAGTATATATTGTGTGTGAAATATATACTTGATGATATTCTACTCCTGTGTATTAGTAGATTGATATATATTATGTATTTAAAGATATATACCGAACTGGTAAGTTAAGTAGTGAAACTTAATTACGAAACGTAACTTTAGATAGAGAATATCTATTTGGTAATTTAAATAGTGAAACTTAATTACAAAAGTGGGAAGATAGAAATCATGATAATTGTAGAAATTTAGTAGTGAAACTAAATGAGAAGTTTTGAAACATAACATAGGTGAAATGTTACTTCAGTATTAATTAACCTTCGGGAGATGTTAATAAAATGGATGCACTGTGTGGGCGTTGCGAGAACTTAAGTATAGATGAGTTCAGATGATTACTTAGTCCTAGATAGCTTGGTAGATATGGCTAGGTAGGCTAAGTGTAGAACGTTAGGTGTGCACAAAAGATGAAGGGTGAGTAAACTCAAGAGAGTGTACAAGACCCTAACATATGTAATCAATAACCGCATTTTATATAGTGATAAAAGCTTGTTAAATATTTTCAAAATGTTTTGAGTACTAACTCTTGGTATAAAATATTTTCAAAACCTTTTAGGTGTCCAGCCACAGGGACGCCATGTATGATGATTTCCTTTCAGGGACTCGAAGCTGTAGCACAGTGGACGCTTACAGGATTTTTATTAGATGATATCTCTCATTCAGATCTAGTGCAGGATCTCACACTATTCTTGGTATGGACTTGTGGTCCGGTATCAGTCTCAGATGTTTAGTTTCAGACTAGTGGATTGTTCTTGTTCTATTGTTGTTTGGTATTTTTAGCCGATGGTTTATTCTTTATTACTCTTATTCTCTTGTACTTACACTTTGTTGATTGGGATATAATACATGATTATTTTTACTTTGTTTCGCATGGATGATTTATCTATTTTAAGAAAGATAAAATTTGATACCGGTCTAATTTTTACTTAGGGGATTAGTAATTAAAATGTTTTCGACAGTGATGCTTAGAATGAACCATTTGAGAAACCTGTTTTAATTTAATAAAGGCCTGATCACCCGATGTTTAATTAGGCGGGGTGTCACAGATGGTATCAGAGCCTCAGGTTTTAGTGTCCATAGGATCTGTACGACTTACTACATTTTAAGCGTATCGTTTGATTGACATAGAGCCCTATCTTAGGATTTTTGTACTCCTCTACGGACGTAGTTTACGTTTCCCCTGCTATTTAGTAGATGTAGTGTTATATATACGAGTTAGATTGGGCATGGTACTTCGAACATGACGGTAGGACCAGCATTGGTGTTGGAAGGATTGCAGGATGGAGGAGCTCGGCATGAAGCATGGAGTGTTTGAAGATGGTAATCATAGGAGAGATGGCCGTTGACGAGGTCACTCCTAGTATGTAATGGAAATAGATGCTGCAAGGGTTGTTGAGGCATAGTAGGCATTTTCCAAGTGTCGCGGCGGCAAGGGGGGATGTTAATCTAGACCCGCCCAATGCAGTGATAGCGGGAGGAGGTCTGAAGAAATTTTTTATGAGAACGAGCCGTAAAATGTGATAAAATGGCGACTGTGCATGGTAACCAAGGGAAGTAGAATGTGCAGAGGTTTTGGCATTTAGGAATAGAGTAGAAATACCCAGAAGTGAAAATTTGAGTAAAATTATTTTTAGGCAACGTGGCGAGGATACCAGTCACCCCATCCGGATCGAGGGTCTATATACAAATGGAGGGACCTTACGTATAGTTTCACCGCAAAGTTATCCAATGATGATTCAGAAGCGAGGTGAATGGAAATATCTAAACCCATCACGTGAAAGCCTGGTAGAGGCCGACCGTGAGAAAGAAATTTATCTGTTGAAGTGAACTTGTACCGATGAGATAGGTATAAGTTTTGCATTCCGGAAAGGACAGGCGTGTTATGTCTGGAAACCATCTGAACCACCAAAGAGATGGACAAGGAAGTATATGAGTTTTAGCCTCAAGTGAATGGGGTATACGACGATGCCTCACCTGAAAGAGGGTCGAGTTATCATTATTCATCAATTTGTTGGAGACTTCAGAGATTATGGATGTCTCATAATAATTGATTCCGGTGTGTAGGAACCTAAATGATGTGAGTCAAGGTATGTCGTATGACCGCTGAGCGGAGAGATCGAGCTCGCTGTTGTAATTAGTGATAAGGACTTAGTGATAGTATAAGCGCGGTGCCACTTGACTCCTTTAGAAATATTAGAGTATGGTTGCACATATTGTCGAGGGATGGAATTTGAGTATCTCGACTATGTGTTGTTCCGACAATGCTCAGTAAGAATGCATGGGGAGAAGTCCCTTGTTTAAGTTCGGTTGCGAAAGGGGATACGACTGAAATTTTTATGCACGTCAGGAGAAGAGACATTATTAGATGCTAGGGCATCAGTGGAGCCGGTAGTGTTGTGGAGAAACACTGAAAGGCTTACTTCACTATGAAGGGATAAGTGGGACTTGTGGGAAAGGATTTGATTTTTGTTCTAAAGGGGATTGATAATACCCGCAAGATTCTAGTCACGTCATGTAGACTAGGCTAGAGTTGAGGAAAAGCATGTTACGGGTGCGACGCTTGCAATGTTTTTGCAAATATGCACGGAGAAAAGGGTGTATGGGCGCCCTAGTCAATTGGCTTTCTTAGACATCCGAGATAGAGGGATGCAGAAAATTATTTTTTAAGTACATTGGTGGGGAAGTTAGGAGGCAAGTCGTGTCGATGAAATGGGTTGAACGCCATGGGAGATAGACGATGATCCAAGCTTATATGTGCTGAGAGAGCCAGCACACCCTATGGGATGAAAGTCGGTGGGAAGCCGTTCAAAAGTTATCTCTTGATTTGGGAGGCCTAATTGTTGTGAAGAAGTGATGCAAGGTTCTACTCAACTGAGTGTTGAGAGTGACTTACGCGTTACTAAAATGTTGATTCTTATAACGTAACCAACCGCAAAAGTGCGCCAATTACGAAGAGTGCACGGATTGTAAAGTATAATACACCCGAAAAGAAAGGGGAATAGAGTACCACTTGAGGAAAGATGACGTAAGTGGGAAACGATGTTGAGGAAGATACATAGTGAGATTGTCTCCAGACGCACCACTAGTTGATAGAGAAAGATAGACTCGAAATAAGCAACCGGAATGTAGTAGTGAACTTACGTTTCCAATGACGGAAGGAGGAGACACACTTATAAAATATGATGGGCTGTGAACATCATAATTAAGATAACATTTTGCTAGGGTAGAGGAATGGGGTGACCGGGATGGATTAGTTTATAGTTGAAAAGGGAGAGTGCACAAGTGCATGGTGCCGCTCTACATGATTGTGAATCAGGATGAAATCCTAAAATTCAACCTGTGAGAGATGGTCAGGGGGAATAGAGATAAAGTGTTATTTTGAGTATGTTGTGTTTCCTACGACTCAATGTTAGTGAAAAAGGATGATAATACGCCCTTACGATAGTGGAATTTTGGAGAAGCCCGCTGATCAGTTCATAGGTTGAATGTATACCTATATGAACATATTTGTAGGTAGTGTGAGATTGCCTTTATGGACTGTACATAAGGTTTAGGTTCTTGGATGCCTATTAAGAACTTATGTGTACTTTGAAGTGTGGTTCGAGGAGACATTTCAAACTTTTAGTCCTTAACGCATGATATGAGGACATTCTATTGGGGTATGACATTTTAGAATATAAGAAGTGTGAAATATATGGCTCACAAATTGTCTACTCATGTGCGATGTGATATATATACTTATATTGTGCTCGAAGTGCGATTCCGAGACAATATAAACAAATCACTATTAGTAATCGAGGTGGGATTCCGAGCCAATAACCCTAAAAGTATTATAAAAGGGGGGTGATTATAAAATAAATGTTGATAGTATATGCTATGGGTAATATATATATACCTTATGATTTCCTGCTTATGTTCGATAATAAGTATGCTTAAATTCTGTATTGGGGTCGATGATGTTCCGGAACAATATGTGAAGAATTGATTTAGGGTCGATGATTTTTTTGAACCAAATCGATGTTTAATTTAATAAAGGTCCGAACCAACACATGCATTAAATTTACCTTGGGGTCGAGGGATTTCCGGACCAATGTAAATGATAGGATTATTGGAGCCGATGATTTTACCGGACCAATTTCCCTTATAGTATATATTGTGTGTGAAATATATACCTTATAACATTCTACTTATAAGTGATAGTAGACACATAGATGTTATATATAGAAATATACATCAAAAGGGTAAAATTAAGAAAAGAGGAACCTAATTTCAAGAGTTAACGTTAGATTGGGAAAAATCTATGGAGAAATTAAGTAGTGAGACTTAATTATGATATATGCGGCATGGGCAACATGCGATAAGAGTTTTAATGAAGCAAGGCATGTACTTGGGGAGACCGTTAGGATGGTATGATTTGATTTTGGGTATTAGAGGATGAAATGATGTTTAAGGTCCTTAGTCTTAATACCAGCCTTATCCTAATTTCAAGGACGAAATTCCTTTGTAAGGGGGGAAGTATGTAATACCCCGTATTTCTGAATGTTCCAAATATTCTATATAGTTAAATTGGATAATTAAATGAGAAATATAGCTTAATTTAAATTACGTAAGAGTAGTAATTTAATGAGTTTTATTTAAAAGTGTAATTATGAAATAAAACTCGAGAGATAGATACCGACTTATATAGCCTCATTATATTTACTTAGTGCGAGTGGTAAATAGTTACTTGACGCGTGTAGACCGTGTTGGGGTGAGAACGAGTAATATTTTTAAGTGACTCAAATGATAATTTAGAGGTCACAGATGAGTCCGAAAGGGTCGAATTAGTCAAAATAGTATACCCGGGGGTACTAGTTGAGTCTCGGGGTAATTTTGGACTAAATCAAGATCGTTCGGGGGCGTTTTGGACTTTTAACATGAGAGGGTATGGAGACCTACGAATTTGAGAGCTTTTTATCAGCCGTATGAAAGAGGGATTAGGGTTAGAAAACCCATGTAAACACCTATACCATTAGAGAGAAGGATAAAACCATTCTCAAGGCTTAGAAGATGCTTTTGAGGAGGGTGGGTTTGGATCTTGCACCCTAGGAGCCAAAGGAGGAAGGATGGAAGAAGAGAAGCATCAATCCATCATCAACTCCACGATATCAGATCCCCTCTGTCAAGGCAAGTTGTTTATTGCAAAAATTATAAAGTTATAATACCCATGTGTAGGGTTTTTGAATAGTCTTGTTTAAATCAATATCTTGATAGGAGAATAATGGTATTTATACATGTTGGGATAGGAATCGCATGTAGAATGATTTAACATATGTAGAGGATTAATATTCAGATTAGACTTGATGATTATTTCGGAATAAAATCTGGAATTTGAATGAAAATATGGGAAGAACACCATAACTAGGGTTTTAAGAAATTCTGGGTTCAATTCACTATTTCTTTAAAGGAATTGGAGTTTTGATGTATTTGTCACGTTAGAAATTGTCCTAGTATATGTGGAAACATGTTAGGATCATTGGGTCAAAGTTTGGTGGACTATAATGGAGTCTGGATATTTGTTAATGGAGGAAAAGGTTACCGAAGAAGACGAATTCCGTCTGTCCCTGTTCGATCGATCGTCTAGGTCGATCGATCGAACCCAGTAGTCGATCGATCAAGGTTTCTTTGGGAGTTTTTAAGGTTTCTTTGATTCTCGGTAATGAATGAGTATCCTAGGATTTATATTATACTTATTTGGGAGTAAGAATAAGACCAGTAGGTATATTGTCGAGGTACGGTAAGGCCATTGGGTGTAGTACTTGGATTATGGACCGACAAAAATAATCCGATTTAGTAGAGTATCGGGGAATTCGGAATTGAGTTACGAGGTGAGGTAAATTCAATTTCAGTAATAGACTAGTAGGGTAAGTAATAACTACTGAAATTATATATGAGGGGTAACTAAGACCCTTAGAGTTGTGTGAATACTCAAATAAATGCGATTAATGAGATAAATCGTAAAGCGAATATTGTACGGTAAATATAGGAGATTAAAATATTAAGTACGTATATAATTAATAGGTCGGGCGTGTACCTACTGAATTATATGATCTTTTAGGTCGAGAGATTTATACCTAAAATAACTATGTTAGGGTCGATGTGATATTCCGAACTAACATAGGGTTATTATATGTTTGGGGTCGATGTAAAATGCCGAACCAAACCTTTGAACTGGTGACGTGATGAAAGAGTCCGAGCCAGAATTTGTGTATATAAATAATTGGGGTCGATATATCATTTCGAACCAATTCTTACTTGGGGTCGATGAATCATTCCGAACCAAGAGTCCTTTATGTACATATATAAATAATTGGGATCGATGTATCATTCCGAACCAATTCTTACTTGGGGGTCAATGAATCATTCCGAACCAAGAGTCCTTTACGTGTATAAAAAGGGAAAAATAGTAATGACTGATATTTAGTATATATTGTGTGTGAAATATATACTTGATGATATTCTACTTCTGTGTATTAGTAGATTGATATATATTATGTATTTAAAGATACATACCGAACTGGTAAGTTAAGTAGTGAAACTTAATTACGAAACGTAACTTTAGATAGAGAATATCTATTTGGTAATTTAAGTAGTGAGACTTAATTACAAAAGTGGGAAGATAGAAATTATGATAATTGTAGAAATTTAGTAGTGAAACTAAATGAGAAGTTTTGAAACATAACATAGGTGAAATGTTACTTCCGTATTAATTAACCTTCGCGAGATGTTAATGAAATGGATGCACTGTGTGGGCGTTGCGAGAACTTAAGTCTAGATAAGTTCAGATGATTACTTAGTCCTAGATAGCTTGGTAGATATGGCCAGGTAGGCTAAGTGTAGAACGTTAGGTGTGCACAAAACATGAGGGGTGAGTAAACTCAAGAGAGTGTACGAGACCCTAACATGTGTAATCAATAATCGCATTTTATATTGTGATAAACGCTTGTTAAATATTTTCAAAATATTTTGAGTACTAACTCTTGATATAAAATATTTTCAAAACCTTTTAGGTGTCCAGCCACAGGGACTCCATGTATGATGATTTCCTTCCAGGGACTCGACGTTGTAGCACAGTGGATGCTTACAGGATTTTGATTAGACGATATCTCTCATTCAGATCTAGTGCAGGATCTCACACTATACTTGGTATGAACTTGTGGTCCGGTATCAGTCTCAGATGTTTAGTTTCAGACTAATGGATTGTTCTTATTCTATTGTTGTTTGGGATTTTTAGCCGATGGTTTATTCGGTATTACTCTTATTCTCTTTTACTTACACTTTGTTGATTGGGATATAGTACATGATTATTTTTACTTTGTTCCGCATGGTTGATTTATCTGTTTTAAGAAAGATAAAATTTGGCACCGGTCTAATTTTTACTTAGGGGATTAGTAATTAAAAAGTTTTCGACAGTGATGCTAAGAATGAACCATTTGAGAAACCTCTTTTAATTTAATAAAGGCCTGATCACCCGATGTTTAATTAGGTGAGGTGTCACAAGTTACTAGATGTGGGCGAGGCCCCTGTCTTGAGGAGCAGGGTGCGTATAGTCCCCAGTTCATAGCGTCCATTTTTATATTGTGGTATTTATTAGGGGTGAGATGGGGTGGGTATGTTTCGTTCTCATTTCTGGTGAGGAACTATGACCGCTTCCCATGCGTTGTGATTTGGATTTGGGGTTGGTGTCAGATTTCTTCCCGGTTGCCCAGGTCGATGTGTGTTCTCCCTGGAGGATGATAGCATTGTAAAGATTGTATCCATTGAGTTATAGCTCTGAGGGATGGTTATTTTACTTATATAGTGTGTGTTATATAAGTATAAATATACTTAATGTATAGTATATTGTGTGTATATATATATATATATATATATATATATGAAGATGTGAATAGATATATATACACGGACAAACTAAATAATGAAATGTGGAACAATTTCTGGATCCTCAGGGAATATAAAATCCGAAGTAAGATATATGATATATGTATATAAAAAGGATAAAATTAAATACGAGATAAATAACACTAAAATGTGTATAGTGTAATAACTAGTGAAATTTATTCCAGATGAACGAAGAAATTATAAGCGAGAATTTATTATGTATAAGCTCGTGCGAAAGCTAGAATATTATATACGCGGGGTATGAGATAGTTTATGGGTATTGAGAAATTTGGTGAGTTGCTAGTTAGGTTGGGTAACGTAACTAGGATGTTTAAAAATACATGTATTAGGTGCGCACAGTTAAATGAGAGATGAGGGGTATCTCATGTGAGTGCGATGCTAGTTTAAATATGGAGAATAACATATTTGAAATATTAAAGTATGTTAAGCACTTGCTAAAATATTTTCAAACCTGGGCTCTAACCTGTATCTGTTTTTCTTTTTCTTCTCCGTTGTTATACTTTTTAGGTGTCGAGACACAGGGACGCTTGGATGATTATTCTTTCGAGTCAGACGTTGCTGGCGCAGTTGTGGATGTTGGCAAGAAATTATTTAGATGCTTCTATCCTTGTGATCTAGATAGGAGGTACTGTTTGTCCAACTTTTGTCTTTTATTTTATTTACGACATTTTATTTTACGTCCATTCGATATGGTTATATATATATTTTACTGAGAGTTATCGATTATTATTTTTCATTTCAATTGTTGTTTATTTATATTCGTGTGGATGGATTTATTTGTGCAAATAAGTTAAAAAAAAAAAGATTAGAAAGTTTAAAATTCGATGCCAGGCCTAATAGGTTATTTGTAATTGAATGGTTTTCGACAGTGATGTTGAGAATGAAACCATTTGAGATTCATGTTCAATTTGATATAGGACTGATCACTCGGTATTTTATTATGCGGGTGTCACAATTGTTCTAATTTATTATTCATTTATTATGCTAATTTATTATTTATTGTGCTAATTTAAAAATGATGTCACCTTATTAATTATTGTGCTGCCTTAAAAATAATATCACCTTATTGTGGTAAGATGTTTCTCAATTATTGAATATTCTGCATTATTGGGATTCTTGAATTGTTGTTGATTAGTGAATTTGGACATTTAGATGGCCATTGAGTCGGTTGGCCAGAGGCATTTCTAGTATTTCACACTATTATTTGAATTGTAGTTTGGGATTCTTGAATTGTTGTTGATTGATGTATTTGAATATTTAGATGGTCATTGAGTATGTTGACCTTAGGCATTTCTAAGAATTAGGGTTGTGATTCTTCCGAATATAAATAAGACAGAAATGAAACATAATATAAATTATAAAAGCTTGTAGTTAAACAATTAATAGTGCAAAATTAAACATAACTATGTATAAATCATCACTTTAAACATTACTACCGAATAAATGAAACATACTTACTATGGAAATATAAAAAAAAGTGCGCATGGAAAAAAATAAAATGAATAAGAAAATTATACTTATTGCAAATCATCTTCTAACAATTAAAAAAACTTCTAAATTTAAAGTAGTTATAAGAATTACTCGTATTAAAAATTCATTATGATCATACCGAATATCGATCCATGTTAGATGATAACCCGAAATTAAAGCAATTTTTAGATTTGTAATAAGTATTCCGATTATTTGAAACAATTTTTAAATTTGCAATAAGTATTCCAATTATTTGTAATAACTAATATCGTGTATTCTTCTAGTGCTTTATTATTATCGGACGACAGTTTAATGGTTTCAATGCATTTGGACTTGATCACTTTTTGTGGATTTAAATCAAAATTAATTTTTTGATTAGTGAATGTGTTAATTTTGATTTAATCAATTTAAGTATTAATTCGAAGTCTGTGACATGACCCGAATTTGAAAAAATATTTAGATTTGTAATAAGTATTGCAATTATTTATATTCTAATAATGTCGTTAACTTGTATTCTTGTGCTACTTTGTTATTATCGAATGACAGTTTAATATTTTTATTCATTTGAATTTGATCCTTTTCTCATATACATATTTGTACTAATAACAACAATTTTTGTAGGATATGTCTTCATCAGGGCGACAGGGTAGCAGTGGAAAGGAAAGCTCGTCAGCCACTAGGCCCAAAAAATAGGGCAAATTGGGGTACCTCATCGAGAATAAGACGACCTTACAGGCAAGGGCCCTGGAGTTGCCCAAGAAGATCATCGGCCTGGGGTATACGGATTGGATGAAAGTTACTTTCGAGCTAAAGATGGCCATCTGGGGGCACTACAGGTAGTTACTCACTTTATTTTTATTTTGTGTTTATATTTATATTTTATAATTTAAATACAACCTACACTTACATTCTTTTTGGTTTATATTTCTTTGACAGGAATAATTCAGCCTACCCCCACATGTCCACGACACCACGTTCGAATAATTGAGAGACCAATACAAAACGTGGAAGAAACACATGCGGGAATAGTACTTTGGCCAAGACCGGGAGTCCATATTGAGGCTTGGGGACACGGTACCGTCGAAGCAGCCAATCTCAATAGCAAGCAGGCAGCAATTTGTCGATAATGCGATCTCGGATCGACAGTTGTCCTCACGTCAATTGGGAAGGGAAAATCGGGCCAAAAGGTCGACGTGCACTACTCCGAGGGTACGTCTTACACCGAGATAGTAAGTTTTTAATTTCATTTCATTTTAGTTTTACGTTATTCTAATTTAACATTACTTTGCATTACTGACTAATTTTTCATTATTTCATTTAAAGGTATGGGGAGTGGACCTGTGGGTAGGCCACATAGGCTGGATGCCTATATGGTAATATGAATGAAGAAGGGCAAGGACAAGGAGGTGTCCCTGAGCGTGGCAACCATAATTATAAGTAATAAAAATATCTTACAATTGTCTACTTTTTTTAATTACGTTTTAGTTTTTTATTAACTTATCTAATCGTGTACTTTTTATCATTTCAGGCAACGCTTAAGGAAGTGCACAACTCCCAATCTAGTGCCGATAAGGCATCTTTGTCTACGAACGCACTAAACCAAGTGCTCGAGGCAAATCATAAGGGGTAGACAAGGGAGTGATATCTCGAGTGGGGAAGACGAGGTTCATCGAGATTAAGATGAGCATCTTTGGGCCAGCTCGTAAGGTGGAAACCCACAGAGATATGTTTGAAAGGATAGAGGTGAATATCCAAAATATGTTTAACTAGATGAAGTATTAGTTGGGGTCCAGCTCATGTAAATGCAAGGGGTAAGTGGTAGACGAGGACGCCACTGCTCCATCTCTCTTACCGTCATAGTCAATATTCTTCCCTCACTGATGCCCACCTACTCGTCGCCTCCATATGATCCATTAGCCACTTTATCCCCGTCGAACGGCCTATGTCAACAATTGGTTGATCGAGTGTGTATATAAATAGATACATGAGATGGCATGCCAATAGCTAGGGTTGAGGGATCCGACACACACCAAGGTAGTTTGGTGATGGATGTGCGTTGAAACCAATCAAGGCAAGGGTTCGTATTATGCATTTTGTTCTTGAAAAAGATAATGAACCCTTGTAGTTGGATGAACAATGTAGCGTTCGGTGAATTGAGGGTTGTCTCAATTCTTTTGTAATGTGGCTTACCTTCCTCCTTAGACTTGTTGAAAACTCAACCTCGTGACAATTATTTGTCATAATTTCATTTGAATGTGTTGGTTGGTTATGAATATTAAATGTTGAATATTATTTTTTTTCATTATTATTTGATAATATGTGTTGATACCAAATTTAATCTGCTGATGTGGACCAATCATATGAAGACACGTGATTGTCTACATGGCAACTACAAACACTTTCGAAGAACTCCCACGCTCCGAGGAACAAAACTGCTTACCCGACGAACTCATAGTTCCCCGAGGAACACTGCTTACCCGAGGAACTCACATGCTCCGAGGAACTCATAGGCTCCGAGGAACAAACCTCTCCGAGGAACTCTTGAATACCAAGAAGCTTAGGCGGTCCGAGCAACTCAGGTGGTCCGAGTTGCATCTCGAACAAAGCATTAATAGCTGGATATCCAACAGTTCAACTGATTCATTAAATGCTTATCATTTGGACGCGCACACAGAGAGGGCATTAAATGTATTACCCTTTCATATGCATATCATTTAATGTATTACCCTTTCACATTACAGCCCCAGGGCTATAAATACATTGTACAATCCTCATTGGAGAGGGACCCCAAAAACCGGAATTTCTTAAGATAACTTGTAATCGAGAATTCCCATACAAACAGCAATAAAACAACAGTGGACATAGGCCATTCTTATAAGGCTAAACCACTTAAAAATCTTTTGTCTCATTTATTTATCTGTGATTGAATTATTAGAGTGATCTAATTTTTTATATCAACAGATTGGCGCCGTCTGTGGGAACCGACTGGTAAAATCATTTTCTCATCAAAAACAATCCATTATCAATGGCTGATATTCTTGAATCCAGCAATCGAAATGCTGGAACCCCTCCAAATGCATCTGCTCCACCAATTGTTCCAGATCTGACAGAAATAATGGTGAATCTGGCTCAGGGCCAGCCCGTCATGCAAGAAACAATGCGACAACTTATCCAAACCCTCCATGGCGGTGCATCAGCCCATTTCGGACCACGAAGCATTCAAAGAAATACCCGTGTACCTTCTTCGCGTACTAGGCGTACTAACTCACATCGCAATGAGGAATCTGATGATTTCTCTTATCGACCTGGGCAAACTTCGTCTGTACGAGCCACAGATACTGAACAATATGTCACCCTCTCCCCAGAAAGGGCCAGCGCATTGGAAAGATTAAGTAGGGCCTCTCCTTTCGATCGATTAGGCCCTAGGAGGAACAAAAGTACTCTTAATGCAGCGTCGAGGAGCTTTCGGCGACCATCAGATTTAAGGGAAGGATCTGCCCAGTCGCGACCAGCTGCTCGTCAAGATGGATCCTATGACCAACCAGCTGATCGTCGAGATAAATCCCAGGAAACCACTTCAACACGATCAGTTGCTCGAACCAATAGGCCCGAGGAAGGAAATGATGCATGGAAAGGATCTATTCAGAGGTTGGAGGATAGATTAGGGGAAATGGCTAAGGCCAAGAACCCTCTACAACGAACCTTTGTTCGAGGAACACCTTTTGTCCAGGACATTGTTGATTTTCCAACACCTTCAAAGTTCAAAGCACCTGTTGTGACTCCCAAGTATGATGGGAAGACTGACCCTATCCTTCATATAGAACAATATCAAGCTGCTGCCAACATCTATGCTGTCCCAGACGAGATGAGATGCAGGGCATTCTCGGGAACTCTTATCGGATCTGCTCAGATATGGTATAATAATCTTCCTCGAGGTAAGATTTCAACTTTTCTTCAATTGTCCGAGTTATTCATTGGGAATTTCTGCTTTGGAGCAAAGCCAGTTAAACGAGTAGCACATTTTTTAAGTGTTAGACAAAAGGCTGGTGAGAGTATCAGAGATTATATAACTCGTTTTAATAATGAGAAACTCAAAGTCATTGATTACGAGGAGAAGACAGCTATTACTGCTTTGATGAGTGAACTACAGCCGAACAAGTTGTACTACACTTTGGCCAAAGATCCACCTCGCACCATATCGGACCAGATGGGAAAAGCGTCCAAGATTATGAATGCCGAGGAGGCTATGTCTGCGAAGAAGAATATGGACGCCAAAGAAACCAAGGTTGAAGGTGATAAAGCTAAGAAGAAAGAGCATAAGAACAATGGTGGTGACAAACATTCCAAAAATAGGTCGTCATGGGAAGTCTTGAGGAAATTTGATAATTACACACCTTTGAAGGCGAATATCAGCCACGTCCTGGAAGAAATTAAGAACAGCGAGGAGTTAAACTGGCCAAAGAAAATGAAATCAGACCCTGACACGAGGAATAAGGAGAAATATTGCGAGTTCCACAAGGATCATGGCCATATGACTAAAAATTGCATAGCTCTTCAGAATGAGATTGAAATACTCATCCGACGAGGAAAGCTATCGAAGTATGTTGATCGGGGAGGCGAAAGAAGAAACAACGACCAAACGAGAGAGAGATCTAGATCTCCTCGTCGAGCAGAGGAGAACAAGAAGAAAAACCATGAATTTGATCCAGAGGATGACCCTGACCTTCCCAAGAAACCAAGGCAGCCAGAACGAGAGGTATTTTCAATACGCTTTGGGTCATTTGATTGTAATGTTATTACAGGGGGAGATGCAGGAGGAGGAGACCTTACTGCAGAAAGAAAAGCTTACCTCGATGAGGCTCAAGCTTGCTCGTACATTCAGCGAATAAATTTAGCTGAGGAAGATTGCCCGAGAAAGGTGATCAGAAGGTATCTTGGGAATGCTATTATTCATCCGCCGAGCAAGAAGAACTGGAAGAATCAAAGAAAAAGACTACGACCTATCAAGTGGAGGAAGGTACAGAAATTGAAACATTGGATCCTCGAGATGAGTCGCAACTCGTGAAGGGTCAAGTGGTAGAAGCTACTGAAAACATCATTCTGGACGACGAGCACCCTGAGCGAACTACTCAAATAGGTTCATCGTTGGAAGCCTGATTAAAACAAGAATTGATAACTTTCCTTAGAAGCAGAAGACAAACTTTTGCGTGGAGTCATGAAGATATACCTGGGATAGACCCAAACTTCTTATGTCACTAGCTCAATGTGAATAAGGAAATCAAGCCTGTGAAGCAAAGATAAAGAGTATTCAGTCCCGAGAAGAATCAAGCTATACAAAAGGAAGTCAAGAAGCTCCAGAAAGCTTGTTTCATTAAAGATGTTAAATATCCAGATTGGTTAGCCAATGTGGTGATGGTAAAGAAGAAAAATAACAAGTGGAGGATGTGTGTGGACTTTACTGACCTCAACAAAGCATGCCCAAAGGATCACTTTCCATTGCCCCGAATTGATAAACTGGTGGATGCTACCTCGGGACACGAGTTGCTGAGCTTCATGGATGCTTATTCTGGCTACAATCAGATTAAAATGAAACCTGAAGATGGGGAAAGTACTACTTTTATTACCCCTAGGGGAACTTATTGTTATAATGTTATGACTTTTGGTTTCAAAAATGCAGGTGCGACATATCAGAGGCGGATGAACAAGGTCTTTGCTGAACAAATCAGTGACAATATGGAAGTCTATGTTGACGACATGCTGACAAAAAGCAAGAAAGCTGCCGATCATCTAGTTGACTTAAGTCAGACTTTTGATCAACTAGATAAATATCAAATGAAGCTGAACCCGACGAAGTGCATCTTTGGAGTATGAGAAGGTATGTTCCTCGGGTACATTGTCAATCAGCGAGGCATTGAAGCAAATCCTGAAAAGATCAAAGCTCTATTCGGACTGCGATCTCCAACGACGAAGAAGGAAGTACAAAGTCTCACAGGACGAGTAGCGGCACTCAACAGATTTGTGTCGCGAGCAAATGATAGATGTCTCCCATTCTTCAAGACACTCAGCAAAACTTTTGAGTGGAATGATGAATGTGAGAAGGCTTTTCAAGACTTGAAGAAATACTTGGGAGCACCTCCACTGTTGTCCAGGCAAGTAATGGGAGAAAAATTGTATTTGTACCTTGCAGTGTCCGAGAATGCAGTTAGCTCAGCGTTGATCAGAGTTGAGAATGGAGTAAAAAATCCAATTTACTACACAAGTAAGGCCTTCCGAGGAGTAGAGATTAGATATCCAAGGCTGGAGAAATTGGCACTGGCGCTCATTGAGGTGAGTAGGAGAATGAGACCATAATTCCAGGCTCATACTATAGTAGTATATACCGATATGCCATTGAGGCAAGCCCTTCATAAGCTAGAAAAATCAGGAAGATTGATGTACTGGGCGATAGAACTCGGTGAATATGATATAATTTATGAACCCAGATCATCACTAAAAGGGCAGGCTGTAGCAGATTTCATAGCGGAGTTCACCTACCCTGATTCCCCCGAGGAGAAAAAGTTACTCGGTGATCAACCTGTGGATGTTACAGGATTAACAAACACTAGTGCAGACCAACTCCGGTTAGTAAAATGGCAAGTGGCTGTTACAAGATCATTGACTTCGGGCTCAGACCAACTCCGGTTGGTAAAAGGGCAAGAAGAAATGATCGACGAGGAGCGAGAAAAATCTGGGGAGGATGAAAAAAAGCAACAAATATTTCATCGAGGAACTCTGACTGATTCGACATTTGAAGACGAGTTACCTATATGGAGGCTATATGTAGATGGCTCATCTTGCACTGCAGGATGTGGCGCGGGGATAGTTTTGAGCACTCCGGACGAGATCGACATGGAATACACTTTGCGTTTCCAATTCAAAGCTTCCAACAATGAGGCTGAATATGAGGCCATGATTGCAGGGCTTAATTTGGCAAAAATTATGGAGGCGCAGTAAGTTATGATCTTCAGTGACTCTCAACTGATTGTAAACCAAATGATAGGAGTATATGCAGTTAGAGGAGAATTAATGATCAGATATCATGCAAAGGCAAAGGAGCTGGTATCAGAATTTGCAGCTATTCAGCTGGTCAGAATACCAAGAATGGAGAATGCGAGAGCAGACGCCCTAGCTCGACACCCATAACTTCCCCTTGGACATTTTCCATGTGGGGAATTGATTTGGTTGGACCACTGCCAATGACCCGGGGAAGGTTCAAGTACCTCGTCGTTACAGTGGATTATTTTACTAAGTGGGTAGAAGCTGAGCCACTCATTGATATGATATACGAGAAGGTGTACCAATTTGTTTGGAAGAACATCATTTGTCGATATGGTCTCCCTCATGCCTTCATCACGGATCATGGAACACAATTTGATAACGAGGAGTTTGCCGCCTATTATCATCAATCAAATATTTTGAAGGTCCACTCAGCACCAGGCCATCCTCAAATCAATGGACAAACTGAAGTGACAAACAGAACGCTGCTGAACGGTTTGAAGAAAAGATTGGATGACGCGAAAGAAAACTGGATCAACGAGTTACAATCAGTACTCTGGGCTTAGCGAACTACTCCCCGAGCAGCAACTGGAGAATCACCATACATGCTGGCGTTTGGAAGTGAAGCTGTCATACCTGCCGAGTTGGGCCTTCCAACACACAGGGTACTGAATTTCAAGTCCCCTGTCGGCGACTTAATGAGAAGACTGGATTTAGACATGCTCGAGGAAGTCAGAGAAGAAGCAGCCATTAGAAATGCTGCTTACCAGCAGCGAACATCTTTGTTCTACAACAAGAGGGTGAAGAAGTGTGACCTTAAAGAAGGATACTACGTGCTGAAGAAAGTAATTCAAAAGCATAACAAACTGGAGGCAAACTGGCATGGACCATACCGAGTTACAGAAGTTGTTCGACTAGGAACTTACCGAATAGCAACTCTAGAAGGCGAGGAGTTTAAGAATGCATGGAACGCAGAGCACCTGCGCAAGTATTATCAGTGATGTATATGTAACGCAGTTCCATCAGTATGAATAAAATAAAAGTATTCTGCAAGTCTCTCTGTTTATTAAAAAAAAAAATCGGGGAATACTAGTGCTACGCACTACTCGGCACAGCTCGGCAGACTACTCAAGAAAATATTCCAAACTGTACCAACTTAGTTAGTCGACGAGGAGAAAATATTCCAAACTGTACCAACTTAGTTGGTCGACGAGGAGAAAATATTCCAAACTGTACCAACTTAGTTGGTCGACGAGGAGAAAATATTCCAAAATTTACCAAGTATGGTTAGTCGGGGATAAACTCTCAATAACTATAATTGGTCGACGAGCACAATTTAACAACCTTGGTTGGTTGGAAAAATTTTAAAACATTTTTATACTCATTACTTTATTATTAAGTGATCGAGCAACATTACTGATACTTGTAACTTTTTTACTAAGTTGGTCGATGAACAACACTATTATTATCTTTTTAACAGATCTGCATAAATGTAAAGTGTTTGATATTTACAAGACAATAGCAATTAAGATTTACAAGCAATAATGAAAGTCTTTCATTAAATTCGAAATTCGAAATAAAGTACAAGTTACAAGTTACATTGATAATAAAATGAAAATTACATTGATATGTATACTAACTATTACATTAAAAATTCCTATTCTATTGGTTTTTTCCCCTCAGCTTTCGATACAGGTTCCTCGCCAGCAGGCGGATCATTTAAAGACTGAGGAGAATTGAAGAAATTCAAATCCTTCAGTATCCTGACGTTCATCACAGAAGGTCGATCTAGAAGATGCTTGGGACGAGATACCTCAATTTGAGAATGTAAATTGTAGTCACCGAGGTATTTTGAAATTAAGCTCTGAGGAATGGCCCGAGCAGGGATCCACTCCATCTCCAGGTTGTACGGTGGCATAGGCAGGTCAAGCAACCCGGGATCATGGTAGTCCCATAGATAGTGTCCTTGTTCGAGCTTCAACACACCTAAGGCATTCAGCCAGCCTTGCTTGTAGCCCTCATTGCTGGCATTCTGGATACGATCATCCAAATGGAATAGTGCTTCGTTGTATCTAGCCATCCAGAACTCCCTGGGCTGTTTGTGAAACTGATATGTTAGCCTTTCTAGCTGCTCGTGGAGATTCTTGATGAAAAGATCCTTATTCTCCAAAACTAATTTCTACGCAGAGAGATGTTTCTCCAAGTCCCTTATCTTCTTTGACATGTCAGACAAAGCCGGGTTCTTAGCCATTAATTGGAAGGCTTGGTTCTCTAAGGCAGACGCTGTCCTCTGTTCCTCGACAAGCACTCGAGCTGCTCTTACTCATTCCCGAGGAGCTCTTGCTCGTCCCCGAGGAGACGTGGAAGGGCCCGACCTCCTCGGGGTATCCAATTCTTCCCTCAACTTAGCATTCTCAACTTCTAAGAATGAAAATCCCTCGTCAGTCACTAGGATTAGGGCTGTTGAAGAAGAGGCTGTAGACTTCAACTGTGCTAGTTCCTTCTGCAAATTGTTATTTTCTCGCTCCAACAGCTCGGCAATCTGTCTACATTCTTCAACTTCACCCCTTAGGGTTCTCTCCCTGACATCGTACCCAGCAAAGAGCTTCTCGTAGCCCTTCTCGGCAGAAAGTTGCTGATACTTCTTCTAATACCCTCATGCAATAAGCAGTTGATTCCTTGTACTGATTCTGAAGGTCTTCGAGGGTACATTGGATATCCTAGATCATTTCATAGTAAGCCACATTATTGGCTACCGCTCGATCAAGCAGACACTTCAGGTATTGATATGCTTCCACTACCTGCTCTAAAGCATCTTGGCCGAGGATATCGATAATCTATGCTGCACTTAGGTCTGTGTGACCTGCCTTAAAGTAATCATTACATTGCCTCAGTAGCACAGTATCATGGGAAGATAGCAGTTCCATCCTGGCTAGAAACTAGCATAGGAAGAAAGAGCAATCATCAATAAGAAGATCAAGACAGAGTACAAATATAAAATAGACAACAGTATGCAAAAAGAACTCAAGTTTTATTAGAACATGAAATTTGGAGTTACAAGTTCTGGGTTACATTTGATAAAAAGAAAAATAAAGAGAAAAATGAACAACACTACACCTTTTCCTTATCTCCCAAAACCTTCTCGGGAGGTTGGGAAGAGGAGGCACGTTGCTCGGAGGGAACTATGACTTGCTCGAAGAGCACCAGCTGCTGCTCGGAAGAAGAAATGACTTGCTCGGGCAGTAGACTGGATGACTAAGGGGTGATCTCCCATCACCATAGAAGACTCTTCAGAGATAGCTTCGTCCTCTTCTAATTCTTCTGGAGTTGGAGGGGGACCAGGGATATGTCTCTGGAACAGCTCGGATGACTCATCAACCTTCATTTCCTGAAGGGCAGCAACCCATCCGTCCCTAAAGTACTTTAAGCTGCCATAGTCCACTTGAGATACCATGGCAGCACATCCCTTATTCCACCCCTTGTCCCAGCCAGAGCTGAAGGACTTCTTCACAGACATTTTCCTTTTAGTCTTCTCCAAGGTAAGCTTCTCGGATAGCAGGTTCTCGACAGCCTCCAATTTAATTTCTGCATCCTCCTTCTGTCGACCTACTTCCTGAAGATTGGACAACTCTTCCTCGGTAGCCTTGAGTTTATTTTCAAACTCCCCGGCAGTCTTGAGCTTCACTTCGAGCACTTTATTGGCCTTCTCCAAGGCATTCACTTTCTTCTCCAACTCCCTGGAGGCATCAGCAGCCCGAGCTTTCTCCTGCTCGGAGGAAGCAAGCCTCTTCTCCCAAACCGCCTTATCAGTAGCATACTTCTGGCAAGATTCTTCCAAGGACTTGGTATCTTCTTCCAGATCTCCCTCCACACTGGACGAGGAGCAAGAAGCTTTGATTGCTTCATCCTTTTTCAGGATTATGTTGAAGCAGCTCGTTAATTGTGAACAGAAAAAGAAAGCAAGATTAGAAATTGAAGCAACAAAATAAATATGAAAAGTTTAAAGTAAAGAGACTTACTGAAGCAAGGTGATGAGCAGCTAGCGAGGTGACCATATCCCGAGTAAGGTTTTCTTCATTACCTTGGACCTCGGGAATGGTCGAAGATTTTACCGAGCTAATGGCAGAGCTTGGAGGAACAAAAGTTGGAACCCCAGTACCAGCAACTGGGGGCTGAGTAATGATGATCGAGGAGCTCTTCTTCAGTCTCCTCGGGGGGACAGGTACAGATTCAACCAAGGAAGAATCCTTGGTCGGTGATATCACAATCACCTCTCCCGGAGCAGCAGACCTGCTTGGAGCCACTGCGGGCTTCTCGGTAACTTTAGCACGAGCAGCTGGAGGAGCTGCATCAGTTTTCTTTGTCCCCTCCTTTGGGACATCAATCCTAATCCTTTTTACCTCCCCAGAACCGGAGGCAGTTTTCTCAAACAGAGTAGGAGTTCTTCTTTTCTTCATCCTTTCGCTCAAGGGAATATGAGATTCGGGCGAAGAACTTGCAGATGCTGGAACTGGCTCTGCTTCACTGATCACTAGACGACCAGTGAAGGAGGTTGTGTAGCTCTTGTACTGGAGCAGATACGAAGCCGACCTGATGTGCTCGTCAGCAACCCTTTGATGCAAACCCCAGATAAGTCCCAAATGCCTTATATTGGCGTCTGTTTCTTTTGGGCACTTTCTCTTGCTATCAACTGCAAATAAACAAACATTGTTATCAGTGACATATTTTATCAAACATAAAACAAACATGATTTCAAAATAAATAAAATAAAATAAAAATAACCTATCCCATTGCCATAAGGAGGGCATTTGGGACCCTGGTAAACCTCATCTCCGGTTAATGGAGGGTGTTGCCAATTTTTTACGACAACCCCATGTTTAAAATAATCCCTATTGGCATCAGGGAGATTGACTACTAAGGCTCTATTTATAAACCTAGTTTTTAAATAATAAATATTATCATTAACTGCCCATCTATAGCAGTACATGATTTCTGGAATTCCTATACGAGTTCCATGCACTTGATTTAATTTATGCACCCCATTAACTATTCTCCATGTATTGGGGGCTATTCGTGCAGGAGCGACATCGAAATACTGACAGAACTCCAGACACAAGGAATTGGGTGGAAAAGAAAATCCACATTCAGCAAAAAAAAGACTGGGGAACCAATGTCCCTCAGCCAAATTAAAATAATTAGAAGGCTCAGAAAGTTCTTCCAAGACAACCCAAGAGGGAATGGAAAAATCATATCAAAATTTATCAAGAGATTCAACAGGGTAAACTATGGTGATTAAAAGAAATGAAGAAGAAAGAAGAAGATCTTACAGGCAAAGAGTAGAGCTGATGATGACAGATGATGGAAAAGATGAATACACAAGAGAGTAGAAGATAATGAAAAACTCGAAGATGAAAATTTAAAAAGATAGAAGACAATGGGATTGTCTATGAAGTTTAAATACCTTACCTTGGGAACTGGCGAAGTAATGATTACAGAAAGGATGATTATGTTACTGACGGCTAAAAAGATGAAAAGTGGCGCGGTAACCAAAGCGGGCAATAGCGGGCAAAAAGACGAAAAGTAACGCGGGAATCGAAGCACGCAGAAAAGTCCAAAAAAGCATGATTCTACGAATTTGGAAGGAGAAATAAATACAAGGGAAATGCTCCTAAAAATCAGGAAGACTACTTAAAGCTACCATATTCCGAGAAAGAATGTTCCATACTCCTCAAATTTTGAACTATGAAACATTTGGGGCTTCTGTTGATACCAAATTTAATCTGCTAATGTGGACCAATCATATGAAGACACGTGACTGTCTACATGGCAACTACAAACACTTCCGAAGAACTCCCACGCTCCGAGGAACAAAATTGCTTACCCGAGGAACTCATAGTTCCCCGAGGAACACTACTTACCCGAGGAACTCACATGCTCCGAGGAACTCATACGCTCCGAGAAACAAACCTCTCCGAGGAACTCTTGAATACCAAGAAGCTTAGGCGGTCCGAGCTGCATCTCGAACAAAGCATTAATAGCTGGATATCCAACAGTTCAACTGATTCATTAAATGCTTATCATTTGGACGCGCACACAAAGAGGGCATTAAATGTATTACCCTTTCATATGCATATCATTTAATGTACTACCCTTTCACATTACAGCCCCAGGGCTATAAATACATTGTACAATCCTCATTGGAGAGGGACCCCAAAAACCGTAATTTCTTGAGATAACTTATAATCGAGAATTCCCATACAAACAGCAATAAAACAACAGTGGACGTAGGCCATTCTTATAAGGCTGAACCACTTAAAAATCTTTTGTCTCATTTATTTATCTGTGATTGAATTATTAGAGTGATCTAATTTTTTACATCAACAATATGATTGAATAAATGTGTATGGCTTTAATTTTCATGAATTGAGGAATGTTGCTTGAGATATATACTACTTTAACAGGTTAAAATGTGATGTAACAAGTTAAAACACACTACTACCATACTGCCTAGTAGTTTTTTTTAAATCTGCCCAGAATTATCACGGACTTTGATCGTGATAAGTCCGTGATAAAGAAAAAATTATCACGAACTTTTATCATGACCAGTCCGTGGCAAGTTTATCTTTGTCACGAAAGTGTTACGGTCAAACATCGTGACAATTTTTCTTTTTCATAGACTTGTCACGATTAAAGTCCATGACAAGTACAATTCATATCACAGACTTTGATCATGACAAGTTCGTGACAAAATTTGTCACCCCAAAACTTATCCTAATTTTTTACCATAGTAAGTTTGCCTTGTCAAGATTTTTTACCGTGAAAAGTTACCAGTTTTGGTGTAGTGTATGTCTAGTATATAACAGATGAATTTTGGATCAATTCCTAGCATGTCCTCGTTACTCCAAGCAAACAAGCTCTTCCATTGCCTAAGAAAATAAATAAATTCCTTCTTGAGGGTAGGGTTCAATGATGAGCCGATATGGGCAGTTCTCTCCGGGTATTCATTGTCTAAGATAATTGATTCTATTTCTTCTACGATCTTCCATTTGACCAGCTCTGACTCTTCCCTCGAATCCAACATTTTAATTTGGTAAGTCGTTGGCAACTTCTTTTGTTCCTCCTAGTCGGTTGAAGTATAGCAGCACTCTCTAGCTTTAACCTACTTCCATTTAACCACGCTGACCCCGTAATGAGTGGGAAACTTTAAACATTGGTGCACAATAAAAGGTATTGCCTCAAACTTCTTCAACTCTACTCTACCAAAGATAACATTATAAGTTGAATTAACGTTCTTATCCAGGATGAAGAAATGGATCTTCTCTGTTCAACAGATCGGCCAAAAGTCGATCACCATTTCCAACTTAATTGTTCCTAAAGTGTAAATCTTTTATTTAGAGAAATATATGAGAGGCCTATGGTAAGCTTCAAGTTTACTATCTCGCAGTCTCAAACCTCTGAAGCAATTATAGAATAAGACATCAACCGAACTATTATTGTCGACTAAAACTCTCATAACCTTACCTTCATGTACCAACATCGTGAAAACTAGGGGGTCATCTTATGGGTAAATCACTCCTGATAAATCATCTTTGGATAAATTAACCATTAAATGATCTTTGTTCACCTTTCTCGGACGATTATCTACATCGTTTGTCAGGTTGATCTACCTAATATAAGCACAAGTCCTTGCCTCATTGAGGTAGGCTTTCCTCTTTTCTAGTTCATCTCCTCCACCAGCGTTACTTCTGTAATAAAGTTGCACCCAAAAGCGATCATATTTCCCTCATGCAAAGGCTCTTAAGCCTTTTAGTTATGTCTAGGTCGTCTTCGGAATCATCATATATGCCTCTCTTCTTGTCATCCCCTGGGTTCCTGCTCGTCCCTTTAATCTTCTCGGCCACCCTTCTCTATAAATTTTGATCGTTTGCCTCTTCGGATCAGGTTATCTATCTTGTTCTTCAAGGTTAAACAGTTATTAGTATTGTGGTCGTGGTATTTGTGGAACTCGTAATACTTACTTTTATCTCCTTGGTTTGGAGGAGATTTTCGCTTTTCAAGACATTTCAGGTCTCTACTCCCGTGAATTTCTTTGAAGATGTAGTGAACACCAGCGATCAAAGGAGTCTATACATCATATCTTTTAGGCTTCTCCATTTTTTCATCTTTCTGCTCTTTTTTCTCTGAGATCTTGTTGGCATTGGCCTTAAAGTTGTTGGATTCTTTGGTAGCCACAGCTTCCTCTGTGCTCATAATTTTTCCTGCCTTGGCCAATAATTTGGTAATAGTACTAGGCAGCTCTTTAGCCAATGCATAATATAACTTCTCGAGTAGTAGGCCACTCATTAACGAGGTGATCACAACCTTCTTGTCATAGTAAATTACTTAAAGCTTCTCACTATTAAAGAGAGTGATATATTCACAAGTAGTCACATTGATTTGCTGGAGAACATTTAGTAGATGAGCCACCCTTTTACCAAGCTTGGCTCCAAAATAGAAATTATTGACGAAGAGGTTAGCTAGCTATTGAAAGTTAGAGATCTTCCCTAGTGGTATATTTTTGTACCATATCTTCGTCAACCTAGTCGTCGTACTGGAGAATGCTTGGTAACACATCTCATCTAAGACTGAGTAGATGTCGGTAGAATATTGGTATTATCCCGCATGTAACACTGGACCAATTTTACGATCATACTTCGTAGTTATCGTAGTTGGCTTGAACTTAACAGGTGTGGGATAATACACAATAGACGATATGAATCGAGATCCTTTCATGAAAGACCAATGTAAGGGATTCTTTTAGATCATTTCTCCCAAGAAATGCTTCAGTCGCTGAATCGATCCCTTCCAGGGCTGGTCATCTTGCCTAACATTTAATGTAACTGTTTTGGCTACTTAGACACTATTTTGAATTGAGATCTCTTCCTAGAAAGTCTGCTCGGCTTGTAATGACCTCATGCACTCATTGACCTGATTGAACCTTCTCGATGCTCTTTAGGACCTCCAAGTTCTTTGTGATATCATCCTCTCGCTGCTCGTGGACCTCGATGATTGATGGTACCAAAATTAGTACCACTAAGTTAGTGTGATAAGTAAGCTCAAACCAGCACAAATATGCTGTAAGAACAAGTATGTAAATGAAAAAAGAGATGAGGCAAAGGAGAAGATAACACCAGATATAAGTGGTGAGACCAGAGTCAACGTTCTGTGTAGTGTGAATGGTGGTTTTCACTAAATAAGGGCTCTAATGGCCTGTAAATACAACATTAAAGCTTTTCTCTCTCTACTGTGTATTTTGACAGAGTTTTGCTAGGGTTGAGAATAATCGATCCTTTATAGTGAGGTAAAAGACAACTATTTATATGGCTTGGGTGGTTTCATATGCACCCCAGTCATGCATGAGGAATGAACAACTTCAACTATCTAATAAGGTGTTGCCATTTATCCCTGGTGTATGTAAGCAGTTATTATGAGATATTTCTCCACAGGTGTGGATGATGTTGTTACAACGGTTTGGCCCATGTGGGGTTTGCAACCCACGCGCACTCTCCCACGTGTTCCCTATTCCACGCGCTCTAGTAGATAGCAAGCGTGCCTTGCTGAGTTTTAAATGTCGGTCTGGACGGGTACAAGACGACTGTGGCATTACTGAATTACGTGTTGATAGTTATCAAGTGTAGTCTTAACTGAATTGCATCAGTCCGAGATGAGAGATGGGATTAGATAACACAGTCTCGGCCTCCTAATATGGACAAGGCGAGTCACTAAGTCTACCAATATAGCATATAGTCTCAGCCCAGTCGTGGATGAGACTGAGACAATTTTAGTGGGGTGTCCCAATGGAGCATACTAGGTAGTGTCGGCTTGAGCCGAGTCTGTCTTTAGATGAGATAAAGTCTCATATAGGCATATCAACGATTAAACGTGAAACCACTACTCAGCCTTTCCAATACACTTGGCTTCTCCTTATATAAAGACTACTTGTCATGATAATCAGTTATCCTGAGGGACGAGGTGGCCCCTAGCGATATGCCTATAATTCTGTGATCCATATTGTTTGGATCTAATTTTTTTATTTTATCAACCCAAATTTAACTACCTAGGGTTCTTTAGGGCCCGTTCGTGGTAGGCCGGTGGCCTATCTCTGTAAAGGCCACAAGGAAAAATTTCATCTCTTCTGTTAGAGGGTTATATTCTAACTGGGGTGATCAAATATGCTTCGATCTGTATTGACTGGTCTAGAGTGTCTATGTCAGCTGTTTCACCATTTTTTGCATCGCCTCTTGACCTCTCGCAATGATTATTAGAATTCCTTGTAAAGCCCCTATACCAACAGGGATTGAGGGTGGAACTGTTTCATTTGCACGATTACGTTCTATATCATCTCCCATGTCTAGAGTTAATAGGTGTTTAATCATACTTGGATTATGATTGTGAATACGAGATTGTAGGAAACAAAAAAGGCTTGTCAAATGTCTCCCACAGATAGTTCCAATTTGTTATCGTTTAAAAATGGTATATGGATTTAATTGGTCTTGGATGATTAGTACCAATAATAAACTATAACAAACAAAGAGATTAATGGTTTGGATTTAAGAGAGATGAGTGACTAAGAAGGAAATAGGAGATTAACGTAGTTCACTCCAATGAGGTGCCTACGTCCACTGGTGCCATGTTGTTTATACTAACCTTGAAAAAAGGTGTATACAAGCTCTCAAGAATATCTCTAGGGTTTTTTGTATGGCTGTTAGGTAGAATCTTTTCAGAGGCCTTTATAGTGTGCCATTAAGTGCAATTTATAGAAAGATGGAAAGAAGTGAAAGAGGTGGATTGACTTTATAAATTAGGCGATTGTACGTTCTTACATTCCAAGGGACAACTAATAATGCGACCAACTGAAAGGACTAATCCGTATATGGGTACTGAGAACGGTACATATCCCCACATATGGAACACATGTGTGTTTG